>JAVSCE010004774.1:0-600000 GCA_032199065.1 Smutsia gigantea
TGATAAGGCATGGGGCTATCAGCAAAATTATAATGAATAAGATACCATAGATAATGATTGGACTAGGTAGTTGAAAAAATGAACGTGTAGAAGGGAGCCAGGATGTTATGGCTGCCACAATATTATCCGCCACCTGTTGAGCATCAGGATCAAAATGCGCTTGCTGGAATGCCAACACCAAAGAATGTAATTTTCTAACATTTATAGTATCATTGTTATTATGGAATATCTAGTAAATGGGCATGCACCTTTTTCCATGGATATTGAGACTGATTGTAAGGCATTTTTTTGTCACACATATATCTCCATAACTGCCATGACAGTGTAGTTTCATAGACATTTTCACCATCTGAATTTGGTCACCTAGATATAACACAGTTTGCTCTAGCACTTGTAATTTTTTCTCTATCTTTGTGTCAGTAGTTTCTTGCAGGTCTAGAGCTTCAGATACATTTGCTTCTAAAGAATTTACAAAAGTCGCCTCTTGAGCTTCAGTGGTTAGTACTACAGCAGTGAATATAGCAGAGGTTAATATGCTAAGAAAAGTGAGAATGCCAACAAGAACGAGCCCTAGCGCCCATTTTCCTCGGTGCTGTAGCTGATATTTCACCTTTTGTAATGCACATGTGCTTGCATCAGGACACCAGAGGGATGAAACATTCATCGGGTACCAAATATAGGAAGGGCTTTGCACTATCAGAATAGCATCATTTCCCCAAACTCCACTGACACAAGAAGATATTGTACAACCCTCACAAGTTATATTCCATATAGTGTCATTGTCCTTTTCCAGTGTCAGCGGTCCTTTGACGAACACGTAGGGAGGGTTTACGCATGCTGCTACTGTAGAAGTGTTGGTATTTAGGTTATAGTCTTTGCCTTGAAGAAACGTAATGCCACCACTGGCTGCACTGATCTTCTACAGATGTTTGTGGGTGTCCCTTTTTTGATGTCTACATCCCTACAGAAACTTTATGACCCATTTTCCAAGTTGAATTTCCACACTGTTTTCCTTCACTGAAATCTAAGAAATCAGTTCAGTCAGACGGTGGCCTTTCAATGCAATGTTCTCAAGGTATAGAGTCATTCATTGGGAGTGGCGCTCGATCACACAAACGCCAACCTTCTGGTGTGATCATGTTGGTTATGTTACATGTTTTGTTGGAGGGGTAAGGAATGGTAATTATACCCATGTCTTCAGCAAAAAACACTGTGGTGGTGAAATTGCTGACGCAAGGCTTTAGCTGCTCCTTTCCAGTAAGGCAGATGGGTGTGCCATGAGACTGGGTTGTCAAATTCAGTTTCTTGGTATCATACGTGGGAGTACCAATTTTGGGATATCCGAGTCACCTGGTGTCGTTTACAAACACAACAACTTCAGGTCCTTCCCATTTTGCAGGGTGTAGAATAGGTGGATCAGGTACCAAAGCCCAATACGTTGTTTTTGATACTGGGAGTGGCTTGCCATGTGTACTGCAAAATCTCGTCAGCAGAAAGAGGGTGAGGAGGATATGCTCCATTGCTTCTTTTGAGATCCTGTAAGAGGGCAAAAGAAAAGCGACTCTCAGGGCATTGGTGTCTCCCTGGAGGAATTACTATTAACTTGCCTTATCATTTTCTCAGGGAGCCATCTGGCGGCATTATGTTTTTGCAAGAAGACACAGACAGAGCCTCATCCCCAGATCAATACTGGGCCGGGTTCATGCCATTGATTGTCCAGTGGATCTTTCCAGAGTACTGATGCAAAGTCTTGTTTGGTATTAGAATGCCAGAAACGATCAGCGGCAGAATGCCCACTATCATCCAGATTTAAAAAATTTAAAATGAAGAGAGCATGAGCAAGGATGTTTCTAGGGGACCCCTTTATGGGATACGATTCCCCCTTTTTAATTTTATTTATGGTATTTTTAAGGGTTAAATGAGCTCTCTCAACAATTCTTTGTCTCTGTGGATTATAAGGAATACTAACGACATGATTGATGTTTAGCTGTTTAAAAAAGGCTTGAAAGTTTTTACCTGTGTATTTAGGCCCATTATCTGTTTTTAGTATCTTGGGGATTTTTATATGAGCAAAAGCTTGAAGACAATGCTCAATAGCATGCTTGTTTGTTTCTTCAGATTGTAAAGAAGCCATGATATAACTTGAGCAAGTATTAACATTTACATGTATATACTTTGTTTTTTTTTAAATCATTAAAATGAGTGACATCCATTTGCTATATATGATTAGGTATCAAGCCTCGTGGATTTATTTCCAAATGTGGAACAGGTAACAAATGACTATATTTTGTACATTGCTTTACAATTATTTGGGCTTGCTCTCTAGTTATTTTATGTTTTAATTGTAAGGTAGTGCTATTTAGATGGAATTTATTATGATTAAGTTGAGCTTGTTGAATAGGTGTGGTTGCCAAAGCAGGAAAAATAAGTGCTTTGTTTATGCAATTATTTTTTTGAGATAAAGGTTTAGGCAAGCCAGTATGAGCGCATATATGGCCAACATAAAAGGGGTGTGTCTTCTGAAGAATAATATGTTATAGCTGATGAAATAACTGTTTTGCTTTGGTGCAAGCACTAATTTGACTGGCAGTTTTTAATAATGGTAGAGAGTTAGCTGTATATGCACTATTTGTATACAAATTGAATGCTTGAGAAAAGTGTTAAAAAACTGCAAGAACTGTTACTAATTTAGTTAATTGTGCTGACAGACTAAGGACATTAAAAGTCACTGGTTCAGTGACATATATTTTGTCTTTCTTTTGGAAGTTTTATTAGTTAATATTGTTACAGCATTTTCTAAAGGCTGAAATTTGGTAACTTTAGGAAACACAACTTCATGCTTTTGTAAGAAATTTATTAATTTATTTGTGGGATAGTGATTATTTATAATCTCAAGAAAACCTACTTGCAAGAGAAGTTAATTAGAATTATTTTCATTCACTAATCCTTTTGACTTTTATTAAAAGGTTGAATAATGTGGTCAGGTTTTATGCTTAAATAAGTGACTATTTGATTTCGCTCTAATTAATTTAGCTATAGCATTATAATAAGGAGTAATAACTTTAGATGGACTAGAAGATAAATGAACTTATATGATTGGGTGTTTTTGCCATAACAACTCTGTAGGCATAACTTTTGTGGCAAATATAAGTAAATATAACATGCTATTAGGATTAAAATAAGTAACAAACTGTTTTTGGATGGCACGCTCAACAATTTTTAAAGTTTTTTGAGCCTTAGGAGTTAATTTTTGAGAAGAAAGAGGAGCAGGATTTTTCTTCAAAATATCAAACAAAGGTTTTAACTTTCTAGTAGTTAACTTTAAATATGGACGCAGCTAATTAATATTTCTTAATAATTTTTGAAAGTCATTAAGTGTTTTAAGACTATTAACACGAATTTGAATTTTTTGCTGGCTAATAGTTTGTGGGAACAACTTGAACTCCAAATAATCATAAGGTTTTAAGGTTTGGACTTTTTTAGGAGCAAGTTGCAGCCTAAATTTTTGCAGTTGTTCCTTTAAATGACTAAAACATTGCAACACTTTTTGGGCTTTTTGACCAGCTAATAAAATATTATCCATGTAATGTATAATATACATTTGAGGCCAAGAATTTCTGATAGGTAATAAGGCTGAAGCAACAAACTTTTGACATAAAATAGGACTATTGGCCATTCTTTGTGGGAGTACTCGCCAATGATATATTTTCATAGGCTCTTTAAAATTAATAGAAGGTACACTGAATGCAAATCTTTGACAGTTTTTAGGATGTAAGAGAATAGTAAAAAGCAACTTTTTAAATTTAAAATTAGTTTATAAAATTCTTTTGGGATAGCAGCTGAGGAGGGCAGTCCACCACTAAGACATTTTGAGGTTTTTGCACTTGCTAGGAAGTGACCTTCTTTACTCACCTGGTAAGGCTGCTGGGAATCTTGTAAGCAAGGTACTAGGACAGATTTTTTAAGGGGCCTTGTTGGCTCCATGAAGTCAACTTTAGTTTTTTAAAGCTGTCCGTTAACATGAGTTTACACATGTGTTTTGTGGGAATAGCATTTTAGTTAAAACCTTGGTAATATAATTAGTGTTTTTAATTGGTCTTTTTACAAGGAAAGCAGATTCTTATTGAACTTATGCAAACAAACATACTGCTATGAAATATAAAAATAGTTACTGAGAGAAACACAGAGCATCTAGCAACAAAGTTTGGCATTATTCTCTTTGACAGTGCTTTCCACGTAATTAAGCAAGTGATTATATATTGATAAATAAGCCGAATTAGCCACATACTTTCTCTAAAGAAGAGAAAATTGCTCTGATATTTTCCAGGGGCCCTCTGGAAAATATCAGAGTTACTTACAGGTAAAAGTACCCTTTTTTGAATTTGATTTTGGAAAGTTGTCAGAAGAGTTTCTTTGGTACTTGTTTAAATAGGATTATAGGTATTTAATTAGAATGACAATAAAAAAGGCTTAAATGCAAATACAGGTTACTTAGTTGTTAACAACACTTGGCTTACAGTCTTTCTAATATGAAGATTTCACTTTCTTAAATACTCAGAGAACTTACTGAGACTTTAAGCATGAGAAACTGCTTTGATAAGAACAATTAAAAAATTCTTTGCAATTTGTCAACATTAAGAGCAGGCTAATAGTCTAAGACAACTTTGTCTTTTAACTGAAAACAAAACTCTAATCTTGCTGTGCACTTGATATTGAGACTCATTTGCTTTAATTTCACATAGCATGACTGTATCAACTTTCACAAACTTTTTACAACTTTCTTTTTACATTCACTGTTCTCTCTCTTTAAATAAACACTTGTACTTTAGAAGTTACTTTCTTTTACTCTCAACAAAATGAATTTCTATTCTTTATACCTTTTTTATTAAACACACATCTTTTCTAGCAAGCAGAGATGTCTCCTTTATTATATTAAGTAGTTTTAATTAGAACTTAAAAACATTAGGTACTTTAACCTTCAATGAACACTGAAAAATAGGCTATTGTAAGCTGTGACACCAGCATTCCTCAGATTGATACATTTATGAACACTTTTTATCATTTCTGGAGAGGTGCCTTACAGCACAATTTTTGCTGAGCACAAAACATTTTTATATAACTTAGCAAAACTCTAAGAATTTTGGTTACCACAAAAATTCTCAGGCTGTTTGCAGATATACACACTGTAACACTCTATAACACACAATTATTAAGATGTTCACTTGCTGTACTTAGTTTATTCAGAACTATGCTAGATTACTCATGAAACTTTTACTGAACATTACAGAGTTAAGCTTAAGCAATTTTCTTGAAGGATTTAACAGATAACATCAATTGAAATGACTTTAGGTAAACAGGAAGCTGATAACTATAGGGTCATGTCCATTTTAGTTTAACTTAAATTAGCATTAATGCTTATTGATACCATCCGGAGGCAGAAAAACATTTTTCTTTACTAGACACATAAACATACAGATTGAGATGCAATGACTACAATTAGCAACACTTTTCATAAAAGAACACATACTTAGATAAACTAATACAAAAATACCGGGGGCGGCGGGCTTCTAGGCCATCCCGCCCCACCGACTCTTTTCTACTTTCTTTTATCTATTGTTCCCTCTTGTGGGAACCAAGGACAGAGCTTTTGTAAAGACTGAAAAAATTCAATTAAACGTTTTCTTTTAACCTTTACTCCTCGTGCCTTTAAAGCTTCCTTTAAACTATTAACAAAAGCTTCTCTACTACTTAATGCTTGTCCCATATCACAGATCACTTACCGGACTCTTTCATCTGGGCAGGTTCCCCCGACGCGGTCGCTAATTTTATTTTACTCATTTTACTCTTTTGGGCCCTTCTCCGATCTGTGTTCCTCGCTGGATCCCCCGTGCTCGAGCCCCACGTTGGGCGCCACTTGTCCCGGCCCACGGGACATCAACGAAGACCTGGAGAGGGGGAGTGGGAATTCTAATAGGGAACAAGAGACACAAAGAATGGAGACAAGACAGTTTCCTGATCAAGTCTCAACTTTATTAGGCAGGGCTACAGTATTTATAGGCAGAATTAGTCCTGCCCTAGTGTCCATGGTAACACTGACGTCAGGGCATCAGCTGATTTCTCAGAAATGTTACACTGAAGAACATGAAACTTAACTCAGAATACAAAACTTAACTCATGGCCAAGAGGAAATGACGTAGCAATCAAACAAAGATAATCTGTGCAGCTGTTAGGCTGCCACAACGTAAGATGGAGTTACTATGGCTGTTGCATATCTGGCTCCCCACACTGAACCTGTGCAAGAATGATCTTTGATTCAAGGAGCCCCATGTACCCTGCTACAACTGAGCAAATCTTGAAATATGGTGAACTGTGTTAGACATTACTTAACTAACTAGTCATAGTCCTTAAATTAAACTGAGCAATCAACGAGGTGATCCAAGTAGTAGTCAAGTTGCCACACCATGGATTACAATGGAGTTAGAGTCAACTCTGAAACAAATACTCTAGATGGTGATATTTCCCTTAACACTAATGGTATGAAAAGGGCAGAAAATGTCAGCACTTGCATTAGTATTTAGCCACGAAAAAGTGATCATTTCTTTCACAGAAATGGAGATTTGCAAGTTATCCTAGTATTTAAATTTTACAGATGAGAAAATTAAGGCTGCACAGGGAAAAGTTACCACAAACTGCTACTATTTACAATAGCAAAATATTCTCAATATCAACTCCTGTCACTTTTGAAGCAAGAGATAACATAAAAATAATAATAACATAAAAAATAAGATAAAAATACATTGTAATGAAATGGAGCAATCAGTAGTAGTATGAAAACTATAACTATGTGGGTGCATGAATGTGCCTACACTCACATCTCATATGGGATTGCTGGAGGTTGGTGAAGATGGACAAATGTGTAGCAATAGTTTGATGAGGAAGTTACTAAGATGATAGTCCTTAGATTCCAAATACATGTTTCAAAATCCTACCCAGGCTAAGAAATTTTTGGCAGGAAGTCAAATGAAATGAGCAAAAAGAAAGGTAATATGACAAAAATCTATACATAGCTTGTGAAAATCAAGGTAGTAAGTAAATGAAAAGTGTAAAGCCAAATGAGAAATCATGCATGGAGTCTGCTCTACCAGACCAAACTGCCTGAGGACTTTTCACAGAAATTTGGGTTATTTTTGAGGCCCTCTATGTGAGTAAACAATGTGGGATATTTTATCCAAAAATATATTTTTTAAGAGGTGGATGGACATACGTGGGTTCCTCAAGAAATGTGCAGCTAATAGGATTTTTGAGAAGACAAAATATCCCAAAATGAGGAATCAAAATGGGGCTAAACTAAGTGGCCTTGCATCCAGGCTATGGACATGGTAAGGCCTCCAAATCCTGTCTTTTTGGGATGACACTTCAGCATGACTCCCAAACACATGCAAAAAGAGAGATCTGCAAATTCCTCTACGTATCATCAAGCGTCTAAACAGAAAATTGATTTTAGCTATTTCACTGCATTTAGAGATCACAGGACCAAAGCTAGCAATAAATCCGGGGAAATGACAATATGTTGCTAAGTAAAGCCCCTAAATCAGGTGGTGAATGTGAAGTCTCAGAATGAGAGGAACACAGAAAGTAATCAGGAAGAGCCAAAACAAATTAACCTTTGGGGGGCTCTTGTTCCTAATGGAAAGTTGAAGCTTACAGCACTGTGTGTACCTGTCAGGACGGATGGCTGCCCTTTCATAAGTTACAATCAGCAACAGCCTGGGAGGAACTCTTTGACTCAGATGCTCTGAGCTGAGCAATATTCTTGACAAATAAGCAGCTGTGTGCCCTCATTCTCATTTTCTCTCCCTCTCTATAAAAAAGAATTTAAAATGCCCATTTTCTACTTTCCATGACAACCCTGGTTCAGAGCAAATAAAACAAGTGGGGTCAATTCCCCTAAAGCCAGTCTGCCAAGTAGAACTTCTGAATGTAGGTGAGCACTGATACTCTCTTCTTTCTCTAATGAGCAAGTTTTCCCAGCAGTCCATGGGCAATTAGTCAGTGACCCCCCAGGACTGTCAGCTACAACCCAAAGTCCAATCTTGTTTCATCAGAAGCACATGGAAAATTCACAGCAACTAGGAATGGTACTCAATAAAAAGAAATCCTTGATATATATGCAATGAAGTATAAGAATAGAAAATATTTCATAACACTCAGTCCACTCTATAAATCCAGCATTATATATTTTCTACAATTTCAACACCTCTATCTTCAGAGAGAGGGCCTAACTAGAAATAATTTCAGTTAAAAAAACAGATATACAATCTGAACACCAGGGATTATAAGAAAAGAAATGGTCACCTATTCATTCATTCATTCATTTATTCAATTGTTATGAATACAGCATTGTACCCAAAAATATAACCTTTTCAATACAATAAGGGTACTTTTTCTAAAATGCAAATCATATCCATACATGATACAGGATGAAGAAGAAGCTCTTAACAGAGTTTATGATTTGCTACTAAAAATGGGTGTGTGGGAGTCTGTTAAATTTGTAAAAATTTGGGCCCTAATCCAGGCCCCCTGAATCAGATTCTGCATTTCTACCCAGCTCCCAGGTTATGTTGAAAATACCAGTCTGCTGACCATACTTTGAGAAGTTCTGATTTATAAAGCCCTGTGTGACAAACTTTGCTTCCTTCTCCCATGTCATCTGTGCCACCCTGCACCCTTCGAATTAGGCCCCAAGACCCAGCCACACTAGCTTACATGAGGTTTATCCAAAGCAGAGACCTCTTCATATGAAAGGCTGATCCTACTCCTCCTAGAGGCCATGCCTAGTATGAGCTGCCCTCCTAGTTCATTCTCTCTTATTTTCAACTAGCACTCTTTCAGGTCTCAAAACTGTTTCTTTCAAGAAGCTTTCCCTGATATCCCACAGTTGGGTATGTTCCCTTCTGTTACACTCCCATAACACTTCTACTGGAAAAGTAGCCTTAATCTCTTTGTATCTGCTCATGTACTTCTTTGTATCCACCACTAGTCTTCAGGTGCTTTTGAGCTGTTAGTCTTCTTTATAATAATCTTTTTTATTATCAGGACCTGGGGAGGTATCTGGCCCATGATACTTAGAGAGGTGGCTTTATATGTAATTGTTGAGTGACTGCTTAAGAGATCTTTCATATATCTTCTCTAGGGCTATTTGCTTTTAGGCATTTTTGAGCCTTAAAACCAAAAGATTTTACTTCCTTAAGGGAATTTAAAAATTGAAAAGCAAGGAAGGAAACTGCAGGGGGAGAGAGGATTCAGCAGGACCCACTCTGAGGAAAAATTTGAGGCATGCCTGTGTTCCAGCGATATGCATTTTGATGAATTGCTACCCCAAGTCCTTGGAGCTGAGAGGCACTTCCTGGAATAAAACCACAACTACTTTAAATATGCTGTATTTTATTTTCTATGCCAAACAGCAGGTTTAGACTCACATACTAATATTCCTCTGCTGCTTTATGGCTGCTTGACCGAGGACTGCTTATAACTGGCAGCTTGCTTTGGATAGAAAAGGCTCAGCAAAGGGGATTTTCCAGGGGAAGCATATTTTTCAGCCAATGATACAAATGCATTGAGCTCACAATTCCAGAGGTATTTAGATAGATGTGCATGTTTGTCTTATTTCTCATGGAGACGGTTAATGTAGTGTGTCTTCATCTTTTTCAGACCACATGAACCTCTATTATATTCTTGTGTGTCTTTATTGAATCATTTATCTAGATTTCAGTAGCAACCAGGTGCCCTCATATAGCTCCACAAAAATATATTAAGGTAATAAGAAAGTAGCTTCCTTTATTGTTTAGGAACTCAAAAAATAAAAAGTGAAAAAAAGCTATGCCTAGTGTAAGGGTACAGGGAAAGCCATCTCTTTCAAGATCTGATTTGGATTTGTGAACCTGTTTATCTGGTGTAAGTTTATTTAGAGTGCAGGGGTACTTTGGCCACATGGAGCAAAAAAGGAATTTGAGAGGTGAAAAAGAAATGCTTAAACTTCCAAATAAAATAATTTCTCCATGTGAATCACAATTAGTATATATCTCTTATTTTAATCTCCTTCTTTTCTATTGCCACAAACTACCTTCCAATCAAATTTAGAAAGATCCTTTTCACTAAGATCCTGTTTATTAAGTCCATATGAAAGTATTGGTCTATCATGGTTATGACTTCCGATTTGCTACTCATTATCGATCTGCTTTCTTTCAAATCCTAATTATCTTTTCTTCTTAAATCTTCATGTCTTATAATTGCCTCTGATGAAGGATTAAAGAAGTGTATTTTCTTTCAATACCCTACAACTGCTCATCTTCACCCAAACCAACTTTTAAAATGCCCTGTAAAGAATATAGTTAAAGACATGGTTTTCAACGTCAATGACAACTGCTGTTTACTATTATTCAGCACTACTATTTACCTAGTTTGTATTGTTTTGGAAGAATAGGCCTAGTTACTTTCACATATTTACACTGACATATAGTTGCCAGAAACAGTGGCCATTTTTCTTCTGAGAAAACTGAGGCTAAAGTATTAGATGATTTGCCTAATTTGAAAACTAGCAGAGCTGTGATTTGAACTCAGGTTTCCTGATGTCAACCTAGTTCCTACCACTGCATCATTTTGATTAATATAATACTTCAGAGTGCCTGGGGACCCTTGATGTGAACTATGTGTTTCACTTATCATATCAAATTTATTTTTCATGAAGAAATAATGTGAGCTTATATATTACATCCAGAGAAAATATTGTTTAAAAACAATACTTTGTCTAATTATAGGAGGAGAAAAATTATGAACAATTTTTCCCTAAGACCCATAAAACAGCAGGTGACATGGAGATTTTCCACTTAGTGTAAGTCTCATTAGCTTTGTAATTTGTTCAACAGCATAATAAAAAGAAAATTTCAAGTCATTAAAGCCTTCTCAATCTTCCCTGCTACAAGTGCCTGATGAAATAAATAAATGATCCATCCTGCTTAGGAAGCAATTTTTTTATTCAGAACCACAACTAATTTAACACTATACAATGTTAGGGCCAATAATTGTGTGCCCTTACTTCAAACAAAAAGAAAAGGGGCCAAACATAAATCAGCAGTGGCTGAAACACCAAGCATGAAGTTACATCCTGTGGGAAAGGATAAAACCTCATTGCCACGGTGCATGGCCAATTCATACTATATAAAGTATAATGGATCCCATGGAGGTAAATACTATATATATATTTATATTCCAAATAGAAATGACTAACCATTTCCCTTCATTGTGGCAGGTATTAGGGAGGCATTCTAATATAATAAAGGGAACACACTCTGCATCTATGTTCTAACATGACTTTGGGGCAAATGATCATCTTCCTAGGGGCAGTTCCCAAAGCTATCAGATGATGTGAGGACATTCTCAGCTTCATGTAATTATAAAGCAATGGTAGCATATCCTTAAGCTTGCAGTTACAACTGAGATGGGTTTTAGGTGGTTAGATAACACTCAATGACAATAAAAGAAGGTAAGTCTTTAAGTCATTTAGATGCAGTTTGAACATATAAACTATTACATATCACACTACTGTATGACATGACTGCTTTCCACAGTAACTGTCTATTTCATCCTTAAATGTGTTATGTCTGCAAGTTGACATAGCTCAGTGTACAAAGTCAATGTATTATACTATTTTAATAGGCAGTGCATTCTGGAGTTACTGGTACAACGACTTTCTGTGATACTCATACTGACAATTCAATGCTCCTCATGTCCAGGTCCCACTCACAAGTCCCAACCTGGGAAAGTTCATAAGGCTGAGTTCTAGGGACTGGATTGGTGTTAGTAAAACAGAGTGAACACAGGGATTAAGCCATGCAGAGTGTTAAAGAAGGGAACCAGAGGTTGTTACCAAAGAAGAAGAATCATATGCCAGGCATATGTGGGGAGTGTAAATACTTCCTTCTTAAACAAACCATCGACTGTGGTTCTACTATGTTCCAGGTGTGCTGTTAGATATTAAGTATGCACTGGTAAATACAATAGCTGTGATCCCTGCTTGCATGGAGCTTCAAAGTCTAGTCGATATGGTCAAGGAAGTAAGAGAAACATAAGTCCTGAAAGATCAATCTACTGCCTAAAATTGGTAAAAAGAAAACAGTTCAGTCCTGAGGAGGCTTAGAGGTCAGCAGGAGGTCAGGAAGTGTAGCATTAAATGAGAGTTGATACAAATTGTTCAGCAGGGCATGGGAATTCATGAGAAGAGAAAGGTTTGTTCTGATCAATTAGAGCAGGGGCAGCTGGCCCAGTTAAAAGCAGCTGGCTGCAGCCTGACTCCATTGTAGCTCTGGGAATAGTGAGAATGGCTAACATGAACTGCTGATTGTATGTATAGTGCGGGACACTGATTTACATTTATTATAATACCATTTGACTCTGAAGTAGTCAATTAACCCCATTATTACCCCCATTTTACAGATAGCGAAATGAAGCAAAGACTAGGTTTCAAACTAATAAGATGCCCAAGGTCACAAAAGTGAAAAATCCCAGAGCTAGGATTTGAATCAGACTGGCACCAGAATTTGGCTCTTCATTGCTATGCTATTTTGCTTCTCAATGTCATTTTCATTGGGCTGGATTTTTAAAAAGCAAGTTCTGCAGGATGAGTAAGGAAGCATCAAAAATGACATGTTTACCATTCCTTCTTCTTAAACAAACCATTGATTGTGGTTTGCTCTCTCCCATCTGGCATGCTAGCTATCTTGGCATGTGCCCTGGGGCCAGGACCAAAGGCTCACTTCAAACCATATTTCTGGGACTTGGAGTTCTGCCTCTTCTGCATTCAAACCACTGTCATGAACCTTCCCAGCGTCAGGTTCTCACAAAACCAAAACCTGGCCTCATTCTTACAAGCCTTCAAGAATCACGGGCCCTGCCTCTGAACACAGAATGGCTGGTGGGACTTGGGATTATCATTTGTTTATTTATACATTATTTTGTAATTGTTTACCATTTAGACATTGCCTGCTTGCCTTGTACTCCACATGCTAATATTCCTACATTACTTGTTAGCAGGCTGTACCTTATTACTGGGGTAGTTTAGACTTTCTGACATCAATTCGGTGAATTCAGGAATAGATGTCACCAAAATCTCAATTTAACAAGCATGTCTGCTAGCCTGAAAGTCCAGTCATTGCCCACAGCTACATCTGTCTCCTTATACATGAGTCACTCCAGTGGAAACGTCGACTGTCCAGATTATGGTTCTTCCACATATTTCTCTTGCTTCAGGTCCACCGTAAACTAATATACATTTTGTGCCCTATACAGAAGCAACTACGATTAGGGTCACACAGGGGCAAATGGGAAGCCCACATGCTTTTCTCAAGCTATGTACCTCTGGGCTGTGTTTCCCAGAGGAGGAGTTTTATCTACACCTTTAGATTGGACCAACAAGGTGCTGTTTTCAAATTACCCTGAAGGTTCTGATAGGCAATGTGCAGGGAGCGTGGATAGCTCTGTGTGTATCTCCACCACTGTCCAAGACCCTGGTACTGACTCTTGGTCAAGATATGGATAAAAGTTATTAGCTAATGATTTATAATGTGATTTTTAAAGACTGACTCCCTTGGAAGTTACTCTGTACCAGCTTATTTATATGGTTTGTTGACAAACTGTAGGTTAATGATTTGCACTTGACTTATATGGTTATGCTGTCTGGATTGAGCTGTGTTTACTAGTGCTTTGGTTCTTCTGAGACTGAGATATCTTGTGCATTTCTCTCAGGTTCATGATCTGATAATAAAGGATATCCTGTCTTACTGAGAAAGGTCCCTGTAGCTGTGACTGGAGTTCTCAGATCTTTCTGATATTTGCCCGTGCTTTTCTTCTATGGAATGCATCCTTCATCTTTATTAAAATCTAATATGGAGTCTCATGGGCCCTTTAAATCATTAACCTCATGTAATTGCCATAAGGTTCCATATGCGCAAGCTGTAGACTTTAACAGCTATTCTGATAATTATTTGTTATGCTAGTTCTGTTTCTTGATATACATTAAGACTAATAACATCTCCCATTTACTAAACAAATGTTACATGGTAGGCACTGAACTATTTGTTTTACAAACATTATTTAATTATTCAAATATGTATTGAACATAGTTTATGTGCCAGATGGCATGGTATAGGTCTGAGGAACAATAGTTAACAAGAAAGTTTCCCTGGCATTTGCACAGCTTCCAAACTACCAATAAACACAGATGATATTACTTTCAGACTCACTTTTTTACTGTACAGAAGACCCTCGTATAACTTTTACAAAAACTAGATGATGATTAATTTCACACATTACAGCAATGCTTTTCCTACTACTACATAGCATGAATGTCAATAAATTTATTTCAGTAGTATTTTTAGTGGTATCACTCTATTCTTCAAACAGGTGTATTTCTAATTACCTGTTTGAAATACTTATTATTGGCTATTTATAAGTCTTCCTGGTTTTTGTCTAACCTTTAATATGAAGAGGCATATTCCCACAATTTCAGCACATGGAGCTGGGAGGACACTTAGCTATACTAACATTGATAATAATACTCAACAGCCCTAGGCAGAGGTTATGAAGCCTAAGTCTTAATAAGGCCAGCAGAGATATTAGAAAACCCTGGTTTGGAGGTCACCCAAAGATGGTAGATACTGCATTTCTATTGTCATCATCTTTTGACATTTCCCAGTAGTTTTTCTCTGAAAACTACCAGATTTCAGTCATTAAATTGCTTGGTGGGGAGGAAGAGATGAAGAATGACTGGATGTTATCCATCAGCCTGACAAAAAGTCCTAAGGGGTTCTACCAACCTGTTCCATCTTGCCTGAGTTAAGTCTTGAACAACCCATGAAAACTAAGGCAACAGAGGCAAAGTATTGCATAAATAAAAATTAAAGGGAAATATAAAGAGGATAAAATTGACTCCCTACAGTAATTCTGTCTTCCCAAAGATGCTCCAACTTGAAGACGGAAACAGTTCTGAGAATGGTCTTCCCTTTTGTGATCTCTCTTTCTCTTTCCATATGCTTCATCTGTAAGGACACACACACACTATGTTACCTTTCCAGTAACAAAAGCACAAAGTTAACCATTAAGTGAGTTTTGTGGTCCTAATATAACATCTCAAGTAGCCAAGATGGGAAGAATTTGCTTAGATGATTAACAACATGAATCATTCCTATTTTTGATGACCCAGTCAGGATTGGACCTAAGCAGTCAGTCTAGGATTGTTAAGTTGCTAAGTATTCACAATTCTAATGATATATTTAGCAAATGAGGTAGTTCAAAAATAGAAGACCAAGGAAGGCCAAGCTATAAAACCACCAGGGAACAGACTAGGCTCTGTGCCAGGAATAATATTTAGATTCAGTCAGAACATGAGGTCTGTATATATTCCTAACCAAGATAAAGTGTTTTTCCCCTCCATCAATCATGAGTATCTCCTGACTTTTATAAGGTAATAATAAACCTATTTCCAAAGAATTCTGCAGGCAAAACAGCCTTTAGGTTTTACAGTTACATGACTGGATTATTTTCCTTTATGATGTTCACATTTTTATCAAGTGCCTCATAAACCTGATTTATTTCAACTAATATACAATAAAATCCCTATTACCTCAAATTATTGGCAGAATAAACTGTTCAGACTATGTAACATTTGTAAAATAAAAAAATATATATGCATGCATATGAATGACATCTTTGTAACATCTAATGTCTTTAAAGAAATGAGTTGAAAACAATTTGATGTTTTCTTTTCAACTGATGCTCTCCTGGAATGACTGTGTTTCTCCCATAAATAAGTGACATGGACCCTAAGGCAGAATGACCACATGCTCCCATACTAAATTGAATGTAGAGAAAACTGACATGTACCATTTGGTGAAACTTCAGTCTTTTTGAATCTTTTGGAAACTGATGAAGCAGGTATTTAGTTAATGAAGAAGTAAGTGTGGGGAAAAATATATATATACATTGATTAAATACTTCCATCTTTAAGGCTTTTAATAATTAAAAGCAACAACAGCAAGAAGACTGGTCTTGGAATGACCTTTCTGAATTCAATTCATGGCCATTCTACTTACTAGTCTAACAACCACCCATGATAATTCAATTCTCTTCATTGTAATAAGGAATAAACACCTATCCAGCTGCTCTTGATATTTTTAATTTCCAAATAGGGCACTAATAGGTACTGTCTGAAAAATAGTCAAATAATTATGTAGAGGGAACATTATTCATTTCCTTCTTCCTTACTGCATTCCTACCTCCTCCTCAGAAATTACTCAAGTTGAGAATTTGATGTTTAGACCTTTTGGTAATTTTTATAGGTATTTACATGCACATACAAAGTTTCCTATAAATGCTCTGTGTATTTTTCCAGAAACTAATTAATGTATTTTTACTTCACCATGTAACTCGTGATATATTTATTTTAGTACATGTAGGTTTAACTAATTGAGAATGTATCATACTTGTTTAAACTAGTCAAATATTTTCATATTAATGAATGTTGAGTATTTCTAAGTGTTTACTCTTACCAACAATGCTACAGTAGATTGTTCAACAAACATGCAAATATTTCATAGGGATAGAGTCATGAGATTGAAGTTGCTGTATCAGACTGAGTGTTTTTAATTTAGGTATATACTGGAAAACTGCTTCTAAAAAAAGTACTAATTATGGTGCCACTCCAAATGAGGTTACTCTTTTTCTATATCCTCAGCAACACTGGGTATTATCTCATTCTTTAAAGTTTCATACCGAGTTTAAAAACTGTTTTAATACAATTCTCTGATTATTAATGCTTTTGTATATCTATTTAAATGTTTACTAACCATTTAATTTGTGTATTTGTTGTGATGTATCTGTTTGTATCCTTCCTATATTGGGTTACCGTTTAGAAATTCTCACCCTCTGAAGGAAATTACATGTAATATTAGAATTTATACCTCTATTAGCCAATCTTTAGTGTAGTTTCTTAATCTTAAAATTGCTGAGAGAAGTTTATAGAAGCATTCCCCAGTGATTTGTCAAATATTTTTATGTTTTACTATGTGTTTTAAATTAAACTTGAAATGATATTTTACACTATTTTTATTAGATACTTCAATATTTGTGAATAATGTGTTCTTACTAGATGATAACATTTATTATTATTAAGTGCTATTTATTCCTTTTTAAAATCCTATTTAAATGTTACTATATTGAAGGATATTCTGTCTAATGTTAATTTTGCTACATTTCTGCAATTTTGGTCTGCATCTGCCTAGTAAATCTTTTAACATTGATTATTTAGTATAATTTTCAACTTTTGTATCTTTTATACATATTTACTTTTTAAAAAATTTTAAATAAAATTTGCTTTTACTTAATACAAAATGTAACCTGCTATGGTAGCCTGGTTATTGATGCATTTAGCTTTTCCCTGCTATTATATTTTAAATTTTTTGTTCAGCTTTTCTTCTTGCTTATTTCTTGTTATTCTGCTCTGCCTTTTCCTTTATTGATTGTATTTTCTTTATTCCAATATTTTCCCTCTAATGGTTTAAAATGTTTATATAGAATTATTGACCACTTTCATATTTCTAGCATATTTATTAAACAAGGACTAATAATACCTATACCTTCTTTTTCCTAATAAGAAAACTGGAATGAAAGCGTGCTTTCACTGCAGTCCTTATTTTGAGTATACCATAGATTTTGGTACAAGATTGCTCTCAGTATTTTTTGACATGAAGCAAAATAATTATTTAGAGTTAAAAGAGTTAACTTTAATTTTAACTAAATTATTAGCTCACATGTTTTTTGTAGCTCATGCTTTGTTTTCAGCGGATTTATCTTTCATTTTTATGTGGTGTATAATTTTTTGGAAATATCTCCACTGTTCTTCACATTAGAATGCTAAGACGGCCAAATATAGAATTCTTGGTTCAACTCACTTGCTCTCACAAATTTACTCCAATATCAAGTGACCCTGTTTGTAGAACACATTGATGATGCAAGGATTTGTCTAATTATGCACAAGCAGGCACTGGATCCTCTGCCATTCTTTCCCCTCTGCAGTGACAGCCCTGACCAGTCAATGGGACAGGACACCTGAACAACGATGTTGGTTCCTGTTATTCTATCTATCTCTGAGCTGGACTCTGAGTAGAGTAAATGCTTGTATTAACTTTCCAAACCACTCATGGAGAGGATGCCAGTCTCATCTGGTATCAAGAATTGTCTCAATTAAGAATTCTCCACATTATTTCCTCAACATGCCCACTCTTATATTGTTAAGGATATTAAAAATCACTTCACCTCACAAATGCTACTTAGCGCACACTGAAGTTATTCCACCACCAAGGGTTACTCTATGTATTGTCCACAGCCAAATAGTGATTAAATTTTATGCTTATTTTTATGTTAAGGAAAACATAGTTTTGTTTAAAATGAATGACTTGTCTCAAGTCACCATTTCTTTACATAAACTCTGTATTTGAAACAAAAAAATATCAGTGTTATATTAGAGTCCTTTAGACTTGAATGACTCTGTTCCTTTTTTGTTTGTCTAATATACTTCCTCTTTATTTTAAATTCAGCTCAATTATCACCTTCTGTGAGAATGTCTACCTGCCACCCAGAGATGGACGGATGGACAGATAGAATGAGTCTAGAAACAGAATACATACATTCACATATACACAACATATTCCATTTTGAGTTTAAAAAATCACACTTTTAATAGGATTGAAAACAAGATGAAAGCAAAGCAAGTCTCCATCATGACTCTTCTCCATCCTTCTATTCCTGAGTAGCAAACTCCCTTTAGGAAATTTATGTTTTCAGTTCTTCTGATCATTTTCCCGATATTTCAAAATAATCAGTAATCTCAGTTGGCACCCTCTATGAATCACCTCTTCTTCCTTTTCATAATGTTTATTATAGTGAGATTTTTAGTAATTCTCTTGTTTCCTTTATAACTTAAGACAATATACTTATTTCACTTTTTCCTTTGACTCTAGCTAGCATTTCCATTCTACAATGTATAAAATGAGGACCTCTATTTCTTCACCACTGTTTTCTCCCTACTCTGTATTTTCCCCTTTGAAATAATTGAATTTGTTAAGGACTAAATTTTGGACTGGCATGGTAATCAACTCTTTGTTCTTTACCCATAGATTGTTAGTAAAAGTTAAGAAAAAAATAAAGTTTATTTTCTTATTTTTATAAATGCTACTCAGTTCAAGACCATTTTTGTTACAGAATTACATATCCTTCTTAAAGCATGCAGTGTTGTAATTCTTAAGTCCCTTGTTGAGAATACTAGAATCAATGGCATATAGACAGGCTTTCTTTTCTGACATTCTAACAGTTGTTCAAATCATGGTACATGTTAGTTTATTTTATATTTGGACCATGATATTATTTTACAGCTTTCATTTGTTTTCTAGTATATCTGCCATTCTTTTTACCACTCTACTTTTTTTTCTCAGTGCATAATACATTTTTAGATAGAAGATGCTATAGAAGGGAATGTAAAATTTTGAATGAATGAGTGGACACAAAAGAAATCTCTCACATAAAAGTAGGTTTTGCTGCTTTCCTAATGAGCATAGAATACCAGAATGCTATTGTTTTTCATTCTCAGGAATTACCTAATCTAATGTCATTATTCTCCATTTAAGGAAATCAAGGAATTGAGAAGTTTAGGCACCCAGCTAAGATAAAACAGCTACTTAGTGGAAAATCTGGGCCATGAACCCAATATCCTTATTCCCATAACAATACCACTTCTACCTTACAGCATCTCCTCAATTTGCTCATGTCTGATCTTTACTCATTCTGTGGGTCTTTGTCTAGCCCTCGCTCAGACCTGGAGGTTCCTGATGACAAAGGAATTCTTTGTAAGAAAATGAAGGTTATTATTCTAGAGCTTCAGAAAAATTACTGGTCAGTGTATGTATTGCAAAGAAACAATGTTAATTGAGCAACTCATGTTTGATTTGTTTATGGAAAATTAATAGAATGTTATTTTTTATCTCAAATATTGATATACTGAGGTTTCCATAGATACCTTGTCTTCCTTGTCTTACTAGTCAGTTAAATCCAATTAAAGGTTTTCAAAATCTACTTAAATTGCAACTCTGTTTAATAAACTTTCGGGTGAATAACCAATCCATTCATGTTTTCTCTCATTTTTCTTTTAACTGATCAATAAATACTTTAGGATGTCTTAATAGATATTAAATGAGTTGAAATTAGGTTTTTCTACTTCATTATACAGTTAAAATACTTTCAACATTAAGATCAAAAACTTCCAGTGAGAATGTAAAACTTACATTTTGGGAATCATAAATTCTACATATGATTTAAAATGATTTAAAAATATTATACAACTTCTAAAATTCATGTTATAATTTCTGTTGGCACAATATTGCTAGTATCCCCCAAAAGATAAATAAAATTCATATGTCTGAGAAAATGCCATACTTTTTAATTGTAAGTTGGTGAAGTAACTCCTTCAAAGGATGTTATCATTTTAGGCCATAACCATTTCCATTTTAGATAAGAAAAGGCTTGTAGAGCCATTTCGACCATGAAGTAGTGTGTCCTCCTCCGTCCACCCTCTAGATACCATCTGTGTTAGGAGTGAGTTTGAGGCAGGAGCAGAACTGGATGGGCTGAGGTATAGATAGAGTTGCAGTGGAGAAGGCACATGGACAAAGACATGCACAAATTAGAGAGAAGTATGAAATAGGTATCCTCATTAAAAGATACTAAGGCTTAGGGACTTATAAAAAATCAAGGCCAATGTGATTGAAGGCCTAGCTCTGATACTGTGTTTACTGAAAAAAAAAAAAACAAAAAACAAAAAAAACCACCCTGCACATTTCATGTATAAAAAAAGTTCAAAATTCAGTATAAACATGAGGATTCATTCATTCAATATATAAATATACAGCTTAGAAACACTTCAGGGCTTTGATAAAAGAGAACTCCCCATGCCCTTGGAGCTTCCAGCCAGTGGAAATTTCCAACAAAGATCAAAGAGAAAGAAAGGAGAACAGGTCAGAATATTTATTCTCTTAGCTACTGCCCTTCAGAGTTGCCAAAAGCCCACTACATTCTCCAAAACACAAAAAGAAATGACTTAATGTTGGGAGACCTTGCTATGGACTAAATGTTTGCATTTTGCAAACATTCACATGTTAAAGCGCAAAACCCCATTGTGATGGTATTTGGAGGTGGTGGTCTTCGGAGTGTAAGACCCAGAAAACAGGCCCTGCTCAGCCCCGGGATGGACAGCGACCCAAATACTCACAAGAGACCGGTCTTGATGCAAACAGCAAGAGGTTTATTGATTCCACCAGCGCGCTGGGGTCAAGACTCATAACTCATGCAGGAGCAGAGTCTGACCTCGAACAGAAATTACAGGAGGTTTTTAAAGGAAAAAGGGACCATAACCAGGGGGAGGCGAGGGGGAGGTCTGCTGATGATTCGATAGCAAAAATATTTCAATTAGGGTCTCACAGGGCTTTATCTTCACAGTAGGGTCTCACAGGGCTTTATCTTCACAGTAGGGTCTCACAGGGCTTTATCTTCACAGTAGGGTCTCACAGGGCTTTATCTTCACAATCTATCAGTTTTGGGGAGGATTACCTAGGCACGGGTTTGCAAGCTATTGTGTCATTGTGTTCAGGCCGGTTTTTATGACTCAGGCCAAGGGTCAGAGCCTACTTAAAATTTTCCTATTCTTTCAGGTGGTTTCGGGGAAACTGAAACTCAGGCCCTCTGATTTCTGAGGCTTTCTGGGGCCTGTCATGGCGTTAGTTTGGTCCTTTCATTCCCCACTTCTTCTTATGCATAGTTCTAATCATAGAACTAGAATTCCGTATTATCATAAAATTCTTTTTCAGAATCAGGTACGGACTGGTAATGTTGTCTTAACATTAAGATTTGTACTGCACTAATCCGTTCTCTAATAAAAGTTACTAATCTATTCAGAATGCAAGGGCCAATACTGAGTAACAGAAGCAGAATCAGAATAGGTCCTATAAGGGAAGATATTAAAGTAGTAAACCAGGGAGATTTACTAAACCATCCTTCAAACCATCCTTGTTGAGATTCTCGTTCCCGCAGTTCCAGTACTTACTCCAGCTGCTACTCCGAGACGGCGTAAGCGAAGCTTAAGAGGATTATCAGTCTTTTCCACGTGCCAGGACTTATTTCTTCTGCCTTTGGTGCAGCTTTTAGGTGGGAGGCGTGGATCCAGGCGGCTATTCCTTCGACCTTCACTGCAGTGGGAGTTGTCAGCAGGACTAGGTAGGGTCCTTTTCACCGAGGCTCAAGATTCCCAACACGGTGTCTGCGTACATAGACAGCGTCTCCCACTTGGAACCGGTGAGGGACAATGGTGGTCTTAGTGGAGTAGGCCTCTTTCAGTTGTTCCCATGCCTGCTGGCGAACTACTTCTAGGGCTTTTAGGCGGACGAACAAGGATTGAGAAAAAGCAACATCAGGGTTATGTATCTTTTCTGCTTCTACAAGGGGGGGTGGTCCTCCACACAAAAGCTCATAGGGGGTTAGTCCAAAGCGCCCTGGGGTGTTCCTTACCCGGAACAGGGCAAAGGGAAGGAGAGCTGTCCAGTCATTCCCGCCGGTCTCTAAGGCTAATTTAGTCAAGGTCTCTTTTAGAGTTCTGTTCATCCTCTCTACCTGTCCTGAGCTTTGGGATCCATATGCACAATGTAATTTCCAACTAAACCCCATTTGTTTGGCCAGTCCCTGACTTACCTGAGCAACGAAGGTGGGCCCGTTGTCAGATCCGATTACCTTAGGGATTCCAAACCTGGGAAAAATTCCTTCCAATAGCTTCTTGGCCACTATGTTGGCAGTTTCTGTCTTAGTTCGGTATGCCTCTACCCATCCTGTGAAGGTATCTATAAAAACTAGTAGATATTTATTTCCATATTTGGCAGATTTTATTTCAGTAAAGTCTATTTCCCAGTAAGCTCCAGGTCGATCACCCCACAATCTTCATCCAGGGGGGTGTCGGTTGGAACCTGCATTCGTCATGGCACAAGGGATACAATGTTTAACTATAGCATTAACAACTTCAGGAAGTCCAATTACATAGTAAGGGGATGATTTTACTGTCTTCTTTAGGTGTTTAGTTCCCAGATGGGTGAGCCGGTGGAGCTGTTCCACATATTCTTTAGCCTCCCTCTGGGGGAATATGATTTTCCCATCTCCCGTCTTTCTTAATCCTTGAGGCGTCTCTATAGTATACCCTAGGTGATTCATGACCTGGCAATCTTCTCTAGTATACTGGAATCCCTCAGGGCTGGGCTCTGTCTCATAGTCACTCATTGCTGGCAATATTGGGGTTCCGTGTGCAGCTTTCTTTGCTGTCTGATCAGCCAACTGATTTCCTTTAGTTATCTTATCGGTGGCTTTTTGGTGCCCAGGGCAGTGTATGATGGCCACCTTTTTAGGCAAATGCATTGCCTCTAATAGACTCAGAATTTCTTCTTTATTTTTAATCTCTTTACCTGCCGATGTCAGTAATCCTCTCTGCCGATAGATGGCACCATGTACATGTGCTGTGGCAAAGGCATATCTACTATCTGTGTAGATATTGATGGCTTTCCCCTCAGCCTCAAAGCCTGTATCAAGGCTATGAGTTCTGCCTTCTGAGCTGAGGTCCCTTCAGGTAGACTGCTTGCCCACACTGTCTGCTCTCCATCTACTACCGCAGCCCCAGCCATCCTCTTACCTTCAACTACGAAGCTGCTGCCATCCGTGAACCAGGTGGTACCGTTAGGCCAGGGGGTGTCTGTAAGGTCACTTCTGACTCCAGTTTCCTCAGCCAGTATGTCTGCACAAGTGTGAACAACTGGCTCCTCAGTGTCCTCAGGCAGTAAGGTAGCGGGGTTGAGGAGGGCAGGCTGGCCAAAAATGATTCTCTCCGTCAGCAGTAAGCTTTGGTAGTGGGTCATGCGAGCATTCGTCATCCACCGATCAGGAGGTTGATGGATAACACTCTCTAAGGCATGGGCAGCAATTACAGTCACCTGTTGTCCCATAGTTAGTTTGTCAGCGTCCTTGATCAGCATCGCGACTGCTGCAATGGCCTTTAAGCAGGATGGCCATCCGCTGGCCACTGGGTCCAGTTTCTTTGACAGGTATGCCACCGGCCTCTTCCAGGGTCCCAAGGCCTGGGTAAGAACTCCCCTGGCTACTCCCCCTCTCTCCTTGCAGTAGGCACATTGTCTTTGTCAAGGGGTGGTCTGCCCATGCTTCTCGTTGTCTTCTGGCCCCTGTTGCTCAGGTTCCCTACCTGCCTAGGCCCTTGAAATCCTCTTTCTTTCTCTCCTACCACTGTGGCCAAAATTCTAGATAAGTTTTCCTCCTGTCTTCTGTCTCTTCTATCCTCCCTTTCCTCTCTCTCTCTCTTCTGCCTTTCTTCTTTCTCTTCCTCTGTCTCTCTTTTGTGATACACTTTCTCAGCCTCCTTCACTAGGTCCTGTAAAGTAAAATCCTGCAATCCTTCAAGGCGCTGCAGCTTCTTTTTGATATCAGAAGCTGATTGCCCTATAAATGCCATAGCTACGGCTGCCAGCTGTCCCTCAGAGGTGGGATCAAAAGGAGTATAGCGCCTATAAGCCTCCATAAGGCGCTCAAGAAAAACTGAAGGCGGTTCAGTGGGCCTGAAGAATTTCTCTTACCTTAGCCAGGTTAGTGGGCCATCGCGCAGCCCCCTTGAGACCTGCCACCAGAGCCCTGCGGTAGACAGTCAACCTCTCCCTACCTTCCGGAGTGTTGAAGTCCCAGTTGGGTCGAGTCAGCGGGAATCCAGCATCTATCACATGGGGAAGTTGGGAGGGTTGCCCATTGTCTCCTAAAACATTTTTCCGGGCTTCCAACAGGATTTTCTCTCTCTCTTCCGTGGTGAAAAGAGACTGCAACAGTTGCTGGCAATCATCCCAAGTGGGTTGGTGGGAGAACATGAGAGACTCCATCAATCCAGTAAGTCCTACAGGATTTTCTGAAAAGGAAGCATGATTAGCCTTCCAATTATATATATCTGCAGAAGAAAATGGCCAATACTGCATGGGTTGGACTCCGGGGGGCGGCACGGGAGGGCCATAAACTCTAAGTGGGAGGGTTACAGTAGAATCCGGCCCATCCCCAGGAGGGGCCCCTCTACGACTTCGGGTACCCGCCGCTGGGCCCCCCGCTGCTGCTGGTAAAGGGGGAGCATTGGGCCCTTCTTCTTCCCTTTCTTGCACTACCGGCTGAGCAGGTTGTGGCTCAGGGGCTGGAGCAGGTTCTGCCACCTGTTCAAGATAATATGGGGGAGGGCAAGGTTCCGGCCATTTGGGAGGGGATTCTACTTCAGGATATATTTTAGGTTTCGGGGTTCCTGCAGTTCTGCTTCTATTTAGTACCAACACTTGAAACTTTGGTTTAGACATACTGGAAAAATAAGAACTTCAGACAAATATGAATATAAAGTTTATAAAATGGGTAATTAAAAGCTTTAAAAAAATAGCAATTTAAAAATGGAAAAAATTTTCTTTGATTAGATAACCAGATTAAGTTTAAATTGGTTTAGACTAGACCTTAAGGTTTTAGAAAATCTTTGGTTTAAAAATCAAGACTATTTCTCAAAGCTAATCTCATAAAATATCAAAGCAATACAGAAATAAAGTTACTAAAAGGTTAAGAGGTGCCACAATTTTAAAGATCAAAGTAAACATCAGTTTCTCCCTTATAAAGATTTTCTATATTCAGTTGTATGTGTTCATCTTTAAAGTTATTTATGAAGAAATCTTTTCTTCAATTACAACAATGAACTATTGCAGCTCAAAACTGGAATGGTACAAGCAAAACAACTTCACACTTTAATAAGTATATGAAAAAGATATTACCCATAGTATGATACACAATTTCAGTAGGGTCCCGTCTATCCACATTTTAAAAAGACTTATGGGAGGAAGAGGTAATATATAACAATTTACTGACTTACAGGAGAGTGCAGGTGAGGTAGCCTTGTTGAAAGTGTATTGCTGGCCTTACATACCTGCTCCATGCTGACTCCCCCACCCTGCAAAAACAGTGCAGTCTCTCAAATCAAGTACATTTCCAAAGAGAGAAACAGAGAGAGGGAGGGAAGGAGAGAGGCTTTATAACTTGGGTGTGGGGGGAATCAGTGGCCCATTAACTGCAGTGGAAAAATACCGTGCAAAGTCAATCTTTGGCCCCTTTAAAAAACACTGGATACGAATTGAAAAAAAAAATGCTTCCAGTTCTTACAAGAGAAGCGTTGCCTGTTAAGAAAGCTTATTGCCAAAGTATACAAGAAGCTGCCTAGTTTATTAAATCAACTGTCCAGCCCAAGCTGAAGGAGCAGACATTTTGTAATCCAATTTTAAAAAGTTAACAATAAATTAACAACAGACCTCTCCCCATACTCTGAAATGAGATTCTTCCATTTAGAAAAATCTCCCTGTAAATGAATACAGGCAGGCCTGAATTTCTGAGGCCAGGATCACTTGGATTCCTCCCTCCCACCCCCATCTTCTGTAGCTGTAACACCTCTGCCATCTTCTGCTGCAGGGGCTGCCCAGGGATGGCAGGGATACAAGTCCAAACCCTCTATTGCTCAGTTGTTCACTTTAATACTCAGAGAAGAGAGGAAGACAGCTTTTGTTATGAGAAATTACTTTTACACAATATGGACAAAGAAGTACATGATGAAAGGAAACAATCAAAACAGCAGTTTTTCTTATTGGTTACATGATGTAGGGTTGGTGGTCACGGTGAGAATCGGGTCTTGGCTGAAAAACAAGATTCTTAACTGCAAAAATTAATTCTCTGTTAAAAGTACCCTCAGGAGGCCAACCTACATTGAAGGCTGGCCATTCAGTCGAGCAGAGGGTCTGCCATTGTCTTTTTCTACCTTCTACAGACAAGTCATGGGCCCTATTCTTGACGTCCGTCCAGCAGTCCAAAGTCAGAGACAAAGGGGTTGTCACAGTCTGTCCCATTTTGGTCGTTTCTAAATACACAAAAACAGCAAGCCACAAAACGACAAAAGACGCCAACAAACACTTTCCTCCTCTCGTTTTCCACAGACACAAGAGGTATTCAGACGGGGGAGGGTCCCTCCGTTGAATCCGCTCAAACCGGACCCTTTCCCCTTCCAACAGACGGGCAGAAAAATCCCCCGTTTCACACCCAGGGGCGTCCCCCAGGGTTGTAGCTTGTGGCCCCTGGCACGTCTGCCTTACCACAGCTTTCCTTTCCCTTATGGGAGCGGCAAGCGGCTGCCAAACCGAAAGCGCTTTTCACAGACCCAGATACCTGACAGACAAACAGGCGCCGGCGCACACAGAAACTTAAGGATCCTTTGCTTACCTCCAAGTGGGTCTCTGGAGAATAGGGTGGCCGCAGATCCCGGACAAGCCCCCAAATGTAAGACCCAGAAAACAGGCCCTGCTCAGCCCTGGGATGGACAGCGACCCAAATACTCACAAGAGACCGGTCTTGATGCAAACAGCAAGAGGTTTATTGATTCCACCAGCGCGCTGGGGTCAAAGACTCATAACTCACGCAGGAGCAGAGTCCGACCTCGAACAGAAATTACAGGAGGTTTTTAAAGGAAAAAGGGACCATAACCAGGGGGAGGCGAGGGGGAGGTCTGCTGATGATTCGATAGCAAAAATATTTCAATTAGGGTCTCACAGGGCTTTATCTTCACAATCTATCAGTTTTGGGGAGGATTACCTAGGCACGGGTTTGCAAGCTATTGTGTCATTGTGTTCAGGCCGGTTTTTATGACTCAGGCCAAGGGTCAGAGCCTACTTAAAATTTTCCTATTCTTTCAGGTGGTTTCGGGGAAACTGAAACTCAGGCCCTCTGATTTCTGAGGCTTTCTGGGGCCTGTCATGGCGTTAGTTTGGTTCTTTCAGGAGAAGCAAGTAGGCTTTGATGAGGTCATAAGAGCTGAACCTCCATGATGGGATCAGTGACGTTATAAACAAGGGGACGAGCCTAGCATCCTCTCTCTCAGCTACGCGAGGACACAGCAACAAGAAGGCAGCCCTCTGTAAGCCAGGAAGGCAGCCCTCACAGGTAACCAAACCTTGCTGGACCTCAATCTTGGGCTTTCCAGCCTTCAGAATTGTGAGAAAATAAAGGTTTGTTGTTTTAGCCACCCCATTTATAATATTTCATTACAGCCACTTGAGCTAAGATACTTTGGCTCCACCCATGACGTGCACTTGTCCAAACAACAGCAATCACAAAAATTCGCGTGGGTGATGGCTATGAGCCATGGCAGTCCCAGCTGCAGGGCCATGCTGATGTGTCGGTGGTACAAGCTGCAGAAGATAAGCCCAGTGCTGGCAACTAGGACCATCACTGGAGCAGCTCTGGCAGGATTTTGAGGTTTCATCAAATGCTCTGAGCTTGAATTTCTGGCATTTTCAGAATTTCCTTTGAATAAACCCACCTTCTGCTTATATCACACAGAGTCAGTACCTATTACTATCAGCTAACTGTCCTGACATATATCAATAACTATTTTTAAATATTATTTTTATTTGTCATAATTGTGCTGTTATAGACAGTGTGTTTAATGTAGGTTATTCTTGTGCTATCTAGAGAAGAGTAGCTGGATATGTATTGGTTGAATCTCTCCTTGGTTTTGTGTAACACAGTGGCAAACCACCTCTATTTTCCTGACAGAAAAAAAAAAGAAGAAGTTGAAGAAGCTAATACCTACATCTAAATTATAATTAAGCCTGGTTGTGTATCTCTAGTGTTGAAATGACTGTTCAGTTTGGCCAAATTAGTCAATTCAGTCCAACCACACAGATGCGCTGACATACAAAACCTCGGCCTGCAGAGAACAAAGTTAAGCAGCATCTCCTGTGCTTTATCTGCTAAAACAAGTTAACACATTAGTTCTTGTTCTTAGAATAGCTTCACCAAAGGCCATGCTGTGGTTTGTTCATAGTTTGCCTGACTCAGCTAGAAAATCACTCAATTTGAATTACAATAAACTGCAGCACAGTGAAAACTATTTTCTAAGCTTTATTATGTTAGGGAACCAAAGAAGCCTAATCAATTTCAAGCAGTTTTTTAAATCTTCTAGAATTGAATAGAGGAAGATGTAGAAAAGCCATTCAGATGGGCTTATGTGATATTTAAGACATCACTCATTATTCTCCAGCAAGGCACAATGCAGATCATTTTTATACTTTCATATGCTGTCATTTTATATATTTATAGATCAAAATATAGTAATTATATTTTTATTCTAGTTAGTGTTTGAATTAAACTAAAATAAGACCGGTTAAATTCTTTCTTTATGTCCCCAGAATGAAACTAAGAATTTCCCTCAAAATTTATTTTCTACTTCTCTCCCATATACATTTAAATCACCCAATATCTGTATGTTTCCTTCTCTGCCTACCTCATAAATTCTATTCACTATATATGCCCACTCCCCAGCCACAAAGTATTTACATGTGTCTTCAGTCTTTGTAAAATATCCTCCACCTTACAAATGTGCACACTTCATTTCTCAGACTCCTTTATTTTTTGGGAACAGCTAACCAGTCTAGTAAATTTATCTTGTGATGATGTTAATACTTCCTAGGTTTCTTGTGTATGTGGTAATGGGAACTTTCTGAAGACAGTGAATAATTTAAAAATGGGAGAAGGAACTCTTGGATGTCTGGGTTCCACCTGAATTTTGCTATTGACTGTGCATTTAGCTCTCAGTATTTTTGAGATAGTTTTGGAAGCTGAGTGTGCAGACAGAAACAAGACAACTGTTCAATGTCAAATGCCTTCTTGTTATGATTGTTTTAATTTTCACTGAACTCAACCCAACAGTTTTGAATCTGTGGTACAAAATTAAGCAAGAACACTCCAAGCCCACTGTTTCTTTGGCAGAAATATCTACTCAGAGGCCAAGACAAATGGCCAAGGGCATTGGCAGAGGAAGGAACCTGACAGCAAACTCGTCATCCTCTCCTCACACCTCTCTGAGAGGCTCCAGAACCCCCAAATGGGACCTTCAGGGAAACAAAGCCCACCTTTCATTACAAGAAGACCAAGAGTCCACTAGATTATGATTTTTGGCAACTGTAGGTCCATAACGTTTTTACTGACCATTTTGAAGGCAAATTTCCAATCCCAGTTCTCCTAATAGTCTGTCAGGTTGTCAGGTGGTGGAATAAACTCAGTGTGTGCTAAATAATATTTTTGAGGTGTAGTAATGTTTAACATCCTTGATATCCTAAGTGTGGGAGTGTTGAGGAAATAGTTTGGAGAATTCTTAATTGAGACAATTCTTGATATCAAATGAGATTGGCATCCTCTCCATGAGTGGTTTTGAAAGGTAATATGAGCATATGAGCATTTACAGCACCGTGAGTCCAGCTCAGAGATAAATAGACTAATAGGAACCAACATTGTTGTTCAGGTGCCCATTGGCTGAGAAGAGGGCTATCACTGCGGTGGGGAGAAAAATGGCAGAGGTTCCATGGCCCGCTGGTGCATGATTAGACAAATCCTTGGAGCAGCAAACGGGGTCACGTGACATTGGAATAAATTTGTGAGAGCAAGTGAGTTGAACCCAGAACATCTATACTTGGCCATGTTAGCATTCTAATCTGAAGGAGAGTGGAGATATTTCCAAAAAATTATATACTACAAAAAGATAAAAATTAAATCAACTGAAAACAAAGTATGAGCTATAAAAACTCCTTTGATGTCAAGCACACAGTAGTGATATTTGGCTCAGTTCTACTCATTCGAATTTATTTTTCATTAAGAGAGTTGGAATTTAGAGTTTGAGGATTTTTGTTGTTCATCTAAAACTCTATTTTTAGCCTTAAAATACTCTTTTACTTTTCAATATATAATACTATTACTGAGGATATCAGAGTACCTTGAAAAGAGGTGCTGTTGCACTCTTGCAAGATAGTAATCATTGCTGATTTAGTGTCTGCTCACAGAATTATTTCCTCTTAAAGGGTTCCTTTATTGTGCTGTTGCTATTGTATTCACATTTATTCTTATTACTTGGCAGTGGCCTTCATTTATTAATGACTGGGCTTTAAACTGCTCAGTGCTGTAAAAAACTGAACTGTTATTTATCACTTCAAGGTTGGGCTATACTTATTGTCTCCACTCTGGCACAGACCCAGAGAGGTTTTTATGAAAAGGCTTCTAAACTGATGGAAGTTCATCTTTTCTTTCTCAGAGTTTCAGAGATTTGTTTCCAGCAAGGTTCCAAATTTCTTAAAATTCTAATTTTCCTTCTGTTTTGAAGTTGGGAATTTTGCCTTTATCTTTCACATGATTAACTACTTACAATGGAGCAATAGCTTTTAAGGTGTAGTATTTAGAAACTACAGGAACATCAGAGCCATTATCTATAATTTTTTCTTCACGTAATTTTTCAGAGTCCTGTGTTGTAACTGCAAATGTCGTTTGCAGAACAGCTGAACCTGTCTCATTCTTTGTACTTGTTTTTTATTCTGTTCTTGAAGAAATTAATTTAAGCAACAATTATGCTGTTCTGAACACAAAAATTACCTCTTTAATGTATTTCTGGAAAACAACAAATAACATTCGTAATGAGATATAAGTCTCTTACACTTAACCTAACGTTTTTATTGTAAAGTAATATGATTGAAGCATTATGCTTTAACATGTATAAAAATTTACTGGCATATTTAAATGTCCATTATAATGGGTTTGGAAAGCTTTTTCACAACTTTTCTGGAAAAGGAGATTTTCATAGGACAACACGGGGAGAAGGCAAAGCTCCTGTATCACTCCTATTACCATACAACATTATCAAAAGACGCTATTCTAACATACGTGGATTCTCAAATACTAAGATCACCAACAAAGACATTTTTCAGAAAACAGGATAACTCAAAAAGGATAAAGAAATCAGGAGATTATTTTCCAACATAAGTTTGATACTTGTGAAATTTGCCTTCAGTAGAGTACTAAGATCCACTAATTAAATGCAGAGCCTCTTTTGGGAACTATGTTGGATTCATCTCTTATGGAATCACCATGATAGATGCCTACTGCATTTACCATAAATCACTGAAGACCTTGAATGTTACATAACTTTGTATTCTCATATAATGTAGGATCCAAGGAGAAAATCATAGTTTATTTCCTGAAAAAATTTGGTTTGCTTTCTCATTTCTGTTGACAATCATAAAATCAATAATGTTTTCTATTTTCTCTGGTTGCTAGGGAGCTCAAGGTCAAATTACCTTGATCTTTATGATAGCTATAATCATATTCCTCTTTTCTTGGATCATAATTTTTACCTTTTCATATTATTATTTTATTATTAATTATCAATGATCAGGCAAATAAAAGCATATTTTTCACTATGTTGTTTCTGATTTTTTTTTAATTACTGTGCACCAAAGATTACATTATACTCCAGCCTTTAACATATTTAAATATATTACATTTATGTCTAGTTATAAATTAAGTTATATAATTTAACACCTTTGTATTAAATTATACAATTATACAATTATAATTTAATACCATGTATTAAATTATACAATTCAAAGTAAGTGCCATCCAAATTAAAGGGTAGAGGAGAGCTGTGGAAAAGAAATTATGCTCTTGACATATATGAAGCAAAATAATTTACCTTAATATCTCAAGGCAGTTTTTTTTAATTGACTTTTGACCTGAGACCCGCAAGGCTGGCAGTCATAAATAACATGTTCTTCTTTATTCTGTGATATTAATTCTTTTTATCACCTTTCATGAAACAATTTGATTTGGGGACACAGCTCACATACAAAACCAATAAGACACAGTACTAGCTTTTCCTAAATCCTTATGCTTGATTGTATTGCAAGAAGAGTGTCAGGATGAGAAATCATTTAGGCAAAATCAAATAAGAAATGAATAGACATTTGTAATGAGGTTATTCGTTCATTTGTTTCTGTGGGTACAAATCAGCTCTATTTCATTTTCCTTACAATTTATTATATAAGATTCTTGCATTGTAACAGAGGGGCAAATTATTTCTTGAAATATTATCTTTACCTCAGCATACTGTATTAGTTTTGTATATAGCTATATCAACTATTTTTTGAGAAAAAGCAAACTGGTTGTCCTCCTAGTATAGTCATGAGCCCTCATGGTACTCTGAAGATGTCACTGAATCATTGACCTTTTTTTTTTTTGCTTGAGATAAGAGGGTTCACACTATCTTCAGAGGGCTGGGAAGTAGTTAAAGTAATAATCCTTCCTGTTCTACAAGTGACTTGCAGATGACAGAACAAAAGCTCAAGAGTACTCTAAGGGCCTGCCACCTTAATGTGAACATTAAGGATCACGTATGATTTAAGGAATGCTGCCTATTGCCCGAGAAATTATAAGTTAGTGATATTTCAGAAAGCTAGTAGCCATTTTTGATATTGTTATAAATGTAAAAGGAAGCTCAAATATTAAATGACAAGGAGAACTTTAAACTGGAAATTGGCTTCCAAGTGAGGACACTAGAAATAACTTCCCACACTGTATGTCAAAAAGTTACCACTCATGGAACTATTTGATATCACATAGGAAGTTTAGAAAGTCTTCACTCTAGTTAGCATAATCTGAGGTACATTATAAATCTCTGTATTTCGGTAGTGTTAATTATCCATACAAATCCATCCTACTAAGGTTCTCCTTTGCTCCCAATGCTGCATAAATATCGGCGGCTATCAGGATCAGGATTGCAGATACTTGTCCTGAACTGGCCTTCAGCCTTGCCCACACATGGTCCTCTCTCTGCTTGTCTCCCCCAGCCCAAGACATTTCATTTCTCTACTTAATCTGGCTTTGGAATCCTGATTGATCTACTTTGTGATTCTGTATGGACCTGTTAGGTTTCTAGTTAGTGGTTCATCTCCTCCTCTTGTTTGGGCGGACTACACATTATCATTAACCTGAAACTTGCCTGTGCCACCATCCTGGTGTCTCGCCATCCATACAGCCTCTTTACCAGGTCCAAAGAACTGTGTTTTCCCCCAAAATCTTGAACTCCTAAATAGAATTTCGCTTTTATGTCGTTTTGTTTGTTTGCTTTTGACCATAATCCTTCCCTGGACATCCTTGCCAGAATATCACATCCCAGCCTTACTTTATTGGCCCTGTACACATGTTCAGAGCTTTCCCTTCTTCTTTCTCAAAATACTTACTTACAATCTTAGTGATGTGCAGGAACCACATTTAATCAGCTCACAAGCAAACAATTGTTACCTTCATCAGGTCCCCCCCACCAACCCCATTACAGTCACTGTCCATCAGTGTGGTGAGATGCTATAGAATCACTACTTGTCTTCTCTGAGTTGTACAGCCCTCCCCATGCGCCCCCAACATTACATCTGCTAATTGTAATACCCCTTTTTCCCTCTTAACTCTCCCTTCCCACCCATGTTCCCCAGTCCCTTTCCCTTTGGTAACTATTAGTCCGTTCTTGGGTTCAGTGAGTCTGCTGCTGTTTTGGTCCTTCAGTTTTTTTCTTTGTTCTTATATTCCACATACGAGTGAAATCATTTGTTATTTGTCTTTTTCAGCTTGGCTTATTTCACTGAGCATAATACCCTCTAGCTCCAACCATGTTGTTGCAAATGGTAGGATTTGTTTTCTTCTTATGGCTGAATAATATTCCATTATGTATATGTACCACTTCTTCTTTATCTATTCATCTACTGATGGACACTTAGGTTGCCTCCATTTTTTGGCTATTGTAAATAGTGCTGCAATAAACATAGGGGTGCATATGTCTTTTTCAAACTGGGCTGCTGAAGTCTTAGGGCAAACTACTAGGGGTGGAATTCCTGGGTCAAATGGTATTTCTATTTTGAGTGTTTTGAAGAACCTCCATACTGCTTTCCACAATGGTTGAACTAATTTGCATTCCCACCAGCAGCGTAGGAGGGTTCCCTTTTCTCCACATCCTCGCCAACATTTGTTGTTGTTTGTGTTTTGGATGCTGGCCATTCTCACTGGTGTGAGGTGATATCTCATTGTGGTTTTAATCTGCATTGCTCTGATGATTAGCGATGTGGAGCATCTTTTCATGTGCTTGTTGGCCATCTGAATTTCTTCTTTAGAGAAGTGTCTATTCATGTCCTCTGCCCATTTCTTAATTGGATTATTTGCTTTTTGTTTGTTAAGGTGCGTGAGTTCTTTATATATTTTGGATGTCAAACACCTTATCAGATATGTCATCTATGAATATACTCTCCCATAGTGCAGGATGTCTTTTTGGTCTACTGATGGTGTCCTTTGCTGTACAGAAGCTTGTCAGCTTGATATGGTCCCACTTGTTCATTTTTCTTTTGTTTCCCTTGCCTGGAGAGATATGTTTATGTCCAAGACATTTTTGCCTATGTTTTTTTCTAAGACTTTTATGGTTTCATGACTTACATTCAGGTCTTTGATCCACCTTGAGGTTACCTTTGTGTATGGGGTTAGACAGTAGTCCAGTTTCATTCTCTTACATGTAGCTGTCCAGTTTTTCCAAAATCAGCTGCTGAAGAGGCGGTCATCTCCCCATTGTATATCCAAGGCTCCTTTATCAAATATTAATTGACTGTATATGTTTGGGTTAATGTTTGGATTTTCTATTCTGTTCCACTGGTCTGTGGGTCTGTTTTTGTGCCAATACCAAATTGTCTTGATTACTGTGGCTTTGTAGTAGAGCTTGAAATCAGGGAGTGTAATGCCCCCTGTTTTATTCCTCCTTCTCAGGATTGCTTTGGCTATTCGGGGTCTTTTGTGGTTCCATAAGAATTTTAGAATTATTTCTTCCAGTTCATTGAAGAAAGCTGTTGTTAGTTTGATAGGGATTGCATTGAGTCTGTAGATTGCTTTAGGTAATAAAGCCATTTTGACAATATTTATTCTTCCTAGCCAAGAGCATGGGATGAATTTCCATTTGTTAGTGTCCTCTTTAATTTCTCTTAGGAGTGTCTTGTAGTTTTCAGAGTACAGGTCTTTCACTTCCTTCGTTAGGTTTATTCCTAGGTATTTTGTTCTTTTTGATGCAATTGTGAATTGAATTGTTTTTCTGATTTCTCTTTCTGTTAGTTCATCGTTAGTGTATAGGAAAGCAACAGATTTTTGGGTGTTAATTTTGCATCCTGAAAATTTGCTGAATTCAGATATTAGTTCTAGCAGTTTTGGAATGGAATCTTTAGGGTTTTTAATGTACAGTATCATGTCATCTGCAAATAGTGACAATTTGACTTCTTCTTTACCAATCTGGATGCCTTGTATTTCTTTGTTTTGTCTGATTGCCGTGGCTAGGACCTCCAGTACCATGTTGAATAACAGTGGAGAGAGTGGGCATCCCTGTCTTGTTCCCGATCTTAGATGAAAAGCTTTCAGCTTTTCGCTGTTAAGTATGATGTTAACTGTGGGTGTGTCATATATGGCCTTTATGATGTTGAGGTACTTGCCCTCTATACCCATTTTGTTGAGAGTTTTTATCATGAATGGATACTGAATTTTGTCAAATGCTTTTTCAGCATCTGTGGAGATGATCATGTGGTTTTTGTTCTTCTTTTTGTTGATGTGGTGGATGATGTTGATGGATTTTCGAATGTTGTACCAGAATCCCACTTGATCGTGGTGTATGATCCTCTTGACGTATTTTTGAATTTTGTTTGCTAATATTTTGTTGAGTATTTTTGCATCTACGTTCATCAGGGATATTAGTGTAATTTTCTTTTTTGGTGAGGTCTTTGCCTGGCTTTGTTATTAGAGTGATGCTGGCTTCATAGAATGAGTTTGAAAGTATTCCCTCCTCTTCTATTTATTGGAAAGCTTTAAGGAGAATGGGTGTTATTTCTTCTCTATATGTCTGGTAGAGTTCAGAGGTGAATCCATCTGGTCCGGGGGTTTTGTTCTTGGGTAGTTTTTTGATTACCGATTCAATTTCGTTGCTGGTGATTGGTCTGTTTAGTTTTTCTCTTTCTTGCTTGGTCAGTCTTGGAAGGTTGTATTTTTCTAAGAAGTTGTCCATTTCTTCTGTGCTTTCCAGCTTGTTAGCATATAGATTCTCATAATATTCTCTTATAATTCTTTGTGTTTCTGTGGGGTCTGTCGTTATTTTTCCCTTCTCATTTCTGATTCTGTTTATGTGTGTAGATTCTCTTTTTCTCTTAATGAGTCTGACTAGGGGTTCATTTAGTTTGTTTATTTTTACAAAGAACCAGCTCTTGGTTTCATTGATTTTTTTCTATTGTTTTATTCTCCTCAATTTTATTTATTTCTTCTCTAATCTTTATTATGTCCCTCCTTCTGGTGACTTTGGGCCTCATTTGTTCTTCTTTTTCCAATTTCAGTAATTGTGTCTTTAGACTATTCATTTGGGAATGTTCTTCCTTCTTTAAATAGGCCTGGATTGCAATATACTTTCCTCTTAGAACTGCCTTTGCTGCGTCCCACAGAAGTTGTGGTTTTGTGTTGTTTTTGTTATTAGTCTCCATATATTTTGATTTCTGTTTTGATTTGGTCATTAACCCTTTGATTAATTAGGAGAATGTTGTTAAGTCTCCATGTATTTGTGAGCCTTTTGGTTTCTTTCTAAAATTTATTTCTAGTTTTATACCTTTGTGATCTGTGAAGTTGGTTGGTAGGATTTCAGTATTTTTTAATTTACTGAGGTTCTTTTTGTGGCCTAGTATGTGGTGTATTCTGGAAAATGTTCCATGTGCACTTGAAAAGAATGTGTATCCTGTTGCTTTTGGGTGCAGAGTTCTGTAGATGTCTATTAGGTCCATCTGTTCTAGTGTGTTGTTCAGTGCCTGTGTGTCTTTACTTATTTTCTGTCTGGTTGATCTGTCCTTTGGAGTGAGTGGTGTGTTGAAGTCTCCTAATATGAATGCATTGCTGTCTATTTCCTCCTTTAATTCTGTTAGTATTTGTTTCACATATGCTGGTGCCCCTGTGTTGGGTGCATATATATTTACAATGGTTATATCTTCTTATTGGACTGACCCCTTTGTCATTATGTAATGTCCTTCTTTATCTCTTGCTACTTTCTTGGTTTTGAAGTCTATTTTGTCTGATACAAGTACTGCAACACCTGCTTTTTTCTCCTTGTTGTTTGCATGAAATATCTTTTTCCATCCCTTCACTTTTAGTCTGGGGATATCTTGCGTTTGAGGTGAGTTTCTTGTAAGCAGCATATACATGGGTCTTGCTTTTTTATCCATTCTATTACTCTGTGTCTTTTGATTGGTGCATTCAGTTCATTTACATTTAGGGTGATTATTGATGGATATGTACTTATTGCCATTGCTGGCTCTGGATTCGTGGTTACCAAAGGTTCAGGGGTTGCTTCTTTACTATCTAACAATCTAACTTAACTTTCTTGTAAAGTTATTGTAAACACCGTCTGATGTTTCTTTATTTCTCTCCCTTCTTATTCTTCCTCGTCCATTCTTTACATACTAGGTGTTTTATTCTTTGCCTCTAGTTAGTATTTGGATGGTCTGCTTTCTTTGGTATGATTTTATTTTCTCTGATGATATCTTTTTAGCCTTAGGGGTGCTTCCCTCTAGAGCAGTCAGTTTAAGATATCCTGTAGTGGTGGTTTATGAGAGGCAAACTATCTCAACTTTCATTTGTCTGGAAATTGTTTAATCCCTCCATCGTATTTAAATGATAATCGTGCTGGATACAATATTCTTGGTTCAAGGCCCTTGTGTTTCATTACATTAAATATATCATGCCATTCTCTTGTGGCCTGTAAGTTTTCTGTTGGGAAGTCTCATGGTAGTCTGATGGGTTTTCCTTTGTAGGTGATCTTTTTTCTCTCTCTAGCTGTCTTTAATACTCTGTCCTTATCTTTGATCTTTGCCATTTTAATTATTATGTTTCTTAGTGTTGTCTTCCTTGGTTCCGTTGTGTTGGGAGATCTGTGGCCTTCCGTGGACTGCGAGACTATTTCCTTCCCCAGCATGGGAAATTTTTCAGCGATTATTTCTTCAAGGACACTTTCTATTCCTTTTTCTCTCTCTTCTTCCTCTGGTACTCTTATAATTCAAATATTGTTCTGTTTGGATTCGTCACACAGTTCTCTTAATATTCTTTCATTTCTAGAGTTCCTTTATCTCTCTGTGCCTCAGCTGCTCTGTACTCCTGTTCCCTGAATTCTACTCCATTAACAGTCTCTTGCATCTCATTCAGTCTGCTGTTAAGCCCATCGATCGCTTGTCTGATTTCTGCATTGCCTTTCCTCACTTCCCTTACTTCCTCCCTCAGCTCTTGCACATTTCTCTGTATATCCATCAGCATGGTTATGACTTTTATTCTGAATTCTTTTTCAGGAATACTATGCATTTCCATCCCTTCAGGCTCCTCTCTGGGGTTGTGTGGTTGATCTTAGTCTGGACCATATTCTTCTGTCTTTTCATGGCTATAGAAGTGGTCGCTGGTGGTTACCACGTATGTCAGCTGGGTCCTTTAAGACTTTAAAAAGAAAAAGAGGAAAAAAAAAGAGAAAGAAAAAGAAAAAAGAAAGAGAATAAAAAACAAAAAACAGACAAAACAAAACAAAACAAAAATGCCCACTGGGATTAGATTCTGTGGGGATGCTGTAGGTGGTGCTGTTGCTCCACTATTCCACCGCTGTCGCCGTGCTGCTCTGCAGGGCCCTTTATAGGTCTGGCTTGGGTGGGAACGAATGGGAGCCTGTTGGTCTTTGTGGAAAGTGTTAGTGCGGCCACCTTTTCCCAGTCGCTAGCTAAGGGGTCCGAAACTCCCCAGGACTCCCAGCCTGCTGGGCTGAGTGTGCTGGGGTGATCCGGCTCCTCCGCTGGGCTCCTGTCTCTTTAAGACCGCTGAAGAAAGCGCGCCTTTTTTTTTTCCTTCCAGGGAGCCGGCTGCAAGCACCCTGGCACGTTTCCCTCTCAGATCCTGCACCCTCTGTCTCTCCAATCTCTGCTGCACTGTGTGATGTGTGTCAGATCACCGGGGCTGGTTATTTCGCGGGGTGCACTTCCACTCACTCCTGGCTCTGAATCCTCTCCTCCTGCCGGTGCACTGGGGTGGGGGAGTGCTCGGGTCTCTCAGGGTCACGGCTCCGTATCTTACCCACCTCATGGGGTGCCGAGTACTCTCAGGTGTTGCTGCATGCTGTGCGCTTTCCTGTGTACTCTGGTCTCTCTTTTAGGAATAGTTGTATTTGCTGTATTTTCATAGATATGTATAGTTTTGGGAGGAGATTTCTGCTGCCCTGCTCATGCCGCCATCTTCCCGGAAGTCTAAGACCTGTTCTTTAGTGATTTATACCATAAAAAATTCCTAAGGAGTGACAAAAGGGATCAACACTCTAATTTTGAAGCTCCAAGAACCTTCCTCCAGACCTTAATAGTTTTATTGAGTCCCTCTACATAGACGAGAAATTTCAGTTGTTTTTCTTTTAAGCCACACATACCTGAAGGCCATATTATTATTGCAAAGATAGTAATCTGCTAAGAAAATACCCCCAGGGGAATATATACTTCTACATTGCCTAGTTTATACCTGGACAAATAATTTTGGTATATTTTCCCAAAAATTTGTTTAAATACAGTTCTTTAAAAAATGCTAACCAATTTTCTCTGATACTCTTTTAAAACAGAATGAACAGAGAGAAAAATAAGAAAAAAAAAAGGTTAACACTAGAAAGGGAAAATGGATGCAGTGATCCCTGAAGTTTAAGTAACAAGCTTTTTAGGTCAGTGCAATTTTTTTGCCCTCTTTTGACACTTTAAATAAGATGTATATGCTGGTAGGTGTCTCAAGTTTTAAATTATGAACGAAGTATTGTAATATATCAGAAAAGTGTTCCTTTACAGATATTTTTCTGAATGAGGAATGTGCCCCCCAGAATGTGCTACAAAATGTTAATGGCTTTCAGTCTATACAAATTTGAACTTCATTGAAATGTGCTAATAATGAGAAGGATTGTAAAATTATATACTGGGCTGTAGAACAGTAGGATTGTGGCATGGGGAGCACAAGGAATAATGTGTCATCTTGCCATTTTGAAAGACCCCAGGCATTCAGCAGTCAAGGGATGGGTACCACTAACCTTTCCCTTGCTGTGGTTTCTAACAAACATGAGCAGCTAAGGAATTTATCCTGACTTTGGTATTGAGATTAGCAGCTAACCTATGAGACAGAAATAGCCAGAGGGAGCAAGTACTCTAAAAACTCATATTCTATTGAGCTCTAAAGTCAATGGGTTAGTCACATCTAATCACCCTGCTCCCCACTTTTCAGTGCATATCACTGGTATCATCACTGAAGAGCAGGTGAGGATAAAAGATTTCACATTTCTTTTCATCAGTTTTAAAAGTGAATACCTATTATTTTATAGGAGAGTAGAAAGAGCTTTACCCTTCTCTTGGTGGCATATGCATCTGAATTCGTTATTATGATGCTTGCTTCTGGCTTCCTACATAAAAACCAAGCATTTTCTGTGTTTTGAAGTTTAACTATATTTTCACCATGTTATATTTCATTAAACACCAGCTTCCAGTTTCATCTGGAAGGCACTCCTTTTAAACTTCCATTCATAACTATATTCTATAGAGTTGTTTTTAAATTTCAATTTCAAGCTAGATGTTACCTTCTGACAAAATATATTGGGGGTTATATGGCATAGTCAATATGCCACAAAAATCATGCTTAATCATCCCTTAGTTGATTTTCATATATTTAGATTTTGCCAAAAATAAAGTTGGTGCATGGTGTATCTTTCAGATGGCAATAATAGGTAAAATAGGAGATACTTTAGACAGCTGGAGCAAGGTTAAATCCCAGTTCCCATCCTTCTTCTGTTAAGATATGACCATTGCTTTTAGCTACCCATTATTCACTCTCACAAAGGTGTTAAGCTGGAAAAAGAAGCCTGCCATTTATCTCCAATAATCACTTAACAGAAATAAATGCAGCCACCACCCTCTAAACTATATGAGATGAAGTGTCTGGGTTACTGAGTATAACCTTCACAAGGTGTCTCATCACTTGTCTGAGAGACTTATTCAGTCAGCATCTAATCATACAATGGGATCAGAAATAATTCTGGAACACTTCAAATCCAGCGTGGAGAATGGCGTTCATATTTGGGGAGCAATTTGATTGGTTGGCGATAGATTGCACATTAATGTGACAAAACTCTTGAGGACTGGAGGAAATTACTGATTTGGACTCCTGATCATCTATTTCCATAATACTCTTGTTATTTTGCTGCTAATAATCACAATCCTTGATATCAAGGTAACTGCACTTTCATTCCGACTTCTTCCTTTCTTCCTGCATGAACTTGAACTCTCATAAGGGGACTCTATGAAGTCAGATGTCTTGGGGAATATATCAAGAATTAAAAAAATTACATACGTTATTTCACTCTAAATGCACAAGGGACACCACAGTTTCATTTTGAAAACTGAACAAAACAATGCATATATTGTGGCCCTACGATAAAGGTAGTTTTAGGCCAACTTCATGAGGCTGAACGAATCAGCCTTCTAAAATAGTCTTTGCGAAATAAACACCTAAAGCTTACATTTCTGATTATTTATACAAGATATGGAACAATTGTCTGTCTGAATCATGAATCAAAGAATACCAAAAACGTATGTGACTAAAAAAAATCAACCAGTCTAGTCATTATTAAAATTTAAGTAAGAAACATATTGTGATAGCTTCACTTGTGTCATGCTAATTATGTCATTCCTCTAAAAACTTTATAAATAACTAATTTATCTGCATAACAACCAGTGAAGATATTATTATTATTCATATTTTACAGACAAGTAAACTAAGTCATAGAGACAGTAAGCAACTTGCTTAGAATCACCAGCTAGTAAAGGACAAGTGTGAGGATTCGAACTCTGGCAGTTTGGCCCCAGAGGGCTTGCCATTCTGCAACTCAAGAGAGTCAAGACAAGAACTTTTCATGCTGAACAGGTATCCTACTGGTTAGCTTCAGAGGTTTGGTGACAAAAACTCAATTTTCCTAAGTACTAGTACAATGATCTTGCTCAAACAGGAATAGTTGTTAGTATTAACTATAGCCACTGTTCAAGATGGATTTATAAGTTACCTCACTTTTAATCCTTACAGCAACCTGTGTGGGCATTTTTATTAGTATTTTGCAATTATGAAACTAAGGATCCAAGAATGCAGCTAACTTTCCCAAGTTCACAGTGAAAACAAGTACACATTAAAGTTTGCCTGAATCCAAATATCCCTCTCTACTACATACCACATTTTCTGAAAACTTTTTGTGATCAGATATGATCTGTTGGTTTCTTTAGGAAAGTAACTTAAACTTTTACTTTTTTTTCCCCCTAAAAGCCCTCATGAGTGCCTTGCAGTTCACATTTCCCTATAATTTTAGGCACTTGGGTACAGATTGACCACAGCTAGTCACTAAGAAGAAAGAAAATCTTTAGACAGGGACATAAAGAAATATTAAGCTAATGTATAAACCTTAATAATGTACCCTCACATGTGAAGACTTAAATCAATTGAACAAATTAACATTTTCATCAGTCCAAATCAACATACATGAGCTCATTAAAAATCTCCAATAATTTGGGTCCAAACAACGACTGCTGCCTTTGACTATCCTTAAATTGAAACTCCATTTGAAGTTCTACTGCCTCTGCACTCAGGCTAATTATCTCTTGTTCTATGAAGTCTAAGGGAAAGGGAATTTCTGGGATGTAGAGGCAAGAAGGTAAATTCCAGGCTACCTGGTTATGGACCCTGACTCACCCACCCCATTTCCTTGGGCAAGCTACACAACCTCTAAGTGCCTCAGTTTGCTTACCTATAAATCAAGATAATAGTAGTATATCTATCACAAGGCTGTCAGAAGGATTAAAAGAGTTATGAATGAATAAAACTTGACACAGGATAATTTTTTGATTCTGTTATAACTGTGATATTGTAGTATTTTTACCTTGTTTCCTCCTGATTTTGCTCTTGCTTATTGGATGCAATGGCAAACACGGATTTTCCTACTGGGACTGAATCATTTCCTTAACATTATGTGATACAGCTAAACAAGCTAGTAAACAAGCAAAACCTAGCTACCTGTACATGATCACTTCTGAGTATCGAGCTTTAATGGGTGTCATATGCAGGAGTTCTTACCAATCTGAATTCAAAGTACTTATTGAAATAATATACATCTATTTCCTTTTAATTTCAGTAAAAAACTATCTTAGGTATTGGTTATTTTATGTTTGTTTGAAAGGTCATCTCAAAAGGAAAATTGTATATGAATGAAATTTCTATATGCCTTTGATCAACATTTGTTTTGTGTTCCATTGTCCTTTTTTAAGTATGGACTAACTTTATATTAACATTGTTATTAATAATAAAGTCACATATCTCTCACACTGTAGGATTTATGGCAACTAGGTCAGGTGCTAAATAACATTTCAATGCTCCTAATGTAGAAAATCCTCAAAGATTAGCATTTACTGAATTGTAAGGATTCCAAAGCTGTCCATGCAAGATCCTAAATAATGGGTAAGAAAAGGTGTCATCTCTGTTCCTCAGCTCTATCCAGTTGTATACCATTATAGCATTCGCAGTAATTCCTGCTTTAGTACTCTGTCCATCAGCATGACCAGCTGGACGTGTCACTTACGGAGAAGAGTAATTATCTGGCACCTATCTATCAGTTCTCTATAGCTATTTTTCTTCTATTGCTTCTCACCAATTTTCCCCAAATTAAAGTATCTAGCCTTTCTAGACTCTGCCCTAGGGGAGAGATTTGACAGATTAGAAGGCAGTGATGAAGAATTATATTCTGAGATTTTATGTCCACAAGCCTTGGTCCCTAATGTAAATCAAGAAGACACCAGGTTTATAAATTAGCAAAATTTCAGCTATTATTGGCTAGGTTGCTATTATCTCTATTTATATAATGGCCTCAAAAGACCCAGTTCTTATCAATTTCCATTTTCTGATAGCTCCAAGTAGAAAACACAGCCCCATGTTGAAAGAGAACGGAGAGGAGGAAGGAAAAACGAGAAGCTTAATAGTCCAGTGGGTCCTGCAGAGAAGGGGACCTCCACTGGGAATTCTTGGAGCACCTTGGGAAGGAGGCAGTTCTCTGAAGGCACTTCAGGACCCACGAACTGCCTGAGGAGCAGGTCTGGACTAATGAGGCTGACACAGCATCATGGGGATTTCTGCCCAGGAAGTCAGAGTTTGGCAATTAAATCCCCATGACCCCAAGTATATCAGAAATGTCTCTTAGAACAGTGGGGCCTAATAGGGCTGCATGCAGAACAATAAGAAAGACTTGGCATTTACCTATGAGGACTGTTGGCCAATGGCGGCAGGATAACGGGCATCTCGCCTGAGGGAAGAAACCGCAATAGGGTCCTTCTCAACCGCTGGCCCTCCATGAGGCTCCTGAAGCTTGGATACAGATTTTCATATAGAGGGGTTCTCAGAAAATTTTTCATTTCAGCGTCTTCCATTCCAGCTGAATGAAAATGTAAAAAAAAAAGTTGAATTGACTAATAGGAAAATAAAGTTCCTAATATACCTGAATTTTGTTATTTGTGCTACCTACACGTATAATGATAGATCTTTGCTGTCCTCTTTGCTATGATCACTATCTTGGGCACAAAACGTCCCCTAAGTCCCGTTTTTTTCCACCTATGCTTTTACAGCTAGTTTTTTCTGAAGGATGTCTCATTGCAGAGCTGGATCACAATGACATAGCTCTTCCCTATACATCGCAGTTTCCTCTTTGCTACACACACAGGTAGAGAACTGGAAAAGGGAGGTGTGCATGCGTGTGTCCTTGAATGCCCAGGTGGCCAGACACAATCACACACCTTACTGTGACCCACTGCTCTCTCTGCCTGTCAAGCCTGATATGCAGTACAGCCACATCTCCCAGACTTCTTCACTTACGGTTTTTTCTTTCAGGGTGCTGTGTTCTCTCCATTTAGTTTCACCTCTTGAGCTAAAAACCTTGTCCATTTGCCCAGTTTATATAATTTCTGATTCACAATGTTCATTTCTAATTCTCTACCACGTGCATCTTTAAACACACACCAGGGACAGAGCTGGCCACCTGTTTCAGAGTGCCCAGTCAGTTAGTTCAGGTTAGTTAATAACCATTCACAGCATTCTGAGCAGTTAGATAATGGATTTGCCTATGGGACAAAAAGTATCTCTTAGGCTTCATATGGCCTAACCCCAAAACCAGCCTGGCCAACTCTCATGGCAAAACACCAAATCTTGTGTCTCATGAAACACTTTAATGCCCTCACTAAGGAACTCCTTCTGGTTTTGACTTCACAAAAAATAAGTAGGTAAAGGAATAGGTTGAGGTTTTACTCTTACAGATATTTTTCATCTTACCATGTGAAAAGTTATTTCTTCTCTCATATGATTAATTCAAAAAAATCACTTTAAATTATTATTTTCAAATAAAGGAAAAAAGTGTCCTTGCAGTTATGGTCAAGGTCATGGTCCAGGTCTGGAGATTAACTGCCCTTCAGACCCCTTCTGTCTTCCCGAGTTGTGTTTTGATCAGTGAGGAGAACTTACTCACATGACTAGCCAGGCTTATTTGTTGAACATAGGGCAGAAGATTCTCTTTCATGAAGCTGGTGAAATCTTCCCAATGAAACATAGTCTTTCTGAATATATAGTTTAAATGGATTGTAATACATTAACTTTCATTATTAAGTTCTTTATTTTCTTGTGTTTAAGCCTTTCAGGATGTGACTTTATTATCATAACCATGATTTAGTTAAGAAGCGTTTACAGTGTTGTGAAGAATTTGAGTCTTTATCATTATAGAAAGGAGAGAGATTACTTCTCTAGTTAGTTGCTAAACATAGGCACACATGGATTAAATTAATGCACACGCATACAGATTTTAATATTACTTTTCCCTCAAAATGGCACTATAAATGCTTACCTTGAAAGACTTTCATTTTACAAAGATAAGCTTAAAATGAAGCTAAGATACTTCTATTTCTCTATTTTTTTCCAAGCCTCTACAGAGTTAGTTTGTAAACAAAAAAAACACTTTCTGACTCAAAGGATTTTCATTCTTAATGCATGACAGTATGAGGTAATTATTTTTCTTTACATTATGACTGATCAAGTCCCTTGAATAAATGACAAGATTATGTAAACTCTGAAATGTGTTCCTAGTGTAGTTTTTATTATTCTGTTTATTATTCCTGTAACCTAACCAAAAAATCATAATTGCTAAAACTCTCAGAAGAAAAAGCTGATTTTTGCATTTCTTCTCAGAAGTGCTTCTCAGAACTTTATTATATTTTTGAAAATACAGAAACCATAGGAATCACCACATTAAGAAACCTTTCCCAATGGTTGTGCACAAAATTCTTTACGCTTTGAGGGCTTTTATTTTTCAAGATAAAATGTCATATTCATTGTACTGTCATTTTTGTATTTTTTGACCACTTAACATGTAAAACAGTGCTAAAATTTTAATTAGGTTCTTGTCTTTTTTATGGGTCACTAACCAAGTTTGGAGTGCTGCATCTCAGCCCTCTTTCTCTCATAAATGCTGTTTTTGTTTTGTTTTTAATAAGCTTTCAATTTTGAGAGAATTGCAAATTGTAAGAAATAATACAGGAAGATTTATAGCTCCCTCACCATGTTTCCCCAATAGTAACATCTTGAAAAACTATTGCACAATATCATTAGCAAAGTAATGGCATTGGTTCCATTTATAGAATATTTTCATCACTACAAGGATAATTTGGATGTAGCTGCTTCTACTTCCCTCCCACTCTACACTTGACCCCTGGCAATGACTCACCTGCTCTCCATTCCTGTAATTTTGCCATTTCAAAAATGCCATATAAATGTAATCATACAGTATGTGACCATTCAAGAAAGATTTTTTCTCTCAGAAAAATACTCTGGAGATTCATCCAGGTTGTTCTATTTATCAATACTTCATTCATTTTTATAGCTGAGTATTCCATGGTATTGGGTGTACTAATGTCCTATATTTGTTTAACCCTTCATCTGCTGAGGGACATCTGGATTGCTTCAGTACTTGGTTATTATGAATAAAACTATAAACATTTGTGTTCAGGTTTTCGTGTGAAGGTAAGACCTCACTCCTCTTGGATGAAAGCTGAGAAGCACAGTTGCTGGGTTGTATGATTTTTGCATGTTTAACATTTTAAGAAACTGCCAAACTATTTTCCAGAGTAACTATATCATTATTCATTACTATCAGCAATGTGTGAATGATGCAGGTTTTTTTTTACATCCTTGACACTTATTTAGCATGGTCCCCCCCTCTTTTTTTTTAATTTTAGTCATCCTGATATGTGAGTAAAGATATCTTATTTGACTTTGACATTTTCCCAATGGCTAATAATGTTGAGCATCTTCTTGTGTTTATTTCTATCTGTATATTCTCCTCAGTGATATGTCTCTTCGCATCTTTTTCCATTTTCTAATAGAGTGATTTTTACTGTTGATTTTTGAGAGCTATTTATATATTCTAAATACCAGTCCTTTGTCAGTTATGTGCTTTGTAAGTATTTTCACCTACTCAGTAAATTGCCTTTTCATCCTAACAGGACCTTTATAAAAGTGAAATTTTTTAATTTTGATAGAGTCCAATATGTCAACTTTTCTTCTTATGTGTTGTGTTTTTGATATCAAGACAAAGAGTTCTTTGTCTATCCCTGGATCCTAAAGAGTCTATGTTTTTTTTAACTATTTTTGTTTTCTGTTTTACATTTAAATTTATAATCCATTTCAAGCTAACTTTTTCATAAAATGTGAGACTTAGGTTAAGATCGTTTTTAAAAATATTTTGCCTGATTTTCCAGGATCGTTTGTTGAAAGGTTATCTTTCTGCCACGGATTTACTTTTTTTCATCTTTGTTTAAAATGGGTTAGGCTAGGCATATGTGTGTGGGTATATTTCTGGGTTCTGGTTTCTGTTCCATCTGCCTATGTGTATGTCCCCCTACCAGTACCACAGAGTCTTGATTACTGTGGTTATATAATACAAATTGACATTGGGTAAACTGATTCCTCCCATTTCATTCTTTTTCAAAATTGTTTTTGTTATTCTAACTCCTTTGTCTTTTCGAATAAATTTTAGAATTATCTTCTCTATATCAACAACAAAGCCAGTGGGATTATGACAAAAATTACATAAAACCTCTATTTCAATTTGGAAGAACTAACATCTTTACTATGCTTAGTCTTCTCATCTATGAACATGGTATGACTCTACATTTACTTAGTTTCTTTGATTGCTTTCAATAACACTACGCAATTCTTAGCATTTAACTTCTGTACATGTTTTGTTAGATTTGTACCTATTTTATTTTCTAATAATTGTAAATGGTGTTTCAGTCTCAATGCCCATGTGTACATTGCTGGTATATAGAGATTCAAATGAATTTTTCATGTTTATCTTGCATCCTGTGATGCTGCAGAGATCTCTTATTAGTTGTAGGATTTTTTTCCTAGAATTTTCAGGATTGTCTACGCAAACATGTAGTTGCAAATAGCAACTGTTTTATTTCTTGCTTCATTTGTACTGACTAGAACTTCCTCTTTTATGCTGAATAAGAATGGTTGAATAAGAGTGAACATCTTAGCTTTGTTCCCTATTTTAGGAGGGAAACATTCAGTCTTTTACCATGAAGTTGCTATAAGCATTATATAATGTAAATACATAAATATATGTATATGAATTGACCCCTTTATCACTATAGTGATCAGGTCTTTTGTGACTGACTTTGAAAGTCAATTTTCCTACTATAAATGTAACCATTCCTGTTCTCCTTTGGTTACCATTTTCTTGGAATATCTTTTTTCATCTCTTCACTTTCAGCCTATACATGTCTTTAAAGCGAAAGTGAATCTGTTGTAGGCAGCATAATGTTGGATCTTATTTTTTATCCACTCAGTCACTTTGTGTCTTTTGTTTGGAGAATTTAGTTTAAGTATACAGTTAGTCTAAATATAGGCTGCATAATTTATGTTTAAGGTAATTATTGGTATAGTAAAGGCTTAATATTGCCATTTTGTTGTTTTCTGTTTTGTTTTTCTTCTTTCTTTCTCTTTTACTGTCTTCCTTTATGATTTATTTGTGTGTATGTGTGTGTTGGTATCTTTCATTCCTGCTTTAATTTTTGTGTGTCTCCTATAGGTTTCTTCATTGTGGCCACCATGAGGCTTACATAAAACATTGTATTGATATAACAGCCCATTTTACCTTTATCTGCATTCAAAAACTCTACATGTTTACTTCTCTTGTCCCACTATTTTATTTTACTGATGTCACACTTTACATCTTTTGTAATATGTATGCATCCCTTATCAAATTATTTGTAGCTAAAGTTATTTTTGATATTTTTTAAAAGTTTTATACTAGAGATAAAAGTGATTTATACATCACCAGTCATTATTAGGGTATTCTGAATTTGACTATGTGTTTGCCTTTACCATTGAGTTTTATACCTTTATATGTTTTAATCTTTTTACCTACTATCCTTTTACTTTAACTTGAAGAACTCCCTTTAGTATTTCTTGTAAGGCAGATCTAGTGGTAATGAACTACTTTAGTTTTTATTTGGGAATGTCTTTATCTCACCATAATTTCTGAAAGACAGTTTTGCTGAGTGTAGTGCTTTTGGTTGACAGGTTTTTCTTTTCTTTTCCTTCTTTTTTGCTTTCAGTACTTTGAATATATCATCCTACTCCCTCCTAGCATGCAAGGTTTTTGCAGAGAAATCCCATTAGAGCCCTTCATTCCACTAGACCTCCTCTGACACAAATAAATGAAAAAAGAAAAAGGAGTAGAAAGAACACTCAATTTCCTACCCTTAGACAGAAATCAGTGATGAACAAATATCAGATAAGATGAAGATAAATTTTAGAAAATACATTTACAGAGGAAATATAAGGAAATAAGCAAGATGATGAGAAATGTATGATATTATGCAAGTTTATTAAAGAATAAATGAAGAAAACAATATAGATCAAAGCTTAACCCAAGAAGCAAAATCATCACTGAGAAGCCTGTTAAGGTATAGGAAAATTAAATAAAAACAAGAATCTAATTAAAGTAAGAACTCAAAAAGAGTATGATAAGTAACACAGAGACCAAAGAAGAGATTACAATTTAAGGATTCAAATAACATTACTAAAAAACTTGTAAGCAATTTTGAAATAACACAAAGACTGAAACTTCATGTAATCACTGTACATGCACTTTTAATAAAATATTAACAGAGAAGAAGTCATTATGAAGGAGAGGCAAAAAAGACAGTACAAAGACAGTTGGACTAAGGTCTAAAGTTCAACAAATAAGCAGATATTAATTCAAATATTTATTACTAGAAAATGTCCTTGGCATGAAAAGTCAGTCTTCCAAATAAAAGATAGCTATGTTTTAGAAAAATAAAATGATACAGATTTCTCAACAATGAAACTTATAGTAGTTAAGTTAGGAAACCTCAAACTTAAAAAAAGATTTGAAAAATTCTTCAGACATTTGGAATATAAAGCAAATTATCCACAAGAGAAAAAAATTAGGCTTGACTCAAGTTTTGCATAATCGAAATCCAATGGCTTGAGGACGTCCGGGAAGATGGCAGCGTGAGCAGGGCAGCAGAAATCTCCTCCCCAAACTATATAAATCTACGAAAATACAGCAAATACAACTATTCCTAAAAGAGAGACCAGAACACACAGGAAAGCACACAGCTTGCAGCCACAACTGAGAGGACTTGGCACCCCAAGAGGTGGGTAAGATACAGAGCTGCGACCCATTGGCACCCAAATACTCACCCAGCCCCAGCGCACCGGAGGGAGGAGAGGATTCAGAGCCAGGAAGGATTGGAAGAGCAGGTCCGTGAAATAACGAGCCCTGGTGGTCTGCACCAGGAGCGCTGACACACATCGCATGGTGCATTGGACATTGGAGAGGCAGAAGGTGCAGGTTTTGAGGCGGGAACGCGCCGGGACCGTGCAGCCAGCACCCTGAGAAAAGCGTGCGGGGTTTGTAGTGGTCTCGGAGAGCGGGGGGCCAAGCGACGGAACACCATCACCCCGGCAGGCTCAGCCTGGCTGGCTGGAAGTCCTGGGGACCTTCGGACGCCTTTGCTGGTGACGTAGAGGAGGGAGCAGCCACACTGGAACTTTATACAGAGAACAATAGCCTCCCATTCGTTCTCATACCAGCCAGAGCAGAGCGGCGTGGCGCAGCTGTGGATTAGTGGAGCAACAGCGACACCTACAGCACACTTAGAGAATCCACTCCAGTCTTAAAGAGCCCAGCTGACACACGTGACACCCACCAGCGATCACTCCCATCAACATGACAAGACAGAGATATATGATGCAGACAAAAATCACCAAGACCCAGACAACCCCTGAGAAGGAACCTGAAGGGATGGAAATGCAGAATATTCCTGAAAAAGAATTCAGAATAAAAGTCATAATGATGCTAATGGATCTACAGAGAAATATGCAAGAACTAAGGGAGGAAGTGAGGGAAGAAAGGAAAGACAATGCAGAAACGAGACAAGCCATCAACGAGCTCAGCAGCAGAATGGATGAGATGCAAGACACTGTTAACGCAATAGAAATCAAAGAACAGGAACACAGAGCAGCTGAGGCAGAGTGAGATAAAAAGATCATTAGGAATGAAAGAATATTAAGAGAACTGTGTGACCAATCGAAACGGAACAATATTCGCATCATAGGAGTACCAGAGGAAGAAGAGAGAGAAAAAGGGATAGAAAGTGTCTTTGAAGAAATAATTGCCGAGAATTTCCCCATGCTGGGGAAGGAAATAGTCTTGCAGTCAGTGGAAGCCCACAGATCTCCTAACACAAGGGACCCCAGGAAGACAACACCAAGACACATAATAATTAAAATGGCAAGGATCAAAGATAAGAAAAGAGTACTAAAGGCAGCTAGAGAAAGAAAAAAGATCACCTTCAAAGGAAAACCCATCAGAATAACATCAGAATTCTCAACAGAAACCTTACAGACTAGAAGAGAATGGCATGATATATTTAACAAAATGAAACAGGGCCTTGAACCAAGAATACTGTATCCAGCACGATTATCGTTTAAATATGATGGAGGGATTAAACAATTTCCAGAGAAGCAAAAGCTGAGAGAATTTGCCTCCCATGAACCACCTCTACAGGGCATCTTAAAGGAACTGCTCTAGAGGGAAGCACTCCTAAGGCTAAAAACCTATCACCAGGGAAAATAAAATCATGGCAAAGAAAGCAGACCATCCAAATACTAACTAGAGGCAAAGAATAAAACACCTAGTATAGAAAGAATGGAGGAGGAAGAATAAGAAGGGAGAGAAATGAAGAAACATCAGACTGTGTTTACAATAACTTAACAAGAAAGTTAAGTTAGATTGTTAGATAGTAAAGAAGCAACCCCTGAAACTTTGGTAACCACGAATCTAAAGCCAGCAATGGCAATAAGTACATATCTATCGATAATCACCCTAAATATAAATGGACTGAATGCACCAATCAAAAGACACAGAGTAACAGAATGGATAAAAAAGCAAGACCCATGTATATGCTGCCTACAAGAAACTCAGCTCAAACGCAAAGACATCCCGAGACTAAAAGTGATGGGATGGAAAAAGATATTTCATGCAAACAACAAGGAGAAAAAAGCAGGTGTTGCAGTACCTGTATCAGACAAAATAGGCTTCAAAATGAAGAAAGTAGCAAGAGATAAAGAAGGACATTACATAATGAAAAAGAGGTCAGTCCAACAAGAGGATATAACCATTTTAAATATATATGCACCCAACAAAGGAGCACCAGCATATGTGAAACAAATACTAACAGAACTAAAGGAGGAAATACACAGCAATGCATTCATTTTAGGAGACTTCAACACACCACTCACTCCAAAGGACAGATCAACCAGACAGAAAATAAGTAAAGACACAGAGGCACTGAACAACACACTAGAACAGATGGACCTAACAGACATCTACAGAACTCTACACCCAAAAGCAACAGGATACACATTCTTCTCAAGTGCACATGGAACATTTTCCAGAATAGACCACATACTAGGCCACAAAAAGAACCTCAGTAATTTCAAAAATATTGAAATCCTACCAACCAACTTCTCAGATCACCAAGGTATAAAACTAGAAATAAATTTTTGAAAGAAATCAAAAAGGCTCACAAATACATAGAGACTTAACAACACTCTCCTAATTAATCAATTGGTTAACGACCAAATCAAAACGGAAATTAAAGAATATATGGAGACTAATGACAACAACAACACAAAGCCACAACTTCTGTGGGACGCAGCAAAGGCAGTTCTAAGAGGAAAGTATATTGCAATCCAGGCCTATTTAAAGAAGGAAGAACATTCCCAAATGAATAGTCTAAAGACACAATTACTGAAATTGGAAAAAGAAGAACAAATGAGGCCCAAAGTCACCAGAAGGAGGGACATAATAAAGATTAGAGAAGAAATAAATAAAATTGAGGAGAATAAAACAATAGAAAAAAATCAATGAAACCAAGAGCTGGTTCTTTGTAAAAATAAACAAAATAAATGAACCCCTAGTCAGACTCATTAAGAGAAAAAGAGAATCTACACACATAAACAGAATCAGAAATGAGAAAGGAAAAATCACGACAGATCCCACAGAAATATAAAGAATTATAAGAGAATATTATGAAAATCTATATGCTAACAAGCTGGAAAACCTAGAAGAAATGGACAACTTCTTAGAAAAATACAACCTTCAAGGAAACAGAAAAACTAAACAGACCAATCACCAGCAAAGAAATTGAAGCAGTAATCAAAAAACTACCCAAGAACAAAACCTCCAGACCTGACGGATTCACCTCTGAATTCTACCAGACATATAGAGAAGAAATAACACCCACTCTCCTTAAAGTTTTCCAAAAAATAGAAGAGTAGGGAACACTACCAAACTCATTCTATTAAGCCAGCATCACTCTAATACCAAAACCTTGCAAAGACCTCAACAAAAAAGAAAACTACAGACCAATATCCCTGATGAATGTGGATGCAAAAATACTCAACAAAATATTAGCAAACCGAATTCAAAAATACATCAAGAGGATCATACACCATGATCAATTGGGATTGATCCCAGGGATGCAAGGATGGTACAACATTCGAAAATCCACCACATCAATAAAAACAAGAAAAAAAACTACATGATCATCTCTATAGATGCTGAAAAAGCATTTGACAAAATTCAGCATCCATTCCTGATTAAAACTCTCAACAAAATGGATATAGAGGGCAAGTACCTCAACATCATAAAGGCCATATATGGCAAACCCGCAGCTAACATCATACTTAACAGCGAGAAGCTGAAAGCTTTTCCTCTAAGATCAGGAAGAAGACAGGGTTGCCCCCTGTCTCCACTGTTATTCAACATATTACTGGTGGTCCTAGCCACGGCAATCAGACAAAACAAAGAAATACAAGGCATCCAGATTGGTAAAGAAGTCAAATTGTCACTATTTGCAGATGACACGATATTGTACATAAAAAACCGTAAAGACTCCACTGCAAAACTAGTAGAACTAATATCTGAATTCAGCAAAGTTGCAGGATACAAAATTAACACACAGAAATCTGTTGCTTTCCTATACACTAACAATGAGCTAAGAGAAAGAGAAATCACAAAAACGATTCCATTCACAATTGCATCAAAAAGAATAAAATACCTAGGAATAAACCTAACGAAGGAAGTGAAAGACCTGTACTGTGAAAACTACAAGACACTTCTAAGAGAAATTAAAGAGGACACTAACAAATGGAAACTCATCCCATGCTCTTGGCTAGGAAGAATAAATATTGTCAAAATGGCTATACTACCTAAAGCAATCTACAGATTCAATGCAATCCCTATCAAAATACCAACAGCTTTCTTCAATGAACTTGAACAAATAATTCTAAAATTCATATGGAACCACAAAAGACCCCGAATAGCCAAAGCAATCCTGAGAAGGAGGAATAAAACAGGGGGAATTACGCTCCTGACTTCAAGCTCTACTACAAAGCCACAGTAATCAAGACAATTTGGTATTGGCACAAAAACAGACCCACAGACCAGTGGAATAGAATCGAAAATCCAAACATAAACCCAAATATATACAGTCAATTAATATTTGATAAAAGGAGCCTTGGATATACAATGGGGAGATGACGGCCTATTCAGCAGCTGGTGTTGGAAAAACTGGACAGCTACATGTAAGAGAATGAAACTGGACTACTGTCTAACTCCATATAAAAAGGTAAACTCAAGGTGGATCAAAGATCTGAATATAAGTCATGAAACCATAAAACTCTTAGAAAAAAATATAGGCAAAAATCTCTTGGACATAAACATGAGCGACTTCTTCATGAACATATCTCCCCGGGCAAGGGAAACAAAAGCAAAAATGAACAAGTGGGACTATATGAAGCTGAAAAGCTTCTCTACAGCAAAGTACACCATCAGTAGAACAAAAAGACTTCCTACAGTATGGGAGAATATATTCATAAATGATGTATCCGATAAGGGGTTGACATCCAAAATATATAAAGAACTCATGCACCTCAACAAAGAAAAAGCAAATATTCCAATTAAGAAATGGGTAGAGTACATGAGTAGACACTTCTCTAAAGAAGAAATTCAGGTGGCCAATAGGCACATGAAAAGATGCTCCACATCACTAATCATCAGAGAAATGCAGATTAAAACCACAACGAGATACCACCTCACACCAGTGAGGATAGCCAACATCCAAAACACAAACAACAACAAATGTTGGTGAGGATGTGGAGAAAAGGGAACCCTCCTACACTGCTGGTGGGAATGCAAATTAGTTCAACCTTTGTCGAAAGCAGTATGGAGGTTCCCCAAAAAACTCAAAATAGAAATACCATTTGAGCCAGGAATTCCATTCCTAGGAATTTACCCTAAGAATGTAGCAGCCCAGTTTGAAAAAGACAGATGCACCCCTATGTTTATCGCAGCACTATTTACAATAGCCAAAAAAATGGAAGCAGCCTAAGTGTCCATCAGTAGATGAATGGATAAAGAAGAAGTGGTACATATACACAATGGAATATTATTAATCCATAAGAAGAAAACAAATCCTACCATTTGCAACAACATGGATGGAGCTAGAGGGTATTATGCTCAGTGAAGTAAGCCAAGCCGAAAAAGACAAGTACGAAATGATTTCACTCTTATGCGGAGTATAAGAACTAAGAAAAAAAAAACTGAAGGAACAAAACAGCAGGAGACTCACAGAACCCAAGAACGGACTAATAGTTACCAAAGGGAAAGGAACTGTGGTAGACGGGTAGGAAGGGAGGGACAATGTGGAAAAGGGGGCATTACGGATAGCAAATGTAATGTTAGGGTGGCACAGGAAGGGCTGTACAACCCAGAGAAGACAAGTAGTGACACTATAGCATCTCACTATGCTGGTGGACAGTGATTGTAATGGGTTTGGTGGGGGGTGACCTGATGAAGGGGGTAGTGTAATCACCATAATATTGCTCATTTAATTGTAGATTATTGATATCAAAATAAACGTAAAAAAAATCCAATTTCTCAATGTCTGCAAAATTTTAAAGGAAATAAAATCTGAGCTACAAATATTATATCAAATGAGGATGTAAGTCAAATAGAAAGCCTACAGGTAAATATCTCAGCCATTATAGAATATAGGTAATATACTGCTTTAATTTATTCAGCAAATATTTTCATTTGACAAATATTTTTCATGCTTTTATTATGTATAAAGTGGTAACTGCCTTTATGAGTATTTATTGAAATAATTCCTTAATGCAGAAAACCAACCAATTAATAGATTAATCAAAGCAAAAATATCAGAAAGTATTGGGGTAAAAGAACTGTTGGTAAGAATCAGTTCTCTGGTACACAATAATAAAAATAGCTAATATTATTTGACCACTTTTAATGCTAAAAATTTTATATACTAGTATATGTATAAATACATGCATATATATTTTTATGTATATATATATAATTACAGTGTGTGTATAAATATAAATATATAGTAAGAGGCAAAAGAATGATTTCACTACCAAGTATTCTGATTCCAGAGCCTATCCTCTTCACTTCTGTGTTAAACTTCCTCAAAAAAAACAAATCAAAGTTAGAAATTTTGAGAACATAGTTCAGAGAATATAAAAGTCATACATAATGTGTAAAAATAATAATGTAACTGTCTTAGACCCCACCCTTTAGAACCTAGGAAGAATTAGCACTGCCCCCTTGTGGGAGTGGTAGTCTTGATGAGCTCTGATTCGCCTTCGAGGTCCTTCTTCCCTTGAAGGACAGCAAATGTAGCAGCTTTTCTTCTTCCTGTCTCATTTGTCTGTGTCTCTTAGTCCTAGCTGACATTGTTTCTGCTGGTATAATATCATCTTTGTTCCAGGCTTCTGTTGAGATTAGGTCCTTGGTTTACAACCATACAATCTCTTTATCAGTTACTCAAACACATCCTTGGTGCTCTCTGCAATATGGATCGGCTGAAAAGGTCCCAAGTATTTAAGTTTTGTTTCCCTTTTGCTTAACAATCCCTTCCTTAATTGATTTCTATCCTCTTGCATTTTACTATAAGCAGTTAGGAAAAACTGAGCTGCTTCTTCAATATTTTGCTTAGAAATTTCCTCAGCTAAATATGCAATTTAATTACTTACTAGTTCTACTTTCCACAAAACACTGGAACATAAACACAACTGAGTCAAGTTGTTTGCCACTTTATACTTTTCTCCAGTGTCCAATAATATATTCCTCATCTCCATTTGAGGCTTCATTAGAATGGTCTTTTCTACACAAGTTTCCACCAACATTCTGTTTATAATTTCATATATTGTCTAGTAAGGCAGAAACTTCCCCTAGAGCTCTTCTATTTTCTTTCTGACTCATCACAAGAATTGCTTTCAAATTTCCTTCACAGCCATATTGTTTTTTCTAATATGCACCACAAAACTCTTGCAGGCTTTACCTGTTACTCAGTTCCAAAGACACTTCTACATCTCTAGGTATTTGTTACAGACACACTACACTCGTGGCACTAATTTCTGTCCTAGTCAGTTCCAGCTGCACTAACAAAAGTACCACAGATGGCTTAAACAACAAAATTTATTTGTCACAGTTGTGGAGACTAAAGTCCAAGATTTAAAGTGCAGGCAGATCCTTTCTGATGAAAGCCTGCCTTCTGGCTTGTAGATGCAGCCCCCTAAGGTATCCTCACAGGGTCTAGAATGAGTGCTATCTTCTTCTTCTTACAAGAAGGCTTATACCATCATGAAGGCTCCACCCACATCATCTCATTTCCTCCCAAGGGCAGCACCTCCAACCACATTGCATTAGGGCTTCAACATATGAACTTGGAGGGGACACAAGTTTTATAGCCATGATCAAGACCAATTATCTCAAATTAAAACATAGCTAAGAAAATTTGACTCTGTCCCATTAAAATACTTCTTAATCTCTTTTCTGAGTTTTAAGAAATTTCTAAAGTTCATGATCTTATTTCAGATTTCTTTGATCAGGAGAGATTCCCTTATCTTTAGCAGGCCCTTTTATTAGTTTTTATAAAGAAGTAAAACACATTTAAGAAATCAACAAAGAAAAAGTCAACCAAAAGTTGTTTTTTTCCCTTAATAAATATTATTTACTTTGTGCTTTAGATTTATACAAGATTCTAATCTAATATTACAACTCTCTACTCATGAATTTTTATTGTTTCCAAAATCTGTGAAGCTGAGAACCCATCTCTATACCAAGTGATCTCAAGAAGCTCATCACAGACATTCTGCAGGCTGAAGACTTCTTTCAGAAGGGAAAGGCAACCAGACTCTTTCATAATCCAGATGGTTGATAGCATTTAAACACTCTTTATTTTTCCTTTTAGTTTTAAGGAGCTTTTCTCTTTAGGGGAAATTATTTAAGAGGCAAAGATGCACAATTTATTTTCCTTATTTTTCTTATCTAATTAGAATGAGTACATATTATTTTTTTAAAAAGAGGTAGATGGTACCGTGAATGACCTCCAACAAACCCCACCTCCCAATATTCATGCCCATGGCATCCCTCTCACATTGTCTCTGGGTTGGTCTTGACTTTCTTGGCCAATGAGACATGAGTAAACATGACACAAAATAGTCAACAGCAATAGTCAACAGCTTGAAGTGTCATGCTCAAGGAATGCAAGAAATTATCAAGAACATCTTTTTCTAGGTGAAAAATTAATTGTTAAATGTTAAAGATCCCAAAAGCCAACAGCCTGGATTTTTAAATTTTTTTCTAGGGCAAAGGATTAAGGACTGAAAGTTCAGTAATGGTTTTAGTCTCATTCCAATTTGTTTCTTTTTTCTTGGAGCATTGGGAAATTTTTAAATTACTACATTTTAATTAAAACAGTATGCTTTGATTTTGTGTCTTGAAACTACTCACTTTCATTCTTATTCTAATTTTCTCTCTTCATCTATCTATCTATCTATCTATATATGTGTGTGTGTGTGTAAAATAATTTTTATTAGGTAAGTTATTTTCCTAACATTTTCCTTGTACTTTGGTGCATTATTTATATTATTTAGGATTAATATGTCTGTTTTTATTTGAACAGCATAGTGACATTTTTAAATTATTTTAAATCATTGTGAAATGTTATTTTGTCACAAATAAGATTTTTAACCTAGAATTTCAACTGTTCAAGACCAAAAATACATTTAACAGGTATTTTCCAACCTAAGTGGTCCAACAGGAGGGAAGCAAAGGGGAGCCAGAATGCATTTGCTGGTCATAAGAAGCCTTTCTGCCTCAAAGAGCCCAGGAAAATTGGGGAAGACATAGAAGATTTATAGTTTTGAGCTTACATCTGATCATCATAGTAATTATTAGACTTCTGAGTGAGTATTCATAATATATCCCCCATTTTATTGTGAATTCAATAGTAGAGGTACTACTTCCTAAGAAATGCTAGAAACCCACAGCCTGAATTTAACTTGTGCTTATATGAGTTAATAAAAAGGTACCCACCCCACCTGAATCCAGTTAAGTTAATACTCAGTGAATATGTTACTTAATCTATCTCAGTTTAATTTTCTCTAGGTTATGTATCACCATAGTATGAAACATGATATTGTTGGTCAATTGGGCTATTGCAATATTCTCCAACCAGTCTGGATACATTATTCCTATTCCTATTTAAAGGTGGAGACTTTACACACATCACTTCACCTTAAACTTTTCTTTTTTCAGACCACTTTACTATACCTACGACTGAATTTCATACCTCTCTCCCTGGACTTCTACAACTTCTTCTAATGAGAACACAGGCATACTCTCTTTGTAGCACCTAGAATGGTAGGCTGCTTTCATGATTCTCTTAAAATGTCTCCTTTCCAAAGATTGCAAGACCATTGAAGGTTGAATGCATGGACTCTTCACCCCTGCCTTTGCACCGTTTAGCACAGTATCTAGAACAAATGCTTTGATAATGAGTAAGCAGAAATCAACATGTAAAATAAAGCAACTACAAGATTAAAATTATGAAAAATGCAAAACTTTGCAATTTGGGAGGATTAGAAGACTTCCCTAAAATTTTAAAATGGAAAATTGAACCATTCATTCATGTCATTAATATGAACTAGCTAACGCAAAAGCAAAAGTAAAATGAAAACTATACTCTGAAAACTACAAGACACTCATGAGAGAAATTAAAGAAGATACCAATAAATGGAAACATCCCATGCTCATGGATTGGAAGAATTAATACTGTCAAAATGGTCATCCTGCCTAAAGCAATCTACAGATTCAATGCAATTCCTATCAAAATACTAACAGCATTTTTCAACCAACTAGAGAAAATCATTCTAAAATTCATATGGAACCACAAAAGACCCCGAATAGCCACAGCAATCCTGAGAAGGAAGAATAAAGCTGGGGGGATTATGCTCCCCAACTTCAAGCTTTACTACAAAGCCACAGTACTCAAGACAATTGTTACTGGCGCAAGAACAGACCCATCAACCAATGGAACAGACTAGAGAGCCCTAATATAAACCCAACCATATATGGCCAATTAATATATGATAAAGGAGCCATGGACATACAATAGGTAAATGACAGCCTCTTCAACAGCTGGTGTTGGCAAAACTGGACAGCTACATGCAAGAGAATGAAACTGGATTATTGTTCAACCCCATACACAAAAGTAAACTCTAAATGGATCAAGGACCTGAATGTAAGTCATGAAACCATAAAACTCCTAGAAGACAACATAGGCAAAAACCTCCTGAATATAAGCATGAATGACTTCTTCCTGAATGCATCTCCTCAAGCAAGGGAAACAAAAGCAAAAATGAACTCATGGGACTACGTAAAACTAAAAAGTTTCTGTACACCAAAGGACACCATCAACAGAACAAAAAGGCATCCAACAGTATGGGAGAATATATCGGTAAATGACATATCCGACAAAGGGTTAACATCCAAAATATATAAAGAACTCACATGCCTCAACACCCAAAAAGCAAATAACCCAATTAATAAATGGGCAGAGGATATGAAGAGACAGTTCTCCAAAGAAGAAATTCAGATGGCCAACAGACACATGAAAAGATGCCCCACTAATCATCAGGGAAATGCAAATTAAAACCACAATAAGATATCACCTCACACCAGTAAAGCTGGCCAGCATCCAAAAGACTAAGAACAACAAACGCTGGCGAGGATGTGGAGAAAGGGGACCCCTCCTACACTGCTGGTGGGAATGTAAGCTAGTACAACTATTGTGGAAAGCAATATAGAGGTTCCTCAAAAAACTAAAAATACAAATACCATTTGACCCGGGAATCCCACTCCTTGGAATTTACCCAAAGAATAATACAACTTCTCAGGTTCAAAAAGACATATGCACCCCTATGTTTATTGCAGCACTTTTTACAATAGCCAAGATATGGAAGCAACCTATGTGTCCATCAGTAGATAAATGGATAAAGAAGAAGTGGTACATATACACAATGGAATACTATTCAGGCATAAGAAGGAAACAAATCCTGCCATTTGCAGCAACATGGATGGAGCTGGAGGATATTATGCTCAGTGAAATAAGCCCGGTGGAGAAAGACAAGTGCCAAATGATTTCCCTCATTTGTGGAGTATAACAACGAAGCAAAACTGAAGGAACAAAATAGTAGCAGACTCACAGACTCCAAGAAGGAACTAGTGGTTACCAAAGGGGAGGGGTGTAGGATGGTGGGTGGAGAGGGTGGGAGAAGGGGATTGTGGAGGATTATGTTTAGTACACATGGTGTGGGGAACCACAGAGAAAACAGTGTAGCACACAGAAGGCAAACAGTGAATCTGTGTCATCTTACTACACTGATGGATAGTGACTGAATTGGGGTATGAGTGGGGACTTGATAATATGGGTAAATGTAGTAACCACATTGTTTTTCATGTGAAACCTTCATAAGAGTGTATATCAATAATACCTTAATAAAAAAAATGTAAAAAAAACCTGATGCTGAAAAAAAAAAGACTCAGAGAGTTTCATAATGGAATATTGTCAGGGAGCATGAATCCAAGTAGACTCACAGGGTGCAATTTTGAGAAGCCACGTTAAACATGAAGGCATAGAAAACCATGGGAAGTGGAAAGAGAGAAGCAACGACAGATTTATGAGTAAGGTAGAGGTGCCCAAGTTGTTAAAATAATGTGCTCACATTATCTAACTTAACCTCACAATTAATCTCTAATTCTCACAACCACATCAGCTACTTTATCAAGATACAAGCAGAGTCATCCTGTCCCCTGAGCTCTCCATAGAATCATTTTAAACCCAATCTTATTCACATGGAAAGCACAGCAGTTTCTCCAATTTCTACTATTTCTAGCAGTACCCAATTTGCTTGCATGCTCCTGATGGACTCTGTTTTCTATTTTGTACCTTATTTCTGTTTATTTATTAAGTTCCTCTTAGGACCCAGTTCTCTCTTCGTGATTTCACATGCCCCCATAAACTGCCATTTATAGAAAATACAGAGTTTGCTATAGACTTTTATACAGGAGAGATTCAGGGGCTAAATGGAGACAAGCATTTCTTCGCAAGACTATATAGAAGATGATTTACTATAGAACATACTTCCCTGTTACAATGTTATACTGCCCTTGGCATTTTTACCAACTCATCAAAGCACATAGACAATCATTTTCTACCTTTATCTCTCACAAACTCATGTACTTAAACGTTCACTATCCCTATACCACTTAGAGCCTGTTCCTAAATAAAGAGAGTCATTTTTAAATAGAAATTCCAGTGTTGAGCAGAGAAAAAATTATAACTAATCTTATTTCAGAGAAGAATTTCACAATAGGACTAGTTAATTAACATGTTGGAGGTGTTCTCACTTACACGGTACTAGAATCGGTATATGAACCCAAATCTTTGCAAACTTATATTGCCAAGGAAAACATATTTCACATTATATAAAGCTTACCCTAACCTGACTCAGATTTGAGATGTAATAGAATCTCCATTAAATTTCTCCTCTATGCAATATAGTAAGCATGTAGAAAAATCTTCCAATCCTTCTCCAACTATCCCAACCTCAGGCCAATAATTCGCTAATTCCACAAGGCTGACAGGAGGATCTCCATTCAGTTCACATATATTTATAATTCCATCTTGTTTGTTCGGAATTCTCTTTGGAGATATCTTATCTTGGACTAGCTTGTGTCTCACTGCAACTATGTGGATTTACAGGGAGGATATTAGTCTGATTTCCTTAGAACATCCTTAGCCCCATGATGGGACAATCGTGCCTGAGCTTCAAGGCCATCCTCTCTCCAAGGGCGTACCCAGATATTCAGGAAGTTCTCATTGTCGTCCTAGCATGTATGAGCAATCTGTGTGTTCAGATTGAAGCAAAATACTTTGGAACATAACAGTCAATGTGCCAGAGTCTGACAGAGCACCCGGAGCATCTTGTCCTTGTCTATGCCCACAAGTCCTTTTCCTTCATTACTGTTTTTTTTTCCCACTTTTGAGAGCTCTCCATGTAACATGATGGGAAAGTAGACACCAGGTCAAAGCTATCCTGGCCATCATCAAGCATGTCCTCATGACTTTCACAGTCCTTTTCACTCTCACCTCCTGGATCAGTAAGTAAATGGTCTTTCAGAATCTTGACCTCATTTTTTTTCTTCTTATGACTTAATGAACAACTCCAATGAGATTTCCCAATAAGCAAGGGCAGAGGCAGAACTCATCAGAGAAGGGCTTATTAGCAGAAATGTGAGTGAATTAAGTAGGCTTTAAATTATTTCCCTTTTCTAATTTCTCTTTGAATTATAATGAAAATTATTCATTAGCTTTCCAATGGGGAAAAAAAATGCCTATTTTAAGACACTTGCTAGTTACCCTCTACATCATTATAAAGTGGAAAGAATCTTGAGATCTGCAGTTCACAGTCACTAAGATATTTCTAGGAATATTTTAATAGCATCTCTAGAGCCTTTCAGGATGATGTCATTCTGTATAGTGATTATGAACTGGAATAACAATCCTGAAAAACAACTCTGATAATAAAGTATCTTTGAGTCTAATTTCTTTACCCAGTCCTTACTTCTACTTCCCTAAGGTTAAATAGGACTTTACAAATAATGTGAGTGGCATAAGGTTGTTGTCTCTCTTGGGTAGCACTTGGCCTTTTATAGAAATCACAGCCTCTACCCTTCTTCCTGGTGACATCCTGCTGCCCACTGAGAACAAGGACCCCAAATGCTACAGCTACCCAAAAAGACTTTATATTCACATTAAGGAGTTATCTAAAATTCCCACCCAGACCATAAGGAAGGACACCTATGTGGGAGATGCTCTACAGTATGCACATAGCCCCTCCATAGTCGTAAAAAATACAAGATAATTCAAAGGACCTCATGAAATATAAAAAGGTGACCACTTTATTGTCAAATAGTGATACATAATTCATGTTCTACTTTCAAGAATTTTGAGTTTTAAATAGGATCCTAAAATATGCTACACACAGACACTGTTTTTGAATATTTCAATAGCATCTCTAGAGTCTTTCTACACAATAATATTCTGTAGAATCATTAGAAATTGGAATACAAATTAGTAAAGACACTCTGTAAGGTATCTTTGACTCTGTTTTCTTTATTGCAATAGTCAGCTGAGATAAGGTCAGTTAGAACCCTTACAATATGGTTGTACTGGCTCATGAGTTAACTTAAAAGGGACTAAAATATCTATAACATGGTAGAAAAAAGGGAAGATAATATATATCAAGGTGAAAAAATGTAAAATAAGGTCTTTCTCCCAGGAAGTTACAGTCTCCCTGATACAGTTAAGAATATAAACTAAAATCACACATGTGATTTACTTTTTTAAAAATTTCCTTTTTTCCACTGCAACATCAAGGAACCCCTGAACTATTTTTTTAAATCACTCCTTTTGGCCTTTTCTCACCTTGAATTTTTGTATTCTGTTTTGAATAGTCTGTATTTGTAAAGAAGTCTGGCTAACTTCACACTCATTTATCTCATTAATCTCTCATTAGCAAATTAAAACTTTTTAGGAATTTAATTAGTGGACTTCCACCTCTCCCAAAACTATCCACAATGTAAAAATTCCAAACCTCAGAACAAACGCAATAGAATCCTATTACAGTTTGCCACTGATGATCAAACACTACATGAAGGCATCCAGGGGTTAAATAACATTTAATTGAAGATGAGAAATCCTTCACTTTTCCAAACACAAATGCTAGAAATAGGGATCCTGCCAAGTAACCTGTTGGAAATTATCAATTATGAAAATATACTGCTGAGCTGACAGCCTTGTAGAAAAGAGATTAATGACTCTTTGGTGAACTTTGTATGTAAATGTAAAATGTATGTAACTGTATGAACTTTGTATGTAAATGTGAAATGTATGTAATTCCTCCAAGATGGGGGAAAAGCCATATGTTACCTCCAATAATTGTAATTATACCCTAATGGCCTTACTCTAATGGCAAGAAAAATTAGTTCCCTCAACTGATTTAGCTGTGTTATGCATACAGTTTATTGGGTACATATCACTAATGATGCTCCCCAGCAAAACCTTACTTCAACAAAACACCCAAATATGAATATATCCTTACAAACAGTAATCATTCAGGATCATATTTTGATCAATTAATAGATACCATTAGCTTCTACAATGAAGGAAGATGGTAAATACATCCACCAACACCTCCAATAAAGCCTTGCTTCTCAACAGTGCACTTCTTGGTGCATATAGAATGTGATGTGTGTATCCATAAATGGAGGGCAGTGCTCATGGCCAGAAGCCCTTTGCCCCTAATTTCACCACACTGAGGACTGAGGGATTATCTTGAGCAACCATGACTGTGCTGTAGCACTTATCTGAAGCAATATATTTAATCCTGTAGAGAGCTGGGCTTATAGATAACAAATGATTGTATTGGACAGACCCTCTCTTATGCTCATTTTTTTTCATAATTAACAAAGAAAGCATTTAATGAAGTATGATATTCACTTTCTAATTCCTGTAGAAAGAACACACTGGTTAGGTGGATAGAGAGATAGAGGTATAGATACAGATAGATTGACAGATAAAGATAGATAATATACCTTTCAGGCATTGCGAACATCCTTTCCATCTTTCCATCTTCATTAACAACCTGTTCCCCTGAAACCCTGAGTAAGTTTAATGGTACAACAAGAAAAAAAAAACATAGATAACATTGTTAAATGCTTACTGTATGCCATCTAGGGGTCCCATCTAGGGTTTTTCATGTATTAACTCATTCAGTCTTCCCAATAAACCTATTAAGGAAGTAATGTTACTATCTCATTTTATAGAATAGCAAATGAAGCACAGCCAAGTCTATACAACTTTCCCAGGTTTATATGGTTAGTTAGTGGCAGTCAGCATTCAAAATGCAGAAATGTGCAACTGTGAATTAAGTTAGACTCTTGAGTGCCTAAATATCCCCCTCATTTGAAGGCTCTGATATAAGGATTATTTAGAACAGTGATCCTGTAGTTCTTGAGTCTGCTCACCAGGCAGGCTTCTCTATCCAGATGGGCTGCCAAGGCACCTCACGTTGAGATGCACTTCAGTAAGGAGCAAGGCAGGCACTGGGGATCTCCTACCCTTCTCTGCACCGTGTGTCTGTGACTTCACGTATGCTCTTCACATTGTCTGTGTGATAAAACCACAGATTTGAAAGTAATCTCAATCAAGTCCAACTCTTGACTCTCAACAATTCTCAAACCTTGACCAGCCTTTGTGGTCTGGCCTAATTCAAAACTTTTTTTTTTAACCATGATTTGGATCTTTTAGGTTAATTTATTATTTGCTATGTTTAAAGGCCTTTGACCTATGAATTTTTGGGAGACTTGCCAGGTTTTTCATCTAGATAAAGGACATAGGTACACAAACATTATTTGGCGTATGTTCACATAATCTGTGTGTGTGTGTGTGTGTGTGTTTGTTTATTTATAGCTAGCAAGCTAAATGAAGGTATTATAATAGTTAATATTCTTTATTATTAGGATGAATGCTAGCAATTAAGTGAACTTGGATTCTTTTCACAGCTGAATAATCAAATCAAATATTTAGTTGGAAAGGGTACATTCTATCTTGATTAAAATCATTACTGGCCATGAGTAAAGAGAATATTTGAATTTCAGAGCAAGTATCCTATCTGTGCAAGGTACACAGTTTCATTGAAGCTAAAACGCAGTTACTCCTCATATTAGACAGATAAGCTAATATACATTTCAGGAAATTGGGTATTGTTCTTCCTGTGGCCATTCCTGGTAGGCCTTTAGCTGTGATGTAAATTGCTATATTGTCTCTAATTGGGTTCTTTCCTCTCCTGGTCCATAGTCATTGCTTTGTGCAGACCCTCAAAATTTTTTAATATCATACTTGAAATCCCACTTAATGCCATTCCTTCTCTGCTAATTTTGCACATTTATTATTATATTTATTATTATTCTTATTATTCATTGCCAGGACAATCTTCTCTTTTCTTGAATGTGTAACTCTCCCACCTACAATTCTCCAGTGGTTCCCCAACAGCTATGCAGTGAAAGGTCTTATCCCTGTGCTGGATATTCCCAATTGCCCTCACCTCTCCTCACCCTGCTCTGTGTGCCCTGGCAGCCTGACCTCTACAGGTATCATCACCTTGCCATCTGGCTTCCAGTTGGGTGCCATAATGGGTGATAACAGCAGGAGACTGGAGGTGAAAGGAGAATGAGTTTAGGGTACTCATTCCCTCAGGTGGCAAGGTGGTTGTATTTGTTTACTGAAAAAGAGTCCTCTCCTAGAGCTGCAATTACTCTCCCTGTGTCACCATAGTCACTTTCTCTACCTTACCTTTCAGGTCAAGAGTGACACCAACTCCCAGATGTTGCTAGCTGAGGAATGGTTCACCACAGCTTGTTGGTTTCCCTTAATCCTGCCCACACCTTTGCAAAGAGCCCCTTCATTAGTATATTCTCAAGTATATCATGTAAATACTCATCTGTTTCTTGCCAAGACTTTAATTGATTCATATGGCATGCAAAGTACCCACCACACTACCTGGCTCCAGTTTCTTTGAAGAGCTGTGTCTGTTTAGTACTAAATTGTAGGCTTGCAGTTCTCTAAACCAGCCATGCTCTTTGAAGTCACTCTATTTGCTTGTTTTTCATTCTGCCTGGGGATCTCTTTCCTTCTTTTTTCATCAGAATAACCACAACTCATTCTTCAGACTGTTGTTTGAAGTGCTTTGTCTACCAAACTTCCTCTAGTCCTCACAGTTAGACTTGGAGACCCTTACCTGCTTGCACATACCTTTAATATATCACTTGTTTGCATTTGCTCATTCACTCATTCATGCATTCATTATTCCTTTAATCATTCATTTAACTTCGTTCAACACACATTAAATTGATGCTTTTTGTGTCCTAGCACTTTTCTAGGATTAAGGCTATAAAGGTGAGTGAAGCAGATAAAAGCTCAGGGTATATTTAGTGATGGTGCAGGGAGGACAGAGGAACTAAAAAAAAAAAAAAAGAAGAGGATGGGAGAGACCTCTAGCAGAAAATCAGTCAGTGTAAATCCAGAGGCAAAAGCCTCTCTTAAGTGTGCAAAAACACCAACATGGGCAGTGTATCTGCAAAGTAGAGAGGAAAGAGTGTAGGAAACAAGATCAGAAAAATGTTAAGATCCCCAGGACCAGGTGGGTCATTGTAAAGACTTTAGCTTTTACCTGAGTGGGAACAAGCTCTTATCGAAGGGTCTGAGAAGATGTGTCACGTGACCTCACTTATGTGTAAAACGGAATCAACTAGCTGTTCTGCAAAAATGGACCTGAGGGATGCAAGGGAGGAAGCAGGAACTCAGCTAGCGTTGTAGTTTTGTTGCATGCCTTTCTCTTCATTGGCCTCTGAGATGCCTGAATGAAGAGTGAGATTAGCATAATTACATCTATGAAAAAATTTAAGTGTGCAGAAACACAGACTTTGGACTCAGAATAGTCTGAGTTCTGAATATCAGATATGCTACTTCCTGTGGTGTAGCCTTGAATGAGTCTTTCAAGTACCTCATCTATTTTTGAAAAAGATTAATAATTCTGACCTTACAGTGTTATTTTAGGATTGTTGAAAAAATGTATGTAAATATCCTAACAGAGAGTAAACACTCAGTTGGCTGTAGCTATTGAGAGAAAAATCTCCCAATCACCCAGTGAAGAATACAGCACAGAAAAATTGGCCAATAAATGTCTTTTTATTTTTTTGATGTTTATATTTAAGAAATTTAAAAAATAGAAACAAAAACAAAAGTCACATTCCCTGCTCTGCAGAATAAGTAAAATGGCTGAAGAGAAAATGGATAAGACCACAGTCTTGGTATGTATAATGTTTGGATCTCTGCATGTATTTAATTTCTCTCCTCAAACCACACTGATTGATTTTTATTAGTACTGTACATTAATTTTTACAGTAGCCAACAATACCCATGTCCAAATTTCTCCTTTGTCTTTCTAGGCTTTCACATACACACACACTTTTCAAATATAGAGCCCAAAATCACAACAAATGATTTTTAAATGATTTGCTTTGATTTGAATGTCATTTGATTGCCAATGCTCCCTCTTTTTTTTTAAGTTGGAATGTGTTAAAATCATACTTGTATTTTAGGACACATGCTGATAAGATGGTTGACTGGATACTTGATTCTCAGGTTCTGTAGACAAAGATGTTTTGCGCATCTTTCCAGGATCTGTGCATACAGATTTGGCCTGGACCAGGGGAGTCTGCTGGCTTCTTTTGGGTGGATCTGTTCTAGGAGTTGAAGCTCTGAGTGAAGTGAGAGGGGTCAGTAGAAAAATAATTTGTAATAATTGCATGGAACACTTTCCACTGAGGCATATTCTAATTTATTCCTGTGTTCTTAACATTATGGTAAAATTTTGATTTGAAGCCTCTAAATAACTGAGACAGTTACAGAAATGCCCAGCAAAGTGAGGGAAATGCACTATTCCACTTTGTAATGGTCATTATGGATAGTGTATCTTTCCTTTGTAGAGTTGCAAAATTAAAAGGATTATGGCACCTATTTATTACCCTCAAATCATTTTCCCAGTCTCTTGAGGCTACTGCTCATTGATCAAATTCGGTACAAAGCAGGACCCCCCCAATTCCAGTTGAACATGGTGGGACCACCTTTATTATTGTACAACAATTTGGCAAAATACAGTGACTGAATATGAGATTACTCTTTCATCAACAATTCTATTTTATATTGCAAAAGTTTTGCATGAGAGACAGGAAACCATATGCAAATACATCTTTGCAACATTTATTGTAAAAAATGAAGAAATAGAAACAACCAGATGTCCATCAGTAGTGAAATGTAGAAAACATGGTGTGGCATATTCTATACAATTTATAAGGCAACTAAGGAACATAAATTAGATCTACATATATCACTAGGGATGAATTTTAAAGACATCATGTTAAGTGTGAAAATCAAATTGCAAAATGATACATAGAACACCTATCATTAACAGAGAATCATAAAGTCATATTGAAAACTATGAATAGTGTAGTACAGAAACACAGATGAGAACACAAACCACCCTGAACATGGTATTTAACCTCTAAAGAGGGAGAAAGAGAACAGAGTACAAAAAAAAGTTTCAAATTATCCAGTAACAATTTGTTTCTTCCAACAGGTATTCATTATTTTATTCTCTATGCTAGTCTTTGTATTTTAAATAACTCAACCCACGAGAAAGGACATTCTATGATTCGGGTGGTATATTTTTTACATTTGACTTTCCAGATGGGCAGATGAACTCTTAGCCAGAATGGTCACATTTGGGAATGTGCCACAGGGACACATATAACCAGCCCTGCACACACACACATACACTCCTCCCAGAAGGTGTGATCCTTTAGCAGGTTGGCACTCCAGTCAGGTGTCAGGTCACTTTTATAGGGTTCAAAGACCAAGAGATCAGTGCATCCAAAGGGCAAATGTTACTGAGTCTCATGATCTCAGGAACCATCTTCATGTGTTTATTTGTAAACATCTTTTAGCTACATTTGCATTATTTTGCCAATCAGTGTCCCACTTTTGACATCTACACAAATGTAAAAACTCATAAATAAAATATTTTCAAACTAAATGCACCATTATAGTTATTAAATGCTTTAAAAGAATAAAATACCATAAGCATCTATGGTTCAATGTTATGAAGTCTTTTGATATTATTCATTGCATAAAAGTTTGAGTGAAGAAAAGCAACTCCATCTCAATAGGATTTCATAAAACTTATCACTTATTCCCATTAAAAATACTGATAGTTTAGAAATGGGAGGAATCTATAAGATACACTAAATATGTTTCTTATGGGAAAACATTGAGTGAGCAAATGTGGACTAGATGAATGGTTAATTTTTGTCCATGAATAGGACCAATAATAGTTTATTCAAAATACAACAAGTGGCTACTTAATCAGTGCTAAACAGAGAAATAAAAATAACCTTGGATACCTTAAATATATACCAGAGAAAGATAGCACTTGAAAGGCTGGAGATGTAGTCAGAACTGGTTTGGATGCCTGATTTGTTAGTCCGTAATCATGCATCGTTCTACAAGATACTCTGAGCCTTACTATTTTTAATATGTAAAATGGAGGCTACCAGTAATGAGCTCATAGATAAAATATAAAGGTCAAATGAGATACCAAATGTAAGTCATTTAGCCTTGTGTAGCACATAGCAGGTGTCCAATAAATGGAGTTTCAATTCTGTAAATTCCATATACCTGCAGATAAATGTACATAATGGAACAAATGGACTCATCTCATTCAAAGTCCATTTATCTCTTCCCTAGAATTTATAATTAATGAAGTCTTACAGTATCCTTTTACAGCTCACCAAATCCACATACAATTTGCATACATTTACCCAAATAGCTCATATAAAAGGAAATATCTTAGAAAAGTGGCTGTAAATGTGATGGTTTAATTAACCCTTTCTTTATGTGTATGTAAAATATTTCCCACTTAATTTTGCCTGCAGGATTTTTTTTCTTTTAGCTATGATTTCTATTCAACAAAAATTCAAATGAACTTTTAAATTAATGAATGACAGTCCCTAGGCAATATAGAACTAGTGTATAATAATATACTCCTCTACACTCTTCAACATTAATATCCTTCTGATTACTTGGAGAATGAGAATGGGTGAACGGACATTTCTTGATAGAACTATGGTCATGAAAATACTAACCTGAGAATTTTATTATGCTTGTGGTGCTTATTCATTTCTTATCTAGATTTGCAAGACCAGACACATATATGAGTTTCCTTTATTTGAAAAAAAATGTGTTGCTATCCATAATGCATCTTTGGGAGGGCAACATAGCTCATAAAGTAAGGAAATAGAAGAATGGAAATTTTTAATTTATGGTTCTACCATTAATCCCTGTGCAATCTTGGGGTAGTTGCTTTATCAGGCCAAGTGTCAGGAAACATTACAATACACATAAGAAGTGCACTGAGAAATATATACCAGAGATCAAGCTAAATAGACCAAAGGGAATCAGGGCAGAATGATTAGCAACTGGAGCTTTATAAAAGATCGCTGGCACTTGCCCTTGCTTCTAAACAAGAACAAAGATAGAAAGAAGTTGAAATGAATGATGGAGTTTTGAGAAATGTTGAGATGGTTCTCCAAATATAATCACACATAACCTTGGGCAGGTTAAGTAACTTCTTTGAAACTCAGTTGTTTCATTTATAAAATGCTGACAATAATGCTTCCTTCAGAACAATACTTGCAATACTGAATAAACTAATTCATATGGCTAGAATAGCACAGGGACTGCGTCTGGGCAAATAATTTAATTTTTATCATTAATAACAATTAAGAACCATATGGTTATAACTCAGCAAATAATTTTCCCAGAACTTACCACTGTCACTTTGTCTTCTAAGAGAAAATAGAAAATAAAACAGTCTTCTTTACTAATTATCCACCTGTTTGGTTACTGATAAAAATATGCATATATATATGCATATATAGATACACACAGATATGTATATATATAAGTATATATGTGTGAATGTATGTACATCTATTCATCCATATATGGATATAAATACAGATTGATGTAGATTCATAAATATATCCTTTATTTTGCTCTGAGGGGTCTTAGCTCCAAATCCTTTACTGTTCTCCTACACTACACTGATAAGCATAGCCAGGCCATAAGTGCCCTATGATGTCTCCTTTTGACATTTATTTACAGTCTAGGCTGGAGACAGTACAGGGATATTGTTTCCTCGCCTTTTCCCTACATCTTAACCTTGTTGTTGGTCTCTCACATGTTACATTCCATCTCTAAGGGGATTTAGTCAGAAAAGAAATGTAAAATTGTTTTTCTTAGTGCCTAGAGTGGAACCATTCTAATTTGGCCTTCTTATCTGGGTACACATTCCTACTAGAGAATAACTTTAGGTCTTATCTGAAAAATCATCTACAAGGAAAAATTGTCAGACGAGTTTGCAAAACATTATATATAGAAAAAAATATAGATGAAGAGTTTGTACATATCAGTGCAAGAATTCTGTCACATTTTTGACCATGTATAGATAATCTGTGTATTGGGGTTCTCCAGAGAAACAGAACCAACAGGATATGTGCGTGTGTGTGTATGTCTGTATGTCTGTGTGTATATAGTGAGAAAGAGAAGAAAATGGAGGGAAATTTATTTTAAGGTATTGGCTTACATAGTCATAGAGGCTGGAAAGTCCAAAATCTGCAGGTAAGCCACAGGCTACAATAGGAAATTGCTGCAGCTCAAACCCAAATGCAGTCTGCTGGCAGAATCCCTTCTTATCTATAGGAATTAAGTCTTTTTCTTAGATTCTTCAACTGATTGGATGCGGCCCACCCACCTATCTGTTTTAATCAGTGTGCTGATTTAAATGTAAATCCATCCCAAAAAAATACCTTCACAGAAAAATCAAAAATAGTGTTTGACCAAATGTCAGCACCAGACCTAGCAAAGTTGACATGTAAAATTAAACATCACAACTGTTTTAAAATATGCAGATCAAAAAAATAAAACCCGCTAGTGCCCTTTGACTATTGCCTATTTCAAGGATGAGGTCATGGTAGGCTACATACAACAGGGGCCCAGTAAGGTACCTCCAGAAGCAAGGGATTCTGTGAAGATGCGGAGAGCACCTGGATTCCAAAACCCTGAATACAATCTCAGTTGCTTTAGAAGAAACACCAAGTGGCCTGGTATAACTCTAAAAACTTTGCTTTATGGCATTACAAAGACTGGGCTGGTGACTTCCACCAAACTCTGGAGATAAGGTTGGGTGAAGAGATTTGGTGAAGAGTCCCAGACTTGATATATTTTGTAGTGCAGAAAAAAACTTAAAGCTAAACTTCCTTGCTTGATTCATTATCATTGTTTGTATAGTTATTAAATCGCTGTAGTATGTGGTATGGATTATTACAGTTATCTTTATCACAGGTTGGAGACTAAACCAAAGAGCTGCACACTCTGGCCCTGATGCAAATTCACTGAAAGAACTGAGCTATTATGTTGCCAGCTAAAATGAACCAGCAATTTAGAATAGCCTCCACTGCAGATGCAACTTCATTGAGCATCCCCTCAAGCAGGCTCAGGAATAAGGTATCACAGATAAAATTAGCACTAGGCTAAGTTCTAAATTCCTCCTGACATTTCCTTACATACTGCAAATACAAGATTTTTCTTTTCTCTTGTGTTTCAAGCTGTGGTTCCATATTTCCATTATAATCTAAAAGAGAAGACAAATCCTTACTATATTTTATTGTCAGGGTACAGGACATATATACCACTAGCCAGATAATAAGGAACAAATGAACCAATTAATTGAAGCTATACTACATGACATGTTTGGAGTTAAAAAAATAAGGAAGGGACAGTAACACATTTGTGAATCTGTCCCAATCCCCATATCAAGACAGAGAGACTAGATAGCGAATAAGTAAATTGACAAGTAAATAATCTATGGACAATAGTTGCCACAAAAGGAATCTCACAAACCACAATATTCAAGCAGGTGAGATGAACTGACCAAGAGCCACAAGATTTGCATGGCATCATTATCTGTGAGATAGAGAGAAGAGAGAAGCAGCAGGGCAAGTGAGGCACTCAGGAACAGAAGAACCTTAAAATAGCCAACAGGTAGTCACTGGGAATCATACAAAGCCAAGTTGAAAATGACAGTTGAAACTAGGAGGGATTTTGTGCAGTCCTGTATTCAGTGACGTCAGAGGTCCTGAAATAAAGCCTTACAGAGAGGGAGAAGCCGAGTTCCTCTGACTCATTGCAAGTGATCAGCCAAGGTTCTCTTCCTGAATCAGGATCTACACTGAGAAGAAACTGGTGATGTGAAATTAAAATGAAGCAGGGAGGAGAACATTAGAGAAGAACATTAGAGAAAGATGAAATTCCTGGGCAGAAAGAGGACAGGGAAGAGAACCAGAAATCTGAGAAAACAAGTCATCATAATTTTGAACACGATTCAAAAACAGCAGAGGAAATAGCCCTGTGAAGTGATCAAAGCTATCCTGAACCATGTTTCCTTCTAAAATTTATGGAACACTGATTTCACATGAAAAGGAGCAAAAGTATCAATACTGCATGTGAACAGTGTTGCTATAGAGAAGAGAGAGAATATAAGGAGCAGAATAAAATCCCTACAGACCACTACAACATACCAGACGTGTCCAAGGATCAGAAGAAAACTAAAATCTTTATAACCTTCTATTTTTAAATGAGCTAAACATGTTACTAAAATGATACAATGCATTAGAAACAATATAAATAAAAACTAGAGAAAAATCCAAAAACAGTATGATAGAAGTAAAAGAAAATAATTTGAATTAAAAGGAAACATTTTTTTAACAATACTAAAGTAGAAGGAACACAAACAAGGAGAATAAACGCAGAATATGATGCCTGAAAAAAAAATACAAAAGTTTTTTTTAATCAAAAAGAAAAATTTAAAAAGTTATAAAAGATCTAAGAGAAAGTGATGAATGTTAACAACCAGCAATACCTAATGTATGGAAGTACAAATTTCTAAAGAAAACTGAAGCAAAGGAACAGGACGGAAAGTAGAGTCATGAAAATCTTCCTACATTAAAAAAAATGAAACTCCATTCTTAAAAAACACATCACATTCCTGAGACTAATGTGAAGACATATTCTATTAAAATTTCTAAATTAAAAAAAAATCCTTTTCTTTGGCAAAAACAATGAGTGACTTATAATGGAAAGAAAATCAGGTTATCATTAGGCTTTTCAACAGCAATACTTTATTAAAATAAAGGAGTTACAAAACTAAAATACTCAAAAAAAGAAAGAAGAATAGAATGATTTTGTATCCAGCAAAAAATACTTTCAATATAATGGACACAAACATGTCAACATGCAAGAACTCACAGAGTAGTGTTTCCATGAGTCTTGAGGATTCTTATAGAAATTGAATTACATGCAGCCAAATGACCAAATGATCCGAGAATAGGTGGTGATACAGTTACTTGCAGAAGTAAGAGTAGATGAGTGTTAAAAGGAAGAGAGTATAATGTAAAATATCTATATGTTCAAAGTGGTTATGGTAAAACTATAAAATATGAGGAAAGAATGGAGAATGTATGTGTAAGAATGTTATATTGGTGCGGATGATATTAGTATGGCTATTCTGAGGCTAAGGAGTGTATAATGCAAAATAAAGTAAAAGAATAATTATGGGATACTTTAATTCAGCTATCCCCTCTGTCCTTGAAAAGCAGTTTTCTTAGTGTGGAAGATTGAGAATACAGAAGAGATGAAGTAAAAACACTGTATAGTTCTAAATTTGACTGAAAAGTAATATGACCTCATGAGAGAGTTATCACATACATATACATACTTGCATATGCATGTATATATGTCTGTATGGATGTATATATTTTCTAGCTCTAGCCATTGAACAGGCCTAAAAACAGTGACCAAATGCAGTATCAATGAGCACCCTAGCATCCAGATACTTTGTGGTCTTAAAAATACTCTTTTTCCAAGACATTTCACAACACTATTTCCTTCTTTGAGCTTCAAAATAGGTATGTACAATTCATTGAAACTCATCAAATATGTTTAAATAAATGAACTAACAATGATTAAAAAATGGAAAACTAATTGGTACCCTTCAGACATGATACCAAACTAGTAAGTGAAATTTAAAATTCAAGCATTTATCTTGACTTTCCTGTATGGACTTCACCACTAGGTTACCAAATTATAACTGAGGATAAGCATCTGTTTATAAAACTAGTCCCACTAATACATGAAAAAGACATGATGGAACTGGAATATCACTATTTTGCAACTCCCAATGAGTAAACAGATCACTGACCATCAGCAGCTTCCAACTGTACAAGAGGGACACCCAGACATGTATGCTCCCTGATGAAAAAAAACACCGGCCCTGTAGTGTTGCCAGGGGTATCAGCGTTCAGTCTGATAAGACTGATGTAAACTGCCCAATCCCAGGAACTACAGGGGACTGAGAGGGTGGCAACCAGGATCATGAAATCAGCGACATCTCGACTGAACTCTGAATCAGCGAGACTAAACAGTTGTGGCTAGAAATGTACATTTGGATGATAAAGCACAAGGAAGTGATTGCTGTAAGTCAGGCAAATGGTTACTTCTTGGTGAGAGGACAGACTGAGCTTAGGACAGGCACATGAGGGCTTATGGAGTGACGGACAGCATTCTATTTTTGACCCGAGTAGCGGGTATAAAGGTGTTTGCTTCTTAATAACATACTAAGATATGTATTTCTTTTGTGTGATCTTCTATACCATATTTTGTTTTACCATGAAAGGGTTAAAATTTTACAGCAACAAAATCTGTGCTCTTTTTTACAGTAAGTAAATTTTAAAAGATCAACAAAACTTAATTGTTCCACTGAATGAATTCATAGTTTCAGACATGGTGGCTATAAGCCATGTTACTAAATTCACTTATAATAAGATTTTTAAATTATGCTAGTTAAATATGTATGGGAAAATTGGGAAACACATAAACAAAATAAAGAAATTAAAAATAGCATATCTTCTGACAGACTCTTTCCTATGTGTATGTGATTTATATCAATGGATCACAGAGTGTACTCTATTTTTGCAATCTGTTCCTATTACTTAAAAAATCATAAATGTACTTCAGTTTTATTACATATAATTTACAATATTATTAAATGACTGTGTGTCTATTGTTTATATTTAAATAAAACCATATTCATCAAATCCTCCATAGTTAAATATTTATATTGTTTTTTCCAATTTTTATTATTATATAGACTGAAATAAACATGTTTATAGCTAAATATGCATATGTTTAATTCTTTTCTGAGAATACATTTATAGAAATGGAATTACATGTCAAGGAATTTTTTTGTACAAATTGTAAAATGATCCCTCTGTTGAGATTGGGCTATTTTACAGGAGCATTACAATATAAGGTTGATTTTTAAAATAGGGCATTGGGCAAATTCTTGTACAGTCAAACCACTCAGGAAAATTATGTGACTATTTCATAAAACATGGTATGCATGGTTTTGTGTCAATAAATTAGAAATAACATATATGCTCAAAATGTCTCTTCCTGGCACTCAGAGGCGATTAAGAACAATGTTAAGTTTCTAGTATCCCATCTCCCTCTTTCCAACTCTCCGAGGAAATAAGGTATTTCTGGCCTCTACTTACATATTTTATTTTTTTAAACACATTTGCCACCATTTTTACCGTGATGACTATCAAAATTATGAGCTTTCTCACTGGAATCAAGAGATCCTTAGATCAGGAAAATGCCTGATGCATTTTCTTCATTTCCTCAGGAGCTAGCCTAAAGTTTGGAAAAATCATGTATTAAACACTCATTGAAAGAGTATTATTTTCATACGAATATTTTCCAAAGAATGTGATTAATTACAATTGTTTCAAATATATGCAAACTCTCATTTCTGAGTTTCAGATATATGCATTTTATTGCCCTTTAATCTGCTAAAAATTAAATTTTTAATTAATTCTAAGTATATTACAGTCAGTACATAAATATATAACAGTACATAATCTTTTGCTCATATAGCTATCATGCTTGGTTTATTGTGTATGATACATGATATATGTGGGAAATAATACATACAAATTTAATTCTCTCATATCTGTTTAAAGCAGTTATAAATGTATCTACAAACTGCTAAACTTTGAACTTGCATCATATTTTTATCTCACATTAGAAAAGGCAAATCTTGGAACAAAAACTACCCTTAACATAAAAAGAAAGATTTTAAAAAGTGCTTGTTGAACTACATGCCTCCATTATGTCAATTATGCCAAGCATTTATGGAAATTTTACAAAAGGAAATAAAAGTTCAGGAAGAGTTTTTTAAAAGAAACTGTTCTTTAAGCGCTACAGGAATAAGTGAATGCTACTAGTAGTGGCCACTCCAGCATCAATCTTTTGAGATTTAATTTTTAGGACAGAAACCCCTTCACCAAACTCCAGAGGCAAAGTTAAGTTTATAGAAGCCTATAAACAAGGACATTACTTGATGTTCAAATAGTCAAGAACAATGACTTGATCATTCATTTCCTAGTGAAACAGGGCCCCACAGAAGCAAAAATGTATGTCCTTTAAAGTACGGGCCACAAGCATTTCTTGTCCTCTTTGTGCATAAACTGTAATATTCTGATATCCTGTTTACATAAAAACTTCATATTCATGCTCTTATAAGTAAACACTTTTTAAAATGGAAGCAATAAACATTTTGTTTAAACATTTTATTCATTTTCCCAAACACAAGTTTAAAATATAAACCCTACTAGTTTTCAAGCAAAAAATATATATATAATTATTATTTTGTTTAATCATTTCATTTCCTTATTTTTAAGAATTTGTACAGATTGAGTATTGCTTCATCATGCTCAGACTTTCACAGAAATGCTTGAATGATTATTTGACAGTCCTTTTCTGCATGCCTTTTTTTTCCTTAATAAGGTATGCTAAAAAAGCTACAGAAAAATGTTGATTTTACTATGCAGTTACATCTTCCACATTTTTTATTTGCTAATTAACTGAGCCCAATTCTACTTTCCAACAAGGTGGAATTTAATTTACCACTTTGTTTATTTTGTTCTAAAGACTCTTCTGATGCAGCTAATAATTAAGAGATTAATTTCAGATGTCCCCACTTTCCTAGTCTCTGAATTACACTTAATTTAATTGCTTAATAATCTGTCCACTCATGCATGGGAAGTTAATATTCAACTGCATTAGAAGAATCTGTATGTGTACTTTATGGTGTAGATTATTTACAGAGGAAAGTTGTTCAAAATTTCTAAACATTAAATACCTTTACTATACCATCTGACTCTAGTTGTTACCATATAAATATTACCTATATTTTACTTTGTTTTACCATATTACTTCTAGATGCATATATCCAAAGGGATTTATCTGGGAGTGGTTATATAAGGTACATATATAACTGCTTCTTCCCTTCAAGGTTTCATGAATTTCTGCAGAAGTAATTTTTAATGGACTATTGCTGGGTGGAATATTCCCCTTTTACCTAACACTCCTGGAAATCTGTGAACTATAGAACAAGTTAAGTTATCTTCCTGCACCATTATACTAAGAAGTTTAATTAACAGAAAATACTACATAACATATATATTCTGTAGAAATGTCCTGTTCTTTATTACCTCTCTTCTGCAAGACTATAAAATCCACCTGCTCTTCCCTCCACCTCTGATAACTCTCTTCTCCATGCCCTGACACGACAGTCACATTCATCTTCTTCAAGCACACCCTTTCAACGCCTCCCCATTGTTGAGATTAAATAAAATTCTAATTAAGTGTTTGGATGTTGAGAAATCCTGTGAAAAATTTACTCCACAAAACCCATTCCTCTCACTACCTGGAGGTTTTTCTTCTGTTATTTGCTTTTTCATTTCTATTTTTATTTTATTTTATTTTTATTTGCCCTCTTACTGTAGAACTGCACAAAAGAAGCCCCATTTCTCTCCAAGGCCCTAGCTGGATGCATCTTTATTAGAAAAAGCTCTTTTACTCTTTATTCATACACCAAGGGCATTGAGTCCTGGTGGGAAGCAGAAAGTGGTCTGTCTCCCGCCACCTTTCGCAAGGATGCAAGTTGTGATCATTTATGGTGACATGCCATCACCACGCACACTTTCAGTCATTCATTTTCTGCCCTCACTGTTAAGCCCTTGCACACCTGTTAGTTTTACAATAAGTCCAGGGTAGAAATGTTCCTGGAGGCTACCACACACCTCTACCTTTTCAATTATGATCTTATGTTATTCAGGGAATCATCTCCATACCCCATTGTTACTTTTTCACTTGCAGAGACTCTTTTGTCCTGAGTTCTCCCACCTCATCTCTCTCTGTTGTATCCTTGTTTATGTATGTGGGGAGAGAGATACAGACCAAAATGCTCATACAAAAATACATATAAATACGTAGCAGCAGACAATGAGTCTCCTTTTAACATCAAAATTAAAGTTATTAGCATTGACACAAAAAAGTAAAGTAGGCAGAGATAACTTTCTTTGTATCACCCCTTTCCTTACTTCCCTTTGTACCAGGCTATCCTTGTTAGAATTTAGAGCCACTTCTTCCTCCTCAAACTCAGAGTAAGACATCTCTGGGTAGGCCTGTTTCTTAGTAGCATCTCATGCCATTCTTCACCTTAATTCAGATGAGCAACACTTTACAGAGTTTCCATCTGGAAAGACATGTGCAGGTGTCTCTAAAAGGAAAGTAATAAGCCCAGCAGTCCTGTGAGGGAGGTCTTTCTTATAAAAGGAAATTTTAAGTGATGAAATGCCTGACAAAAGTTTGATCAGTAAACACTCAACTTCATTTCAGCACAAATACGGGCTGGACATAGAATATATAAATATCAGAGAACAAAACAGGCAGGATCTTCTTTATTTAAGGAGAAAAAGCAAAGATGGGAGAGATTAAATCAATGATTTTTGTGGCTATCCAGAGAACTCAAATAATAGCTTAAATAAGTACTATTCAAATAGTAACCTAAAGTAAATCCTACTGAAAAAGTTTGATGTCGTTGTCTTATAAGGATTTAAGTCTCAATTTTACTCTTCTCAATCTGTGTGTTTTTCAGCAATGTGCTTCACTCATTGAGATTTAATTTCCTCTTTTATAATAAAAAATGTATACCTCATTTATGAAATTTGTTTAGTATGGATTAGAGAAAGTGTATATGATATTGGTTTTAAAACTAAGTTCTGCTGAACTCTTGGAGCCAACAGGCATGCATTAGGGTCCTACGAAAATTAGATTCACATTTTGTTTTATAATATATGTCATACTAGAATAACAACAATAACAACAGTGGTGATAATTGTAATTATAAACCACCTGTATATAAAATGCTGACATTAGAACTTAAGCCATATGAATGGTGAGATACTACTTTCTCAATTAACCCAACAACTACATAAGGTGAACAGAAATATTTTGAAGATGGTGTCAAATAAACATTGTTCTATTTCTTACTGTCCTCATAAAAATAGATCTTAAAGTTTGGTTCAGAGGAGGAGGAAACAAAATCTTTTGGAGTCTTCCCTTTTTTCTTTTCTACCATTTCTCAATGGCTCATCCATAATTTATGAACAATCTGCTACATATTTCCAAGAGCTCCTCCTTCCCTTCATTCCGAAGTGATATATTTCATTTTCTGGTTAACATACATTCATCAAGGATTCTGTAACATCTTCCTAAGTTGATAGATAGTAATTGTACTACAGGGAGTGAGGATTTAATAATATAAGTAACTGTTGAATCACTCTATTATATATTTGAAACCAATGCAAGATTGTATATCAATGATATTTCAATTTAAAAGAATGTTTTTTAAAAAAGAGATTTTCTAACACTCTTGCAGCTCCTTCATTTTCTCAACTTTTCATCCTTTGGTTCTCCTTCAAGCCAGCCGCCCAGTCTTGGCTCTATACTTTGAGTCTTTCCTTCCCTTAGCAGTGATCACTGCCAAAATCTTCCGTTCTGAAATGAAAATCGCTGATCACACTGCTACATTTATACTGAACTTTTCTTTAAAGCTCCTCAATGCACCTTTTGTCACCTCAGTATTTTAACACCCTTGGAGTCTTATATTCCCATTCTTACTTTATTTGCATCTTTGCTTGGCCATTTTTCCATCTTCAATGATTTCAGTAATATACTGTGATCCTCTTTTGAATCGATTTCTCACTGCATGGTTCTTCTTTATAATTATTTCACCAACTAAAACTCTGAGACCCCGTCACTTTTTTTTCATTTCTGCACTTGATCAGGCAAACACATCCAGAGAATGACAAATTCAGTTAGATTATTTCTTAAAAATCATGATATAGGACAGGACTTGTAGATTCAAATGCCTACATGGTTGAGAAGGTAACATAGTAGTTTTTATTTAACACAGCATTACAAAAACAAAGTGTTAACATGACCATACATGACAACAGGCTACCTGCCTGAGTGTGAGAAGACTCATACTTTATTGGGAAGATGAAAACTATTCATTTCTACCTTTGCTGCCTTTAAAGGTTTGTATAACACCCTTGTTCCCGGACTGTGAGCAAGAACATTCCTACTGCTCTCCAATTCTGCCGCTTTCACTGCTACCCCAATGCTAATTTTAGAATAGTGTTACATTGATTACACCTTCTCACTATTTCTTAACCACATGTTCTGATCTGATATAGATGCTCTTCCTACAAAGTTGTTCCTAAAAGATTCATCATTATCTGACAATTCATTGCTTTTGTTAACTTTGCACTGAAAAACGGTGAAGGAGTAGTTCTCTTTAATTCTCAAAAATACCATATCTGGTACTAAATATATTATCTCATTAAGTTTATGGTGGCCAATTGATTTTTATTTTACTCTATCTGCCTTTGCCAAGAATATAAAGATGTATTAAATAAGGGCACGATGGGAATCATCATCGTGAATCCGTTAGCATCCGAGGAGAGCACCAATCTCTACATTTCTATCCAAGTATTGATTGTGATTTACTATCTTGATTGCAAGTGTGGGCAGTTTTAGAATTTTTCCACTTTGCTCTTCCTAACATAACAGCTCTTACTCCACAGACCAAGAAATCAATGTGAGTGTTTTGCGAACACTATATATATCCAACTCCATCACATATTTCAAAGTCTGGGGGAAATTACCATAGAGTGGGGCTGTGTGATCATTGAAATCACTATGAAATGTATGTGCCCTAAACCGTGTGTGTTTCCTGAATTTCATAAGAACTAAGTTATGATGGAATTTGGCTGAGATGCTTGCATTTAAGAGTGCTTGAAAAATCTATATATTCCTCTTTCTTCAGTATACAATTACTCTGGGAAATGGCCACAGGTGCCTTTGAGAAATTATTTAAGTATGTATTTTTGTATACATTAATGTGGTAGAGTAGGGTCCCTCCTCCACAGTCATCGACTCCCCTTCAGCTGATGAGTTTTAAGTCTAAGAATGGGCAGAGTTCAGAAAATTAGGCAAAGGATCACAATTTTGTATTGGCAGACAGGTATCAGCTTCTTACTCAGTAGGACTAGATTTTTTTTTTCTGATTATGCAAAGCAAACAGTATTATAATTGTCCATCTACCCTACACCTAAGAACACCATTGTTTGTTATTTTTTGTATAAATGCCTATAAGACAAGGTAGCCTGGTTGCCACTCAAGCCTAGGGCTCATATGGCACCCACATCCATCTTGCTTCAGACGATTGCCACCTGTTCTGCCATTTTGGGATCGTATAAGCCTCGCTGACACTAGGGTGTACAGTGTTTTAGTAGCATCTCCAAAGTTGACTCTGGCTAGTATAGAACAGCCACTATTATTATTTTCAATAATGTTGGTACACCTTTACTAGTTCATTCTTAGTGACAATGAAGGGAATTTGGGAAAATATCAATAACAGGTTCTTTGGTCTCTCATAATAAATCCATTCTAACATGACTACCTGTTAGTCTTCTGACCACTTCCACAATACCTGTCTAAGCTAGTTCTAGTATCTCCAACTCTCTGTAGGCCATCATTGTGTTCAAGCTTCAAGAATCCATCCTAGCTCAGACATAGGACCAGTTTCAGTATACCTACCAGGATGTTAAGTCCTGCCTTATGGAAAGACACCATTAATAAAATATGTCCTACCAGCCTTGTATTTCACTGGCCTTGGTATACCACCACTTGTACAGGTGTTCCCCTGGTTTCAGCAGGTAAGTTTTAGCCAGAAAAGTACACCTTATTCCTGGAGTATAGCATTTTCTCCTATATGAGAAACAATATTTTTTCCATTTGTGCTACATTGACAACAGGCTGTGCAGGCAGGTGGGAGTGATCATGAGAAGGAAAGACACTGTCCTGAGAGACAACCATCCCAGATGAGGGCTTTTATTATCTCCAGACCAAGGAAGGCTGATCTCATCTAGTGAGTGGGGAGCGGGATCCATGCCTTCAGGCCTGGAAAGTTCATCACTATCTGAAAGTTCAAGGTTCTCAAGGGCAACAATTCATATACCCCATCCCAGGTCATAGGGGCCTACTTCTTCCTTACCAGGGAATCTGTCAAGAATGCGAGTTCAGTCTCTTTGCAAGTTCTGCCACCATTATAATGAAATCTCAGGTCTTATTTTCAGCATAGTCTGTAATTCAACTATAGAAGATGTGGATAGCTCCAAATGCTGCCATTTAATAATGGCACAGCTTGCCCTGAGTAAATATTTCGCTGAACTGAATTGGCCATGATTTTTCTTCAGGACACTAGGGTGGTTAACAAAAGCCAGGCAAATATATAATTCTTACAATTATCTTTGAACGCTTAGATGTCAAAGACTAAATATTTGGCCTAAGCTAATAGCTAATTCTTCTTCAGAAGAACGAATAAGGAAAATGTATGTGTGTTATATTAACACACATAAATAAAATGGAATATTATTCAGCCATAGTATAGAAGGGAATCTTGCTATTTATAACAACATGAACGAACCTAGAATACATTACTCTATATAAAGTAAGCCCAACACAGAAAGACAAATATTGTATGATCTCACTTAAATGTGGAATCTAAAAAAGTCAAATTCATAGAACCAGAGAGCAGAACTGTTTGCCAGGGGATGGGAGAGATAGGGAGATGTTGGTCACAGGGTACAAACTTTCATTCATGAGTAAGTTGTGGGGATCTAATGTACAACATTGGAACTATAGTTAATAATACTGAATTGTATACTTAAATTTCGTTCAGAGAGTAAATCCTGCTGTAACTACACGCATGAAAAAATGGTAACTATGTGAGGTGATAGATATATTAATCAGCTTGATTGTGGTAATCATGTCACAATGTATACATGTATCAAATTATCACATTGTACATCTTAAATATATAATTTTTTTGTTAATTATACCTCAATAAAGATGGAAAAATAAAAGTTAAAAACAAAGTAGCTTAACTTCCTCCTTATCCCTCTCTCCTGTAACTTTATTTTTTCTTCCAAACTGCTAGATACATTTTTTATGTATAACTTCCCTCAACCTTATTATGTTATGCCTCTAACCTCTCTTTCTTGTTAGTCTCAGACTTCAACTATCACCCATTACTCTATATTTCAATGTTTTAGCCTCTGGCTCTTCCTCTTCACGTCCTAGACGTCTCCAGCGGGAAGTGTCAAAGCTGCTCAAATGAGCCACATTCAAATATGTCCATCTCAGATCTGCTTATTAATTCCATTTCTTATTTCTATCTGAAGCAGCACCTCTCAATTCTCAGACTGAGAAATCTCAATGTCGACATCTACTACTCATATACCCCTTCCCCATATCCAATAAGCTTCCGATTACTCTCCATTCTAAAGTTTATTTCATTTTAAATCTTCCCTCGACACTCATCTCTCTCTCTGTCTATTCTTGATCAAGCCCGCACTTCCTCCAAGTAGAAGGATTGCAAAGCTTTCTAATGTGTCTCTCTTTTGTCCAATTTATCTAACACAGGCCTAGAACGTTGTTTTCCTCTCCGGTACATCTCTGGTTCAGACACATTATTCTAAAATACTTTTGAGGACTAACCAACAGTAATAACTAACATTTATATACTTCCTCCATACATAAAAGTACTGCCAAGCACTAATCTATAGTCTTTGCATTTATTAACATTTCACATTCGTAATAATTATTATTACCATTTTATACATGAGGAAATGAGACCCAGGAAGTATAAGTAAATTGCCTAAAATTATTTACCCAGGAGCAAATAAGTCAAAGTTCAAACATGTAGTGTGGTTTAAAAGTTTGTCCTCTTAACCATTATACTAAAATGACTCATTGCAGCAACATAGAACCAATCACTACAGAATAAAACTACATTTAAAATTCTATATAACTTCCAAAATACTTTGCAGAACTCCAATTTTAAATAATTTATTTAAGATGCACTGTCCTAAATTTTTAATAAATATTGATTCCCAATGACCCCCAAAAGTTCATATATTATTGTCCTCATTTTCTCAGTTGGAGAAACTGAGGTATAAAGAGATGATATTATTCATATAATGTCCCATGACCAGTAGATCTCAGAGTAAGAATTTAAGTCATGACTACCTGCTTCCCAAGTCTACATTTTGTCAATTTTGCCATGCTGGATTTGTTCACCTCTTATTTTAGAGAAAATGGTAAGCCGTCTATGATTCATCTATGTCCCTCAATGCCCAGCTTTCATGCCATTACTTATGTTTCTTCAAGGAAACTTCCTTTCCTTGTTACATACGTCTGCAGGCCCAGACCCTGCTTATTCTTTAAAGTTTATAGTCAATGCCCCCTCCTACATGAAGTCTTTCTTGATTGTTGTCTTTGTTGAAGATAGCCTCTCTATCATCACTTGAAAAACTACCTGTCTTATGCCAATATCACTGTTTAAGCGGCATTTATATTATGTCTTAGTTTCCTTATTTATATATGTCCCTTGAGAAAAAAAGAGGTTTATCTATATTACCTCTGTAGCCTCCGTAGTGCCTAGTATGTCTGTAATATTTTTGGAGAATTAATTCAATTTTATAGCAGTTACTTATCAGAAAGTTATTTTTATTACCATTTAAAATAAGCATACTTACATGCTGAGCTAAAATAATATTTAAAGAAAAAAGACATAAAACACAATCCAGATAATTTATATTAGTTAAATTCTTAATTACCAAACATAATTTATTGCCAAAAAGTGGCCATTAGGCAAAAAAAGCTACAGTGGTGTTCAGGTACTATATTTTAGAGCATATGAATATAGGTGCACTACACATTCACCAAATATTTGTTGAGTCTCTACTATGTGCCAGGTACCATGTGGAATGCTGCAGATAGAACACTGAGCATCACAAAGACCTCATCTCCGATGTTAGGATCACTTTAGTGGAAAAGATGATCATTAATAGAAGAACACATAGAAACAGAAAACATGGCAATTACAGACGTTCCACAAGTGAAATTTGAATTGGGGTATGCAACAAGATAGTAGAATAAAGGACACTTTGTGTTGAGTTCTGAAGCATTCATTGCATTTCACTTTAGAAGACAAGCCAGAGGAAGAGCATTTTATGCACAGAACATTAACAGGGTCAGTGGGGTGACTAGTGTGAAGGATACAAAGAGGTGGGCCATCTCAATGTATTAGACTTCTGGATGATGCAATGGATACAACTTCAGAATCACAGCTGATTACTTGGGTACAAAAATGTAAATGTGGTGGAATGAAATTGTGAGTCAGAGCAAATTAAACTATGAATAGTAAAAAGATTACACAACCCCATCTTAGTATTAATGTTCATTATAATGAAGTAATATTTTATGTTTATTATTTTATCATTTGAAAGTACTGGGATGTCCTCCTGGAGAAACCTAAGTCCATTCACTGGACTTTTCAAGATGATAGCTGTCAAAGAATCTTAAATATTTTTAATATTCAATTAATTTTAAGTAGCAAGAGTTGCTTAAATTAAATTGTTTCCCTTAAAACATATTTTCATTGACCAGACAACCCTAAATTATTATTTTAAGATGACTGCTAGCTTTTTCTTAAGTTAAATCATTTTAATGAAAAGCTATCTTAAATATTTGGTTGCCCCTTTAGATTTTCATGGCATCATAGGGATATAGTCCTAAAATAAAAAAAAAAATCAACTTTTTAACACTAAGTACTTTGATTTGGTATCTATAAATGAGAAAACACATCTTTGCATAGAAAATATAACCAGTATGGATTATAAATCTATTAATCTAAAAACATTTTCTAACTACTATCACATTTATGGAAGTTTTTGGTATCAGAAGAGAAGCTTCAGAAATTTCTGTTTGTATCTTTTGATTTCCATTAGAAATATAGTTCCAGCCACAATTACAAGCTATATTTGAAATTTGAAATTTTCTAGTAGCGACATTATAAAAGTAAAAATAGCTGAAACTAATTTTAAAGGGTGTTTTAATATAATATAAACAACATGAACATCATAAGTATGAGATTGTATATTCTGTAAATAAGACTTCAGCTTTTCATGTGTGTTTTATAGTTACTAACAGCACATTTCAATTCTGATTAGTCTGATTTCAAATGGCCAATAGCTACATGTGGATAGTGACCATTGTATTGGACATTGTCAAACTTAGATCAAAGCAGTCCCTGAAATAGTTTTCACAAATCATCTCCTCCTAATTAATAACCTGAATTACCTAATTGGTAGTCAGGATACCAACCTACTTCTGCCTATTCCCAGATATACATACATATATCCAGTAGGTATATATGTGCATATATGTATATATATACACACACACACACTCACACACACATACACACACACATCTATTGCATGTTCTACTGTGTTATCTACTATATTCTACTGTAGTTTAACATATATATGTAGTATGATGTGTGTATGTATGTCTTCTTCATTCATTAAACAAATATTTAGTGGACACTTTTATATATTGAACTCAGGGTAAATAAGTGGTGAATAAAACATGAACACTACCCTCCAAGGACTTACAATCTATCTGTGGTTCTCTGAGTCCTTGTGACTGCAGATGAATCACCTGCTATATCCCAATAACAAGGATCCTTCACTGACTCCCTACATTTGCTACTGAGAATATATGTACAGTCACACTGATAGTATAGACCCTTTGCTGATTGCCCAGATTCAAATTCTTGGATTCATCTTTAATTCCCTTGTCATTTTCTCTCCACATTCATAAATATTTTATATTTCATAATTCCAAATTTAAAACTCATTGACATCTGTTTCTTTCCATTCATTGAAGTACTCTTTATACAAGGTTTTCTTGCTCTTTGTTAAATACAATTAGATAATATTTCTGTCTTTCCTTTCCCCTTCCCCAGAAAATGGAAATATATTTCAGTGTAAATTATGGAACCATGCAAGCTTATTATAAAAATGTAATGGTAGAGCAGCAAAATATTTCTGAATGTCCTTGAAATTTAATTTGTTAGGAAAAGCTGCTTTATAAAAAATTTCTACATATGAATTATTGATAATTTATGTCACTTTTATAAACCTCCAAAATTATGACATTAAATTATAATAAAAAGTAGCATGCATTGATAACACCTAGTATAATCTCAAGAACATCACAGTTCAATAATTATTTTATTGATGTTCTTGAAGTATGACATTTAAAAAAATGGATAAATCATATTTGTAGAGCAACCTAATATAGAAGTTGTCCTTAATAGCTAAGTCTGCAGATTGTTATAAGCTTCACTTATAAAAAAAAGTTTTATAAATTTAATGAAGTTAGCACTGATACATCTACATTATACTTATTAGTTTCATTAGTGAAGCAAAAAAATGCTTAATATTCAGATCTTAGTTTAATACATTTGGTAATATGTCATTAATAGCAAATCAGTGGTAGGAAAATACTGCTGTTAAGACAAATATGCAATATCTCTGAATATAAAAATAAATATCTATTATATAAGTCAACTTGCTTTTCACAAAGTAACATGGGAAAGGAGAAACTGTTAAAATTCATTCTCTGCAAATTTATAAATGGAAAAAAGGCATTCAGTAAGCTATTTGTCACAATGAATACCATTAATAACTGAGCATTGCATCCAGTTTTCATGTGACTGGCAAAGAAAAACAACAAATATAATGAATATATAAATTCCAGTCTATTTTTGGAACTGAAAGAGAATATTTCCTTATTAAAAATATGGTCATCTATGCATGTCACCAAAACCTACTGATGTAAAATAAAATAAATACATTTGTTTGCTGAATGGTTCTTTCTGATCCTTCAGATTAGCTTCTCCATCATCAGATGAAATTAGGTTAGTCTGACATGACTCACACTTACTAGTGATCACTGATTTCATTTCTAAGTGCACATAAATCATGCCTTTAATAATATTTGTGAGGATCTTTCCCCAAACTAATATCAAGAGTTGCAAACTCAAATGTCTAGAGACCAGGAAGATGGCAGAAACAAAAGGACAGAAGAACGCAATCCTTTTTAAAGCTAACAGCCGTGACTAATCTCTGGCCGACTGTGGAGATGAAATCTGATTTCAGATGTCAGCAGTGTATTCTGTACTTATGATGGTTCATTTCCTTGTTTTTGTTAGACATTGGGAAAGCCTAATTGCTTCTATTAGCCAGAGTCACTTGTCACTGTATAATCCCTGACACAAGGATTCTGTTATCATTTTCTTTTTAAACTCAGAAAACCTCCACATAACTAATCCTCACATCCCCCCTCTGCACACACACATACAGGTGCTGCCAACAGACAAGACAGTATGAAAATTACATACAGATGGCATCTGACACCACGATCCCCTGAAGCAATCTACATTTGGAATTCCTTTGGAGGGTGGAGGTTCTTGAGGGATAATTGTTCAGTTAGAGAATGAAAAATTACTTACATTTTAAAAAAAGGACAGAAAATATATATTTTTAAATCTATGTATTTGGGCTCTGTTTTCACAAGCTCAAAACCACCAGTTAATGGCTATGTTCAAAGAATTGATTCTTCTTCAACAAGCACACAGTTATTTCATACTTACTTCACATAATTCATTACAGTAATTGTTTGTCAGGGGAAAGATGAATCAAATAAATTATATGATGGAAATCACTGGCCAGTTGATTGAGTTGTCCAGTGTAGAAACACGTCTAGTTTATTAAACGACCCTGATTGTACCATAAATGAACAAATCTGTTAATTTTATTGCCAAAGTATCCTTCCTCTGAGTTATTTGATGTTTGGCCTACTCTAATTATGAGAAATCTTTAATTATTTCACACTATGACATAGAAAACTTCCCACCTTCCTCTTAAGCATATTTTCTACATCATAGGCTTAACCTCCTGACCACAAGAGAGCTTATCAGAAATTTTTTATAATGACCTTATGTATTCTAACTGTAAAACAGAAGGACAGAATGGAGTTTATATAAGACAGTTTTGTTGTTTGACCTAAGATATAAAGTAATTTAGCCATTCAGGATAGAAACATGAGACATCTTTATCTTTTCACTCTGCCTGTGATCACCCTTGATTTCAACCTTTCAGCAGTGCCATCCTTCTCTGTATAAAGGGTCAGATATCTGAGTTTCACCTATGGTGACTAAGACCTTGACCTGAAATAAAAATGTTGTGACTCTGCTAAAGCATTCTTTCTAATACAATCTCAACTCCCTGCACTTTCCCCCACCAACCACCCCTTGATTCACAGACTTATTTTGTTTAAGGTTCAGTGTTTTATGTTTAATGTCACTTCATTTACCCAAGGCTGTATTGCAAAAATTGCTACTCCAGCTACACCATCTTAATCTCATTTTTCTCTTCAATTACCAATTTCAACCTTTTAAAAATATTTGTAATAACTGTGAATCTCATAAGGCCCTCTGCACTCTGACATAGCTTTCTTAGAGAGCATAGTGTTCTGTAGAACCATTCATAAAATTTTTTCCCTGACCTCTTTTCACCTAAAAACTATGTTTGTGAGGATGATGGCAAAGGTTAAAGAACTAGAGAGACTAATGTGAGCTGATTCATAAAGAATTTGGAACAATAACCATGACACCATAGTGCCAATTTTTCTAAACATTAGTAACCAACTACCTGTAGTAGCCAAAGCCATCTGTCTAATATGCATTCATGCAATCATATATGGGATCTTTACTTAGTTGTAAAGGTGCTCAGTAAATGGTTCTTGAAAAATGAATAAATACTAATGTTTATTCATTTTCTGTCAGTGAATATTTTCACTTTCATTAAATGGTAACAACAAAACTAAAATCAAATGGGTGTTTTCTTCTTTATTTTATTATTTACTAAATACTGTGATTAAAGAGAATTGGGAAACCAAAGACTAATATATATGAGTATAAACTGATTAATCTATTTTTCCGATATTCTTCTTTCTACCACACATTTGTACTATGCAAAAATATGAATATTCTTTATCAACATTTACAACATAAAAGGCACCCATGGTAGTAAGATGTTATCGGCAGTAATATCTGTGAGATTCTAAGTTGTGTAGGTGAATGCAATGATGCTTGCTAATTTGGAGAATGCAGACATAACCCACTGCCAGACCATTAAGATTCACGTTTGAGCACAAAGTGGTCTCAATACAGAGAAAAATATAGCCTCCTCTGCTCTGTTCATTTCCAAAACATATATTACAGTTTCATTACCAAAATGTTTTCTTCTACTATAAATATCAGGTTGGCCATGATGGGAGAAAATATCAATTCAGCTCTGCAACTAAACAATTTGAATTAATTTTAAAGTTTTTATTTTTCCTAGGGAATGATGTCAATAATTGATAGACTGGGAGACATTAAAAATATTCAGTCACTTTTTCATATTCCAATTAGGAATCCCAAGGTATCACATTTCTACTTTTATAATTTATAGCCGTGGGAAGTATGACAATCATGAACGAGCAAAAAAGTTAAAGTAGCATGTGATCCTTTCTAAGAAACAAATATTCAAATGGATATTTAAGTTTCAGTTAATCTTCATTTAGTGATGGCTTAGAATAATTGCTTCACATATTCTATATTTTAATATTGGTAATGTTCAGTTTAGCAAGTTAAGTGTTTACTTCCATGATTATTCTCTTTTTCTAATGTAAAATTGCTTTTCTCTGTGTATAATAGCCCCCAAAAACATTTAAAATTTTACTAAGGGCAGAGAGTTTCCCATAATTTATTTACATTCCCTTGCATAACGTAACATATCTCTGATCAAACAGTAGATATTCAATAAGTATTTGTTTAATTAATTTGTTGAAAACTTGAATGCTTTATTATTTCTAAATAAATAGTGCAATTACTATGTATAAGGCACGATACTAAAAGTATTTTTTTTCTCCTTTAAGACTACAAAATACATTTTTTTAAATTCACTTCACAATATCATTTTGAAATAAGAAACTTCTAGGTAAAGGATATTTTTTTAACCGATGATTATTTGTAAATTAAATTCTTTTGTACACTGATTTCTTATCTCATAGGTAGGTTTTGGAGGCATAACAATTTTAAAATATGCATGCTCTCTTTTCCAGACATTGATAACCTAACGGAGATTTATTTTAAGCTACAGTTACCCAATTATTCTCAATAATCAATCAGTATTTAACCTTAGGGATAAAAATGCATTTTCTGCTGATTGGATTAAAGATGGCGGTGTGAGAGGTGAGACAAAGGCTTCCTCCTAAAACCGCATATAATATGAAAATATAACTAATACAACTTCTCTTGAAAGAGCAACAGGAAAGAGGACTGCAACAAACTGAATACAGCTGGAGACAAGAGCAGCCCTCACGGAAAAGGGTAACATACTAAAGCTGTGGTCCTGTGGGATCCAAGCCCTTCCCCACCTCAGCTCACCAGCAGGAGGAAGAGGAATGGAGCAAGAGGGAGTGGAGATCTGGGACTGCTGAATACCTAAGTCTATAGATCTGCTCCGGGAGCACAAACCTGTATTTCATGGTGCTTGCATGATACTCTCATAATTAGGGGGTTGGAAAGCTAAGACAGGCAGAATTCCTGGAGAGACTAAGATTCCAGCAGCTTGTGGAAAGCAGGATTCCATATTCAGCTGCTCTGGGAAAAACGAAAGGTGGGCAGTGTGAGAGGCTTCCTAACAAAGAAACCCTTAGCAAGAGGGCTGCTAAAGGGGCAAGGATTGCACAGAGCTTACTGCTGAGGAGAAAGGACAGGTAGACAAAATTGTCCGAGTGCACTCTGCCCAGCAGATTGGGAGCTTTCACGACCTTCAGGTGCTCCAGCTCCCTGGCTGCCTCCACAGCTCCCAGAACTGCTTCTGTGACAGGCAGACTAGTGTGCCTTTCTCCTGACAAGCCCCACCGAGCTTGCAAACCGGGAAACCCTACCCAGGCATTAGGCCAGCCAGAGGGAAGATCTGTCTACAGCAACTAAAAACACAAAGCACAGAGGCTTATACCTGTGTGCTCAGCCCACTGGTTCAGGCAGTGGAGACAGGCATAGCAGCCAGGAACCAGGAAACAGCCCTTTCCTCCCTGGAGGCACCAGTACCACTCCCCTACAATCCCCGACATTGTTTCATGGGCAGAGCAGCTCCAGAGAGTAGAGCTTCTGGGCATTAGAGGGCACCATATACAAATATGAAATGCCACAGGAGCCTGGTCCAGACTAAAATTATGAATACAACTCCTGAGAAAGATTTAAATGATATGGACCTCATGACTCTCCCTGAAAGGGAGCTCAAAATAAAAATCATTAACATGCTAATGGAGGTACAGAAAGATATTCAAGAACTCAGGAATGAATTACGGTCTGAGAGCCAATCATTGAAGAACACAATGGACAGTATTAAAAGCAGATTGCATATGGTGGAGGAGACAATAAATGAAATAGAAACTAGAAAAGAGGAATACAAAGAAGCTGAGGCACAGAGAGAAAAACGGATCTCTAAGAATGAAAGAATATTGAGAGAACTGTGTGACCAATCCAAACGGAACAATATTCGCATTATAGGGGTACCAGAAGAAAAAGAGAGAGAAAAAGGGATAGAAAGTGTCTTTGAGGAGGTGATTGCTGAAAACTTCCCCAGTCTGGGGAAGGAGATAGTCTCTCAGGCCATGGAGGTGCGCAGATCTCCCAACACAAGGGACTCAAGGAAGACAACATCAAGACATATAGTAAATAAAATGGCAAAAATCAAGGATAAGGACAGACTATAAAAAGCAGCCAGAGACAGAAATAAGATTACATACAAAGGAAAACCCATCAGGCTATCATCAGACTTCTCAGCAGAAATCTTAAGGCCAGAAGGGAGTGGCATGATGTATTTAATACAATGAAGCAGAAGGGCCTTGAACCAAGATTACTTTATCCAGCATGGTTATCATTTAAATTTGAAGGAGGGATTAAGCAATTCCCAGATAAGCAAAAGCTGAGAAAATTTACCTCCCACAAACCATCCCTACAGTGTATTTTGGAGGTACTGCTATAGATGGAAGTGTTCCTATGGTTTAATAGCTGTCACCAGAGGTAATAAAACCACAGTAAAGAAAACAGAACAGCTAATTACTAAGCAAATGCAAAATTAAATTAACTATCCCCAAAGTCAATCAAGAGATAGACAGAGAGTACAGAATATGATACCTAATATATAAAGAATGGAGGAGGAAGAGAAAGGAGGAGGGAAAAAAACCAAACAAAGAAACAAAAAAAGAACCTTTAGATTGTGTTTCTAATAGCATATTAAGTGAGTTGTTAGACTCTTAGATAGTAAGGAAGTTAACCTTGAACCTTTGGTAACCATGAATCTGAAGCCTGCAATGACAATAAGTACATACCTATCGATAATCACCCAAAATGTAAATGGCATGAATGCACCAGTCAAAAGACATAGAGTCACTGAATGGATTAAAAAAAGATGACCCATTTATATGCTGCCTTCAAGGACTCACTTTAAACCCAAAGACATACACAGACTAAAACTGAAGGGATAAAGAAAGGCATTTCATGCAATTAATAGGGAGAAAAAAGCAGGAGTTGCACTACTTATATCAGACAAAATAGACTTCAAAACAAAGAAAGTCAAAAGAGACAAAGAAGGACATTACATGATGATAAAAGGGTCAATCCAACAAGAAGATATAACCATTATAAATATTTATGCACCCAACACAGGAACTACTACATATGTGAAACAAATACTAACAGAATTAAAGGGGCAAATAGAATGCAATGCATTCATTCTAGGAGACTTCAACACACCACTCACTCTGAAGGACAGATCAACGAGACAGAAAATAGGTAAGGAGACAGAGGCACTGAACAACACCTTAGAACAGATGGACCTAACAGACATCTACAGAACTCAACACCCAAAAGCAGCAGAATACACATTCTTCTCAAATGCACATGGAACATTTTCAAGAATAGATCATATACTAGGCCACAAAAAGAGCCTTGGTATATTCAAAAAGATTGAAATTGTATGAACCAACTTCTCAGACCACAAAGGAATGAAACTAGAGATGAATTACGCAAAGAAAATGAAAAATCCCGTGAACACATGGAGGCTTAATAACATGCTCCTAAATAATCAATGGATCAATGACCAAATAAAAACAGAGATCAAACAATATACGGAGACAAATGACAACAATAATTCAACACCACAAAATCTGTGGGACGCAGCAAAGGCCATGCTAAGAGGAAAGGATATTGCAATACAGGCCTACCTCAGGAAAGAAGAACATTCCAACAGGAGCAGTCTATAAACACACAATTAACGAAACTAGAATAAGAAGAACAAATGAGACCCAAAGTCAGTAGAAGGAGGGACATAATAAAGATTAGAGCAAAAATAAATAAAATCGAGAAGAATGAAACAATAGAAAGGATCAACGAAAGCAAGAGCTGGTTCTTTGAGAAAATAAACAAAATAGATAAACCCCTAGCCAGACTTATCAAGAAAAAAAGAGAGTCTAGTCACATAAACAGAATCAGAAATGAGAAAGGAAAATCACTACAGACAGCACAGAAATACAAAGAACTATTAGACAATACTATGGAAAATTATATACTAACAAACTGGATAACCTAGAATAAATGGACAGCTTTCTAGGAAAATACAACCTTCCAAGGCTGACCCAGAAAGAAACAGAAAATCTGAACAGAGCAATTACCAGCAACGAAATTGAACTGATAATCAAAAACCTACCTAAAAGCAAAACCCCTGGACCAGATGGCTTCACCTCTGAATTTTGTCAAACATTTAGTCAAGACCTAATACCCATCCTCCTTAAAGTTTTCCAAAAAGTAGAAGAAGAGGGAGTATTTCCAAACTCATTCTATGAGGCCAGCATCACTCTAATACCAAAAACGGACAAAGACACCGCAAAAAACGAAAACTACTGACCAATATCCCTGATGAACATAGACGCAAAAATACTCAACAAAATATTAGCAAACCAAATTCAAAAGTACATCAAAAGGATCATCCATCATGATCAAGTAGGATTTATTCCAGGGATGCAAGGATGGTTCAACATTCGAAAATCCATCAACATCATCCACCACATCAACAAAAAGAAGGACAAAAACCACATGATCATCTCTATACATGCTGAAAAAGCATTCGACAAAATTCAACATCCATTCATGATAAAAACTTTCAACAAAGTGGGTGTAGAGGGCAAGTACCTCAACATAATAAAGGCTATATATGAAAAACCCACAGCCAACATTATACTTAACAGCGAGAAGCTGAAAGCTTTTCCTTTACGATCGGGAACAAGACAAGGATGCCACTCTCCCTACTTCTATTCAACATAGTACTGGAGGTCCTAGCCACAGCAATCAGACAATACAAAGAAATACAAGGCATCCATATTGGCAGGGAAGAAGTTAAACTGTCCCTGTTTGCAGATGACATGATATTGTACATAAAAAAACCCTAAAGAATCTACTCCAAAACTACCAGATCTAATATCTGAATTCAGCAAAGCTGTGGGATACAAAATTAATGAGCAGAAATCTGTGACATTCCTATACACTAACAATGACCTAGCAGAGAGAGAAATCAGGAAAACAATTCCATTCAAAGTTGTATCAAAAAGAATAAAATACCTAGGAGTAAACCTAACCAAGGAAGTGAAAGATCTATACTCTGAAACGTACAAGACACTCATGAGAGAAATTAAAGAAGATACCGATAAATGGAAACACATCTCATGCTCATGGATAGGAAGAATTAATATTGTCAAGTGGTCATCCTGCCTAAAGCAATCTACAGATTCAATGCAATTCCTATCAAAATACCAACAGCATTTTTCAACAAACTACAGAAAATCATTCTAAAATTCATATGGAACCACAAAAGACCCCAAATAGCCGCAGCAATCCTGAGAAGGAAGAATAAAACTGGGGGAATTATGCTCCCCAACTTCAAGCTTTACTGCAAAGCCACAGTACTCAAGACAATTTGGTACTGGCACAAGAACAGACTCATCGACCAATGGAACAGACTAGAGAGCCCTGATATGAACACAACCATATATGGTCAATTAATATATGATAAAGGAGCCATGGACATACAATGGGGAAATGACAACCTCTTCAACAGCTGGTGTTGGAAAAACTGGACAGCTACATGCAAGAGAATGATACTGGATTATTGTCTAACTCCATACACAAAAGTAAACTCTAAATGGATCAAGGACCTGAATGTAAGTCATGAAACCATAAAACTCCTAGAAGACAACATAGGCAAAAATCTCCTGAATATAAGCATGAACGACTTCTTCCTGAACACATCTCCTCAAGCAAGGGAAACAAAAGCAAAAATGAACTCATGGGACTACATAAAACTAAAAAGTTTCTGTACACCAAAGGACACCATCAACAGAACAAAAAGGCATCCAACAGTATGGGAGAATATATTTGTAAATGACATATCCGACAAGGGGTTAACATCCAAAAGATATAATTCACACCTCTACACCCAAAAAGCAAATAATCCAATTGAAAAATGGGCAGAGGATCTGAAGAGACAGTTCTCCAAAGAAGAAATTCAGATGGCCAACAGACACATGAAAAGATGCTCCACATCACTAATCATCAGGGAAATGCAAATTAAAACCACACTAAGAACAACAAATGTTGGTGAGGATGTGGAGAAAGGGAAACCCTCCTACACTGCTGGTGGGAATGTAAGCTACTTAAACCATTGTGGAAAGCAATATACAGGTTCCTCAAAAAACTCAAAATACAAATACCATTTGACCCGGGAATCCCACTCCTTGGAATTTACCCAAAGAATACAACTTCTCAGATTCAAAAAAACATATGCACCCCTATGTTTATTGCAGCACTTTTTACAATTGCCAAGATATAGAAGCAACCTAAGTGTCCATCAGTAGTTGAATGGATAAAGAAAAAGTGGTACATATACATAATGGAACACTATTCAGCCATAAGAAGGAAACATATCCTGCTATTTGCAACAAAATGGATGGAGCTGGAGGATATTATGCTCAGTGAAATAAGCCAGGCAGAGAAAGACAAGTGCCAAATGATTTCCCTCATTTGTGGGGTATAACAATGAAGCAAAACTGAAGGAACAAAATCGTAGCAGACTCAGAGACTCCAAGAAGGAACTAGTGATTACCAAAGGGGAGGGGGTGTGGGACGGTGGGTGGGAAGGGTCGGAGAAGGGGATTGTGGGATATTATGTTTAGTACACATGGTGTGGTGAATCATGAGGAAAACAGTGTAGCACAGAGAAGGCAAACAGTGAATCTGTGTCATCTTACTACACTGATGTACTGTGACTGAACCGGGGTATGAATGGGGATTTGATAATATGGGTAAATGTAGTAACCGCTTGGTTTTTTCATGTGAAACCTTCATAAGAGTGTATATCAATAATACCTTAATAAAAAATAAAAAAATGCATTTTCCATAATGAGTTTTAAAAAGTATGAATTTCATTAGCTGACTTTCACAATGACATTGTTTTTGTAGCCCAAAGCCCGGTAGTTTTCCTAGATCAAAGATCTGTACTTTCTTTCTAATATTCGAATATTCTCCTAATCTCTGACTTACATGGGACACATATCATCCACTTATCTAATGCTTTATACATTTATTATGTCAATTATTTGAAGTGCTGGTATGTTAAGAAGCCATTTCTCACTAGCTAAATCTTCCTCAGCAAAGCCAACTATACTAAACTGTTAATGTATCTCCAATTGATACTACAAATTAATTATTAACTTCTTTCTTAGGTAATTTTTTCACAGAATACAATTATTTACAATGTGTATCCCTTTCTGTGTGTGTGTGTGTGTGTGTGTGTGTGTGTCCGCGCTCCTGCGCCCGCATGCATGCATGTGTATATTTGCACATGTCCCCTCTTTAGCTTTCAAGTTTTTCCCATTTTCTGTCAATGGCCACATGCAGGGTGGAGCTGGTCTTCAAGATAGGCCTATTACAGATGCATTTGGGACTTGAGTCAAGGGAAGATGAGGTTACACTTCAGGAGGCTAATATGATTGTCAAGAGGAAATTGTTTACAGAATTTATTACTCAGAAATGGCATTGCCAGGAATTAGATATGGATATACGGGTGTGTTTTCTAATGCAAGACCTGAAAGTCTCATGGTTGTGGAAGGAATCGTGGTAGAGAAGAGGGAGGCTGTGAAAATAGATGTCAAGTTGGACTCAGGAAACAGCAAATAGATGATGCAAATTGATCAGGTGATCACGCAAAGAATTTTAGGAGGCACTGAGGCCCAAGAAATACACTCTAACCCTCACTGGGACAACTGGTTCTCTAAAATAACAGTGTATCACAATATTTCTTCTTCTTTCCCTTCTCCTTAGCTGCTCTAAAATTAGTCCTAGCTGTCTAGACTTAACAGCAGATTACTCAATATTGTCTCCAAATTTCTTCTAAAGTTGAATTCAAATGTCAGCTGATTTCAAAAATGATCATACAACATAAACCTCTTATTCTATCAATAAATTGTATTATTGAATTAAGTAAGCTGGGGCCTATCTATAATATCAGTTTATTCATTCTACACAAAATTTTATGTGACTTTTGAGAGTTAGATAAGGTTCAGACTTAGACATTTACTATTAGAAATATATTACTTCCATTTGTCATTCAGGTTACAATTGGTATAGACCAAGTCAGTGTTCCAGTTTCTGGGTAAAAATTATGAAATATATTTGTGAACTGTTCAAATCAATCATAGTGACTACTATACCTTAAACACCATTTAATCACACATTCATTCATTATTTTTTAATTGCCTAGTAAGTGCATGTATATAGAGCCAATTATGCAATTTAGCCCAGGATGGCTCACCCACAGTCTAGTGAGGACCTGGTACAGCCTAGTGCAAAGCTCAGCATAAACCAACACATTCATTTCATGGAAATTTGAAAAGGTAAATACAGAGAAAATTCAGTAAACAGCAAATATTGAATTTTTATCCCAATTATATGTGTACATTAAATGCAGAGAAGAAGATATACTTAGGTTCACAATTACATGTGACTTCCATTTTTGAACATTGTGGTCAAAGTCTGCGCACTCATAGTCTGAGTTCACAATTTCTTCTGAATTATACTTGGTCACATGCATTAATAGATAGTGACATGGTGACACTGTTATTTTGCAAGCTCATGGTTTTTCTCCCTTTATCATTCTTAAGATGACAGCATAGATTTAAGAAATTTACTGTTTCATTAAATTTAAAGCTTCATTTTTCTCCTGAAACTCAAAAAGCTTCTCTTGAAAACCATTTAGAACTTTTAGTAGATATACATCCAATGACCAAGGTCAGGACTTCATGACACACAGATTGGTTGTTTTGTTTTGATTTATTCTTGAGACTTGAAACTCTACCTATGTTGTTATTGTTTGCCTTGACTTGGACATCTGTAAACACACTAACTCTTTATATCATTTAATATTATATTAAGGAATAATCTTTTTCAAGGCATATTAAGCAACAGTTAGAGATCCAAATTCAGTATAAATACAAATACAGTGTCTTTATCAGAGCAGATACCATAGCTTAGGTGACAATGAATGAACAGATTTCCTTTACATATGGCTAAGAGCATATTTGCACAGATGGCCAGAAAGTTGTTTTCTCTTTTAGTGTCATTTTGAATTTCCATGAAATTTGAATTCCATGTAATTCCTTTAAGATCTCACTCTCCAGGAATATCCCTCAGTTTACTTAACTTGAGATTTCTTGGCATCCAAAAGATTTTAGCAACATTAACATATAAAATCACGTTCTTCATACAATTTCCAATATTGTGTTTTAAGAGTTTTACATAATGTTAAAAATGATGTAGTCCCATGCTCTCCAATATAGTAGCTACTACCCATGTGAGACTAGTTAACCTTAATACAAATTAAACAGAATTAAAAATTGTTTTCCTTAGTCACACTAGTCACATTTCAAGTGTTCAATAATCCCATGTCTAGTTGATATCATCTGGGACAGGGTAGATTATAGAACATTTGCCTCATAGGGGAAAGTTCTCCTTGTGCAGTTCTAACCTAGACAAGTCCACCCACTTAGCCACTGTATTTAGATTGATATAGTGTGTGTTTACCCAGAGTTTAGAAAGTACTGACATTCATTGTGGTAAAATAGGATTAAATGTATGTTCGAAATGATTCCAATACTTTAAAATATTAAGTCAGTAGTCGTTTGCTTAAAAAAAAAAGAAAGAAAGAAAGCCTATATTCTCATTGCTTATGTCTCTTGCCTTTTGGAATTACTGGACCCATCATCAAGCTTGCTGATATTGGTGTGGCCAAAGGGAAAGGTACATTTCAGTGCTAGAGATGCCATGATCTATGAAATTCACTTTGTAACAAGGGTAAAATAAGCTAGCTAGCTCAAATCTGGCAAAGGAGGGCTTCTCTTGTCAGAGAACAGCTACAAATTCTCACAGTTCTTTGTTTCTGAACCACTCCCTGCAAAAAAAATTTTAATTGTAGCAACACACACACACACACACATTATAAGCAAATATATAAATATAGCTTTTCTTTTGCTTAACTTTCTGAAAAAGAGCCTACCTCCCCAGACTTCAAGCTCTGTTTTGTCCTCCTGTAGTGGAAGAGTCCCATGCTGTGTCCCCATGGGGACATGTGAAACCTAATAGTGAAAATTGATTGGAGGGAAATAAAACAAACAGTGGCTAGATTTTGGGGAAAGATTTTTGGAAATCTTGTTTCCAACTCCAAACCCTACTATCCCTAAAGAGAAAAACAGTGGCCGAGAAATCCGTAATGAAAACAAACGTGAAGGGATACTGGTCTGAGCCAATTCGTTGCTTCTGCCAAAGAGTCTCCCTTCTTTGCATTTATTTCAATTGCATCACACATATCGTCGGAACACCTGTGAGTTTGTTCCCTTCCATCAAATGCTTTGCTGAAGTAGATATGATTTGCCCTGAGGAAGACTCCAAAGCAAGGTGGGTATTCGGATGTGCGAATAAAAAACAAATGGTGGCAACAGTCTGGCCAAACGTTCTCACACTTCCCCCAGGTTTGTCTGGATGGAAAGTGGCGAACAGCATGTACTGTGGTATCTTGCACACTGTTAGACCCTAGATCTGTAAAGCTTGAAGGGGCTTAAGAATTCATCTAATCTAACTCCTCCAATAAGATTTTCATCACTTTGAGAGCATGATGTCTTGTTGCTCTTTTTAATCTTTGCCCTCAGTTGCCCAACTGGCCGGCAACCTATATAATCACCCTTCAGCACCTCAACAATTATTGTGAAGTATCATTGTTCAGAGAGAAGGTAGTTTATCGCTTCAAAAATGTAGATGGAAATTTGTGTTGTGTGTGATGTGTGTGATGGAAATAGCACCAGATCTGGGTCAAAAATGCAGGTTTATAGATCTGCTCCTTAATTACTATGTGAGCCTCAGATTCTGCATCTACCAAATAAAGAGAATAATTTTCGCAAAAATTAAACCAACAGTCTGAAATTTCTTTTTCACATGTGATCTTAGATGTCCTGCTAGTTCAACACTGGAGTGTTCAAAAATACTCTACTAAAAAGGGATTTATAACTTTTATTATAAAAGTGGTTCTGCTACTAAGGAAATTATTCTTTTAAGTCTATATAATATTATATATATTCAATTAGCGTAGAAAACATATATATTATATATCAAGAAGATTAATAAATTAGTTTCTTTTTCAGTCCGAATCAAAAGGCACCTCAAGCTTATAAACATAAAGAAATCTTTGCTAAAAGTTCAAAATATAGGTTAATATAGGTATGTATTGGCTTCCAGGCAATGTTAAATAAGAACAATTAACACTAAATAGGAACCTATTCAAGATTTCCTTTCTGTTCCTCCTCTTCTGTGTAATGAAGGAGGTGGCCTGACTCTCCAGGCCCCATGGCCTCCACAGGCCTGGCCCTCACAGCCCTGAGAATATTGTATGCCACATTCTGAGAGCTAAAGCCCTGGTGTGCGACAAATTAACATAACACCTGGAGCCACTTAACAAATTACCCCTTTCATTGCCAATGCTAGTGCCTTAGTGCCCCAAAGCTCAATCTTCACAGTGATTAGATGAGCTACTGAGTCCCAAAGGTATTTTTTCTTCATTCTTACTCAGTCTGTGAGCTTCCTTGTAGAAGCAGGAAATGAGACCAAAGATAGGCAGATGAATTTTTATGACAATCTATTTAGGGGAGAAGAATCATGTACATAGGAAACAAACTCTCTAGCCATTTCAGTTTGGCCACTTCCAAACTGACCATTTCTCTTTGTGCCACTTTTATATTTTAAATATATATGTGTACTGCATGTATTTTTGCATATTTATATGTATACATATGTATTTATGTATATATATATATATATACCAAGTGTGTGCATATATACAAATAGATAATACTTATACCCTGAGGTCCTTAGTATTTCCTTTAGCCCCTTTAATTTTTTTAAAAAACAAATGCACAATAAATTTTGATTTCAGAGATCAATCTATTGCTTTTTCTCTTTTCTCTACTTTTCATGACCTCTAATTTCTTTTCTAGCCCTGAAAGTGTCTGATTGACTTAGTTATTAAACTGCAAGCTGTAAAGAATGTTCTTATAATGGGAGTTCTAAAGCAAAGACCTAAATTGGAAAACTAGAAAAGAAAAGGATAGAGGAAAGGGGAAAAAAAGGAGGTTTGAAGCATCTAAAATCATTCCTGGGGAGGTGTACAGAAATAACAAACACTCGTACTAAAGTCTAAGGGTGTTTTATAGCAGCATGAAGTGTTTGTAGGAAAAAAATTCATGACATGGTACTTTCTATAAATACAGCACTTTCCTTCAACATCTCAAGAGTATTTTTTCATTTGTGAAAAAATTGTGATCATCAGTTGATCCTTTCACAATGTTTATGAGAATCTGGAATGATAAAAGATTTCACCTACTCCCCCCTCACCCCACTCCACCACTCTTTTGTGAGGAGGGGGGAAATGGCCTGGATGGGAAATAAGGGAACTGATCAGTAGCTCTGTGCCCAGTTACTTTCTCTAATTACAACATACCCAGGGAGAGTACATTGTGATTACAGGCATCTTGGCATCCTGAACAACTTGCAATCAGTGAGGGGCTCACATACAAGGGCTGCAATATGAAAAGTCAACACAAATTTCTGAACCCCCAGGTTTCAGGAGAAAGTCTTCCTTTCCATAAAACATTGGGGTGTCCAGTGTCTGCAGAACTACCTAACACTTCTTCCTCTGATTTTCTTCTTTCCCCTTCATCCACCAAGTAGCTCTTATTCCTGGTACAAATGAAAGGATGAATCTCAGAAAGTATAAGTGAATTAAATAGGCACAAGAAAGAAAAAGAAAAACTCACCAATCCTTCATAGCAAAGGAGGTTATGACTTTTCAAAGCAAGAGCAATTGTCCCTCCTGATGATGGAAGGGGGAATGTATAATTCCTGAAATTGCTTGTGTGTAGGGGGGGAAACCTGGGAAGGGACAAAGAGAGCCAAGGCAGAAGGAAGGCAGGAACTCACAGAGGGTTGCTCCTTTTTTAGAATTCTGGCAAACTATCCGGCCTCGCGGACTTGTTGCAGCCAACCTCATTAAACATATCAACCCTGTTAATGTGCCTGTTAATGGGAATCCAATGCCTTATTTGTGGCTAAGGTGACATTAGCTTCAATTATAAGTGTGATACCCAGATCAAGTTTTATTTTCCAGTTTTAAGGGGATAGATTTACACCTTAAGGAAGTTGATTGTTTCGTGGTCATTCTCTGTCCAACACTCTTCTATGCCATTCTGCATCAAGGTCATATACTCTTGAACATACGAATCAAAAAAGGCACAGGGAAAAAATGAAAAGAACATACCTTACAATACTTCATGCAATGGGCTTTGTACTATTTTCTGATCCTAAATCTGAGTTAATAATTTCTCTCCAACAATTGGATGTGGGGCTGAATATAAGAAATCTACTGAACTCTAAGGGGGCATTTTAATTACTTTTGTGATTTATTACTTACTGGGGTAATTCCTGAGAGTCAGCAAAGTTGCTTACCAGAGCTATGAGAAATTGCTAGTAGTGAGTTACAGGTAAGCCACATTAATCATTTCTGGGGTTTTGTCAGTGTAGGTTTTCACCCCATGAAGCTTATACTCCAAACAGTAAGCCATGATATGCTAACCCTGCATCCCATCACTACTCCTTCAATCAATATTTTTATCCCTCCCACACTGGTTACATTATGGAAATAAGTTTTGTTTTTAGTGCTTACTTTTTTTCTTGTTGCTAACACTGTTCTAGAGCTTGGGCCACAATAATAATAAAATCCAAGTGCTCACTCTCATGGTGCTTATATTCTAGTGATGGAAGACAGAGATAAATCTATAAAATTCATTAGGTGGTAGTAATTGGGTAGAATGTAATAGTGAGGGATGCTATCTTATATGGGGTGGTCAGGAAAGGTTTCCTTGTTAAGGGGATAATTATGTAGAGACCTATAGAAACTGAGAAGAAGACACCGAGTGAATGTGGGCGAGAGCTTGCTAACCAAAGTAGGAAGTACTCCATGGGCCTGAGTTGAGGGTGTTTGAGGGTAAACAAGGAGGAGAATGTGGCTGGACAGAGTGATCAGGTAGGAGGTGATAAAAGGGCTGGAACCTCAAACATATAGGGCCAAGAACATAGTGATTTGAAGGTATGAGAAAGAAGTGGTATGTTATATTAAGAGCCCTCTAACTGAAGTGGGAAGAAGAGAAGACAGGGGGCAAGGATGGATTTAGGGAAACTGAGGGACTGTTGTTAATCACCAAGTGAAAAATGAAGGGGCCTGAAAATGATCAAAAGTGGCCACACATGTGTAAAATCCAAAGGCATATTTAGTAAGAGATCATATCAGCCTTAAGTAAAAGAGCAGCCATGGATGATACCAAGGTTTTCAGCCCGAACGAATGGTAGTATAGAGATCCACCTTGCGAGATAGTCAACCAGGGAAAGATTAGATACATTTTGAATTAAGAGCCTTTTTTGAACATGTTAAATTTGAAGCCCTTTTTAGATATCTAAGTGGGGATGCCAAGTTGATGGTTGAATATGTGAGTCTAGATTACATTAAAGAGGTCCAGGTTGGATAGAAGACTTTGGTAGAGATGATATTAAACCCACAGGACTTGATGAGATCAGTTAGGGAGAGAGTATATAGAGAGAAGACAAGTTAACGAGACCAAGGCCTTTGGAGTCCTGGATGAAGAGAAATAAAACAACAAAACAGAAAAGAAGCTGAGATTTGGAGGAGGAAGTAAGCCAGGAGTGCTGTGTGAACGAATTGTAGTGATTACGAATGTGCTTAGGTGGAAGAAGATGAAGGCTCGGAAACGTGCTTTGGACTTGACAACATGGATGTCACTGGAGATGTTGGCAAAAGTCAGAGTATTCTCCCCATCACATCACAAGGGGCAGTCAGTCACATATACTTCATTTCCAATGAAGAGGCCAAAACATTGTTTAGAAATAGTATCTAAAATTACACATAAATAAAATTACACACTGCAATTAAAAATGACACTAGGAGAGGAAATAATAATAAATCAACATCCTTTTCCCTTTCACAGATAAAGTCATTTTAATTTTAAAATCATATAAAGAAAAAAGATCTTAGTCCTCCATTTTTTTCCTATAAGGAAAAAATATATATTTTAGTAATATTTTCAATTTAGTTGAATTTGTGCCAAATCTGAACAACTGAATCAGGCGTTCAAGAAACCAATTTTTATGGTTGACCATATGAAGGAATAATTTTTTACCATTTGAGTCCAGTGTCACTCAAGAAATGTGCTTTTCTATCTTGTAATGATGTTGAATGCTTAATTTTGAATATGTTCTGTTTCATTTTTCTTCTTAATGAGTGGTAATTAATGATTTGATCAATACAAAATGTAGTCAAAATTTTGCTGTTTACAATCTAAAATTTGTTTCAAGTTACTGCAGTTATTTTGATGTGTCCGTGAAATCATTTGTCTTATTTACACTTTTAACATAAACATTTGGTCTTATGTGTAATAACAGTAGAGAATACTCACAGCAGCTTGTGGTGCTCCATAAATATCTGTGGAATGAATAAATGAACTATTGAATGAGTAGATTTTTCTATAATCTCTTCCTTAAGTTTTGGCCAGGCATGACAGAATTGTCTACCTACTCAGTCTTGATGTAAGAAGAAAACATCTAGGTTAAAAATAAATTAACTCCATTTTTTTTGACCAGAAAATGAAATGTGAAACTCTCTGATACCAAAATTGTATTTACAAATTAGCTATTTAGAATAACATTCACAGAGTATTGCCTGAAACATATGAAATTTTTTATGTTCCACTAAATTTTGTTGTTGCTATTATTAAATGTTTCCTATTAATTCCTTCAGACCCAACCTGCACTATTCAGAAATCTTTCAATTAATCTACTCTTAAATGCCAATCTGCTCTTTCCTCTTTCCCCATCTACCAGAATCCATTGTGCCCTAAATTGTACCATTGTATCCAAATCACTTGACATAATCTGTTATTGTGTTTGTCACCCATACTGGACTTTGTGTTTTTGAAACTGGGACCTTGATTTAGCCAACATTATATTCCCGATCCTGAGACTGTGTCTAGCATATATTACTCATTAAATATTAATGGACAATAAATGAGGTAAAATAGAGTCCTACAGATTTACCCTATTATATTTTGACATGTTATAAGAAGCATTGTCTCACATACAGTATTTATTTTACGATAATCCATAGTAGAGATTCAGATCAATTCATACAATCAGAAAAAGCAAATAAAAGGATTAACAACCATTAACTCCCTTCCCAAGAAATTGTTTGTTTGGTTCTTCTTTTACAGACACTTTATGTCTTATTGATGATTATGTTTCAGTTTTTGCTTTTAGCATGGGGAGTACAAAACTGAATACTTAGCTTACCTCTGGCGTCTCTTCAGTAAAGTGGATATACATTGTCTTCATTTCCCTCTCCAGGTCAGAAAGATGCCAAAACCCACTGTCAACTGTATCATAGGGTTTGAACATGGAGCCAGCTGGTACTCACCAGTGACCAACGTGAGAGAATAAAGGGACCACAGTGCTTAGCTGACCATCCACTGGGAAGAAAAAAAAGTGGGATGATTAGTCATTGGTTTGCTTTCAGTAACTGTTCTAAGGTGAGTCAAAGAAACTGCAGGTCTACCTTTAAAGTGCGATCTTATTGTCCAGCAGTCGTAGTACACACACACGCACTGGTACATGCACACACACAAACACCAAATGCAATCATTTAAGAAGTTAGTGTGCTGCGTGGCTGGCATTCAGGGAAGAGTTCATGAATCGCAGCTGAGTGAATTGAGTGTGTTTACTGAGTACACTATCTTGGTTTTTTTGGCTGTGTGTCTACTTTGAGACAGCAAGGGCTGTGCTTGTCCTACAAGCTTGAGGCAAACTGATTTATGAATGTGAGCATGTGCAGTTCAGGGGAAAGCACAGCAATACAGTGAGAGTCATTCCTGCCTACACTGCTTGCCTTTCCCAGATTATGATTATGCAGCGGGATTTGCTGGCTTCTTGCTCTGTGTGTGCACCCACTGCCAAGTAGCCTCCAGGTGCATGAACACTAACAACAAAAATGTGGTGAATAACAATATTAAAAAAGAAAACTACTTGTAGTAGCATTACAATAAGCTCAGTGTGTGAACAGTGGCTCGTACCTTTCATAGTATGGTGCCTTTGAGAGAGACCAGTTTGAAATCATGATTTTAAACCACACCAGGAACTTTCACTGGGAGGAGCTATGTTGGATTCACAAGCAAGTTTTCCAGCTTTCCAAAGAAAATGTTCATTCCCTCATTTCACACTAGGTAAATCCAGGTGCAGTTATCAGAAGTATAAAAACGAACACTAACTGCAAAGCAGTATCACAGAGAGAGACATTATCACAAAGGTGACCAGCAAGCAAGTTTTGAAGGATTTATGAGAGGGAAGTAAATTCTGGGCCCTAGAATCAGACAAAAAGTACCCCAGTACAGGACTATCTATGGTTGGTATTTTGAAAATTTGGGTTTATACAGTCAACACAAACATTGTGTCAGTAACATTTACTGAAGATCCAATCACTGTTGAATGTTGAATGTTATAAAGTATATAACAGAATGAAATAGGAACTATTTTGATGTGTGTTAACCATTTCGGAAGCACAGATATCTGAAAACAAATGCAAGCTGGGTTCTCCAGCACGCGGCACTGAGAGTAGGGGGCATGCAAAGGCCATTTCAGATCCATGACACAGATGTCATCGGGAAGTAAAGGAGAAAGGGGTCAACCTTATAATGTCCATGTGAAAAACTAAACCCTTATACATTCTGTGCAGAGAGGGGGCCCAGTACATAGTGTCGATCATATCTCTGGGTTGGCCGTGTAAACTGCAATTTTCAAAGCACCCAGTGCACAGTACTTTGCGTTTGACTTCAGAGTCCTGTTTTAATTTTTTTTCGGATGAAATCTCCAGAGTTTTCTTATGAAAGCATTAAAACAAACAGGAGTCGATAGGCACTTAATATGGTTTGGCTATTCATTTTTTATTAAAAAAATATTTTGAGTTATGCTAGAATGTTTTATGCTAGAATGCTCTTATTTCTTAAGCTGATGGAAAGAAGTCCTAAAGTTATAGCTCGGTCAGGAGGAATTAAGGTTGTGGGAGAGTCACTTGATTTAGAATTGTTTGTAACAGCATTCAGCCACATAAGAATGCCTTCTCACCTAACCCTATTATATATGCTCTCCTAACCCTTTCCAAATTTAATTGTAGAAATCAAAGGGAAAAAAATCCGTTATGTCTCTCACTGTAGCCAAGAGTACTTTTAAAATACTAAAACAGAGAGTGATGTCACCAAGAAGGCCACATAGGTCTTCCTGACTTCACTTCCCCTCACAAGGAGAGCAACCAACGACTATTCAAGAACAGGACACCACTAAGAGAATTATTGAGCCTGGGGTTGAGGCTGAACCACTTCACTGCACCTCAGATACTGAGACAGACTGCAGTAGAGGGTAGGAGGCTCAGCCACATGCAGACCCCATTGCCACTTCCCCAGGACAGCGCAGCACCATGCAGCGAGGGCTCCCTGAGCCTCTGGTTCCTCCAGTTGGAAAAGAGAACCGAAGGGGTTCTCCAGGCTCCTCCAGCATTGTGGGTCACATTTTGGGATTCCCCCTACTCTGATCATGCGCCACAGGGATTGCAGGGCAATCTGTGATGCCCGGTCAGTGTGATGAAGAAAGGGGAGGAGCTTGCAACAACCAGCACACAGGTCTTGGTGGACTGAGCTCATACCTGCAGCACCCAAGCAGTAAACCTGGTCAGCAGCTTTGCTGATCAACAGAACTCTCACCAGGGGATTCAGCCAGGTGCAGTTCTGCCTGATTCCGATCCTCACATGAGGAGTTGCTAGCCCTAGAGCCTGGTTTGCCTACACCAGGCAAGGTGCTGAGTCAAAGCCCCACCCACTGTGCAGTCCTTCCAGTCCCATCTGACCAGGAGGAATGGTCACACCTCCTGGAAGCTGTGCAGCTCAGTGGTGCTCAAGCTCAGATGAGGATGGACAGAGCCGATTGTCCCCAGAACAAAGCCAGGAATAGGTGCAAAGTCTCCCTATGCTTCCACAGGCATGGGGATTAATTCAAGCCTCCACAGTGATGGGGATTAATTCAAGCCAAGGCTAAAGGTAGCTCCTGGCCCCATACCAACTGGAGAGCCTGTCTGGGAAATGGAGTGGTCCCTCCTCTACCCAAACAGGCAAGGGGGCTGAGACATGTCACCACCCACTGTGTGGAGTATCTTTTGGCCCCATCTGACCTGAGGGCTGGCAAAAAAAAAAAAAAAACCCTGAAATCTGTGTAACTCAATACTTTTCAAATCAAGAGAAGGGCAGACTCTTGGTAATGTGCAGAGAAAAGCCAGTGCCCTTGTTTGGCCAGAGAACTTGGGATACAGGTTGGCTTGAGTTATGACAACAACGCTTTGCCAGCTTTAAAGATGCTTCTTCCATTGAGCCCAGGTAGGGAATTTACTCTGTAGTTCCACTCATCCCTGAATACATTCTTCAACCTGGCAAAAAGGGAACCTAACTAGAGCCCATGGGAAGCTGCACAGCCCATTTAACTATACAGTGTGGTACTTGAACAGAGCACAGGCTGTGGCTTCCCCCATCTACAGTGCAAAACCAGTGGCCTCCCTTGACCAGTAAATTCAGTGCATACTCAGTCCTGATTTTGGCTCCCAAACAATAAGCTGTACAGACCCAGGTCTGCTGTCCTGACAAGTCAGGGAAGCTAATTCATAGTCCCATTTACTACTGAATATAGTATCCAGTCCTGAACATCTAGTAACCCTGACCAGAGAATTCAGGCAACCACGGAGACCATCTTACTGCCTCACTTGGGTAAGGACCCAAGCCAGCAGTCCTATCTACATGTTCTCAGCCAGTGGCACACCCTCCATTCACAGTCTCTGAGCTCAAATAGTTGCATTGTCCCCAAAATAAACTATAATAGCAGGCCCTATTCATCCAAGAACATTACCAGCAGACATACCCAGAAACCCACACTGAGCTGACTGGTGAAGAATTTGTCTGCCAAAGCAAACCTGTAAAGTTTGGAGGAGGAACTCCGTTACTCAAATGCACAGATAGCAATGTAAAGAATAAAGGATCACAAAAATATAAGTTAAATATGACACCATGGGTGGAAACTAATAAAACTCCAATAACTGACCTTATAGAAATGGAGATCTATGAACTGTCAAACACAGAATTCAATGATCCTCTTAAGGAAATCTTAAGAAACAGACAACTAAACAAAATTAGGAAAACAGTGTATGAACAAAATGAGAAGTTAGATAAGAAAAAAGCAATCATCAATAAAAAAATCCAGAAAAACAAAAATAGGAATCCTGTTTTCAAAGAGTTGGAAAAATATAACTGAAATGGAGAATTCAGCAGACTTTTAAAAGAGAACTCAACCATGCAGAAGAAAAAAAATCAGTGATCTTAAGGATGGACGTTAGAAATTACCCAGACAGAGATGCAAGAAGAAGAAAAAGAATAAAAAGAATGAAGAAACCTTATGGGAATTATAGGATACAATGAAAACTGTTAGACTGAATCAATGAATTCAGTAAAGTTGCAGGATGAAAAATTAACATATAAAAATCAGGGTCATCTCTATACACATAACAACAAAATTTCTGAAAAAGAAATAAATCAATACCATTTACCACAGCACCAAAAGCAATAAACATTTAGGAATAATTTAGCTAAGGAGATGAAAGATCTCTATGCTGAAAACTGTAAGACATCAATAAAAGAAATCAAAGAAGGCACAAATAAATGGAAAGGTATCTTTGGTTCATGGATTGGGAGAACTTATATTTTAAAATGTCAATACTACTGAAAGCCATCTATAGATTCAGTGCAATCCTTACCAAGATTCAATAGCATTTTAACAGGATTAGAAAAACATTCCTAAAACTTATATAGAACAAAAGATCCCAAATAGCCAAAGGAATCCTAAGAAAGAAGAACAAACCAAGAAGTATCACACTTCCTTCATCTCCTAATTTCAAGCTATACTGCGAAGATATAGGCATCAAAACAGTATGGTACAGGCATAAAAACAAACAAATAGACCAATGGAAAAGAAGTGAGAGGCCAGAAATAAACTCAAGCATATACAGTCAAGGAATATTTGACAAATGAGCCAAGAATATTCAATGGAGAAAAGATAGCCTCTTTAATAAATGGTGCTAGGATAATTGCATATTTATATGTAAATTAACGAAACTAGAACCATATCTTACACTATTCACAAAAATTAACTCAAAATAAATTAAAGATTTAAATGTGAAACCTGAAACCATGAAACTCCTAGAAGAAAATATGTGATTGGATCTCCTTGAAATGGGTCTTGGTAATGATTTTTTGAATATGATATCAAAAGCATAATCAACAAAATAAAAAACAAGCAGGGCTACATCAAACCAAAAGGCTTCTTCAAAGCAAAAGAAACCGCCAAGGTGAAAAGACAACCTATGGAATGGGAAAAAATATTCATAGCATATATGTGATAAGGAGTTAATATCCAAAACATATAAGAAACTCATACAACTCAATAGCAAAAAACCCCAACCCAATTAAAAAGTAGGCAAAGAACCTGAATAGACATTTTGCCAAAGAAGGTATAATGAAAGACCAACAAGTACATGACAATATCATTAGTCATTAAGGAAATCTAGAATGATATATCACCTCTCACTGCCATCATCAAAAAGACAAGAGATAAAAAATGCTGGTGAGAATGTGCATAAAAGGGAATCCTTGTATGCTGTTGGTGGGATTGTAAATTGGTACTGACACTATGGAGAATAGCATGGCGTACCCTCAAAAAATTAAAAAGAGAATGCATTTTTAAAAAGAATTAAAAGAATGAATCAAATAATTTTCTTTTAAAATAAAATAAAATGAACATATGATCCAGCATTTCCACTTCTGGGAATATTTCCAAAGAAAACAAAAACACCAACTTGAGAAGATACCTGCACTCTCATGTTCATAACAGCCAACACATGGAAGCAACCTAAGTGTCCATCAGTGGATAAAGAAGTTGTGATATATATATACATACAATGGAATATTATTCAGCCATAAAAAAAACAAGGAAATCTTACCATTTATGACAACATGTATGGACCTTCAAGCTATTATATAAAGTGAAATAAGCATCAGATAAAGACAAATAGTGAATGATCTCACTTACATGTGAAATCTAAAAACACACAGAACAAAATACAAGCAAATTCATAGAAAAAGAGATCAGTCTTATTACCAGCAACAGAGAGTGGTGGGAGCGGGAACTGGAGGAAGATTGTTAAAAGGTACAAACATCCAGTTATAAATTAAATAAGTCCCAGGCATGTAATGTACAACATGATAATTATAGCTAACACTGCTTGTGCTATACAGAAAAGTTGTTAAGAGAGTAAATCCTAAGAGTTCACATCACAGAGAGAAAATTTATTTTCCTTAATATTTTCCCCTTTCTTTTTTACTGTATCTGTATAAGAAGATGAATGTTAGCTGAACCTATGGTGTAATCACTTTTCAATAGATGCAGATCAAACCATTACACTATATGCCTTCAACGTACAGCTATGTATGTCAATTATTTCTCAATAAAACTGAAAAAAATGCTAACAACAGTCACAAATAAAGAGAACAATTGAAATAGAAATCTGGTTCCTGGTCTTTAACTCTAGTTTACTTTCTGTTCATTTAGGAATTTATTCATACAAACCAATGAAATATATTCACATGGAATTGAAGGGAATATATCAAAGACTAAACACTCTGAAGGCATACAGAGGACTGACAGATTTTTTAAACATGAAGTCAAAAGTTGGAAGTACCCACAATTAATTAACAGATCGGCAAATCTAACTCCCCTACTAAGTAGGCTTGACATCTCAACTTACCTTCAAGCTTATTTTTAACTATTTGCGTTAACTTTGCATTGTGAATAAAATACATCACACAATTTCTACATCATAGAGTTCAGAGTAAAATACAAAATCATTTGGCAAGAAGCATATGCATTCAAATTCCTAAGTATTCTACTTGTGATTATGTCACCTTGAGAGATAAAAAGAGAGTGAGCATCCAGTTGCTACTCAAATGGCAAGTTTCTAGAATTGATAAGCAGTTGTAACAACTGTGTGATCATTACTGCCTGTCACAAAATGCGTTAGTTGCTTTAGCTGCTAAATTTTACTCCACTAAGAGAAGAATCAGATCTATGTAAAATAAAACCTTGTTTCAATGCTGCTGTTTTAGGGGAGATGAAGGACAAGGAGCAGGTTTTCATCTCTAGCAAACAGATCTGAAAAGAAACATGGTGGCAGGACTGAAACTTGTTCACAGTCGGTGGCTAGTGCTTTATAAAAGTCTTTGTTGTTTCCAATGATGCCTTAAGGCACAGTTAGACTTCTCTGCCCTCCCTTTAAACAAGCAATCAATTTGAAAGGGGTCTTAGATTAATCAGTGCAAGATCCAAAAGTAATATTTATTAGTATATATCCTTTTTAGCGAAATTCATGATTGTGAGAGTATATTGCCTTACACCCAATGGTCACAATAAGACAAACACCTGTGCTTTTCTGACCAATTCATTTTTAGCCACTGGAGAACTACCTGTGCCTCTTCCTATTATATTTTGCAAAACTGAAAACTTCTGGGTTCACTCAAGTTCCCTGGCCAGAGGATAGTCTCATGACCTCACCTACCTAATCGTAATAGTCCTTACCTCTATGCAAAGCTTCAAGAGTTAAGTATGAGCACCCAGAAAAGCTAATTAGGGTCTTCTATGTGATTTGGTGGCTGGTTTCTGGAAAAGGAAATATTTCTGTCTCTTGAGGTAATCTGTTGTAAATTTGTCGGTTTAGAAGTATCCGTGTCCAGTTACAGTATAACACAAGCCTGTCTCTGACAAGGGTAGAATAAGATCAACATACAAAGAGAAACAGAGAAAAAGGAAACCTGAAGACAGAGAAAGAGAGAGAGATTTCAGACCACATTATTTCAGCCTTAAGATTCAATACAGAATATGATCCACTCTTGAATTTCCTGGACGTGATGGCAAACAAGCATCTTTTGTTTTTAATCTGAAGTCAGTTTGAGTTGGATTTCCGGAATTTCTAACCAAAAGAATCATCAATTACAGAATGCCACTACTTTCCACTTATGAATTTTATCTTTAATAAGTAAAGCCGTGCATCTAAGCCTGGGTGTTAAATGATCTTAATTTCAACCATCTAACTGCATAGGTCGATTAGGACTCTGATAAATGACTCATTACCTCCTTAGTCTACTATATAAATCTGTTCCATCTAAAATAACAGCTAAAGTTCCATGTCCTCATTTCTATATGTAACAGAATGTCTCTGAATAAGAACATTCAGTGTTTTGTCCTCAAGTTCCCTCAAATGGTCAAAAGCCCAGAACACTCTCATGCAGGTATCTTTTTGAGACCTCTTCTGCTTCTTATTCTAGTATGTGGTATAGATTAGGCTGGTTGGAGCAACAGAATTTCCCTGATAGTCTCAGAATGACCTTTGTAAATTACCTCCAGAGAGTCTCCAACTTGTTCTGTTTTGGTAATTTCAATCTGTGTTGTTCATTTGACAGAAAGCCAAATTTGGATAAGGAATGGAAAAAAATTAAAATGATACTGCCTAGAAATCACACTGACCTTCATAGAATTAACTTGCTCTCATAAGAAACCATCACAAAAAGAAAAGTATAAACACTGAGCTGTTTAGGACCCAAATCCTGAAAATCTTTTTAAAAAAAGGCTAAGCTAGAAAGAACACACTAAAGGTTACCTGACCTGATTGAATGTGCAAAATTGAAACCTAAATTTAACAGGTAGTTGTTCCATAAAACCAGTGTTTCAAAAATCAGCAAGAAGTGTTCTATACATTGGCCATCCCAGAATTCCTCCCACGTAAGACCTGGATTTTCAGCAATTATCCTTTAGCAGATAGATATCTTGTTCCCAAGACTGGTAAAGGTGTGTCTTCAGAGAAGCACATCTAACCTTCAAAAAAACAATTAAAGCCTTATTTTGATCTACTTTTGTTCATGTGAGTGAGTGTGTTGAGTACATTGCAAAATTCTAAAGTTCACCTTGCCTGACACTGCTAATTATTCTCATATTGCCAAAAACTATTTGAAATATATTTTATTTTTAATAAGAGGGTCCAATTTCTGAGATAATTTTAAAATAATCACATTATCTGGTATAATTCAAGCATGTATATTTTCAAGTAACCCTTTAGATCAATGTGCTCAAGCGAGTGCATACACACACACACACACACACACACACACACACACACACATGCACATTTTGAGTAGAATTCAAGGTAGATTGGTAGAACAAAATTTCTTGAAATTATGATCTTCTGTATAGAGAGAGTAATATCTGGCCTGGGTATGAGTTTCTTCATTAAGTTCATAAGAAAGAACTGGGGTATTCAACATACGCCTCATGATTTGTATCTAACACTTTAATAGCAGCAATCATCTTCCCAACATTAATCTGATTGGATACCATGTAATTATCATGCTCCATTACTAGTCATAAACCATTTCATTGAACAAAATTAAAAATTTTTCTCTTTATTGGAAGATATCAAAGTCATTGGCAATTAAAATATATTTATGGTATAGATACGCATTGACACCTGTGCACAAATTATTTGCCACCCACCATCAATAGTTGATAACAATTCCTCAAAGTCACTGAACTGTCCCTTCATCATTTCACCCATGGCTATTAGCCTCTCTCTTCCCAACTGCAATCATTATAGATTTTTGTGCACCTCTTTCTGCACCATTAACCCCTCACATGGCTACACTCTTTAGAGCAGAGGATCCACTTCTGAACAAAGCCTAACACAGGCACTTTGAGTTTGTGGGTACTTGATACATCTTTTTCTTTTTTCTTTCTTTTTTTTAACTGAAGTACATTAACACACAATCTTATATTGGTTTCAAATACAAAAACAGTGGTTCAACAGTTAACCATATTATTAAATCCTCACCCACACTAGCGTGGTCACTATATGTCAACACAGATGTTACAGAATCATTGACTGTATTTTCCATGCTGTACTACTATCCCCATGACCAACTTATGATTGAGAATTTTTGTGTCCCTTTTTCCTCTCACCCTCCCTACCCACCCACCTCAAGCCTACCCATGCTAACCACTAGTCATTTCTTAGCACCTGTGAGTCTGCTGCTGTTTTATCCCTTCAGTTTTGCTTCATCATTATACTCTACAAATGATGGAGATCATTTGTGCTTGTCTTTCTCTGCCTGACATTTCACTGGGCATAATACCCTCTAGCTCCATCCATGTTGTTGCAAATAGCATGATTTCTTTTTTTAATGGCTGACTAGTATTCCATTGTGTATATGTACCACATCTTCTTTATCCATTCATCTACTGATGGACACTTAGGTTGCTTCCATATCTTGGCTATTGTAAATAATGCAGCAGTAAACATAGGGTTGCATATATCTTTTAGAATCAGGGATTTTTTTTTCCTCTGGGTAAATTCCTAGAAGTGGAATTACTGGGTCAAATGGTATTTCTATTTTTAGTTTTGGTGGGAATTTCCACACTGCTTTCCACAGCAGTTGTACCAATTTACATTCCCACCAATGGTGTAGGAGGGTTCCTACATCCTCTCCAATACTTGTTATTTCTTGTCTTTTGGATAGTGTTCATTCTAACTGGAATGAGGTGATATCTCATTGTGGTTTGATTTGCATTTCCCTGATGATTAGTGATGTGGAGCATCTTTTCATGTGCCTGTTGGCCATCTGTATTTCTTCTTTGTAGAAATGAAGATACATATTTCTTTGAATAGGGAATCATTGACCAACAGCAGAGCAAAATGTGTGTGCTTCAATTAAGTATTATAGGAAATAATGAGTTTTATCATCAAGTATATCAGGGGAATGTTGGATTTTTAAAACATATGATAGATTTCTTAACTTCAGAATTGTCAGTACTTTAATAAATATCCCATGCAACTCACCAAGGTGTATGTGTTGGGCAGAGGGTATGAGTTCTAACTTACAGTCTTCTTCTAATTTGTTAGAGATATTTCTAAAGAGTGCCTCTAAGGACTGAGTTCTGCAGACCTCATTTTGGGAAAAGATGGTGGAATGATTAAAAGTATGGGTGTTTGGGTGGGGGCTGTGCTCAACTTTTATCTCTGACATTCACTAGCTGTGGACACTTATATAAATTACTGAATTAAGTCCTAATACCACCCCAATCAGATTCCTAACAAGTAAAATGAGAAGCATAGTAGCTACACATGATTACGTTGTAAGGACCAAATATAATAACATATGTAAAGTGTTTATCATAATTCCAAATATTAAAAACATTGTTAATTTAAAAAGTAAACTGAATTGATTGAATCACAGGTCATCTTAGTATTATTAGTGGTTCTTACATTTCTTTTCTATATAGTCACTCTTTTTATCCTTCTCCTGTAATCTCTTTCCTCTCTAAGTTTAGACTTATTTTAAAGGACTTTGCAGAATGTCTAAGCTCCAAGAGTATGTATGAACCAAGCCTAAGCCAAAAAGAAGAAATTACCATGTGGAATTTAAAAATATCCTTTAGGAAAAGTGGCTCTGTAGGGCTTCTCATGATATTTCAGTTCTTCAGGTTCCTAGCCAGTCAGACTCCTTTCTCTTAAAGAATAATGTTTCCTTTCCCTTATAGGACATTATTTCTATTGTTTGACCAAAGTTCATCTCATTAATTTATCCTTGGTCAAAGAATAAATGTATTGTCAAATATACACTGCAATGGCTCCACAAGCCCTTTTGTGAGCTGCTCTCCCCCTTGCAGAATATTTTGGAGATACTGTGCTTTTTCTCCAGCTATTTTCAGAAATTCTCCCTTTGTTTCAGAGACAACTCTGTTTAATTTTGGCCTTTTGTGCAAGTGTAATAGCAGGTTTAATGCAATCAAGGGACAGCCTTCCTTCACTAGGTTATCAACTAGAGCCAGAGTGAAGGGCTTTTGTCTGGCCATGGACTTGACTTCCACAATTTGCATGCTGCTTAATTCTAAATCTATTCCATGGCACTGCTGTACTTTACCTTCTTCTCAGCTGGAAGAAAAGTCAACCAAACGTAGCAGTGTTATCAGTCAATGCAGAACACAAAAACATGCTTAAACCAGAGGTCATAATGTGAGCTCAGAAGCTTTGAAAGTAATCAGTAGAGGGTATGAAAACACACATAAAAAGCATTTTTTCCCTCTTGCTGCTGTGTTTTCTGAACCGTATCATCCTCACACAGTAACCCTATTCATGGACAAAGTATTACCTACCTATCCTCGTGGTGACTTCCCATTTGTGGCAAACTGCAAACAAGCAACTATAATAAATACAATAGTCACAAAAGAATATACTTCATCAGGAGAATAAAAGTCTTTTACAAAATGAACAAGAGATGCTAGAGAAAGGTATATATATACTGTATAAAGAAAAGAAATATGTCATGAGTTCTGTTTCTTACTCCCAGTGTCACTTGACACTGAGATTTTTCTATTATAATTAACATGTCACACATATAAAAATAGGTAAACAGCAATGCCCTGGGAAAGGACCATTTGTTTGCAAAGAAATAGATTTTAATCCTTGCTGCAGCAGCTAAAGGATCATTTAATAGAGGGGAATAGGGACAATATGCAGTTAATACTCAGCTAGGAAAAGACAACAATCAATTCTTCCCTTTGCAACTGCGTCATTTACAGTCCTTCATAGGCAGAGGGCCTTTTGCACATCATTATCACATTCAAGGAGAGTGAAACAACCGACATGTTTATCTAGCTCAGAATCAGATATAGCAAAAAGGAGTGGAAATACCCACTTGGGGCTTTAGAAACAATCCAAGAAGGAGTCATTAAACTTGTACTTTAAAGCCTGAATTTTGAATATATCCACACTTTGGTGACGAACATGCTTTGCAATTGATATATCCATTCCTATGCAAAGAAATAAAATGTAAAATGATTAGTCTGATATGCAGATATGGACCAAGGTAAGATACTGATTCTAGAAATACATTCTGAGTACCTGCCATGCTAGAAAGTCGAGGTATGGTCAGCCATTTGTTATTAATACAGCAAATCAAAAATAATTATCTCCCATTATCAATACTCCTGTGGTATCTTGTCTGTAGGATGGCCACTGTTAATTCCTTTTATTCTTGCATGAGCAGCAGTCTCAACACATCCCTTTAAAGGGAGCTGAGCTATGTTACCATCATTGGTATAAAAACCCAAAGGATTCAAGTTTGGCTGTGATTTCTAAAGAATGCTACACATTCGTGTTGATGCATATCTACCAGCTCAAGATGTGCCTCGTTTGGATTTAAGCTGACTCTTCTAATTCCAGCTTTTAGTCATATTTTTCATTGACATAAAATCTAGCATTGAACGATTCTTGCTATAGTTACCATCTTATTTTCAGGCCACTTAATAGCTTGCATTCTAGTAATTTGTGGGTTATGGTTTTATTGTATCTCTAGTGTACAATGAAAATGAATACAACTCCTCAAGAAGCCAATATGAATTCCAATCAAATTGTATACCCTTGTCAAGTTTCAAACATACTTCACAAACAGTAATTAATTTGGCTCAGAGGTTCATTTTACTTTGGCAGCACTGTCTATATTCCATCCTTCTGAAAATATGCCAGTCTTGTGAACCCACCACTCTATAGTTTCACCAGTCAATGCTTGTGGAAGAAATGTGAAATTGGGTCACTCACCTACAGAAATTCCTGCTTTAGCAGGGTTACTCTGACAGCTTCCTAGGAACCTAAGCTTCTCAGCCCAGTTTTATTTATTATAATGATGTGCTCAATGAAAAAGTAAGTCATACCCAAATTAAATGAAGGCCCAAATACAAAACCAGATATATACGTGATTAATAACAAGCCCATACTGGCCTTGACCTTCTCTTCTTTGTACCCATGTCTCAACCTATGTGTCGGCATGATTTCATTTATTTATTCCTTCTGAAGGTACAGATTCAAAACTATCCTCTATAAATCCCATTTACTCTTGTACCTTTTTGTAAAGCCGTATTACAGAAGGACTACCATTCAGCACAATAAACAGACTTCTTACCTATTCTTCTGTCCAATGCACCTGGTATTTTTATTCAGAAGCTAAATTTTCATGTAATCTTGAACAAAGGCTTGATGTGGCATAAGAGGGACTTGAGGTCCCTGGAGAGCTAAAAATACATTAAAGAACAAATAAATCAGTGAACCCATAAATATGAAAAAACACACACAAATAATATTTACCAGTTGTATTTAAATTAATTAAAACACAACCACTTGCAGAAACAATCCACCTTAACCTTTTAATTTTAAACTAAAGGTAAGCATATCCAAATGACAAAAGAACAGACCAACACAACCTGTGTAGGCCTCCCTGTTATCCTGGCTCTTCCTGTTTGCCATGAATCAGCTGTGTGACTCTAATACTATTGTCACATTATAGCTTGCATAGTGCTTTAGAGAGATCAAAATATGATTTCTCTTACAATATCTCATTTATACTTGGCAGCCAACTTCAGAAACAGGGAAGCAAAATATTACATTTCATGTTTTATAAATGAAGAAACTGAGAGAAGTAATTTTTTTTCTGACCTCATCCTCTTAAGATGGAAAGCATATACTAAAATCAAGTTTTCTGATTCCTGGGTTAGTGGCCTTCACCTAATTCATTTCATAAGGGTAAGTCCACTGGGCATGGATCGCCTTGGATACCCCCAGATCACTTTCTGTTTGAAATAATGATACTGTTAAAAGTAAATGTACTCCAGGCCAAAAATTGGACCTAGAGTTGAGCCATGAAAATAGCCAAGTATGTGTAAGGAGTGAGGTACAGCATTCCAAGAGAGCGTTCACATTTCCCATTGATGCCCAGGTTCTTGTTCATGAAGCCAAAGAATGAGCTTAGCAAACCGGCAAGGTAGGATAGCAAGGTACAGATTTTATTTAGAGATAAAGTGAAAGGACAGAGCTCCTGGCTTATGCCAGGAGGGGACAAGAGAGCCCAGGGTGGTGCGTTGTCTAGGGGGTTTTATAGGCAAATGAGGATTTTTCGAGAACATGATAAAAAGGCTTAGGGGTGTGGACTTTTACCACCTGCCCTGCCCTCAAGGTGGGCTGGGTTGTTCTCTGCTTGCTAGGGCTGTTTACAGTGAAGTCTCGGGTTATACTGAGATACCCTTCTTTATTTGTGAAACACTTAAGCATTCTAGGCCAAGTTGGTCTTGGCCTTTTGACTTTTAACTGACCTCATAGAAGATATCTATATTTTTAGTTTGGTATCTTGATCCTAGAGAATTAGTGTGACCTTGACTTTGCATAATGCTTGACACAGAGTGTCAAAAGGGACTTCTTTGCCTATTGTTATATTGCTCTGACGGTAAATATCCCACCCTGCTTTTTCCAGAGGCCCTCACTCTACTCTGACTACACCCACGATCCCTGTCTCACCATGAAGCAACTGGGCTGACATCCTAGGGGAAAAGTAGGACAGCATGAAGTGTCAAAGTCTAAAGTAAAACTGACCATTACAACAAAAAGATAATTTACACTAATCAATAAATCCAATGGACTCCATTTATGAGATTTTTCTTTCAAAATAATCGTGAGCTTCTAGAAATAGAAGTGCCTCTGTTTTCTGATTTCTGCAGTGCAGTCAAACTTGTCTGACACTTTCTTTTGACCCTGGAGCATAGGTGCTATTGCTTGGGGCCACTCACCTGCTTTATCTATCAGAGGACTGACAGCAGGCATATCTCCCTACACAGTAGTCTGCACGAGCAAGCCCCAGGCGTATCCCCAGTTTTATCTCTCAGTTAACATTGCATTGCCGGGGGGCGCAGCTCCCTTGTCTCCAGCCAATCCCCTTCGGAAGCGTGGTGACAGGTAATTATTAGCGTTAAATAGGCTCTGCATTGTCATTTTCAGAAACCGCTCACAAAGCACAAAGACTCCATTTACTGTACACCTCCCATTTCAACATCCAAGACAAATTTAGAGGATTTTTATTTAGAATTTCATGGCCCACAACCATTTTGCGACATTTTTTCCTCTTACAGAGAACGATCGTTTGCTCTGAGCAATAGTTTTGTTTTGTTTTAAACCAGGCAATTTACTGTGGTGGACCAACAGTCCAGGTTTTCATGGCCAGTTAAGAATGCAAGACAGAGAGGCTTCAACTCCAGTGATGCAAGAAATAACAGAAAAGCTTCCATTCATCATGCTTCCACAGTGTTCCCATGAAGGAATGTGCTTCCCAGCTTGCCATACTAGATTTAAACTCATTTTCCATTTCCTGAGGTCTGCTCATTTAGGTAGCAATTCAATGCAGAGTGCTCTATTATAATGTTAGGGAATATGATTATTATAAACGGAGAACATACGGTTCAAGCTAAAAGAACAGAAATACTCTATATTGACTGAAGTCTACTTCTTAACTTTTGTCTTTTTATTTATCTTTTTATTAAGGGAGAGCAAGTTGGTGACTGACATACAGTGGCCCTACTAGGATTCTTCTTTTATATTTGTTGGCTTTTACAATTTTAACTTGGTTTATCATGAAAGAACTGCTTTCTTACATACTCCACATCTTACTCAGCCTTTGAAATGTGCATATCTCACCGCTGTCAGTTAACACAGATTTTTTCTTTTCAAAGACAGAGTCATGTCCTTCCACACATAAATCTTGCCCTTGGTTCCATTTCAATTGCTTTCATCTCTTTACTTGCTCAATAATTTCATCCTGTAAGTCAGTACTTCAAAGTGGTAAGCTCAGATACAGCAATGAAGACATTGTCAATTCTAATTTGGGAAAAGTTGCTGATCTTAAATCCTGAGGGTGTCTGCATAGCGCTTAAACTTGTAATTGAGTGATGAGCACCGTTTTTCAGTTTCTCTGGTAATCCAACTCTGGACCTTCCAGTCATAATGACATATACTGGTTCTGTGTGAAAAGACTTAAAATTTGACTTGGTGTCCAGAGGTCAGTTCAATAGGAGAGTCAGAAGAGTATGCAGATTGTCACTGTCAGACATCTGCCTGAGAGTGTTCTGGTAATTTAGTCTGTGACCTGAGCATCTGATCATTTATTTAGCTTCCCTGAAAGATTTGGTAATGCTTTTATTTGCTATTTCTCAGTTGGAGTTTTTCCACAGAGCTACTGGGAGAGAGGTACGGGAAAGATCAGAGCTAGTTAGTATCAACTTGAAGTATCTCTTCAGGGTACTTAAAATAAATTGCATGGGAAAGCAGGAAAGGGAGGAGGAGAAGAGACATAGGATGCAGAGTGGGAAAATGGAGAGATAATGTTGCATTCGTTTGCATTAAGGCACCCACTTTCCTTCGTGAACATCATAACAAGTAGGGCAGAGTGAGACAATTAATGTAGTAGATTTCAGGGACTAACAAAGTCCAAGTCTAAATCTTCCAGAATTTAAGTGGACCAGAGTGTATATTCCCCAGTAGACTAAAATGATAATTTATTGGTGCCAAACTACTAGGTTAATTTTAATGGGGTCAGGTAGAAGAACTCTCATTGAAAATGTGACCTGTCTTGATGGAAGCCAGAGAACAGAGTTCAGAAGGGCAGCTGCAAGGCTTCAAGGCTACCACATAGGACTCACTGGGTTGTGTGTACTCAGCACTGAAATGTTTGAATCAGCGTTGGATGGGCCATTTCCTTCTGCCAAATGTGAGGTTATTTAGGAAGTGTCACACCGCAGGGCTCTGCTGTGGTGGCTGTCTCCGTGGTCAGCGCTGATCAGCCAGCATGCTTTCCTTTGTGAACAGAGATGGCAGATTCCTATGAAGAAGGATACAAAACACCCTCTTATGACTGTGCCAGAACCCCTCACACCGTCATCTCATGTTCGTCCATGTTTCTATTTCTCTGCACACACAGAAACTCTCAGCAACCTGACTCATCCTGAAGTTGTCTTTATCATCTTCTCACCCACAGCTCCGAAGAGTTGTACCAAATGCCTCCTGGCCACCTTCCTTAATAGCTAGCGGAACCTCTGTCTCCCTGTACCTGAAATTCCAGGTATCACACACCATGAAAAATCATTCATCTTCTGATTTCCATACTGGTCCAGTGGCTCCCATTTGCTGTTGGCCAACTTGGAAAATGTGCAAATTTTTCCTTCACCCTTCAAGGCTCCGAGGCACCCCTGCAAGAAAAAGGCAGATTAATAGGAGAAAGACAGAAGCTTAATGGCATGTATACCACCTGCATACGTGGGAGATACCCAGGAAAATGGAATAACTCCCAGAAGTGGCCCATGCTACCACCTTAAATACCATCTTTAGCTAAAGACAAGGGACCGATGTTAGGGGTGGGGGAGGGGAGCCACGATGGGAGGTTGCCAGGGAAGCACAGTCACAAGAGTGTGGCTGTTTTGTAGATTTCTGATTGCCTTCTCCATAAATGAGAGCTCCCAGAGATTTGGTCCTGTTCCTCCTCCTGGTACAGAGGGAGAGACACCTTATAATTGGAGATTACCCTTACACATGTGAATGTCTCTAAAAAATAGGTGACTTCTATTTGGCTTTCAAAACTTCTTCTGTGTTTATCATTTCTTAAAAATAACCAGCCTAAAATAATCCTCATGCCAAAAAGCATATTTTGGGATGACATATTCTGCACCCTCTTTTCCTGACTTAACTTTCTAAAGTAGAACTCCATGCTAGGGACACATTGCTCTAAATCCTTGGATGGGGCCTACAAAAGGACAGTTTACATAAAGGGCATTAAACTCCTGTCTGACCAGTTTCTAGCCTTGTTTCTCACTACCGTCCTCACACTGTCATGAGCTTCATAATGTGTCCTTCCTTCCCCCAAATTCACAGTTGAAGCCTGAACTCCCAATACCTTGGAATGTGGCTGTATTTAGAAATAGAGCCTTTAAAGAGGTGATTACATTAAAATGAAGTCATCAGGGTGGGCTGTAATCCAGACTGGCTGGTATCCTATAAGAGGAGGTAATTTGGACACAGACATGTGTACCCACAGAAGAAAGACCACACTTGGTCAGCAAGCCAAGGAGAGAGGACACAGAAGAAACCAGCCCTGCCAAACCTTGACCTTGGACATCTAGCCTCTAGAATGTAAGAAAATTAATTTCCATTGTTTAAGCGACCTAATCTGTGGCATTTTGTTACCACAGCCCTCACAGACTAATATACACATTTTAGAACTTAAAAGCAATGCACTATCCTCCAGTTACAGAACTATCACTAATATTTAGTGCTCAATGTTTTGTACATTATTTCTGGTATTTAATGACTTCCCCTTTCTCTACACTTGTTGGTATCCTGAATACATGGCTCAAATGCTGGCTTTTGTGGGAAGATATCCTAGATTCTTGAACTTGGAGGTCTCCTTCTTTTGGTCACTAAGAGCTCTTTATTTGTAACTCTAGCAAACTATCCCACAGCCTCACACATCCTGTAATCATGTTGATTTGTCATTTTCCCTAGTGCATTTTCAATACCTTGGAAGCAAGTGCCTTGTCTAGTACACTGTTGTGGCCTCCCCAGTACCACGAACCGTGTTCAGCACCCAGGAGATGAGGACTGCATGTTCCATTAGGAGAAAGGCCACATATTCCTTAGTCATCATCTAGCCTCCAACACCAGCACAATTCCTGTATGAAACAGTACTCGGTGAAGATTTATGGAAGGAATAGATGCATATAAAAATTGATGAAAAGGAAGCTTAGAAATCATGAGTTAATGTTTTTAATATAACAAATAACAAAAAGTGATATATACAAAAGTCAGTGCCTAACTATAAGTTTTCTAGTTAATTAGTTGTCTAGCTAGGGCTGCAGGTTGGATCTCCTCAATTCATGGCTGTTTTCATAATTCAGTACAGCCTTCCTGGAATAATATGACCTTGTTAAAAAGTTAGTGTATTCTCAGGGCAGAAAAACAACATGAAGTCATTAATATGTATTATGTTTACTATATTATCAACTTATTAGAGTGCAAGACCTTGAGACAATGAGACCTGGGTAATCAGGTGTGTAAGGAGTGATATTAGGATGATAGAAAATATAGATCGATGCCTGACCATTTTCTCAACTATGATCTTCATGGAGATGCCATGACTCCTCAGGAGTCAAATAAAGACAGTGAGACACCAAGCATTTCTGTGTGTGCATGCACACATGCATGCATGATGCTACAAAAAGAGGCACTGACAGTGGGGTCCAGGAAGACAACACGTGAATGGGAAGTGCTCTGATGACAAACTCAAGTTACTCTAAGCTTTATTTAGCAACTGTTATAATATTGACTGAGACCATAAAGAATGCTCTTAAATTTCAAATTCTTTTAGGTCAGGCTCATTAATTACTAATATAGTATATTTGCACTAGAACTCACATTATATTTGCAACAGAACTCATGAAGACAATGTGTTTCTCAGCAGCTAATAGTTAATGATAAGACTGACCCTTTCTCCACTGCTCACCCTCCTGATACAAGGCTTCTCACCTCAGCATATTGACATTTGAGGCCAGATCACTCTTTGCCATGGGGGTGGCCACACTGTAAGATGTTTACCAGCACCCCTAGTTTATACTTACTACGTTGTCGATAGCATCTCTCCCCAAGTTGTGACAATCAAAAATGTCTCCAGACGTTGTCAAATGTTCGTTGGGGAGTAAAATCTTCCCAGGTTGAGAGTGGTTGTTCATAACAGAAAACTTTTTTTGAGGTTCTATTATTTCAGGCAGGCTAACTGGTATTCCAAAAAAAACCCAAAAACAACAACCCACAATTCCAGTGGCTAAACATAGCTTATCTCTTGCTTTAAAACAGTCCAATGTAGGTCCGCAGTGGAAGGTAGTGGGGTGTGGTTCTGTCTCATGTAGGAACCCAGGCTGGGCTGGTGGCCGTGCCATCTTCGAGGTTGCCCCAACTGGACAGTCAGCAGATGGGAAACAGCTGGATGGGCCATGCGTGGTAGATTTCTACCAGCCTGACCTGGAATTGGCCAGCATAAACTATCTGTTCATATTCAGTGACTTGAAACTCAATCACAACGCCTTATTTAATTGCAAAGGAATCCAAAATGGCTTGTAGCTCTATGGGAAAGAACAGAAAATGATTTTAGTAATATGGTTTCTTCTGTACATCTAATAATACAGAAGGCAGAAGAAAAGCTGTATTAAATTGTATTTCTACTAAACGTGTCAGGATGAGGGGTGCTTTTGGCTTGTGTTGGGCCTCAGAAGTAGTTTATTAGGCATAAAGGTCTTCCCTCGGGACCCTGCAGTGTGAGTTTTCCAGCCCCTGAACTGAGGATGAACTAAAACAGAAAGTCTGTCCTCAATCACCCTTTGGTCAACTTACAGAGTGGGCTGAATGTGATCTTTAAAAATCCAACATGTAAAAATCCAAAGTTAAAAACAAAAATGCATTCTAATAATGGGTAACCATTCATACATATAATAGATAGTTATGTTCTTAAGAGGGCAGGAGATTGAATATTTTCCCTAGCTTCTGTTTTTGTTTTCATTGGTGGGAAATGTATATCTACTCTTCCTTGAAAACAAATACATAAAAAGGTTGGCTGGGATGGAGAGAGCCCTGTTTGTAACTATGGAGAAGAGCAAAGCTAACAGATCACATAAAGATCAGATTTGTGACCCTGTGTCCATGATGTGTGTATTTTACATGTTCCAAGACCAAGCTAGTCCTAGATGAAAGATCTTCCTTCCCATTTATTTTTGGACATATTCTACCCTAAGGAGCTTTACATCCCAGCCCAGAGCTTTTTTCAAACTGTTTCCTCTCGGTCCAATACACGTAATCAAGAAAAATCTATTCAAAAGCACGTACTGGTGCCAAGGGGTAATGAAAATACTAACTCTGCTCTCCCAGAGAGCTGCACCAACAGTTAAACACATTCAATATGACAGGACAGCCTGACAGTAGCAGCTTTCACACACTGTATGTTCAGGGGATAGAATAATTAAGTTTAATTAGGGGACTATTAGCAAATGATTCAGAGAGACGAGTCTGAGTGCAAACTTGAAGGGCATATGACTTTTAATTGGCTGGGGGTGGAGAAAACATAATCATAAGCTAAAAAAAATAGTTTGATCAAAGTGCAGAGGTGTTTGTGTGTACCTGGTTGTGTTCGGGGAAGGCTGAGTAGTTGGTTGGCAACAGAATAATTAGCATAGACAAAGGTCCTGAGCTAAAGATGATCTATCACTTTACCACACCCTCACTCCACTGTTCCCATTTATTCTCACATCCTTTTCTTCATTAAGTATATCCTAAATGAACTAGCTTTCCATAGCTTCTGTAATGAATTTCACACCAGCAAAAAATGTGCTACCTTCTAAATCTACATTTAGCAACTTTAGTCTCTTCTCGAAATTGTTCCCTTAGACACCAACTCTTTTCTACCCACTCCCACTCTCCAGCCCCATTCACATATACTCATCTCTTTCTTCTTGGACTAGTTTCCCACATCTACAGACAAATTCTGCTATTATATAGTCTCTCATTTCTATAGGTGTGATGTGTTTTATTCATTAAATGAACTATAAGATCCACCTGGGCAACAACCATGACTTATATTTATGGGGCAGCACCCTTGAATTCCGTGAAGGTAATTGCCATATAATTTTCCCAGAACAAACTTCCAGTGAAATGGATCAGAATCTTGAGGTAACAATAGGATCAGCTTTGGTATTTAACTGCAACTTTAAAATGGTAGCCAAAAATGAATAGATACCTGTGAGAAAGATTCCCTTTGCATTTAGTATTTAGCATGATTTAAATTCATTACTAAAGATCCCTCTGCCTATTGTGTACCTTTTGTTGACTTAGGGAACAAAATAGAAAGGGCAAAAGGCTTACTAACTTTCAGAAAGTTTGGAAACACTTGCACACTGAATCCATCTTCTTGTTTTGGACAGTTGCTTTGCCACCAGGAAAATATTCTGACCGGGAAGTTGTTTCTGTGTCATCTAACAAGCAGAAGACGAAACCATTTTCTTGCATTCATGGAGTGTATATAAAAATTCTGAAATTATGGCAAACAACGTTTTTTTTAAAAAACAGAACCAGGGCTGAGAAAGAATTGAAAGGACAAATACAAATTTTCTAGTTTTCTTTATACAATAAGCCAAATTTTACTGGGTAGAGAAAGATTTATGGAAGGCAATTTAGGTAATCAGATAAAATCAGATTGAATAATAGACTTGGCAGGAGGTCTGCTGGAATTTGAGTCCTGGCTTTGTCATTAGCAATTTCCCTAAAGTCTCTGTGCTCAGCTCGCTCACCTGCAAGATGGGTTATAATCGATGGTAGAAGAATGCTAATGACCTCTAACTCAAAAAGCTGTGAGCTGTTAATATGTTCAAAATGCTTAGAGCAGGGTACAGTGTAAAGCAAACCCTTCTTAAGCATTAGAAGAATCCCTAGGCCTATAGGATTCCTTCATAGGGAGTTTTCTTAGAATATTTTCTCGTCTCTCCTTTGTCTGCTTGGTTCCAGTGATTTCCCTGTGAATAGTAGATGAGCTGCACTAAAGTTTCATGTGAATAAAGGGTTGACATGAATAAATGGTTGATGCAGATAAAGAGTTTGGGGCAAAATTATAAAATGTCACAATCCTGGAATGGCAAAAACCCTACTGAAACATGTAGACAATTTACTAAGGACCATATAAGGCCAAATTAAAATTGTTCAGGAAATTGAAAAGGAAAATGACAGAATAGAGGTTTGGCCTTCTTGATATAATACTTCTACTCTACTTTCAAAAATACAAACTACAACTATCACCATCTTGGGCATATCTGATCAATAAAATAAAATAAACTTTCCTAAAATTTTTGCCTGACATCTATTCTCAGATAGTTCTTTGACTGCCAATCATATTTGTGGAGCTGTGTTTCCCAATTATGGAATAAAAGCCTTAACTAGAATATGGCAATTAATGGCAATAGGTGGGGTTGGTCCTCTCAAAATGTCCTCTGCCCCTGAGGACTTTCTGTTTGCAGGAGAATGGTAAATAATATCCCCTTCAGTTCTCTAGTGAGAAAGCTTTTACTGAAGTGTCCTTAAAAGGTGTCTGAAGGACTAAGCTCAGCACACTCAAAAGATTTACATATCTTCACAATTCAGGGATTTGAGAATATGATTCAGTTACTATTCTTCTCCTAACATAATGTAATAAAATAATAGATATTTGTTTAATGTTTATTTTCCTAGTGCTTACAGCAAGTGTTTAATTCATAACTAGAGGAGAAAAAGACTGACTCCATTTTCAAGCTGTTTCAGAAAACAAAGCTAAATGGATGTACTGAAAACCTTTACAAAGAAAAGAGTAGAAGTCAACATAATATTCAATGCACTTTACAAACTACCCGTTATCCGTGTGAATTGAGCTGTTGATGAACTTTTCTCCTGACAGATACATGAACATCCACAGGGCTTTGATGAGATGGGCAGGCCTAGAACCTATAGCTTTCTTGACATAAGAAAGGAATTGATTGTAATTCATTCATTTACCTATGACAATTAAAAGATGGACTCAATTTATTTGCCAAAACTATATACAATATTGTCATTCTTTTCAAAATTAGCAAACAGTAATGAAAATATACTCTGTTGCCTCAGCAGCTTTTGGAGGGAAAAAAAAGGTTTTATGTACCAAAAAAAACCCCAAAACCAGAATGATATAAGCGTTTTATATTTTACCAAAAACACTATCTACTTTTCTATCTTCAACATCCATATCTCTGTTATGCATATTTATGGAAATTCATTTTTTATGGTATTAAAGTTGAAGCATTGATTTTAAGTTTTTAATAGCCATACTTACTTTGTTATATTTTACATAGAAACATAATCTGTTTAAAAATATAGACTATTTAAGCATGGCACTAAACCCTTCAAAATAGATATACTCTCAAGGTTATCAGATGCATCTTGATGCATAATTTGGAGATAAATGTGTTCTCTGAGTGCAATTCAGCTGTATTTGGGCTGCAGTTTACATAAAAATACAATTTTTGGAGAAAAATCATCATCTTATCTGAAAATATTTCTGGGGATAGCTTGTTGCCCAGTGATCCATTCCCACAAATGATGGCAGATAAACTGAATACATTTAAAGGCAAGCATGACACCCTCTGCTAGAAGATGAATTAATTTACCAGGTTTTCACCTTAGGTGGTCCACTGGTGACTAGGCCTTAGGAACTTGATATCTTCATTGCAGTTATGCTCCAGGAGAGCAATCTTCATCATTTTTCTGCTACTGCTTTCAAATTACATAGAGCTCTGTGCAGGAATAAACTGTAATGCATGGCCACGTGAGGCCCTAAACATGTGTATACGACTTTACCTAGAGTCATAAAATGAGAATCCTGGGCAGGCAATCATTATTTAAACTGCTTTACTATTGAAAGAGGCCACATGCTCCATCTACATATTTAGCCTTTTTTATAAAGATACACAGAAACATTGCTGGGAGTTAACATGTTTCTTTATAGGGATGGAGACAGGTGTGGATTAGCTATTGAGGGGAAGATGCTGGATAGTGGTTAGCATGCTTTGAAATTCAAGTACTAGACACACTGGCCTTCAATACAAATAAATTTATTATCTCACATAACAGGAAGCCTGGGGAAAGAGTGTGTCCCAGGGCTAGTTCCTTCAGCAGCCCAGTGGTAATATCAAAGACAATGTGTCTTTCTGGCTCTTTTCTTACTCACCATTCTTGGAGTGTTGGCGTTATATCCAGACTAGTTTTGTGTGTTGTCACAGGATGTCTACCCCAGAGCAATAAAGGCAGAATCATCCTTGTTTAGAATCACTAGGAAAAGCCCTCAGCGTTGAATATTCATTTTTCCTTTGATCTGTAGAACCTTCTTGAGTCCTATATTGACCCCCTACCCAATACACGTCGTGCCCCACGTGCTTTAAGGTTCCAGGGCTTTATTTTTGAAGTGCTAACCAGGTGAGGAAGAATGAATATTTGAATAGTATCAGGATGCCTGTTAATAAGTAAGAAAAGGAAAATGACTGCTTGTATATGAAATCAGCAGTGCCTACCAGAAACGACCTAAAGTCAGAACTGAGTACAGAATTCAAACAAGCCATGTACTAGTAACTTGACTGACCTTGGGCAAATTATCAAACCCTGAAACTCATTTTTCATGTGCAAAATAGGGATTATAATTCCTCCCTCCCAGCATGGTCGTAATGATTGGAAATAATGGATGGGTACCATTTAGCACACAGCCTGACACATACAAAGGCACAAAAATACCTGCTTCAAAAAGGTAGTGAGAAGGAGGAATTGTTGTTTTGTTTGTTACAGTGTCACATACTGCAGTATGGATGACCCGACTGCAGGCACACAGCTAGGAGAGCAGATTCATTTCAAGGAAAAGCAAATGTCACTCTCTAGAATATGTCTAATTATCTGTAAAGACGTCCATCAGGACTTGACCATTTAGACAATAACTATGCAGATCCAGTACCAGCAGATGTCACTTCAGAAATAAGTTAGGGACTCGGGGACCCTGGTTGTCACAGTGCCAGGCATCACCCTGGCTCTCCATACGGCCAGGATGGGAGGGAATGCAGAGGCTCCATATCTGCCATGGCCCTAAAGCTAAGAGGATAACCTGACAGTTTCCTAAGGAATTCTGAACGAACGAACTATACATATGCATATATATAAATTCCAATTAGTCAATTCAGTTTTTCTTTTATTTCAGAGCAAAGTGATTCCTGACCCTTTCTTAACTAATATGCTCATTAGTGTTGCTTAATGCAGTTTTAAACCTGTGAAACTTATTCTAATGGGATCCATCTGTTATTCCTTCCTTCTGCAAAATGCTCCCTACCCTCCCTTATAGGATATAATGGTCTTCCAAAAAACCTTCTGTTCTGATAGCTATAGGATACATTATATAATCGATTCCTATGCTAACAATGTACAAGTTGATAGTTTAATATAAATTATTTCCCAGACAATGACTCATTCGTGGTTTAATTTAATAGAGCTAAAACATATTTAAAGCCGGGCTGGCTAGCTTCCTGCAAAATGCTATAATCATCCTTCTAGCCCCTTCCTTTTCTTTTCTTTCCTATTTTTAATCTCTTCATTCATATTTCAAGGTGCAACAGTGATATGCCTCCTCCTCACTTATATGTGATATATGATATACACATTAAAAGTCAGCAATCAACTGCAGGTGCATTAATTCAATTAAGCCCTAATGAGCAAGAGCTGAATGAATTTTACATTTATTTAAGTTTCTTCATCCACAAATTCCATCTGCTACTGTCTTTCATGGGATGTGTACTTTGGTTTTAGGGCATGAAGCAAAAGTTTCCACTCATAAATTAAATATTTGGGAAAAAATAAAATAATTGTTTCTTGAAAAATGGAATTTGTCACATATTTGATTTATAGTATTTTTTTGTCACATATTTTATAGCAAATGTTTGCAGTTAGAGGACTTGTTTTTGAGCAGTAATAAAGCAAGAAAGGAAATGGCAGTCCATTAAAAGTATATTTAGCTTACTTTTGAAAAGATTTAAAATTTAACTAAAAATAAAGCAAAGTAAATGGAGTCCTACAGAAAAGTTGAAAGATAAGTATGCCAAAAACTTAAGGAAAGTGTGTATTTACTATAATGCCTTTGTCAGTTTGGGCTGCTAAACAAAATACCATAGACAGGGTCTCTTAAAAACATACATTCATTTCTTTCAATTCTGGAGGTTGGGAAGTCAAAGATAAAGGTGTCACCAGATTCACTTCTTGATGAGTCCTAGCTTGCAGATGGCCCCCTTCTGGCTGTATTCTCATGTGGAAAAGAAAAGAAACTCTCTCTTTTCCTTCTTATAAGGGCTACAATCCTATCATGGGGGTTCTTCCCTCATCTAAACCTGATCACTTCCAATAGTATCCCTAATACCATTACATTAAAGATCAGAGCTTCATCATATGAATTTGGGCTGCGGAACACAAACATGCAGTCCATAATATCATGTGATCAGGCAATCTTACGACTAAATGTTTGTGGAAAGAAAGAAAGAGAGAAAGAAAGGAAACGTCCATATAAATGGTTATACATGAATGTTTATTGTAGCTTTATTAATAATTGCCCAAAACTGGAAACATCCCATATGTCTTCAACTGGAGAAGAGATGAACAATTCATGATATAATCATAAAATGGAATACTAATCAGCAATAAAAACAGCAACTATTGATTTATCTAATAATCTGATGTATTTCAAAAATACTGTTGCTAAGTGAAAAAAGGTAGGCAGAGAGAGCAACTACTGTGTGATTTTGTTTATGTGACATTCAAGAAAAGACAAAATGATAGGGACAAAAGTCTGATCAGCGGTTATTAGGAGATGGGGTTAGGGAAGGGGATTGGCTACAGAGGAGCACTTAGGAATTTGGGGTTCATGAACACATCCTACATAGTAACTGTGCTGGTGGTTATGTAACTATAAACATTTGTCAAAAAGCATGGAACTGTACATTTATATAAAACTGCATCTCAAAAAGTTCCACATTAAAAAAAAAATCTAGACTAATAGAAGCAAAGGATACCCTTAGAAAACTGTTTTGGGCAGACATCAGCTATCACCTCAGTAAAATGGTTACTTATTTAAAAAGTAAATAGAACACTAATTTTTGAGTGGTGGGATGACATATATGATATACCAGTTTCCACTTGTGAGAAATGTCACTATTATTACCTGGTTTTCTCAAAGCTCCAGAACTACCTTAATGACAGTAGGAGCTGCTGTGTACACAGGCAGAATAGTTCTTACTCTATGACCACGTATTGAAGAAACTCAAGCCCAGCTTGTTCAAAAGTGTGCCCCTGTGGTTTGCCAATGGGCATGGAACTTTCATCAGTATCTCTCATTTGGATTAAGAAACTGGAACAAGAAACTGGGATGGGAACTTTGATGAATGATATCAAGGCTAATACGACTCATTAGGAAGCCACAGGAATTAATGAATCAGCCTATGAGAAACACATTTAAGGCATATTCTAACACTCATTTGTACTGGTTCTGATCTGTTCTTTTCACTGAAAGGCAAAATAAAATAAAAGCAAGCTAGAAGCCATTAAGAAGAGGGATTTTAAATGCTAGCTTTTCTCCTTAGAGCTCTGTCATGTTACCCAGCCTCCTTAACTACTTTAGGTTTTAGTTCCCTTATCTGTAAAATGGAAAAGAATAATATTTACCATTGAAGGTGGTTTACAGAGGACAACACACACATATGATAACATTCATTACATATACATGTGGTAATTCACACATTGTAACAGCTTAATAAATGTGAGCTATTATTAACAATTATGATTACATCATCCTTTCCCACTTTGGGTCATTTTAACTACCAATTAAGTGTGTAAGTTAGTGTTTAGTGTTTGCTGAATAACACACCATCACTATACTTAGTGGCTTAAATCAAAATGATTTTTTATTTTTAATAAATCCATGGGCCAGCCGGGCAGTTCTGTGACCACATTCTAGGCTTTGCTGATCTAAGCTGGGCTTGCTCTCACATCTTTGTTCAGCTGGCAGAGTGTCTGGGGACTGGCTGTCATCGAGGATGACAGTGGTCACTGGCATCCTGTCTCATTACCCAGCAGGCAAGTTTGGGCTTGTCCACATGATGGAGGCAGGTTCCAGGAGGGCTGGTGGAGATGGACAAAGCCTCTTGAATTCTGAGCTGGCATGCCTGGCACAACATCGCTTCCACAAAGATCAGCTCCTTCGCCCTGATGCTTATTCTTAACATTCTTTAGTCTTAAGACATTCTCTGCCTTTTTCTGGTTCTCATCAGCCTCATGAAAGATTTCTAAACATATCTAATAAAGTATTAGTCCTTACACATAGCAGCTCTGAACAAAAATCATGCATGACAGACTCCTAGTATAGGAAAGTCATATACTTCACATGTTAGTTTTTCAGTGGAGCGTGTAGTTTTCCACTGAACACTCATAATTCCTTATCTGTCATCTCTTTTTTCATTATAGTACAGTTGTTTATTTATATCCATAACATGATATGCTATTTCTGGAAGACAGGCATTCAATTTTATTCTCTTTGTATGCTGGTGCCTGGAACATTTCTATATGTACCATATGTATTTGTTAAATAAACACAAGTAGAACCACCATGTAACAAGAAAAAAAGATTATTTTGATCAGGGATTATCAAGGAGTATTCAAAGAGTAGAGGTGATCCATAGAGTCTGGGAATTATATTTGGAGAGAAGTTGTAGTGAGCATTGCAGCCAGCAAGAAGAAAGCCTAGAGTCAGAAATGGACAGTGTGGGTAAAATGGGCAGAGAAGAGTCATTTATTTGGCTAGAGCAAACTGTGTGCCTACAGCATGAATGGGATTTAGGGCTAGAAACAAAGTCAAAAAAAGAATTCAAAAGTCCCAGGTTAAAGAACTTTAATTCATTTATTATTTAATTAATGGGAAATAATTAACATATTAATTAAATAATGAAAGATAATTAAGCTATTAACTCTCATTGCCCATTAAGCTTATCACACTAGTTAGCCTTTACCTTGATAAATAAGAACATGGACAAATTTAACCAAGGTAATTACACTCTGAAGGAGGGTGACATTGACAGACATAGTCAGAGAATAATGTATTGTATGGAAAGGTCAAGTTTCTGTGTACTATGGGAGTAATTAAGAATACCTGAAAATCTCAAGGACTTGAAGAGAAAGTAGATGGTGCAAGAAAAGTAAGTCATAGACTGTGAAGACCCTCCATACTGAAGACCTCCACAGATAGTCTCTGAAACACAGGCAGAAATATGAGGATATTTTAGGAATCAGCATTGGACATGGTGCACATAAATTTTCCCTCTATTCACTGGCTAGAACCTAACTGCAAAGTATTGATCTCTTGCAAGAGAAATGTAGTCCTTACTTGGTTTATCGGTTTTGATTGCTTAAAACATTACATAAATTGTTGCACAACAAATTCAGATTTTTGTACAAAGCACCATGGAAGAGTTAGCAAGGTATGTTTCATGTACTAAAATGCACACATGTGCACACATGCACACACATACACATATTTTGGATTTGACAGTTTCTTAGATGGAGTGTCCTCTCTAGTAAGTCATTACTTATGGGAGGGAAAAAACATCATGGTGAGTGAGTCATGGGAGGAAAAGGAGGATGTTGTCAGGAAACGATAAACTAATGATTTTCAATTTTAAGCATGGATTCAAATCATTTCAGCATCTTATTAAACATGCAGATGCCAGAGCCCAGCCCCATTTTGAGAAGCTCTCTGAGGTCATCAGATGTACACTGAGAAGCACTGCCCTTCCATTATTTGATGATTTATGGGATGTAACTCCCTGTTTGCTCCACGTCTGCTGCTGAAGCCCATCGTAGTAACAATGGCAACGGTCATGACCACAGCCCATCTAAAGCTTGTCCATCTGCCTGAAGACAAGCTGATCACTCACTTCATAAGCCCATAATTTATTTCCCAATTGTTTACTTTAGTCAGACGGCCAAGCACATATTTCCCTCAGAGAAACTTGAAAAGAAACCAGGCATTTTATAAAGCTTTATTAAAGCCCCACTCTTTATGCATAGTGTCTTGTTATTTTTTTTTCTTTTTTGCCAGAATAAATATCTTTTCAAGGGATTTGGGATTCAGGTTTACTTTTGGTAGTTACCAAGTGGAAAAAATCTTACAGTGTTTAGAGGAAAGGGGATAGGACAGTTACAAAAACCAGGATTTCTTCGGTTGCCAGGCTAGCATTTGGGATGGACAGCAGTCATGCCATTGGATATTCCTTCTGTAAGTCACCAACAGATTCAATAGCATACTTTGCTCAAGCTGTCAGAGAGTGACTCTTTCCTCACAGTGTATCATAGTAACTTGACATATCTTAACTTTCCCATTTTTCTCTTTACCTTTGTTGCCTATTTCATTAATACACGAGATTTTCTGTTTTGTTATTTATTTTAGCATAAATTATTTGCAAGCTTATATAATACTAAAAGAATAGGATTCATTCACCTTTCAAGGTAAAAACTGTTAGTAAAAACTAATAGAGCTGCATTTTGGTTATGTTTTCATGTTAACAAATCCTGAGTATAAGTTAAAATCCAAATGTATCTTCAAGACTTTTCATTTACACTTCAACAATCCAAGACAGACTTATTATTCAGTTCTGTACTATTGATTGAATTATTTCTTCACTGATAACACAGCAATTCTCACCTTTACACAAATAAAGCAACATTCATTCATAAGTCCTACCTGTCTTATGCCACTCCTCTGTGCAATTCCTAAAAGAGAAATATTAAACTCTTAGCTTTCAATGTAATGTCTTCAAATTCAGGCCCCACGTCTGTCATTGCCTAAGCCTTTTTTAGTCAGCTAGGTTGATCCATGACCAGCCACACCTTACATAGCCTTTCCCTTTTGGATTTATAGGTGATGCAGTTCTTGTCTTCTTGGATCTCATAGCTACCAAATCTAGAGGCCCACATGGTCATTTCTCACTCACTCATCAGGGTGACCTCATGAATAATCTTTTATTAAGTGGGAATTCAGCCTCTCTCTGTTTCTTACTTGTTGCTAGTTCTGGAAAGCAAACTTCCTTGATTCTATAAAGGATTCCCACATTGTATCGCTGTTCCCATTAGTCTTTCCAAATGAAAAGAGAAGTTTATGCCTGTGGATTTCTCCCTATGCAGGAACCAGAGTCCTGCTGCTGAACTTCAGCACATTACCAGAGGCCATTTTACATATCCTTTACAGACTTTCCACCATGACCTCCAGCTGGGTCTTCTGGAGGATGAGGGCCCCTAGATTGTTAGGAGAGCATCCCACCTAATTGTTGAGTAATTCATTACTGCAGTAGGAACCCGGATGCCAGCAACTTCTCTGATGAATAATTCATTACTGTAGTTTGCTATTTGTATGGAACAGAGCTGTGGTGGTGGGAGTAAATGTGCAATAGTTCCAGAATCTCCCACCTGGCCTTAGTGCATCTCCATATCAATAGGTGTTTCCAAGGGGTGGAGAGAAATAGGCCATCTCCATATTAATAGGCAATTACAAGGACAAGCAAGGACATATGTGGACTGGAGAGATAGGGTGGGGTCCCTTTTTGCAGCCAGGTCACAAGAAACATGGGCAAGAAGCCAATGACTATTTTTAGGCAATAAACAGGTTTCCTGCACTATACTTCTCCCTTTGACTGATTTCAGTTCAAAGGTATTTTGCCCTAGGCTGGGAAAATATTTTCCCCCCAGACCTCTGAACCCAAAATCTGTCTTCATGGATGTGACCCTTGGGTAGGCGGCCCCTAGATATAGTGGGAGATGCCTGGAAGCCCCCTGTGGATGTGGGGGAGGCCCCCGTGGCTGCAGCAGTAGAGGGTGAAGCTTCAACTGGGAGCCCCCTAGCTGTGGGGATTACAATTAGGGAGCCACTAATGGGGAACTGGTCTAGGGTAAACCACTGCCTAGAGGGTAGAGACTTCCCCAGAATTGAGGAAGGGTGGAGACACCATAGACTGTGCAATTATCCTCCCATGAAATAGAAGACTGCTTAGAGGCCCCAAGAGACCTTGTAACAGCTGGGATTGTGCGATGTCTGTTTCTCGAGATAGTGGAAAGGGTTATCAAGGAAAGAGAGACTTTAGCAGGAGAGGGACATACTTCAGCATCGCTTGGAAGAACTGGTTGATGATTTATGGGATGCCCATCAGAAAAAGAGACAGTTATTGAGAAGACAGGTCACACTTCTGGAAGATATGTTAGCAGTGAGGGAGGAGGCAGCAGGAGAGGCTGCATTGCAGGAAGGCATGTGGGAAGGGGAGAAAGAACAGTGTCTTCAGACCCAGAGATGGCAGAGGAGATGTCAGGGAAGGATGAGAGGGTGGAGCTGAGAGCTAAACTGTCACCAAGGTCACAGCCAAGGTACCAGCCTCTCCTGTATTAAAGGCCCACCCAGTCATAATTTAAAAAATACAAACACAACAACCTCGTGATCTTCAGGGGGAGGAGCTGCCCCTCCCCAGGTTGTGGAGCACTCCATACTCCTCCCCTATACTCAGAATGAGCTGGTGGACGTGAGCAACTGGTTTCAGCAGAAGCCATTGGAGCCTCTGCCTACACGGCTTTTGTGTCTCTGGGATATGGGAGTGGAAAATATTGTTATGTTGGGGTCTGAAATGGGTAGACTGGCTTCCCTGATGACTCACTATTCCCTTTGGCAGTGGCAGCAAAGTGACCATCACACCTCAGGGAATCTGGCACTTCTTGATTGGCTGACAGCAGCCATCAGGGCAGTTTGGCCTAATCAGGGTCATTTACTATACTTACCCACTAGCTGGAAAATGTATGCAGAGTTCCAGCAGGTGTTATAGGAGCTGGGCATGAAAAAATATATATAATATAGACCCCCAGGGCCCTGATGAGGAGTTATTCACCATAGGAATGAGAAATCTGGTGTTCCATACAGCTCCCCCATCTCTCTTTGGTTCCCTAGTGACTTTTCTTGTCCCCTATATAGGGCGCCCCATAAGTGAGGCTACTCATACTTTAGCAGATCTGGGGAAGGTTGAAATAATAAGAGCATGGAAGGAAGTATGGTCTATGACTGAAAGGAGAGGTGCAAAGGGCCCCATGAAGGTCCCGAGGAACCAGATGTGGGTTGATTTAATAAAGGCCAAGGCAATAAAAGAAAATCTTGATGGTCAGCACAATAGGATCTTGTTAGAACTGTGGCACCAATTAAAGCCAGAGCAGCAGTTCCAGCTGCTGAGGTCCAGGACACAGAAGCTGGAGGCAAAGACCCATGTCTGTCCTGTGTCCCTGCAAGACTTCCAGGGGGACAATGCTTAGGCTCCACCTGGGCCCTCACCTCCACAGGATGATGATTGGGCACCCTGATTTGACTGAGGGGGTGTCAAGTCTCTCACCTTGGGGGACATGGTTGGGACCAGAGGCCACATTTAGAATTAGCAATTCATTGGTCCCCCATTAATGTACAATGTGTCCTGGCATTGGTGGACACAGGAGCTGCATGTTCTCTGACTTGTGGCAACCCTGAGTGGTTTCCTGGGAACCCTGCTGTGATAGATGGCTATGGGGGTAAGGCAATTAGAGTGAAGAAAGTCCAAATACCACTGGTGATAGGGTGTTTACACCAAAAGGAGAATAGTGTGTACATTTCTCCCATCCCTAAATATATTTTGAGGCTAGATATCCTGCAGAGCCTGTGGATACAGATCACTGCAGGTGAGTTGAGACTGAAGGTACATGTGGTAAAGGCAATTCTGAGAGGAAATGCTCACCACCTGCCTGTACCTCAGTGGGTAACAAATACCAAATAGTATAAATTGCCTGGAGAGCACAAGGAAATTGGAGAAACTCTACAGGAGTTGGAGAAGGTGGGCAGCATAAAGACCACTCACAGTTCTCTCAATTCCCCAGTGTGGCCAGTGAAAAAGTGGGACAGCTCTTGGCATATGACCATGGATTCCAGGGAATTGAATAAAGTCACATCCTCTTTGCATGCTGCTGTTGCCTCCATAGCACCCCTTATAAATACACTAAGTCATGAACTAGGGATGAATTATTATGTTGAAGACCTTGCTAATACTTTCTTCTCTACTGACATAACACAGGAAAGTCAGGAATAGTTTGCCTTCATGTAGGGAAGGCTAGCTGTGGCCATTCACTATCCTTCCACTGAGATACCTCCACAGTCCCACCATTTCTCACAGACTTGTAGCCCAGGATTTGGCCACATGGAAGAGACCAGAAACAGTGCAGCTGTTTCACTACATTGATGATATCATGCTCACATCTGACTTTCTTACAGATTTAGAAGGGGCAGTTCCTAGACTCCTGCAGCATCTACAGGAGAAAGGATGGGCTGTGAACAGCACCAAGGTTCAGGGACCTGGTTTGTCAATAAAGTTCTTTGGAGTTGTCTGTTCACGTTAAACTAAAGTTATCCCAGTAACACTTCCAGACTTTCCTTATGCCTACCACTGCGGCAGCATTACAAGAATTTTGGGGTCGTCTGGGCTAGTGGAGAGTGTTTATCCCACACTTGGTACAAATTCTGAACCCTTATACCAGTTGGTATGAAAGGGCATCAGGTGGAAATGGAATGAAAAACCTGCAGCTGTTTTACTGCAGCTAAGCAATCAGTCAAGGCCATGCAGGCCAGAGTGTAATGGACTCATCAAGGCCCTGCGAGCTTCATGTTCATGTAACCAAAGATGGTTATGGATGGGGTCTTTGGCAGCGGCTTGAATGTACACTCCATCCTATTGGATTCTGGTCACAACTATGGAAAGGAGCAGAGGTCCAGTACATCTTGATACAGAAACAACTGGCTGCTGTGTGCCACATCCTGCTAGCTATGGAGCCCATCACTGGAACAGCTCTGACCAAGGTAATACCCACCTATCCCATAGTGGGGTGAGTGTAAGACTGGACCCAAAGGCCACAGAGTGGCATGGCACAGACACCTACACTGGCCACATGGGGCACATATTTACAGCAGTGCAGTGCCCTCTCTACTAGCCCCTTAAGTGGAGAACTCCAATGCTTACTGGGGCCAGTGATGTATAACAATGGACACCTAGAAGAGCTTGCTTTTGAGCCACTGGTAGCTGAGAGTCCTTATCAGAAGGGAAAAGTCCCTATACCTTAAAATGCCTGGTATACAGATGGCTCCAGTCATGGAGCCCCCAAAGTGTAGGGCTATGGCTTACAATCCTAAGACAGAGACAAGACTGAGAGGGCAAGAGCAGCCATTGGGCTGAATTGCGGGCAATATTGCACATGATCACCCAGAAGTCCTTCCCTATAGTTGTCTGCACTGACAGCTGGGCTGTCTATTGGGGCTTGACCCTGTGGCTACCGACATGGTACCATGCCAACTGGATGGTTGGTCATCAGCGTTTCTGGGGGCAAGAGTTGTGACAAGACCTATGGGCCTCTGGTCAGACTAAAAAAATTACTGTATATCATGTAACTGACCATTTGCCTTTGGCATCCCCAGGGAATGATGAAGCAGACACATTGGCCTAGGTGCGTTGGCTAGAAGGAAAGCCTGCCTCTGATGTAGCCCAATGGTTACATCAGCATTTGTTGCATGCGGGCAAAAGACAATGTGGGCTGTAGGCCATCAGTGGGCTTGCTCTTGACCTTTGAAGAAGGTAGCAGAGCCCGGAAGGAGTGCCTTGTGTGTTCTAAGAGGGACTTACACTGAGTCCCGCAGCAGCATGGGACAAAAGTAAAGGGGCTGATACCCCTTGTCAGGTGGCAGATAGACTATATTGCCCTCTGCCCATATCAGAAGGATATCAGTAGGCCATGACTGTGTGGACACAGCTACTGGCCTGTTGGTTGCTTTTCCTGTACATCATGCAGATCAGCAAACCATCAAGAGGGGCTTAGAAAGTCTCTTTGCAGCCTATGGCAGGCTGCAGGTGATTGAGAGTGACTGAGGCACCCACTTTACTGGACATGCATTACAAGAATGGATGCAGCAGTTAGGAGTAAAGTGGAAGTTTCATATACCTTATAATCCCACTGGGACAGGCATGATAGAGAGGTGCAATGGTTTGTTAAAATCTGGCCTGAAGTTGGATATCAATAGTCAACAGAGCTGGTCAGTTCGCTTATGGGCAGTGCTTTGGTGTTTGAATGAGAAGCCCTGAAAAGGAGCCTTGAGCCCTGTGCATATGCTAATACACATTGCTGCTTGTCTTATAAACTGTATGTGTAAACCAAAGAGGGCTTATTGAAGCCAGGATATGGCCAGCAGAGCAACATCCTGCTGCCAGCCCCAACTGCATTAAACCCTGGACACTGTTGAGTGCACGTGTCCCTGGACATTTTGACACATGGATCAGCAATGATTGGCCCTTCTTGCACCTTAGGGAAAAGGTCCGGAAGCTGGTCTCCTGTGTATTCCTAGAGCAATAGCAGACTGACCCCAAAGATCACAGTAGTGTACCCAAAATATTGGGAAGGTAAGAGCATCTTACAGGGAAGTTTTGTTTTATCTTTATGGCCAATTCATGTACCTCCTGGTATACTGACCATATATTGATCCATCTGTAACTCCCACAGGGAGGGGGATGAAAGTCCGTTATACTAGACAAGGACGAGATCCCATTCCTGTCACTGTTCTATCACAGGACCACTCTCTTGCATGTATCCTACCTGATGGAGAAGATTTGACTTTGCTGGTGTCATTAAAACATGTATCTTATTGCCTTTAAGTTTATTTTCTTCTACAGTCCCTGTGGCCTGGACTTGCCCCCTGGCTGCAGCTGCCATGTGATAACTGCTCTGAGCTCCCTACCTGTCCAGCTACTGACTGCATGTGGAATAGGCGAGCTATGGATTAAATCTGCATACGACTTTGAATTTAGCTGAATCCTCCAGCTTGAGGGTTATCATGATTTTATTGCTGTTGTTATTGTATGTTATCTGTCTGGTTACAGTGCTCCAGTTTTGTCACACAGGGGCCATTTCAGAAGATGGGGAGTGAGTAGATTGTGAGGCAAGATTTCTGGAGGGGTGGGCTGTGGGTAAAATTGCAATATTTCCAGAATCTCTTGCCTGACCTTAGTGTATCTCCATATCAATAGGTGATTACAAGGGCTAGCAAGGGAATATCTCAAAATATCTGGACTGGAAAATTTGGGTGGTGTCTCTTTTTGCAGCCGAGTCATGAGAGAGCAGTAGCGGATGACTGCTTGTAAGTAATAAACGGGTTTCTCCTACTTTATTTCTCCCTTTGACTGATTTTGGTTCAAAGGTATTTTACCCCAGGCTGGGAAAATATTTCCCCCCAAGTTACAGGTGGGTTCTGCTTTGATGCTATTGTCCAGGGAGAAAAATACCTTAGAAATATTGTAAACACGAGGTAAGGTCTAGGAGCTTAGACCTATATATTCTTCCATGGGAGGATGCAGGAAATTTGGGTAGGGCAAGCATGATGTTATAAGAAAGAATGTCAGAGAACTGGATTCTAGAAGTAAAGCTATATATAGAAAGAAGCAGTACAGAAATAATAATAGCTAACATTTGTTGAGGGAGTTTAGAACAGGCACTTTTAAGCTCTTTACCTGCATTTATTCACCACCTCAGTTTCTCTCCCAAGTTCAGCCATTATTCTACCCTGCCTACCAAATGATGGGAAATTCCTGGAAGAGAAAATCATGAAATACAGAGGAGAGAAAAGTGAAGAGGGTAGTGGTGACAGGATTGCGGTGGGGTTCACAGCCCTAACCTGACCCTGTTTGAGTCATTCAAGTACTTAATTATTGTGCTAAATCTTCAGCTGCACTGAGAATCTCTGAGGGCCTATTAATCACCACTAAGAAATCACCTCCCTTATTTCCTGCACCTGCTGAAGGAGGGCGGTATTTTTGTTGTGTGAGCTGATCCCTTCATCATTAGACTCAACCAAGGCTGCTTGAGATTGTTATGTCACTGATACAATGTCAGGACTTTACATAAGATATCTCACTTAATGTGATACCTATGCAAAGTAGAACTTATCATTTCCCCATTTTTAGTGGGGAGAAAACTAAGGATCACAGTCTTTTTTTTTTTTAACTTGTAACACTTCACATCTGGTGTAAGTGACAGAGCAAAACTTTGAATGAACTCAAGATTGTCTGTCCATATCTTGTGCTCTTTCTGTTAAATTATGCTCTTTGACTTTGGAAAGGAAGTATCATGTTTTCTGTATGCAAATCAAGCTTCTCTGTGCAAAGAAGTTAAATTGCTTTAGGGGATAAAGAATAAGCAAAAAGTACACTCCTGGGATTAGGGCTGGAAAGTTGTAGGAAGAAGTTACCTTCTTAATGTAAAGATCTTGTTATCAGTTTCTACTGCCTTGGGGAGAGAAACAAAGGCAGCCATAACCAATCTATGCAGACATTCTTTGCTACCAATGCAAGCAGCTTGGATAGTATTCATGAATACTAATGAGTGTAAGGTGTGTATTTGTGTGTGTGTCTATGTTACTCTGAGGAAAGAGTAAAGGAAAATACATACAGCTGGTGAGTGTAGAAGTGTGACACTATACTCACCTGGATACTGTACTAACTCTTAATTATTTATATATGCAGAGTTAATTTCACAGATTTCAGTGGATTGAACCTTTGATAAAGGTCAAATTATCTACATCACAAAAAGATCTTGGATTTATGCTCAAGAGAAGATAACTGACATTTATTGAGCATCTTTTCTGCTCTGCAAGGTATTAGCAATCCTACAGTGTAGGAGTTTTATGTCCATTTACAGATGGAGAAACTGAGTCTTAGAAAAATTAAATTATTTTCCCAAATTATACAGCCAGAAAGTGGCAGAACCAGGATTTAAATCCATGAATGAATGGATTTAGTTAAGTCTGAATGAAAAGAAGAAAAAGAAATCCATGTGTGTTTTCCTCCAAAGTCCATCTTCTTTCCACTAAAGATATTTTAAGTTAAGTCCCTACACATTTACCACTTCAAGTAGAACAAAATATTGAATCAACTCACTAAATTACCAGAGAAATCTCCTATTTGCTGGCTTTGCCTCTAGTATTCCTATGCTTCAATCCATCCATTTTTTGTTTCTAAATTTAAATGCTCCTAGTTATCCAAAATATAAAATCCTAACTTCCTATTCTGGTCCCACTGAAGCTGTTTACTTTTATTTGCCATATCTTACCACCGTGGATCTCCCATCCCAATCCTTGAACTGTCTGTTGAGAACAAACCACACATTCTTTTTCCTATGAAGATTTGTACTTGCTACACCAATAGTCTGGGTTATCTTTTTCCTCTCACCTTCAAGTTCAGATGATTATTCCCAACAATGGCAATTACCACCTCCACCTTTTATAAGTATTTACTCTGTTTGCTATTTCTTACACATATTAATGTTTTATTCTGCTTCTTGGCTGCATGCTCATAGAGACGGTAACTCTATTTACATTTTAGGTGAATTTAACAAATAGCTTTTGAGAATGCATTAAGAGCCATACCATATGTTGATGTTTTAGACAAGGAGATATGAAGATATGGCATCTATGGGAAAGTTGGGGATCCTATGGCCAGGATCCTCACTGAACTTAAAAGACCTGATGATGTAACTGACCTGTAGCTAGGCTACCACTTCCACACCTTTACGCAATAAGCTATTATTGCACTATATAGAGAGTACGGCCCAGTGCTCTGAGTGGAGGGCAAACTCTAGTGCTCAACCTACCGCCAGGAAAACAAGCTGGGTAATAAACCCTTTCGTCCCAAAGAACGTTTTGCTATCAATTTCTTTGGTCACATTCAATCCATAGCAAAATTGCCTGGGGCTGAAGCCAATTGGCAAGACAATTGGTGTAGTTGGCAGGATTCACTGTTGACAAAGGAAAAAGACAGGCTGCTCTTATAGAAGAGGTGCTTCAGCGGGCTGCACCTGTGAATGGGGAGACAGTGGATTGTACCCCAGTGGGTATGTGGTCTGAGGTGGCTTGCCTCTTAGAGGACTGGGCCACATGCCAGGAATGGAAGCAAGTGGAGGTGATACCTGAGGCAGTAGGGGTAGCCTTTAGTATAGTAAGGTCTTTTGAGAGGCAGAGTGCCCATGAGGCAGCGGGGACTGTGAGTTGGCTGCTTCTCACAGTATTAAAAAAATCTGCAGAAAAGAAGGACATGCTCCTGAAAAAGACCCAAGAAATGGTGGCACACGAACACAAGCTGCAAACTTCTGTGGATTCCCTGAAGAAGGAAATGGCATTGACCTGAGAGGAAGCAGCACAAGAATGCCCGCAGCAAGGTGCCATTGAAGAGGTAAAAAATTCCTTACAGAATGAGACGGTGGCACTGCCAGGTGCTCTGAAGGAGGAAGAGGCCATCAAGGAAAAAGACGAACTCCTGAGTGAAGCACAGGCAGAGGCAGCATGAGAACGTCAGCAGCAAAGAATTGAGGTGAAGTAAGAAAGCTTCTGAAGACTGAGCTAGCATTGCTACAAGGCACAGTAGAAAAGGTAAAGGATGTGGCAGAGGAGGCACTTGGAGGAGGGGAGAGAAAGGTGCCATCAGCCCCAGAAATGGAGGAGCTGGGGAAGGATGAAGGGGTGATGCTGAAGGCACTGGCCCCTCCTGTATTGAAAGCATGCCCAGTGGTTGTAAAGAAAATAAAGACCCAGCAGCTGAAGGTTCCCCAAGGAGAGGAGAAGCCCCCTCCCCAGGTCATGGAGCCCTCTATGGTCCGCCCCTATACTCAGGCTGAGCTGGTGGATTTGGGCTCCCAGTTTAGGCAGAAGCCCTCGGAGTCAATATTACCTTGGCTCCTGTGTCTGTGGGACTTAGAGGTGAATGAAATTGTTCTTTCAGCATCAGAGATGGGAAAGCTGTCTTCCCTGACAGTGCAGCCTGCCTTGAGGCAGTGATTACAAAATGCACATCAGACCCCAGGGAGTCACTCCTTCCTCGATTGGCTTATGGCTGCACTCTGTGCTGTGTGGCCCAATCAGGTGGTCTACTATCCTCTCCTTTTAGATGGCAGACATATGCAGAGCTCCAACAGGTGTTATGAGAGCTAGGCATAAGAAATGCCATCTATAGGCCAGAGAATTATGGCCCAGATGAAGAGATTTTCACTACTGTGATGAGAAATATTGTGCTTCAAATGGCTCCCACATCCCTCTTTGGGTCTCTAGTGGCCATTCTTTCCCCTCACTTCGGGCAACCCATAAGCGAGGTAACATGTACAGTAGCAGACTTAGGAGACGCTGAAGCAACGGGAATTCAGAAAGAGATAAGATCTGTGGCTCACAAGAAGAATTTACAGGGCCCCATGAAGGTTATGAGGACCCAGATGTGGGTTGATTTAATACGGGCAGAAGCAGATGAAAGGAAATTAGATGGGAAGTCAAATAGGATCTTACTAGAGCTATGGCAACAGCTGAAACCAGAGCAGCAGTTCCAGCCATTAAGACCCAAGAGACAAAGGTCAGAGACAGAGCCACGAGTCCGGCCTGTGTGTTTGCAAGACTTCTTGCTGGAGAAAGAGCAACCTCACTTGAGCCCATACAGGAAGGTAATTGGGGAACATGGTTTGACTGAGAGGAAGGTCAAGATATCTGCCCTGAGGGACCAGCAGGGGACCGGAGGCCACATGTTGAAATAGCTATCCATTGGTCCCCAGGGAACATAAAACATGTCCTGGCTCTGGTAGACACAGGGACTGAATATTCACTGATTCATGGTAACCCTGAGCGGTTCCCCAGGACCCCCACTATCATAGATGGATATAGGGGTAAGGCTATCAGAGTGAAAAAAGCCCAAATCCCTTTGGAATAGGGCGTCTACTCCCAAAAGAATATACTGTGTATATATTTCCTATCCTTGAGTATATTTTTGGGGATTGATATCCTACAGGGTCTATGGTTGCAGACCACTGCAGGTGAGTTCAGACTGAGAGTACATGTGGTGAAGGCAGTTCTGAGGGGACATGGTAGGCACCCACCCTTAGCTTTGCCTGTTCCTTGGTGGGTGACTGATACCAAATAATACAAACTGCTTGGAGGGCAAAAAGAGATGGGAGAAACTCTCCAGGAGCTGGAAAAGGTGGATATTATAAATCCTACCCATAGTTCCATAGTCCTTTCAATTCCCCAGTGTGGCCAGTAAAAAAGCCAGATGGCTCCTGGCATATGACTGTGGATTACCGAGAACTGAATAAAGTCATACCCCCTATGTGTGCTGCTGTCCCCTCTATTGCAGGCTTGATGGATACCCTCAGCCATGAACTAGGAACATATTATGTGGTAGATCTTGCTAATGCCTTCTTTTCCATTGACACTGAGCAGGAAAGTCAGGAATAGTTTGACTTCACATGGGAAGGATGGCACTGGGCTTTCACTGTCCTTCCACAGGGACACCTCCACAGCCTCACCATCTGTCATGGACTTGTAGCCCAGGACTTGGCTACATGGGAGAAACCAACAACAGTGCAGCTGTACCATAATATTGATGATGTCATGCTCATGTCCAATTCTCCTTCAGATTTAGAAGGTGCAGCACCTAGACTGCTGCAACATTTACAGGAGAAAGGATGGGCTGTGAACAGTACCAAGGTTCAGGGGTCTTGTATGTCTGTAAATTCTTGGGGGTCATCTGGTTGGGTAAGACCGAAGTCACAGCAGAAGCAGTTATAGATAAAGTCCAGGCCTTTCCTACCCCCACAACTGTAACATTGCTACAGGAGTCTTCTAGGCTACTGGAGAGTGTTTATCCCACACGTGGCACAAATTCTGAAGCCCTTATACTGGTTGGTACAAAAGGGCATCAGGTGGGACTGGGATGAGACATGTGCATCTGCCTTTACTACAGCAAAATGGGCAGTCAAGGCCATGCAGGCCTGAGTGTGATAGACCCATCAAGGCCCTGTGAGCTAGACATTCATGTGACTGAAGACGGTTATGGCTGGGGTCTCTGACAGCAGTTTGAACAAACTCGCCAACCGATTGGATTCTGGTCACAACTCTGGAAAGGGGCAGAGTTACAATACACTTTGATATAAAAACAACTGGCTGCAGTGTATCACGCCTTGCTGGCTACAGAACCCATCACTGGAATGGCCCCAATAAAGGTAATAATAGCTTTCCATCCTATGACTGAGATAATATGGATGGAGGATGGTGAGGGGAAGAGCAGCCAGTGGGCAGAGTTGCGGGCCGTGTGGCTTGTGATCAGCCAGGAGCCCTCCCCTATAGTTGTCTGCACTGACAGTGAGGCTGTCTATCGGGGCTTGACCCTGTGGCTACCAACCTGGTACCATGCCAACTGGCTGGTTGGTCACCGACCCCTTTGGGGGCAAGAATTGTGGCAAGACTTATGGGCCTGTGGTCAGACTAAAATAATTACAGTATACCATGTGACAGGTCATTTGCCACTGGCATCCCAGGAAATGATGAAGCAGATAAATTGGCCCAGGTACGTTGGTTAGATGGAAAGCCTGCCTCTGATGTAGCCCAAAGGTTACATCACCATTTGTTGCATGCTGGGCAAAAGACAATGTGGGCTGTAGCCCATCTGTTGGGCTTGCCTTTGACCTTTGAAGAAGTTCGTAGAGCCCAGCAGGAGTGTGTCATGTGCTCCAAAAGGGACTAACACCAAGTTCCACAGCAACGTGGGACAATAGCTAAGGGGCCTATACCCCTCGTCAGGTGGCAGATAGACTATATTGGACCTCTACCTGTGTCAGAAGGATATCAGTATGCGATGACCTGTGTGGACACAGCTACTGGACTTCTGGTTGCTTTTCCTACCCATTGTGCAGACCAGCAGATGACTAAAAGAGGCCTGGAGCGTCTCTTTGCTGCCTATGGCTGACCACAGGTAATTGAGAGTGATCAGGGCACCCATTTTACTGGACATACATGGCAAGAATGGGTGCAACAGCTGGAAGTCAAATGGAAGTTTCATGTGCCATACAATCCTACTGCAGCAGGCATGATAGGCACAGTCACTTGTTAAAATCCGGACTACAGTCAGATACCAACAGTCTGCAGGGATGGTCAGTCCACTTATGGACCGTGCTACGGCATTTGAACAAGAGACCCCAAAAGGGAGCCCTGAGCCCTGTAGACATGTTAACACATATGGCTGCCTCCCCTATACAACTGCAAGTACAAACCAAGGAAGAATCACTGAAGCTGAGGTTCAGCCACCAGAATATCTTGCTCCCACCACCAACTGTACTGAATCCCAGAGACTCCATGGAGTGGATGTAGCCTTGGACCTTTCGACACATGGACCAATGATGGCTGGCTCTTCTGGATCCTTGGGGACAAGGCCTGGAAGCTGGCCTTCTGTGTATTCCTGGAATAACAGCAGAGTGGCCACCAAAGGTCATAATAGTATATCCTGAACGGCAAGAAGGTCGGAGCATCTTACCAGGGAGTTTTGTTTTATCATTATGGCCAGTGCATGCACCTCCAGTAGCACTATATATAGACCCCTCAGTAACCCCCATGGGGAAAGGGGTAAAAGTATGGTTACTAGACCTGGAAGGGACCCCCTTCCTGCTACAGTCCTATCACAGGACCACTCTCTTGCATGCATCCTACCTGATGGACAAGATTTGCCTATGTTGGTGTCATTAAAACATGTGTCTTAATGTCCCTAAAGTTTTTGTGGATTGGGAACTTCCTCTGGCTTGAGGATTATTATAGTTTTTGTTGCCTGTATCAAAATCTTGTAGTATCTTAATTTTTGTTATTATCTCTAAGTTGTTATCTTCTGTTGCTATTGTGGAATCTGGTTACAGTGCTCCAGCTTTCTCTCACAGGGACCATACGGAAGATTGGAAGTGTATAAATTGTAAGGTGAGAATCCTGGAGGGGTGGAGTGTGGGGAAGTTAGGGGTCCTATGGCCAGGATCTTCACTGAACTTAAAACACCTGCTGATGTAACTGGCCTGTTCTAGCCTACAGCTTCCACACCTTTAGGCAATAAGCTATTATTGCACTATATAGAGAGCTTGGCCCAGTGCTTTGGGTGGAGGCAGAGATGCTAGTGCTTGACCTACCACTGGGAGAACAAACTGGGTAATAATCTCACCCCAAAGAACGTTTTGCTGTCAATTTCTTTGGTCACATTGAATTCATAGCAAACTTTCCCAGGGCTGAAACCCATTGGCAAGACAGCATCTGTGTGAAATGTTTACTCATATGCAAACTGCTTATAGAATCTAGGCATGATTATCATGCAGTAAGAACTCAGTGAACAATCATGGAAAGGAAAAGCTGAAATGAAATTGTGAATGATCTTCCATTCTGAATCATTCCCAAGTAGATTTAAGTTTTCATATATTTAAGATGCCCAGATCATATATGCCATCAATGTCACTCAGCTAATTGCATCTTTGGCTCATTCATTCCTCTGAAAATCATTTTGTGGCACAGGTTTTCATCAAGTTTATTGGGTTAACATTATGAAGGTCTCCCATGATAGACTTCTGCACAGGTGGTTTGAATGGCAGTTTGTTTTCTAACTGTGTATTGACTCCAGTAAGCTCCTCCCCTCCCCTTTACTTCTCTTTTTCCCTTTTATTTTTGCCTATAAAGAGAGACATTTGCCTAAAAAGAATAATCAAACTCCAAAAAGAATAATATACCGGGAACAAAAAAGAAAAGGGAAAGAATGGAAGGATACAACTAAGAAACTAATAGCATGTCTTTTCAAAAGAGACCAAGGTCCTCTAGAGAAATTGCAGAAACTGTATAGTATGAAATCTACAATATATCTTGACAGATGAGAAGCAAGGAAACTCAAAAAGATCACCATTTTCATGTCAGAAGAATTCAGAAACCCTCTTGAACATGCTTCCATTGCCAAACTTGAATTTGATTGTTGATAAGGATAATAAGGGCAATGGATTGGAGTATATCAAATATTTCAATAACTATGTGTGTATAATAATATTAAAGCTTTTTATTGATCACCTTTGGAGGATGCTATTAGTACTCTGAAATAATATTTCAGAAAATGTATCCTGAACTTATTAAAATAATAAATAAAGAGACATAATCAATTATGATCTATATTTCATAGTAGCTTACCAGTGGGTGAAGGAAATATCTCTTAATAAAGCATCACAGTTAACAAATGGAGAAGAAAGAATTAGAATATGAACATTTTGAAACCCTAACAAATTCAGTAGTTTCTGCAACTAAAAGAAAAATTACCAGAAATGATATGCCTCCTCATTTAGTGACACAATGCCTATGAAGTGAGCTGGACAAATAAGTTGAATGTGCTACCAAATTTAACTTGCATTCACATCAATTACAGATCCTGTCAGAATGCAGATTCTGACTCAGTGGGGCCAGAGATACAGGTGAGATCCTACAGGAGATACAATAACAAAGCTTTACATCTCACGAGCATCACTACCCTGACTCTGGCTCCCATCATCCCTCAGCCATACTTGAACATTTTAAGCAACAGTGTGATATAGCTGTTAACAGCACAGACCCCAGAGCCCAAAAGCTGGGCCCACATCCTGTCTTTGCCAATTTTGTGTGACTTTAAGCGAATTATTTTTTTCTCTGCAACGTCTTTCTTTATCAGTAAATTTAAGATAATACAGTTAAAAAGATCAAATATGCTAATATGTATAAGACATAAAACAATAAACTGTTTGATAGATAAATTAGCTTTTCTTCTTGCCTTGTCTTACCATCTACACTTTCACCAGTGTAATTTATCTAAAATGCCACTCTGATCATGTCATTTCCCAGTATTAAACCCTTCGTACTTGTACAATGTCAACCCATACAAGTTCAAGGCCATCTCTAATTCGTTCTGATCTTGCCACTCAAAGTGCCATCCATCCATGAATCACATTGACAACCAACACTTGGGCTCATATTAAAAATGCGGAATATTAGGCACACCCCAAACTTAAGGAATCCTTACCTGCATTTTAACAAGATCCCAGTGATTTGAATACACTGAAAAGGACTACTTTAATCTTCTATGACATCATGTCCTCCATTTAAATGTACCAGAAACACTGATTACTATACTGTTTCATGAATCATGTTATGTTTTTTCTTTATTTCTGAACCTGTGCATCTCATAGTTTGCCTGGAATGTCTCTATCTTCCAATCTCTTCTTCTGGCTCTTACCTTTAAAATTTAACACAGGAATCAGCTCTACTAAGAAACTGTCCCCTTTCACTACCACTAGGTTTCCCTCCTCTATGCTTTCCTAACACCATGATTTCTCTATCCTAAGTTTGACCACACTATCTACTTTCTTCCACTGAAGTTAGTTTCTCTAACAGAGTATATTTTTATAACTCCAAGATCTTAAACAATTCTGAATAAACTAAGTACTTTTGATAAATGTTTTTGAATAGATGACATACTTTGTTGACAAAGAATCAATCAGTTGCTCTGATAAAAAGTCATTAAGTAAAATGATTAACTCCCCTACTCCCCAAACACACACCTTTTCTCCTTATCAGTAGCTGTGGCTTTCTTAAGGTCATTGAGTAACTTAAGAAAAACCAGACAACACAGATTCAGAATCTTAGAGAATGATAACTTTTTCATGATGCCAGCCAGTGGTATGACAGCAGATGATTGGGATGCTTAAGAAAGAACACACTTGTACACACGATGGCTAGCTTAGTTCATTAAACAGAACTGTTAACTCTCACCTCCACGAGTGGAGAGTTTTATATGCATTAAGGGCATATTCAGACAAGCATTATTTCCATGTTACAATATGTGTACAGTCTTTTCCCTTCCCCTAGTCCCATCAGCATAATAAGCAGCAAACTAATTCAAGGAGAGGAGGGGAACTTCACCAGCCTTTCACCGCCAAATTGGAAATGTTTGTCCTTAGTGGTGTCATAGGACAATCTTGCCTTTCCTTTATTAGGCTCTTGCATTGAGATAAATCTGAATTCTGTTCACATTTTAATGCCAGTTTTGTTTTATCAGCTAAATACATATAGAACAAAAAAGCATAAAATAAATCTCAAGGATTTCACCTCAAACTGCTTATTTATACCCTAGCCACAAAGGATGCTATAAATTGCTGAATGATGAAAGAGAATTCAAAATGATAGAATGATAAAGTGATATCTTTGAAATCTCATGAAGTAGAATTCTGACCAAGACAGGCCGACTGCCTTCTTAAGCTGGGCAGCAAGTAAAACGTATCTGATCCTATTTGTTTTTAAACTTCCACTATAATGCACATTCCTTTTTGAATAACAAGGTTACAAAATAAATGGAAAATAGTAGTAAAAAAATTACATGCTAATATGAAAGGACCTGTAACATGTGAGAAAATGCAGTTATAAAATTGCCAAAACCTCTGTACCTCCTGAGATCAGTAATGAAGATGCCCTTTAGTCACAAGCAAACAACTAATTAGAAAGAATTCTGATGCTAAATCTGAACCTGTAAATGAAAAAAGCTAGTACTGAAATATAAACTGTACTTTGACATGTAATTGATATTCATATTATGAAAAACATTAGCACATGTATCATGCATGTCCCTACTCACTATAAAATGCTCTTAGATAATGATAATATGTACACCTTGCCTACCTCCAACTTCCATAATTTTTTTTACAATGCATTAAAATTCCATTTTTTTCCTTTTTTTTTAAATTCTTAGCTTGAATTCTTTAGGTAACCTAGAGTAATTTATGCTTATTCCAGTGGATAAAACTGCATTTCTTTTAAGCTATTTATTCTGTAATTGGAAACTTGCTCCAATTTTTCTCATTTTGATAACTGTATGTGATGTTTCTATAACTATATATATGTACGTATCCTGTAAATGTTAATTTCTACTTGTCTTAAACATTTTACTTGAAGGCAAGGACATTAGTTAGGTTCTGTCCAAGGCTGCAGCAAACAGCACTTTGAAAATACATTTTAAAAGTTGTTCCTGCTCCATCAAATCTAGTGTAGAAGTCATCTGCCTGTCTCTTAATCACTCCTGGGAAGAGGAGACATGTTTTGGCAATAAGCTATTCAGGAAGTTCAGCTCATGAGATCTAATTAAAATAATAACCTGACATGCATGCTTCTCTTGAATTAGTGTCTTGTGAATTGGTTGTTCATGATTTCCCAATGCCAGATCAAATCAGAGCACAACTGCTAATTAGAATGAGACATTGGCTAATTCACAATCAGAAAACTGTTGACTTAAAAACATAAATGTCAAGTGTCAAGTGTAATGATTCATTAAAATAGAGTAACATTAACTCCCAAAATATTAGAAAGAATACTTACAATTGTGTAGTAAGAATAAGAACAATACAAAGGGGAAGAAGAAGGAAGGAGGAAGAGGAGGAAGAGAAGAAGACCACAATTTAAGTGCAAGTAGTAGATAAACATAACAGTATATCTCAGGGTAGCTATGTGGAAATGCTCACCAAAGTAGTATATGAGAGACGAGTCTTAGAAAAGCTAAAGGACCTGGGGATGACACACAGTGAGAGGGAATAGCCCTCATACTTACTGAAATCATTATCTGATATTTCAATGTTGGGTTCTCTATGCACAATTCAAAAGGGAGTTATACATCAGGTAACTAAGTTTGTTACGGAAAGCATTACAATAAATGATCACTTGATTTTCTGGTCATTGAATGTCTATAGTGTAATTTCTACTGTGGAATGCAGCATAGACACTTTAGGGGGACAATGTATGTTTTGGAGTTGGACAATCATCCTAGATCTAAATATCAACATTACTTCTCACTAATCAAGAATATCTTTAATTTCCTTAAATATCACTTTTGTTAGCCACTAAAAATAAATAAATAAATAAATACAAACTTCCAGATATCTCTTGTGTTAAATGAGATATGTTTTTATTGTTACTCAATAAAAGATGTTTGAATCTCATTTAATAGAGATATTCTGCATTAGCTTTGCTATTTCATGTCTTCACTTTCTCACTACAGTTGTCTAGGCATCTACTTTTAGCATTTGTTTATATCACAATGTAATAAATTTTCTGGGCTGAGTTCTTGCAGCTGATTTTATATCAACACAAAGACTGAGCGGAAATATGTATAGAGGGCTTAACATAGCAGAGATTTACAGAAAAAAAATGTTATGATTCGTGTATTTAAGAAAATTTCAAAAACAACACACATACACACAATTTTACATATACACATGCACAAGCATTAATAGATGAATAAATCAAAACAAAACAATAACCGAGTACAGTGTTCAGGAATTTTCTAATTTTTGCTAACACAAAATTTAAATAGTATGAGAGACTCAACAAAATACTAAAAGTTTTAAGGATTTTCAAAACTTACTCATCATACCAGTAGGAAAATCTCAATTTGAATAAGAAAACACAATCAACAAAGCCGATACCAAGATGGTGCAAAGTTGGAATTACTGAGCAAAGATTTTAAAGCAGCCATCACAAGGCAGTTTCAATAAGCCATTATAAACATGCTTGAAATAAATTGAAAAAATACACAGTCTTAGAAATTGGAAATACAAAGAAAACCAAATGGAAATTTTAGACTTGAAAAAGATGATAACTAAAGTGAAACACTAAAATAAAATAAATGGGCTCAACAGCAGAATGGGAAGGAGAGAAGAAAGAATCATTACATTTGAATTAGAAGGAGATTACCCAATGTGACTCACAAAGAGAAAATTGACATAATAAAATTGAACAGAATCTCAGGGGCCTCTGGACTGTAACAAGAGCTACCATTCTTGTCACATCATCCCAGATAGAAAAGAGAAAGAAAGTGGAAACTGAAAAAGTATTTGAAAAAATAACAGCTGTAAATATTACCAATTTGTTAGAAGACAGACAAAACTATGGATTCAACAAGCTGAGAGAAACCCAGAGAGGAGAAACCCAAAGGAATGTGTTCTGACACATTATAATCAGACTTCTAAAAATTAAAGACAAATAAAAAAAAGCCCTGAAAGTGATGAGAAAAACATGACATAAGAAAAACCTTTCCTGTGGGGGGAAAAACAACTCAAATGACGACAGAATCTCATCATGACAATGGGAGTCAGAAGGGCATGGCATTTTTCAAGTGCTTAAAAAGAAAAATGGTAAACCCCCAATTCTATATCTTGCAAAATTTACCTTTAGGAATGAAGGAGCAATAAAGACATTCTCAAATGAAGGGTAACTAAAAGAATTTGTAACCAACAAACTAATCTAAAAGAATGGCTGAATTAAATTTTAAAACCAAAGAGAAATGATAAAAAAAAAATCTTGGAACATTGGGAAAGAAGAAAGAACAATGGAAAGAACAAAAACATAGCTGAATAAATAGGCTTTTTTTCTCTTGGGTTTCCTAAAATATGTTTGAGGGTTGAAGCAACCATTATAACTTTGCCAAATATGGCTCCTCAATGTACAAAGAGGGAATATTTAAGGCAAGTATATTATACGTGAGGGAAAGCAAAGAGACTTAAAGGGAGGTAAAGTTTCTATTCTTTACTGGAACTGGTAAAGTACTAACACCAGGAGACTGTGATGATAAACCATGTCTATAAAAAATAGCAACTACTAAAAACCTACACTAAGAAGTATACTCAAAAACACTATGGATAATTCAAAATTGAATAATCTTTAAAAGTTCAAGTAACCCACAGCAAGGACAGAGAATTGAAAAACAGAAGAAACAGACATAAAACAAAAAAATTAAATGGTAGACTTAAGTTCTAACATAGCAGTAATTACAATAAATGTAAATTGCCTAATTACATCAACAAAAGTCAAAAACTGGCAGAGTAGATTAAAAAAACATAATGCAGGGGCATTAGTGTAAAAAAAAAGCCGATCTCAGAATGTTCTATACCCTATAATTCCACTTATATATCATTTTTGAAATGACAAAACTATAGAGATGCATAGCAAAGTCATGCTTTTCAGTGGTACAGATAGGTGGGAGAAGGAGGGGAGTGTGACTAAAAAGGGATAGTATGAAAGATGACTGCAGTGATGGAAAAGTTATATATCTTGATTGAAATGGAAATTATATGAATCTACACATGTAATAAAATGACATAGTTCTTTACACATATATTGTATCAATGTCAATTTTCTGGGTTTTATATTGCACTATAATTATAGAAAATGTAATCATTGAGGGAATCTGGACTTACAGTACCTTGGACCTCTCTGTAATGTGTTTGTAAATCCCTGTGAATCTAGAACTATATCAAAATATATCAAACTAGTTATTCTAAATGGAAAAATAGCAAAAAACTTAAAAAGGTAAACATAAATATTTTTATTTCAGGGAACTTGGGAAAAGGGTGACATGGCACTGTATTGCTAGAGAAAGAGATAAAAGTTCAAGGTGACTAGGAAGGAAAATTATTGATTTGAAAGAGCAGTATTGTGAGTTGTGGAGAAAGACCATTATAATGACAACAAAAAATATATTTAAAGTATCTGAAAATAGAATTGTGTGTATGTGTGTGTGTGAGTCTGCAGAAGAGCAAAATGGAAATAATACAGTGACTAACTATTAAAGAAAGATTAAAAATTAGTTTGTTTTTGAAGTTTCATTTTTATTTTAGAGAATGTACTAAAATATGAACTGGATGACCTGTTCACCTCCTGAGAATAAATATTTTCTTCTTGAAGGGCTTTGAAAATATTTTATGATTCATATCAAAAAGTTCAGGACAATAAGAGGACTTTTGTAGTATCTCTTAGTTTATCCCTTATGATAACTAAATCTGTAATATAGCCTACTTCTAAAAGATACTCAGGCTTTGAATTTCAATTTCCATCTATCTTCACTCTGTCCTGGCAATTAAGTACCCTTATAACACTGAGCTAACTTTATTGCTGGTAAAAAATATTGGAGATATAGAAGAAACCCAAAGGTCATGGCAATTTTCTACTTCCATAAATATCTGTTATAACAAGTGAACTGAATTAAGGCAATAACTATACCATTTCTTCAAAATATATCAGAGCTTAGTTTGGCTTCATAAACAGGAAAGAATTTTTGCTATTCTACTGAGATAATTTTTAAAGAATCACTCTTGGAAAAAGAATATCTCTTCAGATGAAAAATTTCACGATTTATTGTTTTTCCTTCATCATCATCATAAATGTAATAAGTACCCATTTGAAAGCAGCTGCTATATGAGGTAAAGAAACTATAAGAACACAGTTTATACCACAGAGAAGTCGAGCATATCAAATAAATCCAGACTCAACTCAGCCCAAAAAGGATAGACAGGCAACCACATGAAGAGGACAGGTTCTAGATGTCACTTAATTTAATGATGGGAACTAAAGGTTGAAAAAAATTGGTGAGGGAGGAGAGAATATTAATACCCACTGGAATTCTACAAAATGAAAAACATGGCTATTTTGATATTTCTGTAATGATATAACCATCTGGACTCTCAACAATTACAGAACTGTTTTCCTAGACTTCTGGTTTTATCTTGAGTCACATCTCCACAGCGAGGCAGACATACACAAAACACTGGAAGGATAGCCCGTGTACATAGGTTGGAAGAATTAATATTGGTAAAATGTCCACACTGCCTAAAGTGATGTATGGATTAATTGCAATTCCTACCAAAATCCCAAAGACATTTTTAAAGAAATATTTTTAAAATTCCAAATTTTATATGAAACCAGAAAAGAACCTAAACAGAAAAAACAATCTTGAACATTAAAAGTGAAGCTGGAGGCATCACATTTCCTGATTTCAAAATATATTACAGGGCTGCAGTAATCAACAGTATGGTCCTGGACTAAAACTAGGTATACAAACCAATGGAACATAATAGAGAGCCCAGAAATAGATCTATACACATACAGTCAAGTGATCTTCAACAAGGGTGCCAAGAATATACAATGTGGAAAAGATAGAAAAACTGGATATCCACATCCAAAAGAATGAAATTTGACCCTTCTCTTTCATCATATACACCAAAGTTAACTAAACTATGTTAACGAATTGAACATAAGATCTGAAATGGTAAAACTCCTAAAAGAAACAGGGGGAAAGTTTCTTGAAATTGGTCTTCACAATGATTTCTTGGCTATGACACAAAAAAGAAAAGGCAGCAAAATAAAAAATAGGTAAGTGGGACTATGTCAAACAAAAAGCCTGCAGAGCAAAGCAGACAATCACCACAGTGAAAAGTCAGTCTATGAATGGGAGAACATATGCGTAAAGCATTTATCTGATAAAGGGTTAATTTCTAAAATATAAAAGGAACTCATAAAACTCAATAGCAAAAAGTGAAAAAACGCTATTTAAAAATGGGCAAAGGACTTGAAAATATATTACTCCAAAAAAGAAATACAAATGGCCAACAGGTGTATGGAAAGAAGCTCAACATTGCTAATCACCAGGTAAATGAAAAGCAAAACAACAATAACATACCACCTTATATAGGTCAAATGGTTATTACTTTAAAAAAAAAAGTATTGCAAGGTTTTGGAGAAATTGGAACTCTTGCACACTGTTGGTGGAAATATAAAATGGTGCTATAGCTATGGAAAACATGATGAAAGTTACTCAAAAAATTAAAAACAGAATTACCATATGATCCAGAAATTCCACTTCTATGTTATATCCAAAAGAATTGAATTCATCATCATGAAGAAATATCTGCATCCCTATGTTCATTGCAGCATTATTTACATTAGTCAAGATATAGAAACACTGCAGATGTTCACCAATGGATGAATAGATAAATAAAATGTGATAGATACATGAACAGAATATTGTCAGCTTTTAAAAAGAAGGAATTTGCAACAAGAATGAACCTGAAAGATGTATGCTAAGTGAAATAAGCTAGTCTTAGAAAGACAAATGCTGCATGATTTCTTTTATATGACATCTAAAATAGTCAGAAGTATAGAAGTAAATGATAGAACCGTGGTTACCAGGGAATATGGAGAGAGGGATACCGGGAATTCTTCTTCAGTGGGTATAAAGTGACAGTAATACAAGATGAGCAAATTCTGGTGTACAACTTAGGGCCTATGGTTAACACAAAGACATTATAAACTTAAAATTTGTTACGAAGTTAGATCTCATGTTAAGTGTTTTTAGCACACAAAAAAGTGGGGGGAGACAAACTTTGGAGATTATGATTTTATTTGTTACTTGGATTGTCATGATGGTAACACTATTGTATACATATATCCCAACACACCAAATTATGCGCATTTCAGTGCAGGGTTTTTTTGTGTGTGTACCAATTATAACTTAATAAAGCTGAAAAAAAATTCTTCAAGTGAGAAAGGCTCAGTATAACATCAGAAAGATTAGTGATATCATGAAGATGTATTAAGTTCAGTATTTCACAGACTAAGGAAGTCAGAGTGATTTATTTTAACAAAGAGCAAAATACTGCAATTCAGGCTGGTTATTTTGGTATTGCCTTGACTTCCTTATATCTCAAATTCTTTGAATATGTACCTTATAGTTTTGCACAGTTAACCTAGTACTTTGCACTTAAGGAGCCAGTCAAATGATCTGTTCAATTCACTTTTATTTAAAGTAAAATGCATTCATTTAGATGTCAGTTAAGATTTATTTTTTATTCCCTTGTAAAAGAATTAAGCTGTTTAACTTTACTTTTGCTATATAAAATCATAGTGAAAAATAATGGCCAGTGGAAAAAACACTGAAGAATTCCACAAAATTATAATGTCAGCATAAAATGATTTTCATAATATGAAAATATATGTGTGAAAATAATGAATTCATATAAATGGGTATATATATTATAGAATAATTAATATATTATATTATATGATATATACATATATTAAGTTGTTTTATATATATATATATATATACACACACACACATGCACATATATATATATTTATATACTTTATTTGATTTTTAATCTTTCAGTAAAAAACAAATATATCAGCCACTAGGCAACATTTTTAAAGCCTGACTTGAATTGCTATAAATATATGATTTTTCATTAATTTAGACTGATCTTAATCAGTCTTAATTATAGGATATTTTTAAAGCTTCATCTACAGATTATCTGGTTTTCATCCAGAATTTGCATGTTTTCTCTTGGCATTTGGATTTATAAAACATTTGGAGTTAATTCTTGTGTATAATACAAGGTATAGATCTAATTTCATATTTTTCCAAATTCCCAATTGTGCAGGAAACACTTATTAAAAAGTCCACCATTGCCACAATGACTTGAGAAGCCACCTTTATCCTATATCAACTTTCCTTATATACTTGGGTCTATATCTAGATTTGCTTATTCAGTGCCACTACTGTACTAGTTTATCTTGCACCAGGACTATACTGTTTTAATTGTAGAGGATTTATATTATGTTTTTGTGCCTTGTTGATATAACCTTCCTCTAAATTTTTCTTTTTCAATGTTTTTCCAGCTATTCTGTATATGCTTCTTTTTCTTATATGAACTTTAGTATCAAGTTATCTAAATCCATAAGAAAGTTGTTGAATTTATCTTTGGGATTGAATTAAATACATAAATTAAATTTGGCAGAATTGACATCTTTGTAATGTTGAAACATATTATTTAAGATCAGTAGACATTTTTCCATTTATTCACATCTAGCTTTGGGTCATTGAAGAATGTTTTAAAGATTCTTTCTACAAATTTTACATGTAATTCCTAAGTTTAATCCAAAGTGCTTAATATTTGCATTGTTAGTATATATGACATATTTTCTTTACCATTATGTTCATTGCCTGTGCATATGAAGACTATTGACTTTCCTACTGTAATTTTACACCCTGGTAAATCACTACATGGTTCTATTGTTTGAGTTAATTTTATCATTAATTATATGGAGTTTTCTAGGTATACATTCAGATCACCTAAAAATAGAGATAGTTTAACTTCTTTATCCTGTGTTATGCTTTAATTGATTTCTCTAATTGTATTGACTAATACCAATATCAGAATGTTGAATAGTTGAGAAAAAAGTGATTATGTTTGCCTTGTTCCTTATCTTAGTGGAAATATTTCCCAATTGTCAAAGGATTCCTCCCTTTTTGCCCATTTTCTCCCACAGAAGCTATGCATTTCAGAATTTCCCCTTCAAATCAATATGTTGTCTGAAGTCTCTTTCTACAGACCTGCTCTAAATTACCAGGGTATTCTTTCTGAATTTTCAGACTTAGGGTACCCTTACACCATCTTTGGGAAGTAAGTTTGGATCAGTCTTAACCTAGCTCTCTCTTTTCATCCGTTTTTCTTGGGCTGCCTTTTTTGGCATGAAGTCGTGTGGTAGGGGGTGCTGAAGAGGTCACCTGCCATGGTTTGGCATTTTCTATTGCTTTACTTATATTTATAGTGAATAAACTATATCTACAGTTAAATTTGATTTGAGAGTCTTTTTGGAGGAATATCATATAATAATTTTTTGAAGCTGAATATTGTTCTGATTCCTTTGAAGATAAATTCCCATTGTACATTTATTATACATTTGGAGGGTCCAAAATGTTATCTCAAAATAGTAAACAATTTCAGAAATAGAGGCCTATATAGTTCAGCATTGCCTAGAAATTTTCCAGAGGGACAGATTTCCAGGACTAGATGGCCTGTTTCTGCAGTCATGCTGAATTTCCCTTCTTCAAAAACTCACCAGAACTCTTTATCCCTTCTATCACCAGATAAGTCAGAAAAGATATGGATTAGATCCATAACTGTGCCTCTGGAAGTTCAGTAATAGGGCCTTGCGACATAGATGACAGCTAATTAGTTAAAGGTTACCTGCAACAGATGCCTGCCATTATTTTCCCTGGCATTAGCCACATATTTTATAATCAGAACCTAAACTAACACAGTGAGTGGAAATATGTTGCCCTGGAATTAGGAAATGGAGGTGGGGAGTGAGGAGGCAGATCTTTGCAGGTGTTTATAAGGACATGTGCATTTCCATTATCCTTGAACCCATATGCTCTTCTTAGCATTTGGAAATCTAAAGTGGCCAATCATTAGTAAAGCAAAGTTCGGATGAACACAGCAGATAGTGCCTGTTTTTTTCTTTTCAGATTTTAAATGATTTATTCTACCTCTAGTTATGGCTCTTGGCAAATTTAGAAAAGTAATTATGCTCCCTAATTTAGGATTTTTGTATTCTTTCTCCCATCTTCCCAGATCACCACCCCACCACTCCACTCCTGTTGGGTTTATTGTAACTTAATTGAACACATTTCCCAGAGCCTCTGATGCCTCCTCCATCAAAATTATCTGTCCCACTCCTAATCACTTAGACGAGGTAAAAGACTAATTTAAATGAAGATATAAATTGCTTACCAAGGGGGAAACCAGTAAACATTTGCTATTATTGGCTGATAAGTGATTACTCTTTTTCTGGGCCCAGATTTCATATGTATATCCATGATATTCTGATTTTAAAACAATGAATAGAAATTGATAGACTTTTAGACCAAAATAGCAATACATCTCTCACAGTACAGTTTCTCATAGTAGAATCACTGGAGAGTTTTGCAAACATAAGTAAGTCCTTCAAGACTTATTGCATCAAAAGTCTGTAAGTTTTTTAAAGCCACACACATATGATTCTGATGCATATCCAGAATTGAGAAGCAGTCTTGCCAATCAAAGTATAGCCATGGACCAGTAGCATCAGTGTCATCTGAAAGCTTGTTAGAATTTCAGAATCTCAGGCTGTAGCCCAGACTTACTGAATCAGAATGTGCCTCTCCAAAAGGTCACCTGTGATTTGCATGTGCTTAAAGTCTGAGAAACAGTGAAGTGCAATCAGCTACAACAGGCAGTTGAGATTTTTTTAAATCTTTTAAAAATAAAAGAGGATAAAACCTGGAGTAAAGGAACAATGTAGAGCAAGTAAAACAAGGATAGGTCGTGGGCACAGTTGCTGGCCTGTTAGACATCACGAAAGTGCCCGACTCTGACCTTCATCTTCCTTTGCATCTATTCTTACTGGCTTTCAGGCAGTGCTGAAAGATGGTCAAAATCACCCTAGACATCCCATTCTTATTTTTCCTTCCTCTGGCTTTGTAGAGTTTCTATGAGGGCCCCCCAGTGGAGAAACTTCTGGTAATAGAAATCATGCTTGAGAATGTTTCATAAAACTCATAGGGGTCAGGACTTTATGGTTGAATATAAAAGTAAGTTGTCTCATAAATAACATTCATACTTCTCAAAAAATCGTTTTATAGCTAGACCTGCCTAGGTAAGTAGCTTTGACTTAAAGCAAACAGATAGTCCTGAAAATAAAACTGCAATATGAATTGTTAAATAGCAGTTGAACCACATTATCTCCGTCCCCAGTGAGTTCTCAGTGGTCTTTCTTGATGGCCTGTTCTCTGAAAACAGGGAGTATCAATGTGAATATCATCACAGGAATAAACACATTCCATTGAACTTACCGTCAATGTGAATATCATCACATGAATAAACACATTCCATTGAACTTACCAACTCGTTAAAACAATTTATCTGCTTAAAGAGAGATGGTCAATTGGTTGGCAACCTCAAATTAGCTTTTTAACTTTTCTATGTCCACCAAACTTTAAGACCCAAAAAGTTTTCTTTAATATGAAGTGTTGGCTTAAGTTGCACAGAAATGCAGAATTAAAATAGTCAACACATTACTATGTGTGGCATATCATAACTATTAAATATTTATTGAGCATTAACAAGTGCTAACTCAACAAAACATAGAGTCTACCACTTCCAAGGACAGTACTAAAGACAATGCAAAACAATAACACCTGTGATAGCACACTCTGCTTCAGCTCACAAGACCCACAAATTTTAAATAAAATGTGTCATTTGGATCAGGATATCCTTAAGCAATTGGTTTAGTCTCTCTGAAGGATTTATGTGCATACAATGAAGGGTTTTTCTACAATCAGCACCTTTGATTGAACTGTATATATCTGAAAATAAGCAAGTAGTCAAAGATTGTGTCTCCTAATTCTGGAATAATTTCCCATCACTCTCTGGAATATAAATATTTGTTGTCTGACTCTAAGAAATCTGCTCAGGAAAACACTCTTACGGTAAAAAATTTGTTTAATAATCATTACACTAGGAATCTTTCTTTAATTTTAAATTAAGGCATAGAAATGCTAATGGAACACAGATAACTTTGCAAGATACCACTTTGTCAACAACAAAATCTCTTCTGGAAGTTTGATCAAGAACAAATGAGAGAGGCACTCAAGATGGTGGTGTGAGTACGCAGAAGTCTTCTCCCAAAATCATACATATTTGAAAATACAGCAAATACAACTATTCTTAAAGGAGAGACCAAAAGATAAAGTACAACAGCCAGGCTACATCTTCATCTGCAAGAACTCAGCATCTCACGAAAAGGGTAAGATACAAAGCCATGACCTGGCAGGGCCAAAGAACTTCCCCCACCCCAGATCATTGGTGGGAGGAAAAAAATCAGAGTGGGGAGAGAGTGGAAGCACAGGACTGCTAAACAACCAGCCTTAGTGATCTGCACTGGGAGCACAGGTACACACTGCATGGTGTACTGGATATTAGAGAAACAGAAAAGTAAAACCGAGACAAAGACTGTGAGTAGGTCCCCACAGCTGGCTCCCCTTGGACAAAAGAAAAGCAGGCACTTTAAAAGTCTTAAAGGGACAAGGGTTTAATGGGTGGACAAAAGCGTCCTGGCACACTCAGCCCAGCAGGGTGGAATTTTAAGGTACTTCATGAGCCCTAAACCCCTGGATAGCAATGCAGATCCAAAGCCCCTCATGGTGATAAGGAGCCTGCAGTTCATTCCCTGCCGCTGGCACTGCAAGCAAACCAGCTGACCCGCTGTTACTGTGGACCAGCTGGGGTGCAGCCCTGCCCAGAGCAAACCACACAGAGTCTTCTCCCAGTGCACAGCTAACCAGGCAAGACCCAGAGGCTGCTGCCTATTCACAACTGCCCAGCACAGGCAGAGGAAGCCGGCGCAAGGTCTGGAAGGCACGAAGTGGAACTGTTACCACAAGAGAACATTTGCTGCACCTGTGTGACCACTGCCAGTGCCCTAGGCTTTCCTGAGAGCCACCCCACACATGGCAGCTCAGGGGATTAACCCAGAGACTGCTCCCTGTGTGTGGGTAACAAGCACAGGCAGCAGAGAAGGGCAAGGTGATCAGCAAGCTAGAAGGAACTTTTTTCTCCCAGCTAACACACAAGCCACTTGTGGGTGATCACTTCTATCACCATGAAAAGGCAGAAGAACCTGGTTCAGCCCGAAATCAAACAATGCCAGAGAGAGGGCCCGGCAAGATAGATATAACCAATCTTCCTGAAATAGAATTAAAAATGAAAGTCATAACAATGCTGATGGACCTACAGAGAAATATGCAAGAGCTGAGGGATGAAGTCCAGTGGGAGATAAGAGAAATGAAACAATCAATAGAAGGACTTAAGAGCAGACTGGATGAGGTGCAAGAGACTGTTAATGGAATAGAAATCAGAGGACAGGAATACAGAGAAGCTGAGGCAGAGAGAAATAAAATGTCTCTAGGAATGAAATAATATTAAGAGAACTGTGTGACCAATCCAAATGGAAGAATATTCACATAATAGGGGTACCAGAAGAAGAAAGGAGAGAAAAAGGATTAGAAAGTGTCTTTCAAGAAATAATTGCTGAAAAATTCCCCAAAGGGGGGAAGGAAATAGTCTCTCAGATCATGGAAGCCCACAGATCTCCCAACACAAGGGACCCAAGGAAGACAACACCAAGACATATAATAATTAACATGGCAAAGATCAAAGATAAGGACAGGGTATTAAAGGCAGCCAGAAAGAAGAAAAAAAAAGATCACCTACAAAGGAAAACCCTTCAGGCTATCATCAGACTTCTCAAAAGAAACTTTACAGGCCAGAGGAGAATGGCATGCTATATTTAGGGCAATGAAACAGAAGGGCCTTGACCCAAGAATACTATATCTAGCAAGACTATCATTTAAATTTGAAGGAGTGATTAAACAATTTCCAGAGAAGCAAAAGTTGAGAGAATTTGCCTCCCACAAATCACCCCTGCAGGGTATTTAAAGGGACTGCTCAAGATGGAAGTACTCCTAAGACTAAATAGATGTCACCAGAGAAAATAAAATCACAGCAAAGAAAGCAGATGAACTAAATATTAACTAAAGGCAAAATATCAAATCAGCTATCCACAAAAGCAGTCAAGGGAAATACAAAAGAGTACAGAATAAAACACCTAACATATAAAGAGTAGAGCAGGAAGAATAAGAAGGGAGAGAAATAAAGAATCATCAGACTGTGTTTATAATGGCATAATAAATGAGTTAAAGTTAGATGGTTAGAGAGTAAAGAAGCTACCCTTGAACCTTTGGTAAACACGAATCCAAAGCCTGCAATGGCACTAAGTACATATCTATCAATAATCACGCTAAATGTAAATGGATGGAATGCACCAATCAAAAGACACAGACTAATAGAATGGATAAAAAAGCAAGACCCATCTATATGCTGCTTACAAGAGACTCACCTCAAACCCAAAGACATAAACAGACTAAAAGTGAAGGGATGGAAAAAGATTTTCATGCAAACAAAAGGGAGAAAAAAGCAGGTGTTGCAGTCTTTGTATCAGACAAAATAGACTTCAAAACAAATAAAATAAGAGATAAAGAAGGATATTACATAATGATAAAGGAATCAGTCCAAAAAGAGGATATAACAATTATAAATATCTATGCATCCAACACAGGAGCACAAATATATGTGAAACAAATACTAACAGAATTAAAGGAGGAAAAAAAATGCAATGCATTAATTTTAGGAGACTTCAACACACCACTCACTCCAAAGGACAGATCAACCAGACAGAAAAGTAAAGACACAGAGGCACTGAACAACACACTAGAACAGATGGACCTAACAGACATCTACAGAACCCTACACCCAAAAGCAGTAGAATACACATTCTTCTCAAGTGCACATGGAACATTTTCAGAATAGACCACATACTAGGCCACAAAAAGAACCTCAGCAAATTAAAAAATACTGAAATTCTACCAACCAACTTCTCAGATCACAAAGGTATAAAACTAGAAATAAATTCTACAAAGAAAACAAAAAGGCTCACAAATACATGGAGGCTAAACAACATGCTCCTAAATAATCAGTCAATTAATGACCAAATTAAAACAGAGATCAAGCAATATATGGAGACAAATGACAAGAGCACGATGCTCCAACTTCTGTGGGATGCAGCGAAGGCAGTCCTAAGAAGAAAGTATATAGGAATCCAGGCCTATTTAATAAAGGAAGAAAAATCCCAAATGAATAGTCTAAAGTTATAATTATTGAAATTGGAAAAAGAAGAAAAAATGAGACCCAAAGTCAGCAGAAGGAGGGACATAATAAAGATCTGAGAAAAAATAAATAATATTGAGAAGAATAAAACAATAGAAAAATCAATGAAACCAAGAGCTGCTTCTTTGAGAAAATAAACAAAATAGATAAATAAACGGAATCAGAAATGAGAAAGGAAAAATCACAACAGAAACCACAGAAATACAAAGAATTATTAGAGAATGCTATGAAAATCTATATGCTAACAAACTGGAAAACCTAGGAGAAATGGACAACTTTCTAGAAAAATACAACCTTCCAAGACTGGCCAAGGAAAAAACAGAATATTTAAACAGACCAATTACCAGCAACAAAATTGAATTGGTAATCAAAAAACTACCCAAGAACAAAACCCCTGAGCCTGATGGATTCACTGCTGAATTTTATCAGACATTTAGAGAAGACCTAATACCCATCCTCATTAAAGTTTTCAAAAAGTAGAAGAGGAGGGAATACTCCCAAACTCATTCTACGAGGCCAACAGCACTCTTATACCAAAACCAGGCAAAGACACCACAAAAAAAGAAAATTACAGACCAATATCCCTGATGAACATAGATGCAAAAATACTCAACAAAATATTAGCAAACCGAATTCAAAAATACATCAAAAAGATCATCCATCATGATCAAGTGGGATTCATCCCAGGGATGCAAGGATGGTACATTCGAAAATCCGTCAATATCATCCACCACATCAACAAAAAGAAGGACAAAAACCACGATTACCTCCATAGATGCTGAAAAAGCATTCGACAAAATTCAACATCCATTCATGATAAAAACTCTCAACAAAATGGGTATAGAAGGCAAGTACCTCAACATAATAAAGGCCATATATGACAAACTCACAGCCAACATCATACTTAACAACGAGAAGCTGAAAGCTTTTCCCCTAAGATCGGGAACAAGACAGGGATGCCCACTCTCCCCACTTTTATTCAACATAGTACTGGAGGTCCTAGCCATGGCAATCAGACAAAAAAAAAAGAAATACAAGGCATCCAGATTGGCAATGAAGAAGTCAATCTGTCACTGTTTGCAGATGACATGATATTATACATAAAAACCCTAAAGAATCCACTCCAACACTACAAGAAATAATATATGAATTCAGCAAAGTTGCAGGATACAAAATCAATACACAGAAATCTGGTGCATTCCTATATACTAACGATGCACTAGCAGAAAGAGAAAACAGGAAAACAGTTCCATTCACAATTGCATCCAAAAGAATACAATACCTAGGAATAAACATAAAAAGGAAGTGAAAGATCTATACCCTGAAAACTACAAGACACTCCAAAGAGAATTTAAAGAGGACACTAACAAATGGAATTCATCCCATGCTCTTGCACAGGAAGAATTAATATTGTCAAAATGGCCATCCTGCCTAAAGCAACCTACATATTCAATGTAATCCCTATCAAAATACCAACAGCATTCTTCAACGAACTGGAAAAAATAGTTCTAAAATTCATATGGAACTACAAAAGACCCCAAATAGCCAAAGCAATCCTGAGAAGGAAGAATTAAGCAGGGGGGATCTCACTTCCCAACTTCCAGCTCTACTACAAAGCCACAGCAATCAAGACAATTTGGTACTGGCACAAGAACTGACCCACAGAGCAGTGGAACAGAACAGGGAGCTCAGATATTAATCCAAATATATATGGTCAATGAATATATATGATAAAGGAGCCATGGATATACAATGGGGAAATGACAGCCTCTTCAACAGCTGGTGTTGGCAAAACTGGGCAGCTACATGTAAGAGAATGAAACTGGACTACTGTCTAGCCCCATACACAAAAGTAAGTTCGAAATGGATCAAAGACCCAAATGTAAGTCATGAAACCATAAAACTCTTAGAAAAAAACATAGGTGAAATCTCTTGGACATAAACATGAGTGACTTCTTCATGAACATATCTCCCCAGGCAAGGGAAACAAAAGCAAAATGAACAAGTGTGACCATATCAAGTTGAAAACCTTCTGTACAGCAAAGGACACCATCAGTAGAACAAAAAGACATCCTACCATATGGAAGAATATATTCATAAATGACATATCTCATAAAGCTTTGACATCCAAAATATATAAAGAGCTGATGCACCTCAACAAACAAAAAGCAAATAATCCAATTAAAAAATGGGCAGAGAATCTGAACAGACACTTCTCCAAAGAAGAAATTCAGATGGCCAACAGGCACATGAAAAGATGCTCCACATCGCTAATCATCAGAGAAATGCAAATTAAAACCACAATGAGATATCACCTCACACCAGTTAGGATGGCCAGCATCCAAAAGACAAACAACAAATGTTGGCGAGGATGTGGATAAAGAGAACGCTCCTACACTGCTGGTGGGAATCTAAATCAGTTCAACCATTGTGGAAAGCAGTATGGAGGTTCCTCAAAAAACTCAAAATAGAAATACCATTTGACCCAGGAATTCCACTCCTAGGAATTTACCCTAAGAATGCAGCAGCCCAGTTTGAAAAAGACATATGCACCCCTATGTTTATTGCAGCACTATTTACAATAGCCAAGAAATGGAAGCAACCTAAGTGTCCATCAGTGGATGAATGGATAAAGAAGATGTGGTACATATACACAATGGAATATTATTCAGCCATAAGAAGAAAACAAATCCTACCATTTGCAACAACATAGCTGGAGCTAGAGGGTATTATGCTCAGTGAAATAAGCCAGGCTGAGAAAAACAAGTATCAAACGATTTCATGCTTCTTTGGAATATAAGAACAAAGAAAAACCTGAAGGAACAAAACAGCAGCAGACTCACAGAACTCAAGAATGGACTAACAGTTACCAAAGGGAAAGGGACTGGGGAGGTTGGGCAGGAAGGGAGGGATATGGGGGTTAATGGGGCATTACAATTAGCAGGCATAATGTCGGGGGGGGTCACAGGGAAGGCAGTACAACACAGAGAAAACAAGTAGTGATTCTATAGCATCTTACCATGCTGATGGACAGTGACTGTAATGGGGTATGGGGTGGGGACTTGATAATGGGTGGAGTCTAGTAACCATAATGTTGCTCATGTAATTTTACATTGATGATACCAAAATAAAAAAAGAACAAATGATGCAGGGTAAGAAGGTATTTATAATAAGTATCATACTTCATGGTTTGAAAATATCAATTACAACAGTGACAACAATTAAAGTTGTATTAAAATGAAACACTTCCTTTTCCAAACAAAGATTCAGACTTCCCTTCTAGGCTGATTGGTCCATCTTCACCTTCTCTGGGAAGTCCCATCTGTCTGCCAGTCTTGATTTTTGCCAAAACTCATTCATAATATGAAGCTTCAATTGATTTCATATGCTGTAATTCTATGTAGTTGTGCTTCATTTGAGGACATGGCTGGGACCTGAAAACAGTATATTCCTTCAGGTATGAGGAAATCAGGGTGAGGCTTGCAGTATTTGAAAAGAATGATGAAGGTTTGGAATGCATCCCTAAATTTCACCATCTGCTGAAATACATACAAGCTTAAATAAACCAGATTGTCAATCATTCATTCATCATTCATTTAATAATCAATTTGGCAATACCATAGTCACTGTCCTGGGTGCCAAAATAAGTAACTCAAAACAGAGCTACACCTCTCAGGAACCTAGAAGAGAACTATACTGAGCTTGAATACTACTTTTCAAAAGGAAAACTGCATATTTTTTTAATCTTTTGGAAATGCATTCATTACTTATGCATGTATCTTCAGGATGATATCTTTCTAACAACTTAATGCTTGTTAATTAAATAAGATGTTTTCTGTTTGCTTTTCAGGATAGAAGACTGGTGAGAGAATCAAGAGAGGATTAGAGGACAGTGTGTTCCCATTCCACATCATGTCAACCACAAAAAGAAATTAAGAGGGTTAGCAATATCTTCCTGTGGCCATGCTTTCATCCATCTCTAAATCTCAGGCAGCTATGAGATTACTGGATTTCCTTAATCACAGTGTTGCTGTTTCTTATAATGCTCCAAAATCCCCTTTGCCTAGTCTAATTCTGCCCTAACTTTCACAGCTTCAATTATACTTTCTCCTTAAATGTTTCCTTGGTTCTTGAAGTCTCATTGTTCGCCACTCTGCTGTTTCTCAACTTATGGTCACACTACAAAAAATGTTAGGTGTTATTGGCATGTGGTCTTATAAATAATTATTCCACATGTTTTCTTTATCGAATTGAGTCTAAGTTCCTAGAAAAAGTCAATGTCACTATATATGTGGCATCCCCCATTTGTGCAAATGAGTGCTTACAGCAAAGACTCTATAATTACTTACTGACTGATTAATGGATTGATTGGTTAGTTGCTAAGTAGTTTTTCTTCATGTCATGCCTCCTTTAACTATTCATCACATGAAGAAATAAACAATATCTTTGCTATTGCCACCCATTCCCACCTTCCCTCCCTGCTGGCATTTATTGCTGCATATCTCTATCTTTTCAGAAGTCCATTCTACGATTTCTGTAATTTGAAATACTCTCTCTGACAGTAATGATTACTTTATGTTTCTGAGGAGGGAATAATTTGTCCTTAACTGCTCACATACTTCTTCATATTTTTATTATGAAAGAATTGTTTGTTTTTTCTTATTTCTTAATTTATATAAATTAAACCAAGAATTTTGATATTTACTTCAGCACTTGACTGAAATGATCAGAACTCTGAAATGGTTGCCCTTCACTCTCTGCCTCTTGGCTCACATCTCAGCTTTGCAGAGAGGCCTCTTTCAGAGGTATCTCCTTATATTAGTGTTCTATTGCTTTGTAACAACTTACCACAGACATAGCAGCTTAAAATACACATTCATTATCTCATAATTACTCTGGGCTGGAGGCCAGCCACCACCTAGCTGGATCCTTTGCTCAGATCATACAGTGCTGCAGTCAAGGTGCCAGCAGGGCTGAGTTTCCCACCTAGGGCTTAAGGTTCTCTTTCAAGATCATGGTTATTGGTAGAATTCATCTCTTTGTCATTGGAGCGCTAAGCTCCCCTATTTCTTTATTGGTTATCAACCACTGTGAGCTATCAGCTCCTAGAGACCGCCCTCAATTCCTTGACACATGGCCTCCTCTTCTCACAACATAGTAGTTGGCTTTGTCTTCTAGGCCAGAAGGCATACATCTCTCTGTTGCTTCACCATCTTTTAAAGGCCAGACATGATTAGACAGGCCTACCCAGGATAATCTGTTGATTAACTACAAGTCAAGTGATTAGGGACCCTATTTACATCTGTAAAATCACTTTTGTCATATAATAGAATATATATATCATTATTCTTACAGGTCTTCCCCACCTCAAGGAGAAAGGATTTTATAAACACAAGGGACATTGGGGGTCATTTTAGAATTCTGTTACCACACTTCCTTATCCTGCTCCTTTTTCTCCATTTTCTTACATAATATTCCTCACATGATATATCATACATGTATTTAATATATTTGCTGTTATTGTTTATTCCTCCAACTGGAATATAAGCCTCTCAACATAGGGATTTTAATGTTCTTTCTTTTCTTACTTATATACACCAAGATCTAGAAGAGGGCTTGTTTCATTTCATATGCTCAAAAAACAAGTAATAAGTGAATAAATAGATCATGAAAACCCTCTACCATCAATACAAAAGATATTTGAGAAGACTTTATTGAGAAAAAGGCAGAAGGCTCTTTGTTTCCCAGGAAACAATTGTTTAATCACTGTTTTTGTACAACATTAGAGAAATTAAATAAACAATACACAGATCACAAAATTCTACAGACATAAGTAAAATTATAATTGTGGTTTGTCTGGAGGTGAGGTACTTTGTTTTTAAGCTTTTGTCCTTCTAGTTTCCATTTTTTACCTATTTTCTACAAGTCTGAATTATTTTTAGAATTGTGGTAATAAAACATCCTGTAATAAATCTTTAAGCACTTGCTTTGAAATAGAAATTTCTTCACAAATATCTTTGATTATTTTGTATGTGTTTGTGTTAACAGAGTAAAACTTGTTCTTCAACCTCATTTTATTATGTAAAGATGAAGTTGTTTAGTAGTAGCTCTTGAGAGAGAACTTAACATCAATGACATGTTTTGTACAACAAAAATGAGAAAGGTTTCCCCAAATGGTGAAAATTGAGGAGTCAGAACATTTCATGCCTTGTAGAAGTTGCCAAATGACTTTTTTTGTATGTGCCTGTTTTACAATGTTATACTGTAATCTAAGATTTTGCAACATTAAGACAACCACAATTAAAACTGAAGAGTACTTTACCATTATTACCTTAAGGAATCTTAGGAAAATAATGTGATTAAAACAAATAAATCATCCAGCCAATAAAAACAGTATAAGTTCCACATTTAACTATTGACTCTCATATTGACTAGTTGTCTGAATTAAAGCAATTCCCTTTACTTTGAATAACTACTTCGATATTTACTAGTATTGTAAAACACTCTTGTAAACTATTAAAATCTTTTAAGATATTAAATTGAATTTCTGTAGGGTATTAAACCATGCCTTGTGTTAACTATCTGTAAAACAAATTGAGGAACAGTACATCTACTGAGGTCTGTAGTATTGTTATAGTGGCATGAAGTGACTGCTACAGACAGGCTTACATACTGCTTAACTTTATTCCCAAAAAGAGAGACCCAAGAATATGGGAAGAGACAATATTGAAAGAGATAATGGCTGTGAAACTAGAAACATAAAAAAAGACCTGTGAAGTATTAATAAAACAAAACCCACCCCCAGACCCACTGTGATAAAACCACAGAATTATAAACACGAGGAGCAGCCAGAAAAAAAGACCAATTTACAACAAAAGAATAACAAGAGACCAGAAGCCAATGTTCACAGCTGCCATGTAAGGCAGCAAAGTAAGTGACTGGGAGTAAATAGTGGTCAGCCCAGAACTGTATGCACCACAAACTTACATTCATGACTGAATATGAAATACAGTTCAGGCAAAATATCTTGTGGGTGAAATAATGAGCAAAGATAATCATAAATATGTTTTTTAATTTCAAATGAATGAGTAAACAAAAATATTATGTAAAAATAATAATGAGTAATTTGAGTCATTAAAAGGATAACATTGCAATTTCTAGGTTACATAGCAAAATAATAACAATAGGATGTTACATTTCCAAACTATTAAAGAAATCAAGTGGGATGAGAAAAGATAGAGAAAAAAAAAATCACCCAAAAGAAGGAAACAAGACAAATAGAAAATACAAAATTAGTAACAGAATTGAATCCCAATACATGAATAATCAAAATAATTGTGCTAAATTCTTCAGTTTTTAGATTGGTTAAATAAACAAGATAGGTGTATACCATTGACAAGAGACATCTCTAAAATTTAAAGATGTGGATATTAGACTGTAAAAGATTGGGAAAAATTATACCAGGTAACTCGTACCCACAAGACTGTTGTGGCAGATGCATAGACTTGAAGGTAAAAAAGCATGATTTAATTAGAAAGGATCATTGACACACTGACAAAGGATTCAATTTGCCAAGAATATATAATAATTCTAAACTTGTATTACCTAATAGCTTGTCAAAAATTGTATGTGGAAGTAGGAGGCAAATCCTCAATCAAAATCAGATATTAAAATGCCTCTCAGTAATTAAGAGATCAAACATTAGAAATAAAGCAGAATTAATTAACTTGCTCTTATGGATGTTTAGGACACTGAACCCAATAAATTAAAATCTCACATTTTTTAACCTTACATGAAACATTTTTTAAAGTGTCTAAGTATGAAGTAATAATGCAAGTCTTACAAATTTCACGTGATTGATATGTGTATATGGTGTATATACATGTACATAATATTGTTTTCTAAACACTAGCAATTAATTAAATTTATAAATAATTTTCCATAAATAATTAATACAGCCACACTATTATTTCTACAAGTATAAATAATAAGTATCACTAACAATATTGAATAATTATCAAGTTTGTCAGATGTAACACCAATGTATTAAGGTGTTACATTTCTATATATCAGCTTCAAAAAGTCAGAACCTAACATTTTACAAAAAGATATAATTTATGATAGCAAAAAGTAAGATATACAGGAATAAACATAACATATAATATACTAGGCCTTTCTAGAGAGAATTATAAAAGTAAATTGGGACTTTAAAGACCTGAATGACTGGACAGAAGGAACATTTTCATTGACATAATAAAATACAATATAGTAAAAAATTTCCTTGCTAATAAATATGATGATTATCTGCTCTTTAGTAATCAGGAGAAGTAAATTAAATACAATATTATTATTATATTACAGAACCACTTGTGTTATTTTAGAACCTCCAAATTCATAAAAATTTAAAAGTCTGACAATTTCAAGTATTGTCAAGATGTAGAGAATTGGGAACTTCTATATTTTATAGATGTATAAATATCTACCACTTTCGAAAACAATTTGGTAATATCTAGTAAATGTAGGCATTCCCTACATCCCATGAGTGTCATTGTAAAACAGTACTTCCTATCATTTTAAAAGTCCATAGCAGAAGATAACGTTTGTACAGTGTACTAGGGTAATAAATAAATCTGCCTGCAATCCCAGAGCTGAGGGGGCCAATGAACCTTCACACTTGTATTACAACAGAGATTAGTTGGAAATACTGCCCTAGAGAGTGCCATGCAATATGTACCAGAAGACTTGTGCGAAAATGGTCATGGCAGCATTTCTTGTAGTAGAGATATAAAAATTAAATTAATCTACATATCTATTGATAGCAGAATGCATAAATAAACATATAACAGAATAAATATGATATAATGTTAACAAAGATTTCTCAAGAACTAATATGAAGTGAAGAATCAAGTCACCAAAAATGTATGCAACATGATTACAAAACAAAAAAATATTTATTAACTGTGTTCTATGCATTGTCCTTGATCTTTGTCTTGTTTTTTTTTTCTCTTCCACTTTTTTATCTTTCTCTGGTTTTAACTAGACATTTTATGTGACATTTTCTCTCTCTTATTAGCATAAAAATTATACTTCTTTTTAAAACAATTTTTAAGTGTTTTCTGAGAGTTTTAACTATATATTTAAAACTAACCTAAGTCCACTTTCAAACAACACCACACTCTCATGGGAAGTGTGAGAAACCTAAAGTATTCCCAGTTCCTCCCTCCCACCCCTCATAACATTGCTGTCATTGATTTCATTTATCCATAAGCTATAACAAATCAATATATTGTTGCTATTATTATTTTGAACTGTTATCTGTTAGATCAATTAAGAATAAGAAATTAAAATGTATTATTTTACTTTCATTTATTCCTTCTCACTCTTCTATGTGTATCCAAGTTTCTGACTTACATCATTTTACTTCTTTCTGAAGATATTCATTTAACATTTCTTAGATGTTTACTCTCAATAAATCCCCTTAATCATAGTTTCTGTGAAAAGACTATTTTTCCTACACTTTTGAAGGATGACTTCACTGTATACAGAATTCTAGGCTGTTGAAGTCTTTTTCTTTAACACTTCAAATACTTTACTCTTTTCTTGAATGAATGAGAAATTCAATGTTAATTCTTATTCTTGCTCCTAATTAAGTTCATTTTTTCTTCTAGCTTTTTTCAAGATATTCTGTCTTTGTTTTTCTGTAACTTGAATGTAGTAAGTGTAGGTGTGGATATTTTAGAATTTATCCTTATTGGTATTCTCTTAGCTTGCTGGATCTTTAATTTTGCATCTGTCTTTAATTTGGGAAAATTTTCAGTCATTATTCAAATATTTCTTCTCTTTCTGGTATTCTCATTATGATGTTAAATAACTTTATGATTCTTATACAATATTCAGAGATTTTGTTCTTTATTTTTTCACTTTTTCCTCTTTGGTTTTCAATTTGGGTAGTTTTTATTGGCATATCTTCAAGTTCACTGTTCTTTTCTCAGCCATATTCCATCTACTAATAAGTCCATCAAAAGCATTTTTCATTTCTGTTACTATTTTTAAAATATTATTTCTAGGATTTCTGTTTTATTCTCTTAGAGTTATCATCTTCCTGCTTACATAGCCCTTCTGTTCTTATATGTTGTCCACTTTTTTCTGTTAGAGCTTTTAGCATATTAAATAGTAATATAATTTTATTTAATAGTAATAAAATTTCATCAATTTTGGATTCTTAGTATGATCATTCTAAAATCTCTGCCATATTTGAGTCAGTTCTAATGATTGCTTTGTCAGAAGGAGTGTGTTTTTTGCCTTTTACTATGTCTTCTTTTTGTTGAAAGAGAGATATGATATATCAGACAAAAGAAACTAAGGAAATAGACCTTTAGTGTAAGGTTATCTGTTAGGTTTTTGGCTGTTTACTGCTTGCTATAACTGTAGGTATCCAAGGCTAAAATTCCCTCTTATGTTTTTTTTTTAATCTTCCCTGTTGTCTTTGGGTTTCCCTACAAACTCCGTCTTAAATAAGTCTGAGTCTTATATTTACTTTCAGCTGTAATTCCATTATTTTACAGGAGACTGGTTGATGAGGTGGTAAGATGTAGGGGAAAGGTTAGCGTTCTATCATCTCATGATCAGGGCTCAGTCTTTTAGTGGGCCCATGCCCTGGCTATGGCCTTCACAGTGTTTCCCAGTCTCCTCAGTCATCTTACGGGAGACAGGAAAACTAGAAAGCACTGGAGTTGGATATTTCCCTTCACCACACTGGTCAGGCTTTGACAAAACTCATGTTGGTTAGACTGTGATAAAATACTTTCCCTTCAGTGCAGGCCTTTGTTAATGAAAACATAGTGCTCTGGGTGTAATTCAGATACATCTAATCGTTGTTCAGAAGATTCAACAAGAAAAACAATTTATAATAACAAAAAAGAAGAAAAATGCTTAGGAATAAAGGTGCAAAGAAACGCACAAATAGATTTGAACAAATGTTAAAGGTACATCTTTTCCTTGAATAGTTCCCTTCAGTATCATAAAGATGTCAATTCCTCCAGGTAAATATGTAAATATAAGATATCACTAAAGGACTACAGACCTACAGACTGCTGGATGCAGACGTAATTCTACTGCTCAACCTACCGCTGTGAGACTAAAGCCGGGTAATAAACCCTTTTAACACCAAGAACATCCCATTGTCATTCCTCAGTCACACTGAATCCATAATGAACTTGCCCAGGGCTGAAACCCTCAGGCAAGACAGATTACCTCCATAATCCCAAGGTTATGAATTATTATAATTATTATTATTTTCCCAGCATTTTGTATTTTACTCCTATGATTAGGTTACTCATAGGAAACAGTCAAATTAAGACAGATTACCTGGGTGATCTTGATGTAATCATGAGAGTTTTTAAAGTACAATGGTCTGCAGACCGAGGAAAGGAAAGTCGTGATTTGAAGCAGAAAATAGGATTCCACACAATGTGGCTCATTTGAAGATGGAAGTGACCACATGTCAAGAAATAAAGGCAGCAAAAAGATGGCAGTGTGAGAGGTGAGACAGAAGCTTCCTCCTAAAACCACATATAATACAAAAATATAATTAATACAACTAATCCTGAAAGAGCAACATGAAAGAGGGCTGCACCAAACTGCACTCACCTGGAGAAAAGAATAAACCTCACAGAACAGGGTAACGTACCAAAGCTGTGGTAGGAGGACCCAAGCCCTTCCCCCACCCCAGCTCACCAGCGGGAGGAAGAAAAATGGAGCGGGGAGGGAGTAGAGGCCTGGGACTGCTGAATACCTAACTCTGGAGATCTGCTAAGGGAGCACAAACCTACATTTCATGGTGCTTGCATGGTACTCTAGTGATTAGGGGGTTGGATAGCTAAGACAGGCAAAATTCCTTGAGAGACTGAGATTCCAGCTTCTAGCGGAAAGCAAGATCCATATCTGGCTGTTCTGGGATAAAAGAAAGGTGGGCAGTCTGAGAGACTTCCTAAGAGCAATAGGGCTGCTAAAGGGGCAAGGATTGAACAGAGCTTACTGCTCAGGAGAAAGGACAGGTAGATAAAATGGTCCAGGTGCACTCTGCCCAGCAAGTTGTGAGCTTTCACAATCTTCAGGAACTCCAGTTCCCTGGCTGGCTACACAGCTCCAAGGACCCCTTCCGTGATACACACCCTACTGTGCCTTTCTCCTGGCCAGCCCAACCTGGCTCGCAAACCAGCCAACCCTACCCTACCATTAGGCCAGCCAGAGGGAAGACCTGTCTACAGCAAGTACAAATGCAAAGCATAGAGGCTTATACCTTTGTGCTCAACCCACTGGATCAGGCAGTGGAGATAGGCAGAGCGTTGGGAAGCAGGAAACAGCTCTTCCCTACCCCAGGCACTAATACCACTGCCCTGTGACCCCAACATTGCTTCAGAGGCTGAGCAGCTCCATAGAATTAAGCTTCTGGGCACTAGAGGGTGCCATATACAAATATGAAATGCCAAAGCTACCTGGTTCAAAGTAAAATTATGAATACAACTCCTGAGAAAGATTTAAATGACATTGACCTCATGAATATTTCTGAAAGAGATTTCAAAATAAAAATCATTAACATGCTCATGGAAGTACAGAAAAATATTCAAGAACTCAGCAATGAAATCTGGTTGGAGATCCAATCGTTGAACAGAAAAATAGAGGGTATTAAAAACAGATTAGGTATGGTGGAGGAGATGATAAATGAAATATAAACTAGAGAAGAGGAATACAAAGAAGCTGAGGCACAGAGAGAAAAAAGGATCTCTAAGAATGAAAGAATATTGAGAGAACTGTGTGACCAATCCTAATGGAACAATACTCTCATTATAGAGGTACCAGAAGATGAAGAGAGAGAAAAAGGGATAGAAAGAGTCTTTGAGGAGGTAATTGCTGAAAACTTCCCCAATCTGGGGTAGGAGATAGTCTCTCAGGCCATGGAGGTGCACAGATCTCCCAACACAAGGGACCCAAGGAAGACAACACCAAGACATATAGCAATTAAAATGGCAAAGATCAAGGGTAAGGACAAAATATTAAAAGCATCCAGAGACAGAAATAAGATTACATACAAAGGAAAGCCCATGAGGCTATCATCAGACTTCTCAGCAGAAACTTTACATGCAAGAAGGGAGTGGCATGATGTACTTAATGCAGTGAAGCTGAAGGGCCTTGAGAAGAAAGGTTACATTATGCGGCAAGATTATCATTTAAATTTGAAGGAAGGATTAAACAATTTCCAGGTAAGAAAAAGCTGGGAGAATTTACCTCCCACAAATCGTCTCCACAGTTTATTTTGGAGAGACTGCTATAGATGGAAGTGTTCCTAAGGTTTAATAGCTGTCACCAGAGGTAACAAAACCACAGTAAAGAAAGTATAAAAGCTAATTATTAAGCAAATGCAAAATTAAATTAACTATCCCCAAAGTCAATCAAGGGATAGACAGAGAGTACAGAACACGATACCTAATATATAAAGAATGAAGGTGGAAGAAAAAGAAGGAGAAAAAAAAAGAACCTTCAGATTGTGTTTTTGATAGCATATTGAGTTAAGTTAGACACTTAGATAGTAAGTTAACCCTGAACCTTTGGTAACCACGAACCTAAAGCCTGCAATGGTAATAAGTACATACCTATCGATAATCACCCTAAATGTAAATAAACTGAACACACCAACAAAAAGACATAGAGTCACTGAACAGATAAAAAAACAAGACCCATCTATATGCTGTATACAACAGACTCACTTTAAACCCAAAGACATAAACAGACTAAAAGTGAAGGGATGGAAAAAGATATTTCATGCAACTAATAGGGAGAAAAAAGCAGGAGTTGCAGCACTTGTATCAGACAAAATAGACTTCAAAACAAAGAAAGTCACAAGAGACAAAGAAGGGCATTACATAATAATAAAAGGGTGAATCAATCAAAAAGATATAACCATTATAAATATCGATGCACCCAACACAGAAGCACCTACATATGTGAAACAAATACTAACAGAATTAAAAGGGGAAATAGAATGCAAAGCATTCATTCTAGGAGACTTCAACACGCCACTCACTCTGAAGCACAAGTCAACCAGACAGAAAATAAGAAAGGAGACAGACGCACTGAAAAACAGATTAGAACAGATGGACCTAACAGACATCTACAGAACTCAACACCCAAAGCAGCAGAATACACATTCTTCTCAATGCACATGGAACATTTCAAGAATAGATCATATACTAGGCCACAAAAAGAGCCTTGGTAAATTAAAAAACATTGAGATTGTACCAACCAGTTTCTTAGACCACAAAGAAATAAACAGCACAAAGAAAAGGAAAAGTCCCCCACACACATGGAACCTTCACAACATGCTCCTAAATATATCAATGACCAAATAAAAACAGAAATCAAGCAATATATGGAGACAAATGACAACAATAATTCAACACTGCAAAATCTATGGGACGCAGTGAAGGCCGTGCTAAGAGGAAAGGATATTGTGATACAGGTCTACCCCAGGAAAGAAGAACAATCCCATATGAACACACTATACTCACAATTAATGAAATAAGAAAAAGAACAAATTAGGCCCAATGTCAGAAGAAGGAGGGACATAATAAAGATTAGAGCAGAAATAAATAAAACCATGAAGAATAAAACAATAGAAAGAATCAATGAAAGCAAGAACTGGTTCTTAGAGAAAATAAATAAAATAGATAAACCCCTAGCCAGACTTGTCAAGAAAAAAAGAGAGTCTCTTCACATAAACAGAACCAGAAATGAGAAAGGAAAAATCACTACAGACACCACAGAAATATGAAGAATTATTAGAGAGTACTATTAAAAATTATATGCTAACAAACTGGATAACCTAGAAGAAATGGACAACTTTCTAGAAAAACATAACCTTCCAATGCTGACCCAGAAAGAAACAGAAAATTTGAACAGACCAATTACCAGCAACAAAATTGAACTGGTAATCAAAAACCTACCTGAGAACAAAACTCCTGGACCAGATGGCTTCACTGCTGAATTTTATCAAACATATAGTGCAGACATAATACCCATCCTTCTTAAAGTTTTCCAAAGAGTAGAAGAAGAGGGAATACTTCCAAACTCATTCTATGAGGCCAGCAACACTCTAGTACCAAAACCAGGCAACGACACCACAAAAAAGAAAGTTACAGACCATTATCCCTGATGAACATAGATGCAAAAATACTCAACACAATATTAGCAAACCAAATTCAAAATACATAAAAAAGATCATCCATCATGATCAAGTGGGACTCATCCCAGGGATGCAAGCATAGTACTACATTCAAAAATCCATCAACATCATCCACCACATCAACAAAAAGAAGGACAAAAACCATGTGATCATCTCCACAGATGCTGAAAAAGCATTCGACAAAATTCAACATCCATTCATGATAAAAACTCTCAACAAAATGGGTAAAGAGGGCAAGTACCTCAACATAATAAAGACCATATATGACAAACCCACAGCCAATGTCATACTTAACAGTGAGAATCTTAAAGTTTTTCCTTTAAGATCGGGAACAAGACAAGGATGCCCACTATGCCCACTTCTATTCAACATAGTACTGAAGGTTCTAGCCATGGCAATCAGACAGCACAAAGAAACAAAAGGCATCCAGATTGGCACGGAAGAAGTTAAACTGTTCCTGTTTGGAGATGATATGTTACTGTACATAAAAAATGCTAAAGAATCTACTACAAAACTATCTGAATTCAGCAGAGTTCCAGGATACAAATTTAAGATGCTGAAATCTGTGACATTCCTATACACTTAACAATGAACTAGCAGAAAGAGAAATCAGAAAAAAAATTCCATTCATAGTTGCATCAAAAAAAATAAAATACCTAGGAATAAACCTAACCAAGAAAATGAAAGACCTGTACTCTGAAAACTACAAGACACTCACAAGAGAAATTAAAGAAGATACCAATCCATGGAAACACATCCCGTGCTCATGGAGAGGAAGAATTAATATTGTCAAAATGGCCATCCTGCCTAAAGCAATCTACAGATTCAATTAAATTCCTATCAAAATACCAACAGCATTCTTCAACAAACTAGAGAATAATGTTCTAAAATTCATATGGAACCAAAGAAGACCCGAATAGCCAAAGCAATCCTGAGAAGGAAGAATAAAGCTGGGGGGATTATGCTCCCCAACTTCAAGTTGTACTACAGAGCTACAGTAATCAAGACAATTTGATACTGGCACAAGAACAGACCCATAGACCAATGGAACAGACTAGAGAGCCCTGATATAAACCCACCCGTATGTGGTCAATGAATATATGGTAAAGGAGCCAAGGACATACAATGGGGAAATGACAGACTCTTCAACAACTGGTGTTTGCAAAACTGGACAGCTACATGCAAGAGAATGAAACTGGATTATTGTTTAACCCCATAAACAAAAGTAAACTCGAAATGGATCAAAGACCTGAATGTATGTCATGAAACCATAAAACTCTTAGAAGACAACATAGGCAAAAATCTCCTGAATATAAGCATGAGCAACTTCTTCCTGAACACATCTCCTCAAGCAAGAGAAACAAAAGCAAAAATAAACTCATGGGACTACATCAAACTAAGTTTCTGTACAGCAAAGGGCACCATCAACAGAATAAAATGGCATCGTACAGTATGGGAGAATATATTTGTAAATGACATATCTGACAAGGGGTTAACATCCAAAATATATAAAGAACTCACATGCCTCAACACCCAAAAAGCAAATAACCTGATTAAAAAATGGGCAGAGGATATGAAGAGACAGTTCTCCAAAGAAGAAATTCAGATGGCCAACAGACTAATAGATGCTCCACATCCAACAGGGAAATGCAAATTAAAACCACAATGAGATATCACCTCACACCAGTAAGGATGACCAGCATCAAAAAGATTAAGAACAACAAATGCTGGCGAGGATGCAGAGGAATGGAAACCCTCCTACTCTGCTGGTGGGAATGTAAGCTAGTTCAACCATTGTGGAAAGCAATATGGAGGTTCCTCAAAAAACTAAAAATAGAAATACCATTTGACCTGGGAATCCTGCTCCTTGGAATTTACCCAAAGAATACAACTTCTCAGATTCAAAAAGACATATGCACCCCTATGTTTTTGCAGCACTATTTACAATAGCCAAAAAGATATGGAAGCAACCTAAGTGTCCATCAGTAGATGAATGGATAAAGAAGATGTTGTGCATATACACAATGGAATACTATTCAGTGATAATAAAGAAACAAATCCTACCATTTGCAACATCATCAGTGGAGCTGGAGGATATTATGCTCAGTGAAATAAGCCAGGTGAATAAAGACAGGTGCCAAATTATTTCCCTCATTTGTGGAATATAACAATGAAGCAAAACTGAAGGAACAAAATAACAGCAGACTCAGAGACTCCAAGAAAGGACTAGTGGTTACCAAAGCGGAGGGGTTTGAGATGGCAGGTTGGGAGAGAAGGAGAAGGATATTGAGAGGTATTGTGTTTTGTACACATGGTGTGGGGGATCATGGGAAAACAGTGTAGCACAGAGAAGGCACATAGTGAATATGTGGCATCTTATTACACTGATGGACAGTGACTGCATTGGGGTATGGGTGGGGACTTGATAATATAGGTATATGTAGTAACCACATTTTGTTTTCATGTGAAACCTTCATAAGAGTGTATATCAATAATACCTTAATAAAAAATTTAAAAAAATTTTTTAAAGGATATCACTAAGATGTTAGTAACCTTTTACATGAACTGGATAAGTTGGCTCTAAAAGTTGTATATGGATAGACATATTAAGAAGAGCTAGGAAAATGTTGAAAAAGAACAGTAGTAAGTTGGGTGACAAATAGATTAAAGCCTTCTACCTAGTGATTGTAAATAAAATAGTGTATTATGGCACATGGACTAGTGGACTAAAATAGAAAGTCCATAAATAAACCCTAGTATATATGGAAATTTAGTATATGATAAAGTTTGTATTTTAAATAACTAAGAAAATGATATACTTTTTGCTTGATTGTGTTGAGACAACAGGTTAGCCATTTGAGAAAAAAAGAATTTAGATTCTCTCATTCCATACATCAGAATAAACTCTAAATAAATCAGAGGGAAAATGTACAAGTTCTAGCATAAAATTTGGGCAAATTCCTCTATGATCTGGATGTGGGAAAAGTCTATCTAAATAATACTTTAAATTCAGATAAAATAAAATAATGGCAAGTTAGGTTATATGAAAATATTTTTATAACCTTTTACATGAGCAAAATAAAAACTGTAACCAATGTCAAAAGTCAGATTGGATAAAAAAATACTTGCAACATACATCAGTGTCACACCTACTACATAAAGAACTTCTAAATCTTGAGAAAAATAAAATAAAATTTGTATCTTCACACATCAGAGAATTTCCCCTTTATAATTACCAAGCATAGTCAGAATCATTATTCAACTTGATTAAGGGAAGTCTGATCTTTTACTAAATATTTCTGAGAATCTTCAGGATATCTATCTACATCAAACCATTGTGAAGATTACACATAATTTTGAAGACAAAATTTTTTAAACTCCTTGAGTGTGTTCCAGATATTATTAATGTAAATTCAGCCATACTAAGTCTACCAAATATTTAAACACCTAGAATTGGTTTCATCTGAATTTTGTATATTACCATGAATATTGATAGAATGAAGACAATGGAGTATCCATAATGTCTCCTAAGACATCAGAAAAAGATTTAACTGCTCAAAATAGTTTATGTTTTAAAACATTTTATATCAGTTATTTTAATTTCAAGACATGACAAGTTATGTGTGAGAACACCACATATATTAAACAAGCAACTTATTGTTAAATCAGGCTGAACAGTTAAGGATTTTGTTCAGTTTTTTAAAGCATAGCATATATTCTACAATCAATATTTTAAATGATTTTTCAGTAGTCATGTACTTTAAAAGTTAGCAGAAAAAACCATACACAGCCATAACATGAATGCATAATAGATGTTATCCTGTTTTATTTTTCAGCTTCTTTCCTTAGCAGTTATTTACCATATCTTGATAATGATGCAACTGAGTGAGCCCAGAAAAATCTCCATCTACATTTCATGTATTATTCATATTAATTTTAAAAGCAACTAGCTTTCAAAAGGGTTAGCTCCAGAGAACAAAATTTTATGGTCACCTTTAAATTATATTAACATAGCCAAGAGCTAAGGACTTTAGTTATATTAAACACAACCTAAAGCAAATTCAAGTCTTTTTTTGATAAATGCCTCATTTTCTCAGTAAAAGCCTTTTCTAAATCTTTAATGATATTTTAGAATGCAGACAGGGTAACTATGACTGCCTGACTTTTAAATGGATAAAATGGTGCCAATATCCTTTTATAATTTTACACTGAACACCCGAAGAAGGAATCAAATCCTAACCCAATAATAGTTTTAATTGACAATAATATGTAACAGATTACTCAATTACAACTATTTAACTTTGGGCAAAATATTTCGAAAATCGTACTAAGTAAAATCATGTTTAAGGAACTTCCTTCATCTTGAATGGCATGTAAACATTGAATCAGTAATATTTCGTTTGGTTCAATCCTATTTTCCTAAAGCAAATAGAGGTTTACCCAACTGAGATTTAAACATATGCTGTGCATATTGTAGACGCTGAGTGAGTACTTGCTCTTTGATTAATGATGACATTTTTGGGTGTGATGTTTGGCTTATGGGTTTAAATCTGGCACTAATATATCATTTAGGACTCTTGGTTGTGGATGACAGAGAACTTTTCCAAAGAACAAGGGTTAGGAGCCTTCATTTGGTTTCAAACAATATTTCTGCTATTGTTTCACCTCTGTAAGTTCTACTTTCTTTGTGTTGCTCCCATTCTAAAAAAAAAAGGCTCTCCCATCATGTGGCCAAGATATCAGAAGACACTTCCTTTCGTTTTTGCAGGATTTTATTAATCAGAAACATGTGAGTATGTCCAACTGCACACAAGAGGAGGGTATTACACAGGGGCACGAAAAGTAGAAGGCAGGCAGGGGGACCCTGGTGGACCCTTCAGAAGCTAACCAGCCACTAAATCACAGTAACCCAGAACAAATAGGGGCAGAGTGCAAGCTCTCAGAGTTGGTAGGTGTATCCAAAGATGAGTGGTTTTTTTGCACAGTAAAATCTTCTCCCTTGCATTTAAGGGTTAAAAAAAAAAAGAAAAAAAAAGTTTTTTAAAGGAAAATACTGCTAAATTGCTTAATTGAATATCATCCAGGAAATTTGAATGATGATTCTTGGGTAGAATACTGGTGACTTTTCCTTCATGTATTTGTACTTTTCAAGTGCTACATAATATGTCTGTCTTATCTTTACTTCTATGAAACCCTGAAAGTAAAATTTGAAGTCCAGGAAACTTTTAGTCTGTGTCTAATACCCTAAGAGGTGATCATTTATCTTCAATAGTTCTGGTGTTTCTTATACAAACCCCCACCTCTCACTGTTGTCAGGTGGTTTGAGAGCACCACACAGACGTGTGCGAGAGGGTATACCTCCTGATAACCTCTTCAATGCCAGGACCATGAGTATTTTAACAACATACCTTTTACAAAATAATAAAGGACTTAAAAAACTGTACTACACTAGGGTTGAGAAGTAACACTGGTGTTCAGTAGTAATGCCTGAAATATCTTTGCTGGAGGTGGAGCTGGAGAATAAGTTTAGTAAGACAACAGGGAAGAGCCCTAGAAGAGAAAAAAAAAAGGGAAAATGAGCTCATCTCTTCCTCTAAGAACTTTTAGGGTTTCATGTTTTATTTTGTTTTTTCTCAACAGTGCTTAAAACCATTTCCTGAGACTGCAGCACTGAAGAGGGCTCTACAGAAATAACATAGGCATGGAGGCTTCAGTTTAGATACAGAGAATCATTGAATATCACAGTCTACATTTTGGAAACATTTGGTAATAAGAAGTGTTGCTGGATCAGTGTAGCCGGTTGGCACAAGCAGAGAACTGAGAAACCCAATCTTATCCAGAGAACATCTATTTCATTGAGTTATGCCAGTTAAGGAATAATTATTAAGGAAAAATGAATAATCATTAGCTAATTATTAATTATAGCCTTCTTTATATGTAGATGCAAACTATATGCTACATTATTCTATATGTGTTCACATTCAATGCCCACAACAAACTAATTCATCCCTGTGTAAAGAAAATGATACTCAGTGTTTAAAATTGCCAAAGATCACATAGGTAGGAAATTGGAACTGAGGTAATGGATTTCCCTTTTTCATACATACCCTCCCCCTTCCCCATTATCATAGGAAGTAAAGCAGATTGAGAGCATGAGTTCTGGACTCATAAAGAAATCTACATTTTTGTTCGAATGTTTGTTATCCTTATAAATCTGTCTAACTTACTGGTTTCTCTATGTTTTAGTTTCCTCATCTATAAAATCCAGATAATAATGGTACCTATCATATTGATTACACTAAAGCTAAAACAAGACAGCATTATCTTATCATATCATATTGATTACAATAAAGATAAAACATGTGGAACCACTATCTATTACACTAAATACACAACAAAATACAAGTTCATTTTTGGATATTATACTAAGAGTATTTTTCTCATTTAAAAATTGCAAACAGAAAAACTTCCGGGAAGACGGCGGTGTGAGCAGGGCGGCAGAAATCTCCTCCCACCACTATATTTATCTACGAAAACACAGAAAATACATCTATTCCTAAAAGAGAGACGAGAATACACAGGAAAGCGCACAGCGTACAGCTACACCCGAGAGCACTCGGCAGCCCAAGAGGCGGGTAAGATACGGAGCCGCGACCCGGCGGGACCCGAGCACTCCCCCAACCCAGCGCACCGGCGGGAGGAGAGGATTCAGAGCCGGGAGGGAGTGGAAGTACACCCCGCGAAGTAGCCAGCCCCGGTGATCTGCGCGGGGAGCGCTGACCCACATTGCGCAGTGCAGCGGAGATTGGAGAGACAGAGGGGCAGGATCTGAGCGGGGAACGCGCCAGGGTGCTTGCAGCCGGCTCCGGGAAGGAAAAAAAAAAGTGCGCGCTTTCTTCAGCGGTCTTAAAGAGACAGGAGCCCAGTGGAGGAGCCGGATCGCCCCAGCACACTCAGCCCAGCAGGCTGGGAGTCCTGGGGAGTTTCAGACACCTTAGCTGGTGACTGAGGAAGCGTAGCCATACTTACACTTCTCACTGAGATCAACAGCCTCCTATTCGTTCCCACCCCTGCCATAGCGATAAAGGGCCCTGCGGAGCGGCACAGTCACAGCTGTGGAATAGTGGGGCAATAGCGCCACCTAGAGCATTCCCACAGAATCTACGTCCGGTGGGCATTTTTTTTTGTTGTTTTTTGTTTTGTTTTGTTTTTTGTTTTGTTTTTGTTTTTTCTTTTCTTTCTTTTTTTCTTTTTTTCTTTCTTTCTTTTTTTTTTTTTTTTCTTTTTTCTTTTTTTTTTTCTTCTCTTTTTAAAGTCTTAAAGAGCCCAGCTGACATACGTGGCAACTATCAGTGACCAATTATATAGCCATGAAAAGACAGAGGAATATGGTTCAGACCAAAATCAACCAGACAACCCCAGAGAGGGAGTCTGAAGGGATGGAAATGCACAGTCTTCTTGAAAAAGAATTCAGAATAAAAGTCACAACCATGCTGATGGACCTACAGAGAAATGTGCAAGAGCTGAGGGAGGAAGTGAGGGAACTGAGGAAAGACAATACAGAAATCAGACAAGTGATCGATGGGCTTAACAGCAGAATGGATGAGATGCAAGAGACTGTTAATGGAATAGAAAACAGAGAACAGGAGTACAGAGCAGCTGAGACAGAGAGAGATAAAAGGATTTCTAGGAATGAAAGAATATTAAGAGAACTGTGTGACCAATCCAAACGGAACAATATTCGCATTATAGGAGTACCAGAGGAAGAAGAGAGAGAAAAAGGGATAGAAAGTGTCTTTGAAAAAACAATTGCTGAAAACCCCTCGCTGGGGAAGGAAGTAGTCTCGCAGTCCACCGAAGCTCATAGATCTCCCAACACAAGGGACCCAAAGAAGACAACACCAAGACACATAATAATTAAGATGGCAAAGATCAAAGATAAAGACAGGGTATTAAAGGCAGCTAGAGAGAGAAAAAAGATCACCTACAAAGGAAAACCCATCAGATTATCATCAGACTTCTCAACAGAAACCTTACAGGCCAGAAGAGAATGGCATGATATATTGAACATTATGAAACAGAAGGGCCTCGAACCAAGAATATTGTATCCAGCACGATTATCATTTAAATATGATGGAGGGATTAAACAATTTCCAGACAAACGAAAGTTGAGAGAGTTTGCCTCTCATAAGCCACCACTACAGGATATCTTAAATGGACTGCTCTAGATGGAGGCACACCTAAGGCTAAAAAGAAGTCACCAGAGAAAATAAAATCCTAGCAAAGAAAGCAGACCATCCAAATACTAACTAAAGGCAAAGAATAAAACACTTATTATAGAAAGAATGGAGGAGGAGGAATAAGAAGGGAAAAAAATGAAGAAACATCAGACTTTGTTTACAATAACATAACAAGAAAGTTAAGTTAGATTGTTAGATAGTTAAGAAGCAACACTTGAACACTTGGTACCCACGAATCTAAAGCCAGCAATGGCAATAAGTACATACCTATCAATAATCACCCTAAATGGAAATGGACTGAATGCACCAATCAAAAGACACAGAGTAACAGAATGGATAAAAAAGCAAGACCCATCTATATGCTGCCTACAAGAAACTCACCTCAAATCCAAAGATATATACAGACTGAAAGTGAAGGGATGGAAAAAGATATTTCATGCAAACAACAAAGAGAAAAAAGCAGGTGTTGCAGTACTTGTATCAGACAAAATAGACTTCAAAACGAAGAAAGTAGCAAGAGATAAAGAAGGACATTAAATAATGATAAAGGGGCCAGTCCAACAAGAGGACATTTTAAATATATATGCACCCAACACAGGAGCGCCAGCATATGTGAAACAAATACTAACAGAATTAAAGGAGGAGTTAGAAAGCAATTCAGTCATTTTAGGAGACTTCAACACCCCACTCACTCCAAAGGACAGATCAACCAGACAGAGAATAAGTAAAGACACAGAGGCACTGAACAACACACTAGAACAGATGGACCTAACAGATATCTACAGAACTCTACACCCCAAAGCAACAGGATACACATTCTTCTCAAGTGCACATGGAACATTTTCCAGAATAGACCGCATACTAGGCCACAAAAAGAACCTCAGTAAATTTTAAAATACTGAAATTCTACCAACCAACTTCTCAGATCACAAAGGTATAAAAGTAGAAATAAATTTTAGACAGAAAACAAAAAGGCTCACAAATACATGGAGACTTAACAACATTCTCCTAATTAATCAATGGGTTAACAACCAAATCAAAACAGAAATCAAAGAATATATGGAGACTAATGACAACAACAACACAAAGCCACAACTTCTGTGGGACGCAGCAAAGGCAGTTCTAAGAGGAAAGTATATTGCAATCCAGGCCTATTTAAAGAAGGAAGAACATTCCCAAATGAATAGTCTAAAGACACAATTACTGAAATTGGAAAAAGAAGAACAAATGAGGCCCAAAGTCACCAGAAGGAGGGACATAATAAAGATCAGAGAAGAAATAAATAAAATTGAGAAGAATAAAACAATAGAAAAAATCAATAAAACCAAGAGCTGGTTCTTTGAAAAAATAAACAAAATAGATAAACCCCTAGCCAGACTCATTAAGAGAAAAAGAGAATCTACACACATAAACACAATCAGAAATGAGAAAGGAAAAATCACGACGGACCCCACAGAAATACGAAGAATCATAAGAGAATATTATGAGAATCTATATGCTAACAAGCTGGAAAACACAGAAGAAATGGACAACTTCTTAGAAAAATACAACCTTCCAAGACTGACCAAACAAGAAACAGAAAAACTAAACAGACCAATCACCCGCAACAAAATTGAATTGGTAATCAAAAAACTACCCAAGAACAAAATCCCCGGACCAGATGGATTCACCTCTGAATTCTAAAAGACATATAGAGAAGAAATAACACCATTCTCCTTAAAGTTTTTCAAAAAATAGAAGAGGAGGGAATACTACCAAACTCATTTTATGAGGCCAACACCAGTCCAATACCAAAACTAGGCAAAGACCTCACCAAAAAAGAAAATTACATACCAATATCCCTGATGAACATAGATGCAAAAATACTCAACAAAATATTAGCAAACTGAATTCAAAAATACATCAAGAGGATCATACACCATGATCAAGTGGGATTCATCCCAGGGATGCAAGGATGGTACAACATTCGAAAATCCATCAACATCATCCACCACATCAACAAAAAGAAGAACAAAAACCACATGATCATCTCCATAGATGCTGAAAAAGCATTTGACAAAATTCAGCATCCATTCATGATTAAAACTCTCAACAAAATGGGTATAGACGGCAAGTACCTCAACATCATAAAGCCCATATATGGCAAACCCACAGCTAACATCATACTTAACAGCGAGAAGCTGAGAGCTTTTCATCTAAGATTGGGAACAAGACACGGATGCCCACTCTCTCCACTGTTATTCAACATAGTACTGGAGGTCCTAGCCACGGCAATCAGGCAAAACAAAAAAATACAAGGCATCAAGATTGGTAAAGAAGAAGTCAAACTGTCACTATTTGCAGATGACATGATATTGTACATAAAAAACCCTAAAGACTCCACTCCAAAACTACTAGAACTAATATCTGAATTCAGCAAAGTTGCAGGATACAAAATTAACACACAGAAATCTGTTGCTTTCCTGTACACTAACGATGAACTAACAGAAAGAGAAATTAGAAAAACAATTCCATTCACAATTGCATCAAAAATAATAAAATACCTAGGAATAAGCCTAACGAAGGAAGTGAAGGATCTGTACTCTGAAAACTACACGACACTCCTAAGAGAAATTAAAGAGGACACTAACAAATGGAAATGCATCCCATGCTCTTGGCTAGGAAGAATCAATATTGTCAAAATGGCTATAGTACCTAAAGCAATCTACAGATTCAATGCAATCCGTATCAAAATACCAACAGCTTTCTTCAATGAACTAGAGCAAATAGTTCTGAAATTCATATGGAACCACAAAAGACCCCGAATACCCAAAGCAATCCTGAGAAGGAGGAATAAAACAGGGGAATTATACTCCCTGACTTCAAACTCTACTACAAAGCCACAGTAATCAAGACAATTTGGTATGGGCACAAAAACAGACTCACGGACCAGTGGAACAGAATAGAAAATCCAAATATTAACCCAAACATATACATTCAATTAATATATGATAAAGGAGCCTTAGATATACAATGGGGAGATGATAGCCTCTTCAGCAGCTGGTGTTGGCAAAACTGGACAGCTACATGTAAGAGAATGAAACTGAACTACTGTCTAACCCCATACATAAAAGTAAACTCAAAGTGGATCAAAGACCTGAATGTAAGTTATGAAACCATAAAACTCTTAGAAAAAAACATCATAGGCAAAATCTCTTGGACTTAAACATGAGCTCCTTCTTCATGAACATATCTCCCTGGGCAAGGGAAAAAATAGCAATAATGAACATGTGGCACTATATCAAGCTGCAAAGCTTCTGTACAGCAAAGGACACCATCAGTAGAACAAAAAGACATCCTACAGTATGGGAGAATATATTCATAAATGTATCCGATAAGGGGTTGACATCCAAAATATATAAAGAACTCACGCACCTTAACAAACAAAAAGCAAACAAACACATATTTCCTGTTTTTCCCCTTCACCAGAATTATTCTTAAGGAAAGTGATCAAAGAGACAATGTCTTTAGTAACTTAAATGGTGGCTAGCACAATATTAGGCACATAGCAATTTCTCAGTATATCCTGACCCACTTGCTTTGTTGTACAACTATCCTTATTTGGATTTAGTAGGAATTGACTTAGTTATATAAGAAGATGCAAGAGTCCTAAGAGCATATTTACATTATGTGATCAAAGGAATCCAGTTCATGTTGTTAGGGGCCATATTGTTGAAAGTGTGCAGGGAAAGAATGTGAGCAGTCAGTAACTCAGAACTATAACTGGTTACTGCTAATTTGAAATTAGCTTCCATGACTCTTTAATATTTAGAAGAAGAATAAAGCTGAGGATGGCAATGAGCACCAGGCTAGCTCTGAAAGTTTGAAAGTACAGTGGCAACTGCATCTTCCTTCAGCTTAGAGTCCATGACACAAGGACTCCCATTACTCTATGCTGTAATTTTAATGAGAGTCATTACTAATGAACACCAAAAGCCCTTGAAATCCAGACCTTGAAACCAGAAAATAATGGGAAACTCACAGTTTGATGCAGTTCATTTGGAAGAAGTGGTGAAGAATACTTAGACTATGTCATAAGAGTCTGGCCAGAGAAAAGCAGAGTTTTTCTAAAGCCATGGACATCTACTTGTGTTTCATTTCAGCAAGTGCTGGATCTAATAGTTTGTGAGTTCCTTTACGTTTCAGGGCCTATTAATATAGTACCTACCAAATTGTGGTAAAAGATCTTTTTTTTTTTTCTATATGTGTATATTTCTGTTTTAGTCTCAGTCTATCATGGACAGACATGTTGTTCAAATGCCCATGACTTATTCACAGCTTCTACCAATGTAGCTCATTATGCAATAGCCAAACCAACCTATTTTCAGATCACTGAGACATGGGGGAAGATCATGTATTTGGACATCCAGGCAATGCCAAATTGTTATAAAAGGTTTTATGTTTTATCTCAATTTCTGTACTCACTCCATCATAGACCAGCAAGTAACAAAGAATTCATGGATCAGCATTGGTTTGCAGAGCACACTTCCATTGGCACTATAGTAATGAACCTCTACAGACAGGAGAATTGTGAGATAAAAGTTGAAACAGATCAAGTCAAAAATGTCTATAGGTTACCGAAATGAAACAGTGGAAAACACACTGTGATAACAAATTCTTCAGGAGTAAATATAAGAAATCTAACTTCAGTCTTGGTGAAGTGGAAGTACAATAATTTTATTAAAGCAACAACAAAAAAGCTAATGTTCAAGTTTAAGCTATGGAAATAGTATCATAAGTATACTAGTAGACTCAGGTAGCCCATTTATTTATGCACACACATATTTTGGGGGTTCATTCCATGGATAGCACTGGGCAAATACTAGGAAAACCATAAAGAAGTGTGGTGCTCAGTGGTGGTCCTCAAGGAACTTAAAGTAGAGAAGGAAGACAGAAAACATAAATGAATGTTTACATATTAGTACAGGAGTTAAACACTAATATCAAATTAATCACATATATAAGAAATAATTGCATTCCATATGACAACTGAGATTGTCTGCTAGACAGACATTTCAAGCAGAGATTGCAAGAGGAAGCATAATCAAAGGAACAGAAATGAGTATAAAGTGATTGGCAGACTGTAGTGATAATCATAACAACCATTTATTGAAAGAATATTAGATCTATTCTTAAGAATCTTATATAAGAATTGTTCTAAGTGCTTTAGAAGCATGCTTTTATTGAATGTTATGATAATCTATGGAGAGAATGTTAGTAGCCTCATTTTAAAATTGATACTTGAAGTTAAGTAACTTGTTTGAAACCACACAGCTAATAAATAGTTCAGACAGGAATTGAACCCAGGTCTGTTTGAGTCTAGCTAAAATAGCTCTGCTAAATAATGGTTGATATAATGTACCATTTAGAAAAGTTAGCTTTAAACTATTATCATTAGCTATTAGTTATTATCTCCTTTTCTGCCTTATAAAATGTTGAGTGAAAAATGAAAATTAGCTATTTTAGTAGTATGTCTATAAAAAATTGTATAGGAATCAAAATACATATTCTGAGGATAAAAAAATGAGTTGATAATTTCAGAAGTATTTGTATTTTTGTATTTATATGTGAATATGAGTAGCTGTGTATGTTAATCGAAGACACAGCAACACCAAATATAAAACCATGTCATCCTGTGAAAACAAGAAGTTAACTTAATCACACTTACCCTTTTGATTTTCTGTTAGAATCAGTCTTAAACATTATCCAAATATTTATCTCTGAGATAAAAAAAGTTCAGATAAACTGAACTGTGAGTGAACAGTCCTGAGTGGTATTGTAGTTTCATCGTTACTGCAGATCTAGCAATCCTCAAATTTACTTAATGGCCCCAAATAATTACTGGAAGTCCAGCCACCATGCATGAATTCCAAGAAGCACAAAGGAGCTCAGTCACTCCTTTTTCGATGCTTTTTCCAAAGTCCTACCCATTATACTCACTTTCATTTCATTGGGAGAAACACAGATTTACATAGCTACAAGGAAATGGGATATGTGTTTTAGGAGAGCATATATTTGTCCTGAATAAAATCAGAATTAGTAAGACAGGGAAAATTGGTACAAGTAAGCAGATAGCATTTTCTGCTACAGACTTTGCCCTTGTACTCTATTTCATGAAGAAAGGAAAAGCATTTTAAAGCATCCAGGCCTGGAGGAACACTTGAATATTTATTACCTACATAGTTGTCAGGATTTGGGTAGGAACTTCATTCTCGTATAAATTTTGGGTGTGACATAAGTGAAAATGTCAAAATAACAAAGGTGTTATCCATAGGGATATGATTCACCCTTTAATAATGGTTACAGGAAAGTAAAAAGATTAGCACAGGTTTATTGAAATGATTGAAAGTGGTCTGTCCTGCTTTCCATCCCATGAGGAAAATAAACAAGATGATCTGATATACTGAACTGCATGTTTCCTTAAAAGGAATATTTGAATATTAAGACAGTGACTGCACATTTTCATTATATAGAAATATTTTTTATCGTGGAAAGAGAGGAATTTTTAAGTTTGGGAAGATCAGAAAAGAGGTGGCTAATATACTAGTCAAAGGCATAGAGGAACTAGCTATTGTACATGTCATGGATATTGACATCATAGAAAACAGATCCCAGGCTTTGAAATAGTGCCCATAAAGTGTTTAAAAAAAAATTTGGATTAAAAATGGTTGGAGAGCTAGATAGCCCAAGATCTATTGCAAAGATTTTCTCTAAGCTGTCACAGACAAATAGTAGAGAAGAAAAACCCATACTCTGTAAATATAAACATATTACAAGATCACAAAAGTTATATAGGGAACACTTCCCACAAACAACAGGTGATTTACATTGCTGTATATCAAAAAGAAAAATAAAACTGTTGAACATGATAAAGAATAATGCTAACTGAAAGAAAAAATGATCTAGAAACAGCTTGTCCTTTGACTTATTTATTATTTATTATTATCCATATTAAATGTTTAGAAAAACAGAACTGTATTCCCGATTGCTATAAAAATCTGGGAAATGTGTCTGTATGTTTGAAAAAGATAAATGTGAAAAGGAACAAAATAATGTGTCAAAGTATAAAAATTATTGAAACATAAAATTAGTGTATTGATTTTGGAAGGTGCTAGGTGAGAAATGAGGTAAGGAGATAGTTTAAAAATAGTAATAGCAAGTAATTATTCACTTTCTAAGGGAAATTAGTAGGTCAATTAAAAATAAATTTTAAGATATGTCTCTATAATAGTTAAAATATTTTTTATAAATGATCATGATAAACTGAACACAAAAGATAAAATTACAACATCATTCAATATATTTAACATGCAGTAAAATAAAATATTAGAATTTCCACCTGCCAAGAAAGCACAAAAGAGAAAGAAGCTGAGACATTACACATGGCATGCCTTACTGAGAAAATTCTCTAAAATGGCTTCTAAATTTGTTATAATTCTGTATAGATAAGAGCATATTAAAAATATTCACATGGTAACATTTGACATGAATTAGGACTTTTCAAAAATGTGTGCTAACTTTAACATCAATAAAAACAAAATAACTGATGGAACAGAGATAAAACCCAAAGACGAAAAAAATCATAAATTCATGCTGTTTTAAAAGATGTAGCACATAATAATATACAGTGAACAGAAGGGATTAAAGATGGTGGCGTGAGAGGTGAGACAGAGGCTTGCTCCTGAAACTTCATATATTATGAAAATAAAGCTACTACAACTACTCTTGAAAGAGCAATGGGAAAGAGGATGGCAACAAACTGCATACACCTGGGGACAAGAGCACCCCTCACAGAAAACGGTAATGTACTAAAGCTGTGGTCCTGTGGGTTCCAAGCCCTTCCCCCACCCCAGCTCACTAGTGGGAGGAACAGGAATGGAGCAGGGAGGGAGTGCAGATGTGGGACTGCTGAATACTTAACTCTGGAGATCTGCTCTGGGAGCACAAACCTACATTACATGGTGCTTGCATGATACTCTTGTAATTAGTGGGTTGGAAAGCTAAGACAGGCAGAATTCCTGGAGAGACTAAGAATCCAGCTGCTTGTGAAAGCAGGGATCCACACCCAGCTGCTCGGGGACAAAAGAAAGGCGGGCAGTCTGAGACAAGACCTAACAAAGAATCCCTTAGCAAGAGGGCTGCTAAAGGGGCAAGGATGCACGGAGCTTACTGCTCAGGAGAAAGGACAGGCAGACAAAATTGTCCAGGTGCACTCTGCCCAGCAGGTTGGCAGCTTTCACGATCTTCAGGTGCTCGAGCTCCCTGGCTGCCTACACAGTTCCAAAAAACCCTTCTGTGACAGGCAGACTAGTACACCTTTCTCCTGGCCAGCACCACTGGACTTGCAAACCGGAAAATCCTTCCCTGGTGTTAGGCTAGCCTGAGGGAAGATCTGTCTACAGCAACCAAAAATGCAAAGCACAGAGGCTTATACCTGTGTGCTCAGCCCACTGGTTCAGGCAGTGGAGACAGGCATAGCAGCCAGGAACCAGAAAACAGCCCTTTCCTCCCCAGAGGCACCAGTACCACCCCCTACAATCCCCGTATTACTTCAGGGCTGAGCAGCTCCAGAGAGTAGAGCTTCTGGGCACTAGAGGGCGCCATACACAAATACGAAACACCAAAGGAACCTGGTCCAGACTAAAATTATGAATACAACTCCTGAGAAAGATTTAAATGATATGGACCTTATGACTTTCCCTGAAAGGGAGTTCAAAATAAAAATCATTAACATGCTCATGGAGGTACGGAAAGATATTCAAGAACTCAGGAATGAATTCCGGTTGGAGATCCAATCATTGAAGAACACAATGGATGGTATTAAAAGCAGATTGGATACGGTGGAGGAGACAATAAATGAAATAGAAACTAGAGAAGAGGAATACAGAGAAGCAGAGGCACAGAGAGAAAAAAGGATCTCAAAGAATGAAAGAATATTGAGAGAACTGTGTGACCAATTTAAACGGAACAATATTCGCATTATAGGGGTACCAGAAAAAGAAGAGAGAGAAAAAGGGATAGAAAGTGTCTTTGAGGAGGTGATTGCTGAAAACTTCCCCAATCTGAGGAAGGAGATAGTCTCTCAGGCCATGGAGGTGCGCAGATCTCCCAACACAAGGGACCCAAGGAAGAAACCAGCAAGACATATAGTAATTAAAATAGCAAAGATCAAGGATAAGGACAGACTATTGAAAGCAGCCAGAGAGAGAAATAAGATCACATACAAAGGAAAACCATCAGACTATCATCAGACCTCTCAGCAGAAACCTTACAGGCCAGAAGGGAGTGCCATGATGTATTTAATGCAATGAAGCAGAAGGGCCTTGAACCAAGTTTACTTTATCTGGCAAGATTATCATTTAAATTTGAAGGAGGGATTAAACAATTCCCAGATAGGCAAAAGCTGAGAGAATTTGCCTCCCACAAAACATCCCTACACTGTATTTTGGAGGGACTGCTATAGATGGAAGTGTTCCTACAGATTAATAGCTGCCACCAGAGGTAATAAAACCACAGTAAAGAAAATAGAACAGCTAATTACTAAGCAAACGCAAAATTAAATTAACTATCCCCAAAGTCAATCAAGGGATAGACAAACAGTACAAAATATAATACCTAATATATAAAGAATGGAGTAGAAAGAAAAAGGAGAAAACAAACAAACAAAAAAAGAACGTTTAGATTGTGTTTGTAATACCATATTAAGATAGTTGTTAGACTTTTAGATAGTAGGGAAGTTTACCTTGAACCTTTGATAACCACGATTCTGAAGCCTGCAATGCCAATAAGTACATACCTATCCATAATCACCCTAAATGTAAATGGACTGAATGCACCAGTCAAAAGACATAGAGTCACTGAATGGATAAAAAACAAGACCCATCTATATGCTGCCTTTAAGAGACTCACTTTAAACCCAAAGACATACACAGACTAAAAGTGAAGGGATGCAAAAAGATATTTCATGCAAACAACAAGGAGAAAAAAGCAGGTGTTGCAGTACTTGTATCAGACAAAATAGACATCAAAATGAAGAAAGTAGCAAGAGATAAAGAAGGACATTACATAATGATAAAGGGGTCAGTCCAACAAGAAGATATAATCATTATAAATATATATGCACCCAATACAGAAGCGCCAGCGTATGTGAATCAAATACTAACAGAATTAAAGGAGGAAATAGATAACAATGCATTCATTTTAGGAGACTTCAACACACCACTCACTCCAAAGGACAGATCAACCAAACAGAGAATAAGTGAAGACACAGAGGCACTGAACAACACACTAGAACAGATGGACCTAACAGACATCTACAGAAGTCTACACCCCAAAGGAACAGGATACACATTCTTCTCAAGTGCACATGGAACATTTTCCAGAATAGACCACATACTAGGCCACAAAAAGAACCTCAGGAAAGTCAAAAATATTGAAATTCTACAAAGCAACTTCTCAGATCACAAAGGTATAAAACTAGAAATAAATTTTAGAAAGAAGTCAAAAAGGCTCACAAATACATGGAGACTTAACAACATTCTCCTAATTAATCAATGGGTTAACGACCAAATCAAAACAGAAATCAAAGAATATATGGAGACTAATGACAACAACAACACAAAGCCACAACTTCTGTGGGACGCAGCAAAGGCAGTTCTAAGAGGAAAGTATATTGCAATCCAGGCCTATTTAAAGAAGGAAGAACATTCCCAAATGAATAGTCTATAAAGACACAATTACTGAAATTGGAAAAAGAAGGAGAGACATAATAAAGATCAGAGAAGAAATAAATAAAATTGAGAAGAACAAAACAATAGAAAAAATCAATGAAACCAAGAGCTGGTTCTTTGAAAAAATAAACAAAATAGATAAACCCCTAGCCAGACTTATTAAGGGAAAAAGAGAATCTACACACATAAACACAATCAGAAATGAGAAAGGAAAAATCACGACGGATCCCACAGAAATGCACAGAACTATAAGAGAATATTATGAGAATCTATATGCCAGCAAGCTGGAAAATCTAGACGAAATGGACAACTTTTTAGAAAAATACAACCTTCCAAGACTGACCAAACAAGAAACAGAAAAACTAAACAGATCAATCACCAGCAACGAAATTGAAGCAGTAATCAAAAAACTACCCAAGAACAAAACCCGGGACCAGATGGATTCACCTGAGTTCCACCAGACATATGGGGAAGAAATAACACAAATTCTCCTTAAAGTTGTCCAAAAAATAGAAGAGGAGGGAATACTTCTAAACTCATTCTATGAAGCCAGCATCACTCTTATACCAAAACCAGGCAAAGACCTCACCAAAAAAGAAAACTATAGACCAATATCCCTGATGAATGTAGATGCAAAAATACTCAACAAAATATTAGCAAACCGAATTTAAAAATACATCAAGAGGATCATACACCATGATTAAGTGGGATTCATCTCAGGGATGCAAGGATGATACAACATTCAAAAATCCATCAACATCATCCACCACATCAACAAAAAGAACAAAAACCACATGATCATCTCCATAGATGCTGAAAAAGCATTTGACAAAATTCAGCATCCATTCATGATTAAAACTCTCAACAAAATGGGTATAGACGGCAAGTACCTCAACATCATAAAGCCCATATATGACAAACCCACAGGTAACATCATGCTTAATGGCAAGAAGCTGAAAGCTTTTCATCTAAGATCAGGAACAGGACACGGATGCCCACTCTCTCCACTGTTATTCAACATAGTACTGGAGGTCCTAGCCACGGCAATCAGACAAAACAAAGACATACAAGGCATCCAGATTGGTAAAGAAGTCAAACTGTCACTATTTGCAGATGACATGATACTGTACATTACAACCCTAAAGACTCCACTCCAAAACTACTAGAACTAATATCTGAATTCAACAAATTTTCAGGATGCCAAATTAACACACAGAAATCTGTTGCTTTCCTATACACTAACAATGAACTAACAGAAAGAGAAATTAGAAAAACAATTCCATTCACAATTGCATCAAAAAGAATAAAATACCTAGGAATAAACCTAAAGAAGGAAGTGAAAGACCTGTACTCTGAAAACTACAAGACACTCCTAAGAGAAATTAAAGAGGACACTAACAAATGGAAATGCATCCCATGCTCTTGGCTAGGAAGAATAAATATTGTCAAAATGGCTATACTACCTAAAGCAATCTACAGACTCAACGCAATCCCTATCAAACTACCAACAGCTTTCTTCAGTGAACTGGAGCAAATAATTCTAAAATTCATATGGAACCACAAAAGACCCCGAATAGCCAAATCAATCCTGAGAAGGAGGAATAAAACAGGGGGAATTACACTCCCTGACTTCAAGCTCTACTACAAAGCCACAGTAATCAAGATAATTTGGTATTGGCACAAAACCAGGCCCACAGACCAGTGGAACAGAATAGAAAATCCAAACATTAACCCAAACATATACAGTCAATTAATATTTGATAAAGAAGCCTTGGATATACAATGGGGAGATGACAGCCTCTACAGCAGCTGGTGTTGGAAAAACTGGACAGCTACATGTAAGAGAATGAAACTGGACTGCTATCTAGCCCCATACACAAAGATAAACTCAAGGTGGATCAAAGACCTGAATATAAGTCAGGAAACCATAAAACTCTTAGAAAAAAACATAGGCAAAAATCTCTTGGACATAAACATGAGCTCCTTCTTCATGAACATATCTCCCCAGGCAAGGGAAACAAAAGCAAAAATGAACAAGTGGGACCATATCAAGCTGAAAACTGCTGTACAGCAAAGGACACCATCAGTGGAACAAAAAGACATCCTACAGTATGGGAGAATATATTCATAAACGATGTATCTGATAAGGGTTTGACGTCCAAAATATATAAAGAACTCACGCACCTTAACAAACAAAAAGCAAATAAACAAATTAAACAATGGGCAGAGGATATGAATAGCCACTTCTCTAAAGAAGAAATTCAGATGGCCAACAGGCACATGGAAAGATGCTCCACATCGCTAATCATCAGAGAAATGCAGATTAAAACCACAATGAGATATCACCTCACACCAGTGAGGATGGCCAACATCCAAAACACAAACAACAACAAGTGTTAGTGAGGATGTGGAGAAAGGGAAACCCTTCTACACTGCTGGTGGGAATGCAAATTAGTTTAACCATTGTGGAAAGCAGTGTGGAGGTTCCTTAAAAAACTCAAAATAGAAATACCATTTGACCCAGGAATTCCACTCCTTAGAATTTACCCTAAAAATGCAGCAGCCCAGTTTGAAAAAGACATATACACCCCTATGTTTATCTCAGCACTATTTACAATAGCCAAGAAATTGAAGCAACCTAAGTGTCCATCAGTAGATGAATGGATAAAGAAGAGGTGACACATATACACAATGGAATATTATTCAGCCATAAGAAGAAAACAAATCCTACCAATTTTAACAACATGGATGTAGCTAGAGGGTATTATGCTCAGTGAAATAATCCAATCCGAAAAAGACAAGTAACAAATGATTTCACTCATATGTGGAGTATAAAAACAAAGAAAAATACTGAAGGAACAAAACAGGAGCAGACTCACAGAACCCAAGAACAGACTAATAGTTACTGAAGGGAAAGGGACTGGGGAAGATGGGTGGGAACGGAGGGATAAGAAGGAAAACGGAGCATTACGATTAGCAGAAGTAATGTTGGGGGGGCATGGGGAGGGTTATACAACTCAGAGAAGACAAGTAGTGATTCTATAGCATCTCACTATGCTGATGGACAGTGACTGTAATGGGGTTGGTCGTGGGGACCTGATGAATGGGGTAGTTTAATAACCATAATATTGCACATGTAATTGTAGATTAATGATACCAAAATAAATTATAAAAAAAAAAAGAAAAAAGAAATATAAAGTGAAAAGTTCTATTAGAAAATTAGAAGCAAATTTCTATGGGAATGCCAAAGAAGTACCAACTATCTGTACCCTGTGAATTCATAAAAATGTAACAGAGTTTCTTCTGAGTAATACTTAAAAATATATCTTATATTTTTAAGCATGAACCCTCAAAATATGTTTATTTATATAAAATTATCAATTTACAAAAAAAATAATAATAATATTAAAAAATAAAGATGTATCACATAATGCTGTAATGGCTTGAAAACAGCTTAGAGGTTTAACAAAGGAAAGAAAGAAACAAAGATAAATGAGAGAAGAAAAGGAGAAAGACCAAAATAAATATATCAGTTAAACAGTTATGAAAGCAGAGTATTTTATCAGCTAATGAAAGCAGGATAAATACATGAAAATTAACGAGTAGTATAATGAGCTGATAGGTCCCATCATGGATTCTGAATCTGCTACAAAGAAAACAACCACCACTAAATTTCAGCTCAACAGTCAGTTAGGCATGTGATCAAAGTTACATTACATGTGAACTTGGTGGTACTGCGCTTTGTGATTCATGTCAAGGTTACCCAACCTAAGGTGCCTAGGGTCACTGAAGGAAAAATGGTGTTTTCTTCCCTTGGGGAGAAAAGGAACACCCTGTTGAGCAAAAATCAACCTCTACTCTTTAAGATTCTTCTGGTTGGTCTAAGAATCAAATTGACATGAGATAGACTCACAGAAGGAAAAAAAAAACCAGTTTAATTACATGTAGGCCCAATAATGAATACTGAGACTCAAAGAAATGACCATGTGTGTGTAAAATTGCAGTATTTCCATATTCTCTCACCTGGCCTTAGTGCATCTCCATATCAATAGGTGTTTCCAAGGGTGGGGAGAGTCAGGGTATATTGGGACTAGAGAAGGTAGGTGGGGTCCCTTTTTAGGGCTGAGTATTGAGAGACATGGGCAAGCAGAAGTGGAAAACTGCTTGCAAGTAATAAATGGGTTTCTCCCACTTTATTTCTCCCTTTGACTGATTTCGGCTTCAAAGGTAATTTGCCCTAGGCTGGGAATTTATTTTCCCCCCAGAATTACACCAAGACAGGCAGTTTTTTTTACATTTTAGACAAAGAGACAAAACTATGAGGAATTGGTGGGGCAAAGAAAACTAATGTTTGAATTCTTAAATTAGTAAGGAATTCCAAACAGCACTTGAGAGGATAGTAAATTAGTAAAAAGGTAACAAGATTTGCTCATGAAGCCTCCACCCTCTAAACTTCCTGTCTCTAGTGATGAGGATGCCTTCTACCCTCCAGGTACAGGGAGAGCACCTTCCAAATGGGAGATTTATTTCCTGGTTTCAGGGAGGGTCACAGTGTCCCTCACACACCAGCTGTTTCTCTCCACTTTAATTCAAAGTAATCAATAGGCCATTATGGCATATATTGGGGCAGTCTGCCCTGGGCCCCTATTACCTTTTGCTTTTTTAGCTTGCCTTGTTTAGTAATTTTGACATTTAAATCTTTAAGTAAGTTATCTCAATATAATAGTTTAAACACATTCATCAACAAAATACATTTTCTTTTTAATTTCAGTAAAAGTAAGCAGTTACATTAAATAGCAAATTCATCTTCTTAGAAAACAGCATCAGCCATTTGAAAGGAACAAATATAAAATATTACTTTTAAATAGCAACAGAGAGCATAGCATTTTCTCTGAAGAACTAGAAAAGTTTCATTTCATCAATGAAATAAAGTTAGGTTACATGTAAGTGCTATAGAATCTCCATTATTTCAAGAAACTTCACTCCTACATAAGTGAAAACAGGATAGAAAGGTAAGAATACACTAAAGTCTGTGTCACCAAAGTGAAAAACTTAATGATACAAATATCCTGATCCTGCTGACCTATGACTTCACCCCTCACTTTTATAAAATCATGTCTCAATGGCCTGTTTGCTTCCAAATGACGATGGTAATGCCCAACAGAAGGGTCCTCAGTTTGCTTTACTTTCCCTTCAACACTCCCCCACTTCTGTTCTATTAATTTCTCTATTTTTCATACCTTTTTTTTTAAATTTTCTCTTCTATCCCTATTACTTGCAATTTTTCTAGTTTAGAGGAGCAACTTCCTAGTTCTTACTATTTAGAACCATTTGCTGACTCACCTGTCCCACTGCCCCTTGAGTAAGGGGACTTTTTGTTCTGCAATTCAACCAATTACATCTGTTCTGCTTGTGTGCTGGACATTTTTCAGCATTTAAGCACTCTGGTTTCTGCTCTTGTCTCTGTGTGTGGATAACAGCTTCTCAGACAATAAGCTGTTTGAATATGGAAGGAAAGGTTTTTAGAATACATTAAATAAAAAAGAGATATCTCTGAATATCCAGCCCCATTTCAATTATCTACATTTATTTACCTTTCCCATTTTATCTATTCCTTCATAATACCACACTGACTCAATTAATGATGATTATTTTACTAATAAAGTATGACTTTATTACAGTATCTGAGTGCAAGATTATTTGAATGCAGGGTATTGTTTCTTCATGAAAACATTTGACAGTGAGCATACATTTCTGTAGGATAACTGATAAACACTGTTGAAAGATAATGAGAGAGACTATGTTAGGAAAAGAAGATTAAGAGCCTTCTTCCTTACTAAAAATAATAAACATTTCATCCTTTTTGATGATTCAATTGAATGTTAGCAGGCTACCAGCATTCAATTAATTATGAGAAACATTGATAGCACCTGGACTCAAATCTACTAACTGCTTTAAAGATAAAACAGGCATAACACATTAGGTACAGATTGTTCTGACAACTGGAATGCTTTGATGTGAATATATGATTCTGATATCAGAATTTTTCAGGCACCGTTCATATCAAGCATACATTACTTGTTGAAAGATAATATACTAAAACAAAACAAAACAAAAAGACTGTAACACACTTAACTAAAAAATGCAGACAAGAGTTGGACAGTGTTAACAGAGAAATGGGTTTGGGGAAAGAGCAGTGGGCTGGGGTCTTGTCAGGAGAACCTGGCTTTAGGGCTGAGCATTGCCTACTTGCTAGTTTTTAGGCTCTCTGGCCTCAATGTTCCCATCTAAAAATAGACACAACAGGACTTTACTGACAATTTTATAGGGTCATTTTAAAGGTCAAATGAAAAAATAAATATGAAAATATGTGAACTGAAATATATGATTTAAAGATGATTTATTGGACTACAGGTAGACTACTACTACTCTGCAATGCTTATTATAATACTTTATACATGGTTGGATTGGATTTTTTACAGGAACTATTAAATTTAATTGTTCCAGCCATCCCCTTAAAGCTGTCATTTCTCATGTATAGCAAAAGCAGGTCTTACCAATGTACTCCTCTATAGGCCTAGAAGAGCAATAATAAATGTAGATATCTGAGTCATGGACCACTGTATGGCTCCAAGAACTCTGTTGATCTCTTTACAGGCCAGCCGGCTAAAGCACATGTTGTATTTGTATAATAGGATCCTATCTATCTGGGCCCATGTCTCACTCCAGATAAAGAAGGCATGCCTAGGAGGAAAACTTCCTGAGAAGCACAAGCCATGTCTAAGTGAATATATGTTCATAAAGTCATAATATGTGTCTTCTATAAAGAAACACAATTGTAGAATGTGACTCTCATGTTGTTTTAGCCATACTAATGAGGGTGTCTCAGAAATTGTTAGGAATAATTTTTAGGCATCCAGTGCTGCAGTGGTTCTGATATTATATTGGGGAGGAAAAATTGTCCATTCTTCCCTTTGAGGTACATTGGCTGGTCTAATAGTTAAATTGACCTAAGACAAATTAGCAAGAGAAAAATTTAATTACATATATACAAGAGCCCCAAAAGATGAGATTCAAAGGCAGTCAGGCAATTGAGGTTTCTATACCACCCTGAGCTAAGGAGGAGAGGCAGGGGTCTGGGGCTTCCAAGGTAGGAAGACAATTCACAGGAAGATTGAAGAGCAAGTGCTTGGTAAACAAATATTTGCCATGCCAAAGTGGCACATTTTGTGGTGGTATATTCTGTTCCCCTTCATCTGTGATTTCCAGGATACAAGGAATCAAAAAAAAATGTAGTAATGGAGATTCAAAAGCCAGGTTCAATTACTTTTAAAAGCCTAAGGGAAACTGGACAATTGTTATTCAATATCTGTATTATATACTCAGTAATCTGTGACCCTGAAAAATTATATGTGGAAAAATAAACAGCTTAATATATGAGGTCAAAAGGGAAAATAGCAAAAGGGGAAAGATTAGAAATCTCAGGACTAGACACTCTTTCTTTCTTTCTTTTTAATTAAAGTATCATTGATATACAATCTTATGAAGTTTTCACATGAACAACGTTGTGATTTCAACAATCACCCATATTATCAAGTCCTCACCCCCACCCCCTGACATTGCAGGCACTATCAGCATAGTAAAATGCTATAGAGTCATTACTTTACACACTGTTTCTTAACAGCTAAATATTCAGGCTTGTATTTAAAATACTGAAAAAAAGTTAAGCTCTCATGTAACTCTGGGCAGGGGGATATATTTCTCCCAGCCCAGGGCAAATTACCTTTGAAACCAAAATCAGTCAAAGGGAGAAATAAAATGGGAGAAACCCACTTATTGCTCACAGGCATTCACCCACTTCTGCTCGCCTATGTCTCCACCACCTGGCTGCAAAAAGAGACCCCACAAAACTTCTCCAGTGCAATTATACCCTCGCTCCCCCACCCTTGTAATCACCTATTGATATGGAGATGCACAAGGCCAAGCAAGAGATTCCGGGAATATTGCAATTTTACCCACATCTTATTAAATTATTTAGCAGAAGCTGATAAAGGCTTTTGGATACCTTAAGATAGTAAAGAAGAAATCAGTCAAAAATTGTTATACAGATCCAGAAATGTCCTTTGTATTTAGGTTAGATATCCAAAGACAGCTTAGAATTCAGCTTTGCTTATCCAGCTCCCCTTGTGCTGCTGACAGTTCTGCACCACTTACTTGCAATACACAGATGGTCAATCTAATTTATGATGAAGGGACTGCTTTTACCTTGTTCAAATTTACAGATTTCCTGAGGGCAGGAAATTTTCTGTATTTTAACCATGTGCCTTTTTGTCTTCAAGGACATGGTCATTCTAAAGGGATGGAGCAGATTGCTGAGGATACTCTAAAGCAGATGCTTAGGGGAAACTGACCTATTAAGATTTACCAGGTTCCTCACCACTCCAGCAGCTCCGCATTCAAATACACTCAGTAGAGTTAAATTATTTTCCTAAAGTTGAAACTTATGAACTATGAGTCAGATATGAAAATAGTCAGATATGCAATATATATATATATATCAATGGGACTTTATATATATATAAAACTCTCAGGTTCCCATCCAACTCAGATGGTTAGCTTATACTCTTCCATTCCTGTCTACCTTGTTATGTTCCAGCCATATCCCAGTAAGATTATTTCAGAGACTGTCCATGTGACTTGTAATTCTGGGGGAATATGTTTTCCCAGCCTGGGGCAAATTACCTTTGAAACTGAAATCAAAGGGAGAAATAAAGTGGGAGAAACCATTTATTGCTTACAAGCAGTTGTCCACTTCTGCTGGCCCATGTCTCTCATGACCCAAGGGACTCCACCCAACCTCTCTGATCCAGATATGCCCTCACTCCCCCATGTAATCATGTATTGATATGGACATGGACTACTTCTCTTCACCCCTTGGGAACACCTATTGATATGGAGATGCATGATGGCCAGGTGAGAGATTATGGAAATATTAAAATTTTACCCACAGCCTACCCCTCCAGAAATCTTGCCTCACAATCTACTCACTCCCCAGCTTCTGAAATGGCCCCTGTGCAAGAAAACTGGGGAATTATTACCAGACTAATAACATACAATAACAACAGCAATAAAATCATGATAATCCTCAAGCCAGAGGATTCAGCTAGGTTCAAGTCCTATACAGATTAAGTCCATAGCTTGCCCATTCCACAAGTGGTCAGTAGCTGAATGGGTAGGGAGTTCAGAGCTATCATCATATAGCAGCTGCAGCCAGGAGGCAGGTCCAGGCCACAAGGACTATAGAATAAAATAACCTTAAGGGCCATAAGATACATGTTTTAATGACACCAGCATAGGCAAATCTTGTCCATCAGGTGGGATGCATGCAAGAGAGTGGTCCTGTGATAGGATAGTGGCAGGAATGGGATCTTGTCCTGGTCTAGTATACCAGACCTTCTCTCCACTCCCTGTGGGAGTTACAGATGGTCAATATATAAGGCTATAGGCTGTACATGCACCAGCCATAAAGGTAAAACAAAATTTCCCTATAAGATGCTCTTAACACCCAAACATTTTGGGTACACTACCATGATCTTTGGTAGCCACTCTGCTGTTACTCTAGGACCACACAGGAGGCCAGCTTTCACACCTTTTCCCCAAGATGCCAGAAAGGCCAGCCTGTCTTCTCAATAACTGTCTCTCTTTCTTAGGGGCATCCCATAGGTCATCACCCAGCTCCTCCAGGTGATGCTGAAATGTGTCTCTCTCTTGCCAAAGTCTCTCCCTCTCCTCTATAACCCTTTCTACTATCCTGAGAAACAAACATCCCACAATTTCAGCTGGTATGTGGCCACTCAGGACCTCTATGCAGTCTTCTATCTCATGGAGGTCTAATTCCACAACTCCTGGTGTCTCCACCCTTCCCCAATTTTGGGGAATGCCCCACCTCATCTAGGATGTGCTTTACCATAGACCAATTCTCCACTAGATACTCCCGAATTAGAAGCCCCATAGATAGAGGGCTTCCAGGTGAAGCAGCACCCTCCACCCCTGCAGCCACTGGGGCCTTCCCACCATCCACAAAGGGTGTTCTGGCCATCTCCCCGCCATCTCCCCACCATCCCCAGGGCAACCCACCCAAGGGTTGCACCCATGAAGACAGATTTTGGGTTTGAGGTCCTGCCAACTGCCACCAGATGTAACTCTGGTGGAAAATATTTCCCCAGCCTGGGGAAAATTACCTTTGAAACCAAAATCAAAGGGCGAAAGAAAATGGGAGGAACCTCTTATTGCCTACAAGCAGTCGTCCACTTTGGCTTGACCTTATCTCTCTCTACCTGGCTCCAGAAAAGGAACCCCACCCAACCTCTCTGGTCCAGATATGCCCTTGCTCCCCATGTAATCACCTACTGATATGGGGAGGGACTGCTTCTCACCACCCCTTGAAAACACCTATGGATATGGAGATGCACTAAGGCAGGCGAGAGATTCTGGAAATATTGTAATTTTACCTACAGACTATTTGGTCACTTCTTAGAAAATAATAATTCAATCTCAAAGTTTCTTCATTTTCCCTCTGGGCTGGGCCATTTATTCTGGCAAAGATCTGGGTTTGGGAAAGTGTGGGTGCCAAAGTTCCAGGGAAGAAACATATCTCTGCTTCTTCCTGGTGTCAGGGAGGTGTGTCTTTCTGATTGATCTGCCTGCTTATTGAACTCCTTAGTCTGGTACCTGCTAAGGCCAAGACTGATGCTGCCTGCACGTTGGGATACTGTGCTGGCACTTGCCACTGATTATGCAGGAGACTGCTAGTCTACAGGCTTGGAGGTCCCTATTTACCCTCAGCAGGCATTTGTTTTTTAAACCTCTTTGTAGAAACAGTGACTGTTTAATTCTCAAAATCTTGTTAACTGAAATTTTGGAAAAATTGAAGATTCATATATACTTGTAGGAAATAATTCAGAGAGATATTTGTACCTTTTTCTATTGTCCCTAGTAATAACATTCTGCAAACTATAATATAATATCATAGCCAGAATATTGACATGGAAATGATATACCAACCTTTTTCAGATATGCCCAGTTTTATTTATATTCATATGTGTGTATATTAAGTTCCATTAAGTTTTATCATGTGTGTCAGTCCATACATCCACCACCAGTCAAGGTGCTTAACAGTTTCAAAATCATAAAGACACTTTTATACCACACCCATTTCCCTCCTGACCCCAACTCCCTATCTCTGACCTTGCGCAACCACTAATCTGTCCTCCATTTCTAAAATTTATTATTTCAGAAATGTTACAAAGATGGAATCATGTATTATGCAATATTTGGGGTGTGTTTTTTGTTTCAGATTTTGCTCACCATTATCCTCTGGAGAGTGATTCAAACTGTGACACATATCAATAGTTTGTTCCTTTTTATTGCTGAGTAGTAGTCCATTGTATGTATTGTACTTTATTTAACCATTCACCTGTTGAAGGGTATCGGGGTTGGTTGCAGTTTTTGATTATTGCAAATAAAGCTGCTGACATTTCTATAAAGTTTTGTGTAAATACTGTTTTCATTTTTTCTGAGTTTAAGTATCAAGGATAACAATTTCTAGGTCTTATAGTACTTCCGTGTTTAGTTATTTTTAGAAACTGTTTTCAAGTTGACTAGGCTATTCCCACCAGCAGTGTGTAAGTAACTGAGTTTCTCTGTTTCCTCACTGGCATGGACTTGTAGGTATTTTATATTTTATGCATTTGATAAGTGTGTAGGCCTAACTCAGTGTGGTTTTAATTTGCATTTGCTTAATGACTAATGTTGACTAATGATGATGAAAATCTTTTCAAATGCTTTTTTGCTATCTATATATCTTCTTCAGTGAAATATCTGTCCATTTCTGTTGTCCATTTATACTCAGATTATTCTTTACTGTTGAGTTTTGAGAGTTTTATGTATTCAAAGTACAAATGCTTTGTTGGAGATACGGTTTTCCCATGCTATAGTTTGCCATCATTCTCTTTACATGGGCTTTCACAATGCAAGGTTTTTAATTTTGTGGAGATCCAATTCATTGATTTTTCCTTTTATTATCATGGTTTTGCTGTTATGTCTAAGAACTTTTCACAGTTTTGATCCTGAATATTTTCTCCCTTCTTTTTTTCTTAATTTTATGGTTTACATTTTACACTTAAGTATACAATTCATTTTGAATTAGTTTTTACATAAGTTGTCAGGTTTTGGCTTTTTGGCCTATGGGTATCCAATTGCTTCAACATCATTTAATTGCTTTTGCACATTTATCAAAATCAGTTAGTTATATTTCAGTGTCAATTTCTAGGTTCTCTGTTCTGTTTCTTTGATCTATGCGTCTATCCTCTTGCCAAGGCTATACTATTTGATTCTGTAGCTATATATGAATCATTAATATCAATGTAGTGATTGATCCCACTTTATTCCTTGCCAAGATTGTTGTTTAAATATTTTATGTCTTATGCCTTTGCAATTACATTTTAGAATGAGTTTGTATATGTCTAAAAAAGACTTGCTGAGATTTTGATAGGAATTGCATTAAATCTATTGATCAGTTTCATGAGAATTAACATCTTTACTATATTGAGTAGTCAAATCTTTATAATACAGTAAGTATTTTCATTTATTTAGGACATTTGATTTCTTTTATCAGCATCTTGTAATTGTCAGCAAACAGATTTATACACATTTTAAGTGTGCACCTAAGTATTTCACTTTCTTTGGAGCAACTATAAATTTTATTGGGTCTTTAAATTTTGGTTTCTATATGTTTGTTATTAGTATTAAGCAATCTGATTGATTTTTTTATTAGTCATGTAAACTGTGAACTTGAATTTGCTTATCACTTCAAGGAGCTTTTTGTAGAGTCCTTGGGATTTTTTACATAGACAATTATGTAATCTGAAAATGGATATAGTTTTATTCCTTCTTTTACTGTATGTCTTTTGTATCTTTTTCTTGCTTATTGTAATGACTAGAAATTCCAGAACTCTGTTGAATCAGAATAGTGATTACAGAAACCCTTACCTTGTTTTTGATCTTTGATGGGAAAATCTTTCAGTCTTTCACCATTAACATAAGGTTTGTTTGTTGTTGTTTGTTTTGTTTTGTTTTTAAAGGCAGTTTAAAGATTTCTTCCTAACTAAAGCATGATAAATGTTTTATCATGACTGAGTGTTGGATTTTGGCAACTGCTTTTATTCACTTATATAGAATGTTTCTTATTTAGTTTGTTGCTATGGTAGAATATATTGAATGATTTTCATATGTTGAACCAGACTGTCATATCTATCATTAATTCTACTTGGATATGGTATATAGTTATCTTCATATAATGTTTAATTCCATTTATTAATATTACAGTAAGAATTCTTGCATCTAATTTCATGAGAGATATTTATCTATGATTTTATTTATTCATTTATTTTGTAGTAGTTTTGCTTCGTTTTGGTATAAGGATAATACTGGCATCATGCAGAGCAGTGTTCCCCCTTCTGTTTTATGAGGAATATTGTGTAAATTGGTATTATTTTTTATTTAAATGTTTGGTAGAATTTTCCAGTGAAACCATCTGACTTAAAGATTTCTTTTGGGGGGAATTTAAGTATGAATTCAATTTCTTTGATGGTCATAGGACTATTCACATTGTCTATTTCATCTTGGTTGAGTTTTCAAGGAATTAATTGGTTCCTTTCTTCTACTGTCAAATTTATGTGCATAAAGTTATTCATAGTATATCCTTACTATCTTTTTAATGGCTGCAGGATCAGTAGTGATAGCTCTATTTCATTCCTGATGTTGGTGATTTATGTATTCTTTCCTTTTATTTTTTGTCAGTCTTGCTGTAGGTTTATCAAATTTATTGGTTATTTTCTGAAGACCAGCTTTCTGTTTTATTTTGTTATGATATTTTAATTTCCTTATTTTTGTTCTTCATTATTTTCCTCTTTCTGCTTGCTTTGGGTTTATTTTGATCTTCTTTTTCTAGTTTCTTAAGGTAGGAAATTAAGTTATTGATTTAAAATTTTTCCTTTTTCCTAAAGTAAGTTTTTAGTGCTGTAAATTTCTTAGCACTGTTTTAGCTGTGTTCCATTCATTTGACATGTTTTATATTCATTTTTATTCAATCTATTTATTTTTTATTTCTGTTGAGAATTCTTCTTTGACCTATGGACTATTTAGAAGTGTATTGTTTAATTTCCACCTTTTTAGACATTTTCTTATTGTCTTTTATTATAGATTGCTAATTTGATCTCATTATCTGTATAATTTCAATTCTTTTAAATTTGTTAAGGTTTATTTTATAGCCCAGGGTATTGTCTATCATAAGCACTTAAAGAAAAACATGTATATTTGGGTTTTGAATGAAATTCTCAATATGTGTCAATTATTTCCCATTGGTTATTATGTTATTCATATTAAATCCTGTTGATTTTCTGTCTGGTAGTTCTATCAGTTCCAGAGACAGAAGTGCTCCAGTCCCCAGTTATATTGTGCATATTCTCCTTCTATTTTTAGCTCTATCAGTTTTTGTTTCATATACTTGGAAGCTCTGTTGTTTTGTATCTTGGTGGATGACTATATAATGTTCCTCTATATCTCCAGTGACTTTTATTTTTTTGCTTTAAAATGTACTCTATCAGCTGTTAATATAATTCTTGTGCTTTTTAAAAATTACTTTGTGCATGTTATACCTTTTACATCCTTTGGCTTCCATTTACCTATATATATCCTTATATTTATAATGAGTTTCATGTAAACAGGAGAGTTGTATCATTTTTTGAAAATATACTTTGCTAACCTTAGTCTTTTGATTGATGTATTTAAATTACTTCCATTTAGATTACTGATGTGTTAGTACTTCAATTAAATTATTGAAATTGTTGATATGTTAGTATTTAACATTTTATGTTATCTTTGGTTTTCTATTTGTTTCCTCTGTTCTTGACCCTGTTTCTCTTTCTTTGCCTTCCAGAAGTTTATTAGAACTATTTTTAGTATCCTATCTTTATTCCTAGTGATTTGTATTGTTTTGTAGTATCAGCTTTGTGTATTACAATATGCTTTGATGACTTAAAACTGTCTCCTACAATCAGCATTTTACCACTTTGAGTGATGTTTGTAAATCACACTTGCATTTAGCTCCTCTTTCTTTCCCCACTTTTAAATGTTATTGTCCTGGGTATTGAATGATGATTGCTTTAATCATCAAATATGATTTATTAAACTAACCAGAAAAAGGATAGTCTTTTGTGTATTTTCATAATTCTGCTCCTTTTTTATTTCTTCCTTGATGCTCCAAGATTCCTTTTCATTCATCATTTCATTTCTGTTTGAAAAATTTCCTTTAGCCAATATTTGGGGATAGATCTTCTAGAGACAAATTCTTATAACTTTATGTAATTTGAAAATGTCTTTATTTTCCTTCATTACTACAGGATAGTTTAATCAGACATAGAATTTGTTCTGACATTTCTTTCAGCACTTGAAAAATATTGTGTCATTTCCTTATGGCCTCCATTATTTCAGATGAAAAGCATACTGTCATTTGAATTAGTGTTCCACTGTAAGTAGATGTTCTGTTTAATACTGGTTGCTTTCCGGAATTTTTTGCTTATCTTTAGTTTGCAAAAGTTCAATGATGATGGTCTTGATGTGAATTTCTTTGGGTCTATTCTGTGTTGGTTTCACTCAGCTTGGATATGTAGGTCTGTGTGCTGCACCATATTTGGGGAGTTGTAGCCATATTTATTCAACTCCTTTTTCAATCCCACTCCCTTCTTATTATTATTCTGAGACTCTAGTCATATTGTTGTTGAATCTTCTCTTATTGTCCCACAGGTCCCTGAGTATCTTCAGTTTTTTTTCCAATAATTTATTATCTCCCTGTTGTTTATATTAGCTATTCTCTATTGTTTTGTCCTCACATTCACTTATCCTGCTGGATCTCAGCCACCCGACCACCAACAGGAGTGATGTTGTCTGGTGTGACTTACTAGAAAGTCACTACCTGCTCAAAGTCCATCAAAGAGTTAAGTGGCCATGTCACCAACTTGTGTAAAATAGGGGCCCCAGAAACTGGCTTTGCAGAGTACCTGTTTTACAAGCTCACTTTGGGTGAGAGCAAGAACTGAGCTTGGACTGCCTACTCCGTAGCCACATGGTCACTTACCCTGGTGTGCATGCAGTGCATGCTTATTGTAATTTGCCCTTGCAAAATGTTCACTTAAATTTCTTCCAATTTCACCATTTTTCCAATAAAGTTTTTTGGTTCCTAAATTAAAAAAAAAATTACTACTGAGCCCATACAGCAAATTGTTATTTTTGTTATTTTTCAGTTCTATAATTTTTATTTAGTGATAATTTTATGCCTTTGTTTTATTTTCTGATATTTTGAGGGTTTTTTTTCATTTATTTTAAGATTTTCAAATTTATTGTTGGAACAATTTTATAATAAGTAACTTATGATTCTATTAGATAATTTTAACATCTGATTCATATCAGTGCTTGTATCAACTGATTCTCTTTTCTCAATCAAGTTTTTGTTTCCTTGTTTATTTTCATGACAAATGATTTTTTAGGATATCCAGGACATATTGTCTCTTATGCTTGGAGGCTCTAGGTCCTAATAAAACCTTTTATTTTAACAGGAAGTCACTCAGTTTAGGTTTATCACATTGGCTTTGACCTACCTATGTGTGCTCTGGTTCCAGTAGCATTTTAATTTTCAGCATTATTGCAATATTATTTTAGCCTGATTATTTTATTTTACCTGAAACTGCTAGTGTGTGTATTGGTCCCTACTGGTGCTGCATTTGAAGGCAGAAATGTTTCGCCAGGCCAAGCCACCAGTTCCCTGTCCATGAGTGCAGAATGTGCTAGAATGTATGGGTTCTGCCATCTTGAATGTGGTGTCAGAGACCACAGGTATTCCAAACTGCTGGAGGACCTGCTCTTTCATTCCCCTAAACAACTGGATATTCCTACCACCTGTACACAGGTTAAAGCTTAAGGTGGAAGGTAAGAAAAATATCAAAGATATTACCATATACTGTGAATGCCTGCCTTTCTCTTACTCCTCTTATCTACCTCCACCGTTTAGAAACAAGAAAGGCTTCTTCGTTCTCCTTTCTTTTCTAAGAGAAATTGTGATTGTAGTACAACCTCCTTGAAAATCTGGTAAAAAAAAAAAAGGACCAAACAATGAGGCTTGACTCTATTTTTACTTGGTTAAGACTCAGATATGAAATTGTTTTGTAAAACTTTTTCTTTCAGAAAATCCTGATTTTTGCAAACCAAAAGCTGCAGACTGCATAGATACTTAAATCTGAGAAGACTATTTTGAAAGGCAAAGCCAAATATTGAATTTCTTGTTCCAAGCTATATCCACCCTTGTCCTGGAGTCATAAAAAATTTTTATTTTAATGGGTACAAAGCAGGATGCCAACTAAGAATGATTACTGGGTTACTGGAAATGAAAATACTTTGGCTTAATAAATTCCTATTATCTCTGTGACATACTAATGGGCCTTGTAGGAACATTTTCCATTCATCCTTATTTACTGGGATGCACAAGAATTGAGACCACATTTAAACTTTGTTTATTTTTATGACACAAACTAGATTTATCAGAAACTCCAGAACTGAATCATATTGATTTCTCATATAACTGTGCAAGATTCTGAGCATAAACTACCCAGTGTAGCACGGAAGTGTAGATTTATCATGATTTCTCCCAAGATAAATTGACAATGGAAGAAGCACTAGAAGGATGTCTTCTGGAGGAAAGACTGGCAAACTATCTATAAAGGATCAGGTAGTAAATATTTTAGAGTTGTGGGCCATCCTGTCTCTGTGAAAACTACTCAGCTCTGCAGTGTGACACAACAGCAACTATAGACAATATATCAACAAATGGTCATGGCTGTGTTCCAATATAACTTTATTTATAGACATTGAAATGTGAATTTTATATCATTTCCACATGCCATGAAATATTATTCTTCTTTTGATTTTTTTCAACCATTTAAATTTTTAAAAATCATTTTTAACTCATATGCTGTATAAAAACAAATAGTAGGTTGGTTTAAGCCTATGGACCCTCCTTTGCCAACTGCTAGTTTAGGCCCATATAGCACTGTGTCTTTGCTATCTCTCCCAAGAACCATTAATGCTGTATTTCAAAGGAAGCAATATATCTTCTATGAATACTCTAGCCAACATTTTTTTCACCTCATCAGAATACAAAGACACATATATAGAAAGAAAAAGAAACAATACTTTTGCTAGTTAAAATATTTTGTTAACTAACTGGGTAAGAATATTGCCTGTGTCAAGGGACACTGTAGTCAGTTGTAATGGTTTTGTCATTTATACACTATTTTAGTGATTCTTTTCTTTTACATTCCTAAAATAGCAAGTTATAAACTCTTGTTATTAAGAAATAGGCAACAAAATTTAGATTTTGACAATATTTTGACAATAAAGAATGACTGCAAAATTTCTTCAATGTTCCAGTTATATCAATAAAACACAGATATTCTGTATTCTGCTTCCTTGAGAAGTGTATCTTTCTATTTAGTGAAACCCACCAGTATCTCTTAAAGCAATTCCATAATATAATTCTGAAATTTTGAGTGTTTAGTTTTCACTGGTAAACCTATGTAGTGACTGCTGTGTGTTACCCATGTGTTAGGTTCTTGGTTTCAAGAAGGAAGAAGGAGCAGTGTCTGCTTATACCAAAGTGTGCCAAGCTCATTATTTGTTATATAGATTCAGAATACATACACTCAGAAATACACAGATTCACAGTCAGATGGCGGTATAATACAAAATGGAGATAGGACTAAAGAAGTGGCAGAGTGATTAGCGAAGTAATGCCTATTACTAGTAATGTGAAAAAGGAATCAATACTCTTCAGAATGAACTAAGCGTAGAGCCTTTTAGGCATAAGAAAACAGACAGATGAAGCCCTGGGAATGGAGCAGCCTGATGTCTTCAGGGAATCCTGAAGGTGGTACCATGGTTGGACATAAACACACTCGTGCAGTTTTAATGTTTAAATGGCAAAATCCAAGTCCATCAAAACAAGTTTTCAGTGAACTGAAAAATTGTTCAGTGAACAAGTTTTAGAAATTGTTTCAGAAACATTCAGGTCCAATTTTTCCTCTCTTCTCAGACCACAGATAGAAGTGTTGGTATCTCAGGGTAGATTTAAGGAGAGTCAAGTAGACTGACACTCTAAATGTAAGTCTCCTGAGTTCTAGCACAAGAAACCTCAGCATTGATTAAAGGACTCATGATGTAAATTTAAAACGTTCGTGTGCACAGACTGGGTTTCTGGATGGCAATGTTCAAGTTAGAAGACAGTTATTACATATAGTAGCATTCATGGTTAAAAGCACTACTCTGGAATCTCATTCTGTGGTTTCCTCTGTGGTAGCAGGTATGGTCATACTCTGGATGAAAGTGGTCACTGTCTACTAGCCTCAGTTTGGGGGACACAAAATCAAAATAAACTATTTCTAGTGCTATGTTTGTATTGAGTCATAATATTGAAATGTCAACATTTTCTAAAAAGATAACAAAAACAAATTTTGAAGGAGGTGAGTTTTGTCCTCATATTTTCCTCTGCAAGCAAGATAGATAGACAGATAGATAATCCATCCACACCAGTGTTTCACTGTATTTATATCATAAAATATTTCTATACTTGTTCCCACTCCATGAAAATTTTCCTTCCTAGTTGCTTACCAGTTGCCTATAATCCATGTGCATGCTGGAAATAGTTTTGTTGTATAAACTATAAAAAAGTGAATTAGATCAAGTATGTTATTGAAAAATAGTGTGTAGGTAGGTGTACAAAATTCTAGCAAACTCATGCATAAGATCTTGAGACTTAGAATAAAGAAAGTGGTTGTAAAAGACAAGGTTAAACATGAGGAGGATGAAATGGTTCCTTTGCAAACTGCCATTGTCTGACTGTAGAGGAATCATTAGAGAAATTAGCATAATCTTTTCCACTTCCATTTTAACCGTCTCAGTTTCCTTATGTCCACATGGAATCTAAGGATAATGTTTTATCATTCAAACATCTTTCTCTCTCCCTTACCACTATTTACTAGGCTTGACCAGAGTCCCAGTGATGGAAGGGCAGAGTGAGAATTCAGAAAGTTTTGGTTACTATGTGAAAAAAAACTTAGTAGCTAAATCTGTTACCAAACTCATCTTCCCTCTCAGAGGTATTTGTGTATAAATAGAAGATCATACTTAATCCTACTGAATAGTTGCCTATTGAGTGGGTTTAGGCAGAAATAAGAAACTAGAGAGGGAATACTTGAGAAGACGAATGTCTCTCTGAACTTTCAAAAGTATTTTCATTTCACAAACACCAACAGAAACAATAAAAATTCAGAAAAGAGAATCTACTCTGAATTGATTAATAACTGATGTAAGAGTCATGAGAAGAATAGAATACATATCTGGGGTTATTTTAAAACAGGAACTCAAGCACAAAACCATCATGAATTTCCAACACTGTTCCTATTACTAAACCTGCCTGGCCATTCATTCCCTTGTCTGAGAAACAGGGATAATATTATTACCTAAAGCATGTTTATGCTGAGGACTCAGTGAGTGAATCCATGTAGGGCACTTTGTCTGGGATGTAAGATTTATAAGATAGGGAAAGAGAAAAAAAGGAGGAAGACCAGGCAGGGGGCAGGAGGAGGAATAGGTCACCGGCAATTCTACCAGAAAAGAAAGAGGCCATTAATGGCACCACAAGATTCTTGACTGTCCAGCTCTTGGTCAGTGTGCTCTTCTCCCTCAGTTCTGATTCTAGTTCACTTAGCTGTACATTAAAGTCACCTGGAAGGCTGCGATCCCAGCACCCAGGCTGCACTCCAAACCAGTTTAATCAGAAATACTGGGAACACAACCCAGGTAGCAGGGCTTTGTGAATCCCTAAATGTGAATCCAGTATGAACATAGGTTGAGAGCAATTACTCTGCTCCATTCCTCATCTTCATATTCCTAACCATTCCCAGCTGCATGTTTGTTGGCTCTGGTGTAGCACATTAGGCTCAGTAAGTCTAAAACATGCTGGAGAACAATTTTTTTTTAATGAGTGTATTCTTTTAGCAAAGGAGAAGTGGATGTATTAAAACACATACCTTAGACTTCTTGGCATTGTTCTCTGTTTTAGACTTATTTTGAAAAAGCGGGGCCAAGTTATCCTGTAACATACTGACTCACAAATAAAAATGCCATGCCCTACTTGGAGAAGAATATATAATGTAATATGGAGCCCAATGCCTGCCTAATCTTTATATGCATTTCCCAAATGGAAAGTTTCAAAGTCTGGAACTGTTGGGATTTTTTTCTAATGCCTCTTCAATAAAGCTTTGCTCTGGATCACTTAAATACATGAAAGTGGTTGTTTATGGTAAAATTATGTGCCATAAAATATACTATAAAATTACATGACCAAGCAAGAGTTCTCAGCTTTTCCTCTCAGAAATACCATGTGCAAATTTTTGCCTCACTTGATGATGACTTGAGTAAAATTTATTTCTCTCATCAATTAGAGAAATGCAAATAGATCTAAGTTTTGAAAAGATGTTAAAAAAGAATAAAGAAAACAGTCATCTACCTGAGCATGAAAGAGAAACAGATTTATGTTTTCTTACCACAGTGGGAAATGGTTATAATTACGAACAAGGTAATAAATGAATTTTGCATAAGAAGTCATTTTTTAGTAGCTGTTATAATCATTTTCTCCTTATTGTGTTCTCCAACTTGCCAATAACATCATTTTAACATTCTTTTGCAACAAGCCACACTCCACTATGTGGCCTAATATTTCACTTTAATATCCATTCATTTTCAACAGCCTGGGCTCTCCAAGGCCTTGCAGAAGCACTCTGTCTCTGGTGAGGTGTCAGTTTAAGTGTGATGTATTATTCAGCTTGGTAAAGGAGGTGTAACCACTCAGTGGCAATCATAAGAATCATGGGTAAAATGTGTACAAACATCTGCGACCTGAAAGTCATTACGCTGGCTAATAGTGTCTGGACTTTGCTAATGGATCTTATTTAAAGCACAGGGCACTGTTTATACATTTTTAAAAACCCTATAGAACACAACTAAAAAGACATTCTATTTCAATTACAGTATCGTGCACAGTGCAGGAGGCAAGGTCCCCAATGTGACCTAGTGATACATCTGAAGCTGTTGTCATAGGGAGGGAACCAGGAGCACCTGGCACGACCCACTCCCCAGGGCCTTCTCTTTTCCCCGTCAGCATGCTCAGAAGGTGTGCTAACAGACATAGGTGCTGTCCCCACATAGTGAGGAGACAGTCTAGCAGAGGGTTAGAAACACAGGCTGTGCACTCAGGATGCCTCAGTCAAAATCTGAACATGCGACCGTGGTACCTTAACTGCGCAATGCCTCTGTTTCTTCATAAGGTACATGGTTTTATTGCTCAAAATATTTGCCACTCCATGCTGGAGGAGAATTATACTCTCTTGTCCCATTGTTTTCTGACCTGGATATGTGTCTTGTTTTGGCCAATGACGTGGGAGTCAAAGAGGCATGTGCGACTTGAAAGCAGTAGCATTCTGAGCTGTGGCATAGATCCGTCATGAGCTCTTGTACCCTATGCCATGAGACTCAGAAGGGTTTGGATGGAAGCTTTTCCCTCTGCCTGAATCCACTGAGAAGAGGATGCCACTCACCTCTGATACATACTGTGTGAGCAACAAATAAACCTCTGTGGGTTCAGTGCACACTGACATTCATCTCATCTATGATGAGGATAATAATAGTACTTGACAACCTAGGTTGTGTGAGCATTAAGCGAGACAATATCCATAAACCTATGATAAACTGGTACATGCAGAGCACTTAATGTTAGCTCTGTAATTGTTAATATCACAAATATATCTTAAGTCCAAGATGAGGTTGTAATGACAATATCTGCCCTTTGGAAATACAATACTTTTGTCCCTTCTTCTTTGTTAATCTGAAACACAAACACAACTGGTGTCCTGTATCATATTTGGAGACTATAAACTAGAAGAATGTGCATTTGTGGTTTGAGAGTCACAATATGTCCTTTTTCCTTTTTCCTTTTTCTTTAAACCTCTGTATCCTGGAGAATGTTGAAAAGCCTTTGGAAACCACAGACATATTTGGTTGCAAAAATTTAATTGTGTTAGAATCACACACTGAAAGGAACACTGGGTCAAGGATTAAAATATTTAGGTTTTAGTCCAAGTTCTGTGACTAACCAGCTTTGTGTTCTTAGATAAATCACAGTACTTCTCTAAGCTTCAGGGTTCTCATTAGTAAGTTAGAAAACTTGGATTTAAAAATTCTTAAGATATCTTTTAAAGTTGTAATAATCTTCAAATGGATATTTGCAATGAAAGCTTTCTATTTAAATTATAAGAGTTCTTATAAAGCTTTATAAATAGAAGAATATACAAATCATGCCAATTAAGACTTAGAGCACTATGATCTCTTTCCTTTACCTATGACTTATAACTAACAACCACTTATGTGGGCTTTCTCCATGCCAGGCACTTCATAAATATTAACTGATTTAAGACTCATAATAACTCTATGAAGTAGATACCATTATTATCTCCATTTTACAGATAAAACTGAGACAACATGTGTAGAAATTCTGGAATTTGAATTTGTATCCAAGTAATCTGGCTTCATCTTCTTTGGAGGATAAAATCACATACTCTTCACCTAATCATAAAAACAGACAAATAAATATGCCAAACAGGTGAGCATTTCAATCATTTAGTAAGGAAGCTTTTAAACTGGGCTGATTTCCCCCTCAGAATTTTTAATCTTTTGACTAAATTGCAAGGAAACCTTGAAATTTTGTAGAACGACTTTTCATGGCAATTACAGTGTCTCACATGAAATGGTGGTAAAAATGAGTTTCTGAAAATCTTCAAAGGGAGAACTACTTATGAGGCAGGGGTTAGTTGGACCAGGAAGATAGAGTTCAGGCCCCTGTAAGTTGCAGATAGAGTTCAAGTCCCCAGTCAGTAGGGACCTAGGGTCAAGGCTTTGCAGTAAACCATACCCTGACACCTGGAAAATTCAGACTGAAAAACAGGGAGTTTTTTCTTTTGAACCCAGCTAGGCCCTAGTAACAAGCCCACCCCTGCCAATCATGTAAATTTCTCCATGGTTATAAACACTAGACACTGCTTTCCTGACAGCATCCTCCTTTGAAGCCCCTCCTGGTTAGCAGGATCCTCTTCATTTTCATTCCTCATAAAAGCGTTGCTGGATGCTCCTTGACTGTTAGCTTCATTCTTCATTGCCTCCATGTCATGATCCTAGGAAAAACAGCATCTCAGCCATTCACATTGTTTGGGGGCTTGTCCAGGATCTCCTTCGAAGGGTGAGTACCAGCTGCAACCAGCATCTTTTTTTTACTTTCCCTTTAGAGACCCGCTGAGTGTTGTGCATAACATCAAGCACCCATCAGCCATTTAAAAGTGACTCTCACAGCTTCTGACCTTAAGACTCAGATTTTAGGTTCCTCTGAGTCTTCCTCAGTTGATCCTCCAAGACGCAAAACATAAGCCAAGTAAGGGCCAGAATTCTCTTTTGAAGCTATCCTTGGACGCGAGGGACTGAGGGAGACAGGCAGACAACCGCGAGGTCCTGACTGAGGCTAATCCTCAGTGAACGCTCCAAGGTCTCCTTTCAGAACTCAGACCCCGACTGCCCAGTTGGGTATCCATAAGGAGCTGCTTCTCCCTTCCTGTCTCATGCTCCTAGGAGGTTCAGGAGTTGGGGGGAGGTTCCCCTGAGTATCCTCTCTTGTAAGAGTGACTTGGGCAACCTCCTCTGACTCCCAACAAAAGCCCCTTATGTAGATTGAGCATTTCTTTGATTCTTTACTCTTCAAGGCAAAACAAATGATGTCCCCCTCTTGAGCCCCTCTAGTCCCCTCTTCTTTCAAGACCTCATTACTCGTGATTTAGGAGAATTAAGTACATGCCAATTTGGTTGGACATTGGGCACAGCTATGCTTATTACTTGTCCCTGGTGTCCTATGGGAGCTGGGAAAGCAGATGTAAATTTTCCCCAGTTAGTATCCCTCTGCAAAAGGCAATTTGTCGCTTGGATCCCATCCCTGGCCATGAGGCACTGACTGGGCAGGGGATTCTGACCTCTAGATTATGGCAGAGGAATGACTTTCTTATGTCACCACTTATTGAGGTGTCAGTGGGGTATAGGATTGGAAGAATGGGTTGCATGTGAATACAATCTAATAATCATGACCTCCTGGACATGGATTCTGAGTTACATGCAGAGAGGCTATTGTTCCTGCCTCTTCCTGTTTGAGTTAGAGGATTTTCTCAGTCTAACCTCCAGGGTCAGGAAGGACGTCCTCAGAACCCAGTGGGTCAGGTGCCCCTACCTAGTGGAAGACACCTTGAGACATCTCTTATGGTTGACACCATTGGCGTGGGAGGCACACCAAGATCTGTACTTTAGACTGAGAATCAAATGGTTGCATCTCAGACTGAGAGGGCCCAGAGTCCATCCCCAGGCAGCTTGCTGGCACCACAGTGTGGCTATGCTGGCAGGTCCAGAAACAGATGATCTCCCAATGCTGTTGCAAGCATGAGCCGGGGCACAGACTTCCCTTTGAGAGGGAAGGGATAGGCCAAGGGATGCCTTGCCTTTCAGATGCCAGAAACAGAAAAAGGGATGCCCTTCTCTTCCCTGGTGTCTTTCAGACAGGCAACTTGAAATCTAAGACCACTTTGGGTACTACTCCTCTAGGGTGCATCCTCAAAAATTGGGAGGTTTTTAAACTAGACTCCCTGAGACAGAAGAAATTAATCTTCTGCAATACAGCCTGGCCCCTAAATGGCACGCTAAACTACTCACCTTTAGGGTATATAAAAAAAATAAGATACTTTTAATCAGATGAGCTAAAAGGAAAGATGTTGATTTCCTTCTGCAACACCGATTGGCCTCAATACAAACTGCCAAGCAGAGAAAAATGGCCCCAGAATGAGACCCTTAATTACAACATCATTTTGCAATTAGATATTAGTAACTAGAACATCTTTGTCTCAGTTTGTCTGTCCTTGTATGTGTTCTTATATGTTACCCCTGGATAGTATTGCTAAGCTGGTTTTGTGTCCTCTGAAGTTGGCTTAATAACCTTCAGGTTGGAGACCCTATGATTGCAGAAGTGTGTGTTACACTCCCTTTGTGGCCAGATATGGCTGGAGAGAAATGTGGGTTAAAACTCCATTTGCAATTTGAGTCCTACCACACTGCTTCCAGCCTTCATGAGAAATACAGCCTAGAATAACTGTAGTCATTTTGCCTCAATCTATATATTTGTATGTATATATATGTATAAATGGAAGATATTTTTCTACCTCTGGATGGTATTGCTAAAAATTAATTGGTGTAAAGACAAGCACTTGTAAAAATTGGGCATTCCAAAACTTTCGGAAATTCTGATAGAAAATATTCAGCATTGATGTTAGTTTAAATTTAACTGAAACAGACATATCTTTTTGGTTATCAGCTGCCTAGGTTTACTTAAAGTCATTTAAGTTGATGTTATCTGTAAAATATTTCAAGAAAGAGAGAAACTTGACTTATGTTTAATGGAGGCTTTTACTACTTGAAATAATAAGGGAAACATCTCTGCATGCTAGAACAGAATTGTGTTTTGATAAGAGAAGGTATGAGGGATGGAAATGCATTTTTATTGAGGGAAAAGGAGGTAATTTTGTCCTCAAGTAAAGCTGGTGATTTAAAGAGAAGAAACTCTGAAAGTAAAAAGAAAGTTGTAAAAGGCTTGTGGAAGGAAGTAAATGAGGTTTAATGTCAAGTACACCATGAGATTAGAATTTTGTTTTGTTTGTTAAAAGGACAAAGTTTTCTTGAACTACCGGTCTGTTCTTAATATTGAAAGATTGTGAAGGGTTTTTCTAATTGCTTTATCAAAATGATTTCTCATGCTTTATGTCTAAATAAGGTGTTTGAATACTTAAGAAAACAAAATATGAAAATTAAAAGAGCTAGGAGCTAAGTCCTGCTAACAACTATGTAACCTTCTGTACCTACCTTTAAATCTTCTATTGGCACTTTGGTTAAATGGATAAGTATTCTTTCATGGTAACAAATGATCTCATTTAGGTAAGTGCCTTAAAAACTTTCTTTTGACAACTTCCCAAAATCAAATTCAAAAAGGTACTTTTATCTCTAGTTAACTCTGAGATTTCCCAGAGAGTCCATGGAACATGTCAGAGGATTTTTCTCCTCATAAGGGAGAAACATTTAGCTAACCTGGCTTATTTATTTGGTATGTAATTACCTGGGAAGCATTGTTAAGTTAATGATGCTAAACTTTAGGCTATTGAACTATAGAATGTTACAGAAATAACCAAATCCCCTTGTCAAGTGCCTTATGATGAACTCTCATCAGATCTTCAACCATTGCTATTTTTAAGTCTTTTGTCATTTACAGTTACAGTTTTACTCAAAAGCTGGTAAAAAAAAAAAAGATGTCTGTTCCTAAACATGACTTATAACAGTTTGATAAATAATTATACCTTTATAAGCAGAACTGAAACATTTATCTTTCTTTCTCTACCTGATCCCTCCAGAACTTGGAAACTCTCAGTGAATATTTTTATATTTTCTGGCAATATTTTTATTTGCATAAGTTCAATAAGAATCTGTTCCCCGTGTGACAGAACCAAATAAAAACACTGGTTATATGACCAAGGCTTTTACAGGAATGTTATATTTCAGAGAGACCTGCATAGACTCAGATATGACCAGACAGCTTTAAGGAAATAAAGTTGACTTTATAGAGCCAATAAAGCCCCTTGGAAGAACTGGTCTAGTATCTTGCTTACAGGTTTCAAACATCCTTACCAAGTGAGTAAGGAAGGTCACTTCCTGGCAGGTGAAGGAACCTCAGAATATCTTGGGGGACCTTGAAAAGAGAGGAATTCACTCAAATCTGCAGGTGCTGTAGGCAAAACCTGATGGCAAGTCTGGCTTGGTTTTCCCAGCTTTGAGAAGCCCTTAAAAGTTCAATCTGAAATTCCTTATGAAAAGCAAAGCACATTTAAAAGAGCCTGTGTGATCAATTTCTGTTCTTGCTGCACTTATGTAAATAATAAGACAAGTGTTTTGAAGCTAAACTTATTTTACAAATTAGTCTTAATATGTTATCTCTAATAAAAATGATGGCGATTTTAGAGAGAAAATAATTATGTTTCAATAGTGTAGCCTTAGAGACATCAGATTCTAATACTAGTCATTGTAAAATAGGTTGAACCCTGAATTCCAGTTTCTCCAAAGTATCTGGCTATGACTTTCCAAACATTTCCAATTTTCTCCCATCATTTCAGTTGGGGTCTTACTGTTCTTTGTCCTCATATTCAGCCATGCATTCTTAACCTCTTTGTCAAGTATGTTCCCTCCAGAAAAGAAAATCCAACTACAGATTTTGCTCAGACAGATTTCAGTCCACTCCCAGAGCTGATGAAGATGCACATAAGGAATCCCACAACCCAGCTGCACCCTCCTTTTGTGCCCTTGTCTGTCTCGGCCACCTCTAAGACATCTCCATGACCTCTGTCTCCCTGATGGGCAGCAAAGAAACTAGCTGATCGAGCCTCTCAGATCTGCCAGTGGCTCTTGACCTCCTGGGAAGGGTGGTCTCAGATATGGACATGGGCCTCTTGGATCCTCCCCTTTGCTGGGCCCTCGCTGCTAGTTTTTTCTTGGCCTTACTGTTTGGCGCTTGTTTGCTCAACCTTCTAAGTAAGTTTGTCTCCTTTCACTTAGAGTTGATAAAGCTCCAGATGATGATACAAATTGAACCCTCTGTGATAGTCCCTCGTGACTTCTATTGCAGGCCACTAGATAGACCACTCAGAGAGTGAACCCAGACTGCCATTCTCCAGCTGTCACCCTTTGCCAGCAGGAGGCAGCTCAAGTGGTCTTTGCCCTTCTCTCTAGTGGCAGTTAGGGTTACCTCTTCTGAGGGGGGATTGAGGCAGGTGTTAGTGGGATGCAGGCAGATAGAGTTCAAGGCCCCTGTAAACTGAAATCAGGAGGGACCTATGGTCAAGTCTTCATAGTAAAAAGAAGCCACACCCTGGACACCTGGAAAATTCAGCCTGGAAAACAAGGGAGTTTTTTCTTTTGAACTCAGCTAGACCCTAGCAAAAAGCCCTCACTCCCCCTGCCAATCACGTAAATTTCTCTGTGCTTATAAACTCTATACACTGCAGCCCTAACTGCATCCTCCCTTGGAGCTCCACCTGATCAGCAAGAGCCCTTTTATTTTCACTCCTCATTAAAATCTTTGCTGGTTGCTCCATACTCTTTTGTCTGTTGGCTTCATTCTTTATCTCCTCCAAGACACAATCCTGGGAAAAACAGTATCTCAGCTGGTAAGACTTAGATTCAGGGCCCATCTGTATTTCATCTGAACCATGAACGCCCAGAACAGTAGCCACTAGTGGATAGTGCTTTTTCTGCCATGGATCTATGAACGGGTGGGAGAGACCTGTAGTATCAATGCTTAATTATTAGTCAGCAAAAGGCCAAAGCATATTGTGGGATTATGGCATAATACACATGTAAAAATAAGGACAGTCTTAGAAATTAAAATAGGATTATAGAATTGGAGGATACTCCTGTAGGATACACAGTGACAGCAAGGGAGGGTGCTTTAGTTTAAATCGGCATTACTGTGGAAATGAAATTTACTCCAAATTTCTTATGTACTTGCCTCTTGAGATAAGCATTATTCTCCAAAAGGAGAATATGGGCTTGTTTCATCCTAAGAGTCCGCAGAGGTATTGCTGAGTCTGTAACCCACATATTCATCAAAGATTATCTATACCCTGAATACATTACACGTCTCCTATACCTTGTTACAAATAGCTGCCAAATTCTTCTGCATGCTGTTATTATTAATAAAACAAAAAAGAGAAACATTTAGAGAGTTTTCGGAAGTTATTTTTCATACAGCTTTTTTCCAAACCATGGATATTAGCATCCTGTGGAGATCTGACAGTTCTTTTACTCCTCAAAAGACTCAGAAGCAGGACTCAAAAGTACTTGATATTAAAGCTAGTTTTACATGGTCTGTTTTGAGATACTTCAAGTAGGACTTTTGTTCAAAGTTAGTCTCCAATCCATTTGTTTGAACTTTCAGCATCAGAGAGCTTCTTACTGTGTTGGGCAAACCCTGACATTTTGGGAACAAGCACATTTAAGGGCCTGCATATCCCTTTTCCTTTTCCTCTCTAGAAAAGAAAATTTATGTTATTGGCAAGGCTTCTGGTCAACAGTAGGCTAATAGTAGTTAAGATCTGGGGGAAGTCAAAGTTATACACAGATTTTCAACTGCACTGGGGCTGGAGCCCCTCAGTCAGCTGCGTTATGAAATTTTTTGTGTGTTGATTACTCACCATTGAAATGTAAGCTTTATTATAAACTGCTCTTTAAGGTCTTGTCTGCTTGCATATTTCTAAGGCCTAGAACAGTGGCAGTCATATAGCTCATGTTCAAAAATATATGTTTGGGCAAATAAGTGTAAAAAGGTTCATGTATGTAAAGCAGGAAAAGCAGAAAGCAGAAAATATCTCTGAGGAGAGCAATGCAGGAAGGCATTAGCACCCTGTGCTGTGTGCACTGGTTTACTCAATCAATTTGGGTAAAAGCACTGAACTCACTGACCAAGAAAGGAGAGAAAATAAATGATATTGGCAGATGTATGAGTGGTAATTTTTTCTGAAACTAACTAGAAAGGTAAGCCACAAAAGTAAAATTTTCTAAAAATAACATTTGAGTTTCATTTTTATGGACTGCTGGCATCTATTTTAATTAGGCTAATGATATTTTCTACTACCACATCCTTCAGCAGAATAGCAGGAGAGTGAAGAAAGAGCATTATTTTTTTAGTTTAACACATTCACCAGTTATTTCTCTTCCTAAAATTTCTGCCAGCACTACATGAAGTTAGACTAGTAATGGAAGTTACATTTCAATGCCCAGGAGAAAAGCCTTGAGAAAACTTCAAAAAACAAAAACTTTTGTTTTCATTATATCCACGAGGCCTACAGGTTCACCTAAGATTCCTTCACATCCTTGGAGACCTTTTAAATGCAGTAAAATGCCTGCCCCGGGTCAGATTGGCAACACTTTAAAACAAAGGTTTTGTAAGTGGTGGTTTATAACGCAGGTAGGATTTGACAAGCACATTTTTCCTTGTCTTGCAGATATGTCTTATTATGATGGCATACCCCCTTGGAGGCAATATTACTCTTTCAATAGTCTGAACTTGTGATAACACTATTTCTTGTGAGGAAGGCTGGAGTATTTTTAATCTAGAATAGAATGATGCAATTTGAACAAATATCATTTCAGGAGATGGTAGATTTGCAGGTAGAAAGAGCCGATCAGATTTTCAGCACAGGGCCAAGAGAAAAAGTGAGTAAGAGGAAAGGGATCGTGGCCTATGGACAGTGATGCTCTAATGTGAAAGTCAATTAAAAATCGTGCCCACATCCAAACCAAACCTCCCTGTGAACATTCCATTCAGGATTCTCCTCACTGAGAGGAGACTATAAGGATATACTGGAATATTTCTAAAACAATAGATATGAATCACATAATAAGTAGAAATTACTGAGTGTGTGGGTAGTTGATTCAGACTGCCATTAGACTCACTCTGCTTAGATAAGCATAGCAATTTTTAAGAATCTGTGACTTCAGATTTTATATATATATTTATGATTTATAACATACTTTATGTATATGAAAATGTTTATTCATCTGATGCTTCTGTCTTAATGAAGTAAAACTGAATACTAAATCATAGTTAATTGAGGCATATATGTGTATTTATTAGATATTGTATATATGTAGGAACACAACAATAGTAAAATGCTTATAAAGGAGTGAATCTTAATAAATCCCAGCACAGATAAAAAGTAAAAAGACTCACTGGCTTATATTTATAATGTTCTAGTCTTTTAGAACAGATACATTAATGAAATATTCAGGTATAGTAGCCATTATACACGCCTTTAGAATTGTTCTGTAAATCACCACTACTGTTGCTGAACACTTTCTAAATGCAGAAGGGCTTAGTTTTTTTAATAATCCACAGTCTTTTAAAACTCCAAGTCACATCACATGTTTTCTACATCCTATACCCAGACTCTTTGTCCTTTGATGTACTTAATTCCAATAAATATCTTCACTTCAGTACTCCCTTGGACTTTGTCAATCTCTGGAAATGCTTCATTTTAGAAACTTTAATCTCAGAACATAATTAGAATGTATGTATTCTCTATTTCATTGCCACCAAATTTTTCAACTTTTGCTTTTATTTTCTTCTTTCTCAAATGAGGACCCTACAGTAAGTTCCTGTCTTGCCGGTACCTTCCATTTCCTCATAATTTTGTCCTTCTATTGATCCAGACTGAAAAACCCTAAGAAAGCATCGATCCACTTACACTTGTCCTGCTACTCTAGTTGTTCTGTGCATGGCTCGAGGAAAACACAGAAACTGGGAAACCCGCCCCAAAGAGATTTCTGATATCTAAAACCATCTGGGTGCCCTGTGTTGTTGGCCAGTCCAAGGTGTCCATGACCAGCTCCATTTACCATTAATACTAAAGTCATTCTAATCAATCACCTCATTTCTTAAAGTCCCTTGCCTGCGATTCTTACTTTAAGCATGAAGTTCCTTAATTTACAGACAGAGTAGAGGCTATCATATAAATGCTCCCAATTTCCTGCCCCTCATTTACAAATATGTGAACATTTGAATGTCTCTATATCTTTACTGCTATTTTTATGCAAAGTGAATTATATTATCTATGTGCTGAGATATTCCTATTTTATTTTCCAAAACTTTATTTTATATTACTTTTTTCTCATTCTCCAAAGGCCCCATATCTTTCAATGTATAAACATGCTTATGTCTCTTTCATCATTTAATGACAATGCTGCCTTGATCTTGCCCAAAGCCTGGGATACTAACGTGTTTCTTCAACACATATTTACCAGGTGCTTCTTATACACCAGGCATGAGACTTTTATCAATTTTTTCTTAAATCATACTTTCAAAGATTGGTTGATCTCTACCTCGCATATCTTCTCTCACAGTAGCTCGAGGCTAGCGGGATTCCCAGCTCCAGGCAAGTTCACCATGGATTCAGAGACTGAATAATGACAATGGAACATTGGGGCACAATGGAGCTTATATCAAGGTTTATTCTCATGACACTAGGTCGAGTGCTAGACTCCCATCCACCTCTGTCTCTGCCTGGATCAGCTTCTTCTCCCCTTTCTCCTGTACTCTTGCTTTCTTCTCTAGGCTCCACTCTCCTATTTCCCTCTGCTCTTAGCACCAGGCAGAACTCTTTTTAAAGCTGCACCACTGTAATAGCTTATTGCCAATGGTTATGCAAGCATGTGCCTGTGCAGTAGGCTAAGTATTACCTCATTGCATGTACACAGTGGGTATCAGGTGAGGATCCTGGCCGTAGAACTTTCATTTTCCCTACACTCCACCCTTCCAGGATTCTTGCCTTACAATCTATTGTCCCTCAGTCTTCTGTGATGATCCCTGTGTAAGAAAGCTAGAGCATTGTAACCAGACCTCCTGACAGCAACAGAGGCTATAAGAGCATACAAAAAATAGAAATTTTGATACAGGTAACAACAAATTTATGATAATCTGCAAGCCTGAGGAAATCAATTGCCACCAAGTGGTCATTCCAGCCATACTCAAACCAGTGCTACTCAGAGGAGTTCATGGCTTGCACTTTCCATGGGAGGCACGTAGCAGAACCAGTAGGGAGCTCTATGCACACCAGCAAACAGAACTTTTTTCTATGGTGTGTGCCCAATCCTTGAAAGACATTAGAAGAGTCTCATTTTATGGACAATAAGACATGTTTTAATATTAACAACACAGGCAGATCTTGCACACAGTATACTCCTTTGTAGGCAGATGCCCCAAACCCAGTGGGATTCAAGCTTGTTTCACTCTGATAGCTTTCCCCCAATTTTCATCCAAACTTTCACCTTAATCCCATCAACTTTTGCATCTCCATATCCTCCCAATCTCTGAGCCCCTGATAAAACTATACCAGCAAGTTCTGGAATCACAGTGCATTGGGCTCCTATATCAGGGAGTCCCAGGAAAGTTTGTTTCCCTCCCCTGGCCATTTTACCCATGCATGTGCAAATGGCCTCAGGTCCCTAGCTGGGGTGTGGCCAGAAGACACTGACCCTTTTGACAATCTTGAACTTGATTAACTCACCTGACCAATGCCCCAGGGGATTCCTGGTCACGTTTCACATTGTAATCTTGGCCATCTATAACAGTGCAGGGGTCCCTGGAAACCACTAAGGGTTGCCATTCTCTAGTACCCACTCGATCCCCCAAGGCAGGTGCCTTGACCCTTCCCTCAGTCAAACTGTATCTATAACCCAACCATCTTCCTGTGAGGGTCCAGGAAGGGTCAGCTCACTCTTCAGCAGAAAGTCTTGCAAGCACACAGCTGTCCTGTGGCTTTGTATCTGGCTTCTATTTCTTGGTCCTCACCTCGGTCATTGGCTGAAACCACTGCTCTGGCTTCAGTTGTTGCCACAGCTCCAGTAAGATTTTATTTGACTTCCCATCCAATTTCTCTTTATCTGCTCTTGCCTTTATCAAATCAACCAACATGTGGGTCCTTGTGACCATCACAGGGCCCTTTAAACTCTTCCTGTCAGTAGTAGACCATGCTCCCTTCCATCCCCACATCACCTCTGCCTCGCCCAAATCTGCTACAATCTGGGTAACGTCATTTATGGGTTGCCCTATATGAGGGGCAAGAATGGCCACTAGGGACCCAAAGAGGGATGAGGGAGCCCTCTGAAGCACCATATCCCTCATCCCTGTTGTAAGCAACTCCTCACAGGGCCATGATGTTCTGGGTTATAAATGGCATTTTTCATGCCCAACTACTGAAACACCTGTTGGAGCCCAGCATATGTCTGCATTCTAGTGGGGAAAGATGGTAAATCATCTTGATTGTGCCATACAATAAGTAGTGGGGCCATCATTCAGTCAAGAAGGAAGTGGCTCCCTGGGGTCTGGTCCACATTTTGTAATTGCTGCTGCAGGGCAGGATGAGTTGTAAGGGTAGCCATCTTTCCCTGTTCTAACCCAGACAGAATAATCCCATCCACTCCTACATCCCAAAGGCTCAGAAGCCAGGTTGACATAGATTCAGCAGGTATCTGCTGAAAACAGGAGCCCAAATCCACCAGCTCTGCCTGAGTATAAGGGTGGAGCATGGAGTGGTCCATGACCTGGGAAGGGGCTGCACCTCTCCCATAGGAGCCCAAAGTTGCTGCATTTTTATTTTTTTAACTACAGTCAGGCAGGATTTCAATAGAGGAGGGGTTGGTGCTTCTGGCCCCACCTCCACTCCCTCCTCCTCCTCATCTGATGTATCTTCCACCATTTCGGGATCTGACAGCACCACTACATCCTTCACTTCCCCCACGGCACCTCACAGCCTATGTACCATGCTGCTCCTTCCTGTGCCACCATTACATCCTTTACCTTCTCTATGGTTGCCCACAGCAGTGCTGTCTCAGTCTTCAACAACTCTCTTTCCTCCCCCACAGCACCCCGCAACTCACGTCCTCATGCTGCCACTTTTCATGCCCTCCCATCAGTGACATTTTTCAACACTGTGAGAAACAGCCAACCCATGGTTCCCACCACCTCACAGACACTCTGTTTCCATGAGACATGTCCTATTTTGCAGAGGCCCTCCTCTTCTGCCTCAGGTGTCACCTCCACCTCTCCCCAGTCCTAAGGAGGGGCCCACTCCTCTAGGAAACAAGCCATTTTGGACCATATGCCTTGGGGGATACCCAGGTGTCTCCCCATCCATAGGGGCACCGCACTGATGTACCCCTCCCACGAGGGCAGCATTTTTTTTTTCAGTCTCTGTGAACCCTGCCAAATGTGCCAAAATGTAGCTTCAGGCCAGAGGAGGTTCCCAGCTCCAGGCAAGTTCACTATGGATTCAGTGAGACTGAATAATGAAAGCTGAACACTAGGGGTAAAAAGGTGCTCCAAACAAGCTTTATTCTCATGACACTAGGTCAAGCTCTAGACTTCTATCCACCTCCATCTCTGCCCCTGGCTGAGCCTCTGCTCCCCTCTTTCCTGTTCTCTTGCTTTCTTTCCTAGGCTCCACTCTCCTGTTTCTCTGTGCTCTCAGCACCAGGCAGAACTCTTCTTAAAGCTACACCACTATGATAGCTTATTGCCAGTGGATATGCAAGCATGCACCTGTGTGGTAGGCTAAGTATTACCTCATCACATGTATACAATGGGTACCAGGTGAAGATCCTAGCCAGGGAACTTCCATTTTCTCTGCATTATCCACTCATTAGTATGTCAATTACCTAAAACTAAACTATGCCCTCTACCACACTGCTTAAACTGTTCTGACAATGATTAATATGTTAAACAGTTTTCAATTTTTATGTTATATGCTTTGCTGAATTTGACACTATCAATCATTCATTTGTCTTCTTGTATCAACATCTCTTCTTTCTAGTTTTCTGTTCATCTTCTCAAGTTCCTTTAAAGTCTCTTCTACACTCTTTAGTTGCTGGTACCCTAATCTTTGTCTTCCATACTTTTTCTCCTCAGTTTGCCACTCATCATAGACAAAACTTTCGATTACTGTACCACATGTGATTAGGATTTCCAAAGCTCTAGCTCCACTTAGGACCAATCCCCCTGAATGCCAGCTGTGTATGTCCACTCTCACAGTATTCAAAGTTAAAACCAACATCTTCTACCTTTTATCCCTTATTTTGTTCAATGGAAACCTCATCCTTTGAATGCCCAGGCCAGATATTTGGGATTTCTTTTTACCCTGCCTTCACACTGTTTTTCAAAGAATTAGTCAACAAGTTCTATGGATTCTACTAACTTAACTGTCTCTTGAATCCTTCTTCTCATCTATACTCACGTCCTTTCTTCAGACCTCCACATAATTTGGCTCCTGAGTTACTGAAAAGCCTCCTGGTTGGTCTATTTCCAATTTAGTTTTCCTCTTAATCTAACATCTCTAACTATCATGAGATAAATACTTTTAAAGTATATATCTAGGCACAGTACTTCTTTGTAAAAACTATGGTAAATGCTTTGGTAAATCTTCAAAACAAAATCAAAATTCCCTGTGATTCCTTTATTTAGTCATTCATTAAATATTTATGAATAGTTATGAACCTGAAAGCAGACCAGGCCCTGTGTGCACAGTGGTCATAAAATTGCACTGGTCCCTATCCCAGTGCAGTGTACATACTGGGCCCTGTGAAACTCTCTGCTCTTAATGCCTGACATTCTCATCCACATGATGGATACTTCAGTTATTCTTCAGTCAAAGGTCTTACTACATTGTAATGTGTGTGTGTCTGTCTGATTCCTCACACACTATAGCTTCATGAGAGTAGTGACTTAATCATAACCAAATGTACTAGTATGTGAGTCTGGCACACTGTACTTAGTGATAGTGAAAATCCTGATACAGTACTTGATATGTTTCATACATTATTGTAAGTGCTTTATATCTAGTAATCCACTTAATCCTCACACTTATCCTATGAGGTAGATACTATTATACTCATTTTACTGATGAAGAAATTGGAGGTTCAAGAAATTAAGTAATTCACCTGCGTTTACCCACTTAATAAGCAGCAGATTTGGCATTCACACTCAGACAATACAGAGTTGAAAAAAAAGTGCTAAGTGTTTTTGAGACAAATGAATCCACATCCTCCAGAGATGATGTTGCATATTTAAAAGTTTTCTGATCAATATCCATTAAATAACCTCTCAAGAAATTTTAAACATTAGTGTAAACAAAATAAGTGGAAGGTAAAATAACTATGAATAAGTATGTCAGAACTTTGTGTTTAAGTGATAGAACTTTTCTCTTCTCTCATTTCATATTATTTAATTGAAATGAGATTATTTAATCTCTTCTCTCATTAATTACAAGCCAACTAGTCTAACCTCCCTGAGTCCTCATTTCCTCATCTACAGGAAGAGGAGATTAAGCTAGACAGTCAACAAGGACTCATATAACTCTTTATTACATGGCTTTTGTAACTCTCCAAGTTTTCCAACAATCTTCAATTCCTCTCTGCATCTAGAAAAAGGCAGAATTAAAATCTAAATCTTTATGTTGTTTTTAGATTTAGAAAAATCTCAACAGTGTTAATATTTAATTCATAAGTATTTTTAATTTCTTCTGAAGGTGGACAGTGAGTTAAGACAGCTCTCTTTAAGTCAAAAGCTCCGTTTTTGTTTTATTTTGTTTTTAATATATTTTTGGAGAATAAGAGCTGAAGTTTTTTTTGTGGGGAACCTCAGAGAACTGATTCTAGATATGAAGAAAGGTTATAGAAACATAAAAAGATGAAGTGATATAAAAAATGCATTTTATAAACCACCATTATTTAATTCCTATATACCATTCATATTATTTACTAACTATATTTACTAGTACAATAATGTACTAACTATATATATTTCATGATTTTTAACCAACTAGAAGTTTTTCATTTTTTAAGACGTACTCAATCCTACATTCCTCTCTCTTGAGATTCAACCAAACTAACTGGAGAAAAATATTGCAAACAAATAAAGAAAATAATTAAAATCTATAATATACAAAAATCTTTTACAAATACAAGAATCTAAAATTTGATTTTAAAAATATTAACTAAAGAAAGAAAGGGCCCAACCCAATATTGTTAGGGAGATTAATATTAAAATTGAAAGTATACTTCTCATCAATTTCATTCTTAGATTATATAATTCACTAAATAAAAGAGTAAATTAATAAAGATATATGTATAGAATGTTTATTGTAAAACTACTCTTAGGGACAAAAATAGAAATAAACCGAATGCTTATTAATAGGAAAATTAATAAGCTACAGACCCATTGAAAGTGAGATATAAATTTAAAATGAATTATCACTGTCCTAGTTGACACAGAGTAATAATGTCCTATGTTTATTGTTAATGAGAAATGCAAGATGCAGACAAACGCACAGAATATAATCCAATTTGTATAAACATAATTATACAAAATGAGAAAAAATATCTATACAAGTATGATTGTGTGTATGATTTAGTGATCCTGGAAAGAGTGAAGATGTATACAAATCAGATCATATCTGATGTGAGTGGCAGTAATACACGGAGCAGGGAAAGGATGGCAAACAACAGCCAGAACAAAAGGGTCCACAAGAAAATCATCTAATAAATGTAATCCCATTAATATACAATTGTGTATTTGTTCACAGAGAGGTATGAAAGAGTGCTATATAATGTGTTCATGTCAGTATATTTACTTAGTGGGATTTCAGGGAATTCTTTCTTTCTTGCCTAAATCTTTCCAGATTGGTCTGGACTGGATTTTTGTATTTTTTTTTAATATTGAATGTTTATGCAATCAAATGAACAAACCAACCCAAACAGAATATGGTGAACATATGCATGGATACATAAAAATCCTTACTGTCAGTCTGTGTGTGCTGAATCAATATAAGATAATATATTGAAAGCATTCTCTTCATTGCTAAAAGATGGGCTGCCCTTCCTGATAGAGATGAAAGGGTACAAAATGCTTTATAATTCCTATTGTAGAAAGTAAGGCATCTAGACAATTATAGACAGTCCAAACATGAGCTGAGTCATTGAACTTCATGGGAATGTAAAAACAAACAGCAAGAGGAATACATTACATTTGCCAAGGGTAAAAGGTGGAATATTCACAGAAGAGATGGAATTATGTGAAGATGAGGATGCTAAGACCACATTCTGTAACATTTTTCTTTTCTATAATCCACTAAGATTTGGAATTTTTCTTTTAATTCTTCAAAATTAATGGCATACTTTTGAATGAGTATACTTTCATGCCTAGAATGCAGACCACAGAATCCAACCCTGTGTATATATTACCATATATTAATAATTCTTTATCTTTTCGTGAGGATAAAAAACTACCCTAAATAAAACATTAAACTGATAACTTTCAAGGAGCTCTTCATTTAAATCCTCTTTCAAAAAGTACTGGACCTGCCTCACCATTGCCAAAATCCATGATAGAATATATAAACACTGAGGGAGCAATCTTTCCAGCTTGAAAAAACTGTGTTTGTATCAAGTACTGACATAAGTCACCTTCACCAAGTCATTACAGGAAGTATTCATTTCTGAGCATTCTGATCTCTGTCAAAGGGCTCAGTTCTTCCTTTAGGATAAAATACAAATGATACTGAATCTCTTGCAAGTCCCTAAGCTCATTCATTATGTCTGAAGGACCAGGGAATTGGTCTAGGAGCATAAAGCAGCCTTGGAAAGAAGTGCAGGCTGTTAGGGCTGAAATAATATTCACCTTCCCTGTTAGGTGTATCCAGTGAGAGGGAACAGATGCTTCTCTAGGATTGTCCATATTAAAGGATTAATGCTGTCTTTGATTATAGAGAAAGAGAGTGATAGGAGAGATATAGATAGATGGTGACAGATAAATAGCTAGCTAGCTAGATAGGTAGATAATAGATGATAAATAGGCAGATAAAGATGATGGACAGATGAAAAGAAGGAAGGAAGCAAGAAAGGGAAGTGTGAAATAAAATAAAATATACCAACTTTTCTCCTGTTGGAACTTACAATGGCATTATCATTTTGTAACCTTTATTTACATATTCAAAACAACCTTATAATTTTCAATAAGGCTATAAACTTCCTGCTCGGTTTTTCAAATGTCTTTGGTTTTAAATGGGTCATTAAAAAGTTACTTTAGATTTAATTAAATAAACAAAGTACTCATTTTATTCTTACATGAACCTCCAGGATTTTCAATTAGTTATTTCTGCATTAAGCTTGACTGAGTTGCAATGCCAATATGCTTTTATCATTTTGCCAAAAATAAACATATGACTGGTTTATAGGAGGAAAGGATGTTGTCTCCAACTTTCATGTCTCCTGTCATTGGCATTCTGAATATAAGTACAAGTTCCACTGCTCAGTAAACACCATTAATCTGCAGCTTATGCAAATCAGGAACCTACTATTTTAACTGTTTTAATAAGCAATGAAATCAGAGCTTTTGTAAGCCCATTTATCTTGAAGAGAAGTGTTCTGTAAATGTAAAATATTATTCCACTATTATCAATAGCATTGTTATTATATTAATAAAATATTTCATGATATAGAGAGATTTCTGTATAAAGTAATACTACATCTAAAACAATGTTCTTTTCAATAGCAAAGGTAAAGAGGTTACAATGATAATGCCATAAACATTTTATTTATTGCCATACTGTTTGTGGTTTATTTAAAAACCTGTTTTCTTTCTTTTCTTTTCATTACTTCTGATTCATTTCATTTTAGGGGATGGACAGGAAAAGCAAAGATGAAAGGAAAAACTTTAATTGTTGTAGCGAGGACAGTGGAAGAAAAATGTCACATACAATGAAGACATTGGACCATCAGGGGGTTTCAACTATTTTGCAATGATAATTGAAGACTGCTTACCCACTAAAACATCACTATCCTTTCATTTATGAAGAATGTAACCTCAAGTGGTGTGCTGAAGATGCCCATGTGTGGCTGATAAATCCCTACAGCCCCAGGACATTAAATACATTCTTGACATCTGAAACAAAATCATTTCTCTTACTTAGAATAACATGGTGGATATTTGATTTATGAAAGTCCATGAGTTTGTATGTTTTAGCCCTGGTTTCATTTAAGATAATCAGTCTCGCTCTGCTGCTATCTCTCTATGGCATCTACTGTGTCTGGCACAGTACCTGGAATACAGGCACTCAGTAAGAGTGGATTTACTGAAGAACTAATTCAAATTAAGCTTCAGGTCCTCTACATTGTGTGGGGCACTTCTATGGCTCTCACCAAATTGTATACTCATAATCACATATTCAAAATTTTATATTCTTAAGGGCCACAAAATTATATGTGCTTCAGGCCCACAAGACTTGGGTCTACTTCTAGACTCAACAAATCATTGCTGTTTCATTAAACTGGTGGATCAATGAGTGAAGAAGCCAGGCAATAGTTGCCTGAAGATAATGTTTCATCTCTACCCTACTTCACTTGCTGATTATGAAGGTTCATTTGGGATTAATTTTTTCTCTGAAAATTTTTGATGTCTAAAATTCTCTAGTTCTAAACTTCTCCTACTTATCTATAACCTCCTGGACAATACTACCCCTAGTTTTCACTCAATTTAATAAATTCTCTTTTTCCTTATCTCCTGGAAAACTACAAGCTGAAAATTTTTCCTATGTTCCTTTTTCCTCTTCAATTCATTTTCTCCCTTTTCATCCTTGTTACTGGTCAGCAATTTAGAAACTTTATAGAGGCATTCTTGGCCCCTCTACAGTCAACCTTAGGTGGCTGGGTCCCAATAAAGAAAATCATAAAATGATATTGAGACTCTGTCTTATATTTTAATATGTCCTTTTACCCACATCTTCTTGACCCCTTAGTTAATCCCCTGCAGTACCATTCTAAATCATTTCTAAACTCCTTACATCCTCTACCGACCCCTCAATCTCAGCTATTGATTTCTCCTCTCAATTTACAATAGGTACCATTGCATTTTGAATAGGGAATGAGGTATCTGCCGGTGATCTGCAGTCACTAAGTCTACGTCCACTTGATGGGGAAGCTTTCCATACAGAAATCTTCAGATGGCATTGGCTATGAGAAAAAGAAGATCAGGAATACTTTTTTTATCTTATCAGGATTAATTAATACCATCCCCAAGAAGAATAGTCTTTAGTTACATTTAAAAAGAAATGTTAAGGAGACAAGTCACTGAGATATTATCACAGATTACTTAAGTGCTTAACTGTGCTTTTCATAGACATACACAAACTATCCATATAGTGTTGTCATTATTCATATTTATAAGTTCAGGGCATTCCAACAAATAACAGTGAATTTCACAGTAAGAGGTTCAGTGCTGATGTTCATTTATGGCTTGGAAAAGAGTAAAACACAAGCACTAAAATTCTAATGGGAAGTTTAATTTTAGAAAAATTTGGGAAGAATTTTTATTTCATTTAAGTAGACAGGAACTTCATTAAAACTGTCATACTCCTCTTAAGTTTTCACCAATTGAAGGTATAAAAAACGTCTTGCTATAAAAAAGCACAGCTGTTAATAACAAAGAACTTTAATTAACAGACCTACTTAGAAAAAGGTAAACATATTGCAATTCACATTGAGAATTTTGTCATATTTCATGCATGCTGAATATTTTGTCAATTATAGACCAACTGATGCAAAATATTTCCATATGGATAATTTGAATAATAATAGCTAACATGTATTAAACCCCTTAAATGTATCAGGTGCTATTCTAAGTGCTTTATATGCATTTGCTAATGTCACCAAACTAATCAAGGAAATGCTATATGGTCTTCATCCTGTGGATAAACAAACTGAGGCTCAGAGAGGTTAAGTAACTTGTTCATGGTCACACAGAGGTAGGTGTTGAACCCCAGGCTTACGATTCAAGAGTTTTCTTAACCACCTCTCTGAAAGCAAGTATGCAGAATTCATTCTGGAGTTTATATTGCCGTAAGTGAACAATGTTATGAAATTCCCTTACACTGTATCTGATATAGAAAAGACTCATTATGGTCAGTAGCCTTCTTAGAGAGAGCTCATTGGTTGTATTGAGTTTTACTGTCAGCTGCAATTCCTCATAGAAAGCTCAGAATGTTTGGAATCATAGTTTAGATTCCAAAGTTCATTGGCCAGCCATTACCTAAATTATTGTAGGAAAATTTCTTAGCTCTTCGGAACTTCAGTTTCCTTATTTATGAAATCTGTATAATAATGTCTAATTTTCAGGATCTGCATAATTATAGAGATAAACTATACAAATAAAATTAGGTTATCAATGCCTTTATTACCTGAAAACAGGTAAAGAATTCTTCACTATTATTGAAGGAAAGGTTTAGAATGGTCAGATTTACAATAGAGTATACATTCTACCCTTGAAATTAACTTTGATGCTTCTAAGTTTGAAGTAAGGCTCCTCATTACTCTTTATAAAAGAGTATGAATCCAAGAGAAATAATTTAAAAAGTAATAAAAATATTAATACAAGTTCTATAGCAAAAACTAAAGGAAAAAGGAAACCCTCTCATGCCAGAAGTGAAGCTTCCAAGAAAGTCAGTCCTATTCTTAAAAGATGGACTCCAAAACCTTGGCTTTCTTGTTCAGGGAACTGGCAGGAATTTAAATCTCCACACTTGATAGCTGTAGAATCATATTTCCTATAGGCATGGAGAGGGAATCCCATGTTAAGAAATTAAACTTTGTCCTGAAACAATGAACCTCTGGGTTCCCAGAGCTAAACTTGGCAAGGAAGGTTCTACAATGTGAAGCACATAATACTCCGTAGAAGACGGCAACAGGTGCTGGTGAAGGTGGAATCACAGCCAAAAATTTATAAAGCAAGTGAGAAATAATCCTCCCTGAAGGAAAAACATTAGCAGATACTAATTAATATTTTCTGAGTCTTTATCTATGAAAATTAATTACTTTTAAATTAATCATGATTTGGGGTAGTTACATAGTACTCAGTTGTACAAATATGCCTATATTAAATGTTTCCTGAGAAAGAGAATCAATAGGTTATATTTATACTATGTATGTATTTATATGTATATATGTGTGCCTATATTTATATATTTTAATAAATCAGATATATAAATATAATTAATATTCACATATTATATAATTCTTATAAATCTATTTAAATAATATAATGTAATTAATATATACATTTTAATGTACTATCACTTAAAATATATGTACATAAAGCAATTTATTATAACATATTGGCTCACATGATTATGGATGTTGAAAGGTCCCACACTCTGCTATCTGCAGGCTGGAGATACAGAGAGGCCAGTGGTGTAGTTCAAGAGCAAAACAGATGATGGTGTAAATTCCAGTCCCAGTATGAGGGCATGAGGACCAGGAGCACTGAGGACAGGAGATTCATGGCCCAGCGCCAGCAGTCCGCCAGACAGAAGGTGAATCTTCCCTTCCTCCACTGATTTGTTCTAGTCAGGCCCTCAACAGACTGAATAATGCCCACACACATGGGAAAGGGCAGTACACTTTGTTCAACCTACCAGTCAAAATGCTAATCTAGAAATAACCTAAAAAAATTCCCATAAATAATATTTAACCAGATATCTGGACATCTCTTGATCTACTAAAATTGACACCTAAAATTAACTATCATAGTGTCATAAATGTTTAACCAATCTGAATATTTTTTGATTCTCAGAACTAATGGTTTCTGTAAAAAGAAATTTGATTTCAAAGATAGAAACAATAAGACACAGTACAAAAGACATACTAAGGTTCTATCATGGTCAATATAGTTAATTAATAGCATCTATAAAATTTTCCAAGTCATAATGCTCAGTCAATCATATAATTTACATCCCCCAAAGTCTCACATTCATAAGAAAGTGCAATTGAATTCCACAGGAAAATATGTATTTGTAATAACATATTTCTAAAACAGAATGTCTTTTCTGCTATTGACATTTCAAAAAACTAAAGCATTCTTATCTGTCTTAAATCAACAATATAGAACTGACACTTCAAGAGTTCAGACTGTTTACCTATGATTTGATGATCCAACATTTACCAGCATCCTACCTAGGGCATTTGGATGGGATGGACTTTAGGATATATTATCCTGCAGATCTAATTTCTTTCCATATTGCGTTAATTCTAAAGAAAGCAGCATCTCTAAGTTACACAATGACTTCACTAAAATAAAATTTAAAGACAAATTGTCAATTTTTACAATAAAACAATAATATAAATTGTCACTCTAAGAATAACTGCACCTTTTGAACACTCATAAACACTGAGGAGTGACTGGTGGTTACCATCAGGGAGGCATGGGGAGGGTGAGGGAGATAAAGGAACACAAAACCTCTCAATCATAATGTAAGTTGGTCACAGAGATGGCAGTGCAGCATGAGAATATAGCCAATGGTTCTGTAACATCTTCCTATGTCGACAGTGACTGCACTAGTGGCGGTGAGGATTTAATAATGTGGGTAACCCTTGAATCACTATGTTGCATACTTGAAACCAATATAAGATGGTATATCACTGATACTTCAATAAAAAAAAAAGAAAACTCATAATTCAACCTTTTGTTTTCTGTGTTACTCAAAGTCTCTTAAAGATACACATGAAGAATGTAGAATGACATAACATGAAACAGATCATCCCTTCAGACAAACCAAGGTGCTTATTTTCTAAATTTGGGTGTACTCATTCTTTTTCATGTTCCAGTTTTACACTTTAACTTTTCACACTTAATCATTCTTAAATCATAATTAAGATTTAACATAATAGCCTTGCCATTAAAGAGCTGGTGGAGATTGTGTGTATATGCCTTTGTCATCCTTCTTTTCTATTATAAAGAGAATTAAATTATCTCACCAGAGAACAAGGAAGCACACAGAGTGTCATCAAAGTCAAACTTTTAAAAAAAGAACAGCTTGCTGCTAGCATCCTGAATATTAAAATATCTATCTATTCCTTTTGCTAACACAAATTTGCATATGTGGTATACAGCTAGAATGTGGAAACTCAAACTGTTGAAGTCAGATCTCTCAAAACAGAAATAAAATACAATTCAAGAATGGTATCTATACAGTTTCCCTCTCTTATGTGCTGTCAGCATGCCAATATCTCTCATCACTCTATGATTCAACTGGAATGCAGAAAGAGATGGACTCAGATTGATTAAATCTTTGACAGTTCCCATCCAGTGTTATGTTCTTTTAGTAGAGCTTCAAGACACAGCAGACACACATAATACAGGCCATTTATGATTGACAGAAAGTTTAGGTTTGCTTACTCTAACACTTGACAATAAAGAGCAACACCCATTCTGGCATTACAAATTCGAGCACTGACAGCCAGGACAGGTAGAGCCTACCTGCAGACCTTCAAGTCAAGTGCAGATTCAAAGCTCATACATCATCAGAAATATAGATTTCTTTAAAAAAACCTTAATGCATATCATTTTGTGAACACATGGTGAGTTTGATAGACTCTAGGGTTTTTTCTCTTTCTCAATTATGAAAGATTGTTGTCAATTTAACTCAACCACTGCTTTTGAATGTCTCTGACTTGTTAGAGAGTGTTTCACGCACTAAAGGCATACATTAATGAGTCATCACCTTCCTAGAACTTTTAGTCAAGAGGTGGGTTGAAAGTGGAGATAAGAGAGTGTAAAAATTACTAAAATGCAGGACAAAATATAGTTATATTTCAAATGAATGTTGGTTCATCTCCAATTGAGGCAATTAAGAAAATCTTCATGGAGTTTATCTTCACCTTGTACAGAGCAGTAACTTTAAGTTTAAAAGGCAGTAGACATTGTACATTCATAAACATGTGTCCCTTTTTAAAAAATTACTTAAGGAAGGTAATGAACTCCATTTCACAAATGGAGAAAACATGCCAAGAAATGAAGCAAGACACAAAGGTACACAATTGTACAATGTGGATGAAGGTTGTGACTCCCAATTCTGAATCACTTGAAATACATCATTGGTTGATCTAGCATGGATTTGGAAACCCTGATCTGGGTGTTAATGACAGATATGAATATATGTATGTGAGACTAATGGGGGCTGATTATTTAAATATAGGTGTGGGTGTGATACCAAAAGAGAAAACATAAAAAGAAAAGAAAGGGAAACTGAGAAAGGAAGCATGAGGGAAAAGACGTGTTTGAACAGAGTAAGAATTAGTGGGATAAATCATAAAAACAAAGTAGTCAAAGAATTTGGGGAGAGAAATAAAGTGTCAGGATTATTGAAAAAGAGACAGTATCACAAGAAAAGTTGGTAAACCATAAGTGACAACGTCTGTATCCCCAAAGTCACTAGAGTCTAAGAATGAGTATATTCTCAATTATTGGTAGTTTAAAAAAATGACTTTGATCTACATATACTTTTTTTTTTACTTTATCTTTCTATTTGGACATAAAATCTTGAATAAGAAACATAGGATTTTGTCCTTAATTTCATCCTTTTTACTAACAGTAACTCTGTATTCTCTTTATATACAAACACTGCTCATTCTAAATTGTGATCTCAAGAATGTTGGTAGCTGTAACTATAATCTCATCACAGCCCTGACTCTACTCCTAATATAGACTTATCTTAACCTTACTTCCCCTTATCACACCTTATCTCAACTAATACGGGAACACAGTATATTTAACAAAGGGAAATATATTGTGTGTTTAGAAACAGAAAGGAATATCATGTAATTATTAACCCATACTTCCAACTCACAAGTTGAAAAGAAAGCTATGCAAGTTATCTTAGAGTAATTTCATAACAAAACTAAAGTAGAAAAATATTTCAAACCAAATATTTGAAATTCATTTTCTTTGTACATCATTAAACACAATTAAATTCGATTTATGACCTTCAATTTTTTTGGAAAACACTTTTCTCATAGGCTGTCCCATGGCAGCACTTGAAAAGCAAGAGAAATTTAGGCTCAAATCCACCAAATTTTTCTTCTCTTTTTATATAAAAAAGGGAATAAAAAGTATTTTTTATATTAGTTCACTTTTCAGCTGAAATTGATAAAAACATATTTCCTGATTTTATAGCCAGAAGTTATAATGAGAGAATATAGAATGCATGTACCATGTTTTGTTGTATTATGGACAGTAAGGATATTGAAAATTCATGACAATACTAATTTTCTCATATTTTAGGATGTCTTTGTAAATACATTTAGAGAGCCTCTTTACTACTTTGAATGTCTACTTATCATATCATAGTTTAATTTTATCAATTTATTTGTTGTTTCCACTCAGGAGGTGACTCAAATAGATAAGTTTTTGGTCTTCTGGATTGGATGAACATCATTCATTTCAAATTCAGCCTATGCTTTAAAATGGTGAATTTTAGGGTATTTATGGGAAATGGACAGTCTTGCCTTTAAAGTAAAATTGACAGAATAGAAAACTAGAAAAATGTATAACCAGCAAGGTTAGAGGACAACACCTTTAGAATGTGTGACAGAAATCCATACACAATATATGAAATTAACAATCTAAATACATTCTCAGAGGCAAACATAAGACAGGCTATTATTATATGTTGAGCTATTGAATATTGTAGAAGTGTCATGTGGTTGTCACAATGTGGTGGACATATGAAAATCAGAGGTTGAGGGTCAACAAACAATAAATGGGTACTATGAATTGCTTAATAACTAAAGGACAAGTTTGATTTTAGAAAATAAGTTTATGTGGGATGCTAGCATCCATGTAGTGAAGAAAAGTAAACTATCAGGTCCAAACCTGTAAAAAAAACATATTTTTAAGATTTCCCCCAGGATATGTGATTATATGTGCAATAAATATGGTGAGTTTTTTTTACTTTATTGAGCAATAAAGGTGTATTAACCAAGCAACTTTCTGATTTGTTGTGTGGTTTACTAAGTGGCTTACTCCCTAAGAAGGGTAAGTCTTTTACAAATGATAGTGAGGGGAAAATGGAAGTTCCTATGGCCAGGATTCTCACCTGACCCTAAACTACTTGAGGATGTAATGTCCTACTGCTAGGCTAATGCTTCTACACCCACTAGCAATGAGATATTATGGACTGAGTCACTCTATAAATAGTTCCACCCAGTGCTCTTGGGGCTCCTGGAGGCAAAGACAGAAGTGGATTATGGACCTGCAGACTGCTGGGTGCAGACATGATTCTAGTGCTTGACCTACCACCTTGAGAATAAAAGGTATAAACCCTTTTACCCCAAGAACATTTTGTTGTTATTTCTCCATCTCACCAAATCTATAGTGAACTTGCCTGGGGCTGAAAACCTCAGGCAAGACAAATAGCTTAAGATTGAGCAATTTGATAGCTCCTCTCATTTGATAATTAGCTTTTCATTGAGCTTCATTTTCACATTAAGTTATTCAGAATCTGTTATGGACTGGATATTTGTATGCCTCTCAAATCCAAATGTTGGAATCCGAACCCTCAGTGTGGTGGTACTATGAGATGAGGCTTTTGGGGAGTAATTTAGTTTAGATGGGGCCCTAAGGAAGGGGCCCTTATAAACGGGATTAATGCTCTTATAATTAGGAGCAACTCTCTCTCTTTCTTGCTTTCTCTCTCTTCCACGTGAAGATACAGTGAGATGATGACTGCCTGCAAATGAGGAAGAGGGTCTTCACTAGAAAGTACATTTGTCAGTGTCTTGATCTTAGACTTCAATCTTCTGTGAGAAATAAAAGTTTAATCCATCCATTCTAGGGTATTTTTGTTGTAGTAGCCAACAAGACAGAGCCTTTTTTTCCTCCCTTAGGAAATGATTATCCCAGAATAAATCACCATCACAGTTCAAGATCACTCTTTCCTTAGAACCTGCCAAGGGTCTGTTTATCCCATAAGGGACTTCACAGCATTATGTTTTAATAGCGTCCTTAAAGAAATAATAATCATAAGCAATATAATATCAACTACTAACACTTACTGTGCTGATATATTTAACCTATAAAATAAATTCCAAACTGAAAACCACTTAACAGCTCTCATTCTTTTATTCCAAACTACATCTTTAGCCTGATCCTTACTCTCCATGCAGAGGAACCTAAGCTTCCCTTCCCATGTATATTGGTTCTCAAAATGAATCCCCTGGTAGGATGACCAAGCTCTCAAGTGTGCCTGGGAATGAGAGTGTTCCCAGAAGTTGGGAATTTCATTGCTAAAATAGAAAGTCCCAGGCAAACCAGGAGGGGTTGTTAACCCACCTTCAAGGATGACTTTATATGCCACTTACATGGTGAGTCTTTCTTTGTCTCATGCTACAGTATTACCATCATCCTCTAACCTCCTTTCATGACACAAGGTAAACTTTTCCTCTGTCATGTGGTTCTCCTTACTGTTATGTAAAAACCCTAAGGAATCTCCTTTACAGGCCTAGTTATTCAGATGACCACTTTGGTATACAAATACTTCCTTTTTGTTTCTTTTTTTCTTTTATTTTTTTGGACAATAAGGATGAGATTCTTGCTGAAAAGTACTGCAAAGACACTTTACTTCTCGTTCCAGATGATTGACCAGGCATATATAATTACCTTTCTGCCTTTCTAAAGGCTCACTTAAAAATAACAAAAGATATAGCCAAAAGAAAAACACATCCCCAAAAGCACCGAATAGCTGGAGCAGTTTTCAGCAGCATTAGTGGAGCAGAAAGATTGAGAAATATTTGCAAGACAAAGAATAAGTTTGTATGAAAACATAGCAACCCCAAACCCGTGAAAGAGGAGACCATGAAAAGAAGGAAAAAAAACTATGATCACAGAAAATAGGCTCAGGAAACAGAATGAATCCCACAAAGTTGTCGCAGCATAGTTTTAATTAACTAAGGACTTAATGCTAAAGCAACTAAAAGTAAAGTTTGCTCTCAGGGTAAAGGCACGGAATAAAACATTTCTAAATCAGATCTTCTAATGTAGGACAGATGAGATGAGGAAAAAGAAATGAGTTTGGGAGATCTCTTCCCAAAGAGATGGGATCTGACACATTGGACACAACATTTTTAAGACTCTCCAAATACCTCTGACCACAAGTCCCCCTGTAATTCGGAGGAAGAGTGACTGCTAATATTCTGAGAATTACAATTTATTTTTCAAAACTAATAAATATAGTTGCTTATATTTAGTAACCAAGAATCATCAAGCATTAGGAAAGAATCATTAGCATGAATAAGATACACAACACTGATGTGACAATAGAAAAATGAACCCTGATAAATGTTGATACATAAATTATAAATAACTTAAAATAATGAAATTAATATCCCCAGAAATCTTTTATAAAATATTATATTCATAAAACAAGTTCACATTCCTGTGACAAAAGAATAGGAATGTGATCTTGTTTGATAAATATAAGAAAAAAAGAAAAGTTCTTGAAAACTAAAGTTATTAATGTTATCGATAGAAAATTTATTTTACCCACAGATAAATATATACAAACAGCTCTTTAAAAAGATGTACTCTGTCATGTCCCCTCCTCTTTGCCTAGGTGTGGGTAAAATCGCAATATTTCCAGGACTTGCTTTAGTGCATCTCCGTATTAACAGGTGTTTCCAAGGGGTGGAGAGAAGTAGTCCATCTCCATATCAATAGGTAATTACAAGGGGGAGCAGGGGCTTATGGGGACTGGAGAGGTTGGGGAGAGTTTGCTCTTCTACTGGAGCTGGGTCGAGAAACAGGATGACTGCTTGTAAAAAAATAAATGGGTTTCTTAAACTTTATTTCTCCCTTTGACTGATTTCAGTTTCAAAGGTATTTTTCCCTGGGATTTTCCCCTAGTTACATTGGAAAGTAGTCAGCAGGGTCTCTGTTCCCGAAATCTGTCTACGTGGGTGCAACCCTAGGACAGGCTGTCTCTAGAGATGGTGGGGAGGCCCCAGTGGCTGCAGCAGTAGAGGGTGCATCTTCACTTGGGAACCCCCTATATGTGGGGCTTCCAACTGGGGAGCCCCTAATGGGTAATTTATCTAGGGTAAAGCACCTCCTAGAGGAGTGGGGCCTTCCCCAGAATTGCAGAAGGGTGGAAACACGGGAAGCTGCAGAATTAGCCCACCATCAGATAGAAGACTGCTTAGAGGCCCTGAAAGGCCATGTAGCAGCTGACATTGCAGGATCTCTTTTCCTTAAGATAGTGGAAAATTTTATTGAGGAGACAGAGAGGGTTACTGAGGAGAGAAAGAGACTTCAGCAGGAGAGAGACACACTCCAGGATCACTTGGAGGAGCTAGACAATGACCTGTGGGATGCCCTTAAGGAAGAGAGACAGTTATTGAGAAGATGGGTCATACTCCTGGAAGATTCCTTAGCAGCAGCTAGAGGGGAGGCACTGAAGAGTCTGCATTGCCGGAGGTTGATGGGGTGGGGGAGGAAAGAGCAGTGTCTTTAGCCCCAGAGATGGTAGAGGAGATGCCAGGAGAGGAAAAGGGGGTGTGACTGAGGGCTAATATCTTGCCGAGGATACCGCTAGAAGCACCAGCCTCTCCTGTGTTAAAAGCCTACCCGGTTGTAATTTAGAAAGTAAAAACATGGGTTTCTCAGGAGGAAGAACCACCTAATCCTCACTTGTGCAGCACTCCATGCTCTGCCCCTATACCCAGGATGAGCTGGTGAAAATGAGCATCTGTTATCAGCAGAAGCCGTGGGAACCTCTGCCTACATGACTTCTGCCTCTCTAGCATATGAGTGTGGAAAATATTGTTATGTTAGGTTCTGAAATAAGTAGACTGGCTTCCCTGATGACTCACCCTTCTCTCCAGCAGCTGTTACAAAGTGCCTGTCACACCTCAGGGAATGGGCACTTCTGGATTGGCTGAAAGCAGCCATCAGGACAGTTTGGCCTAATCAGGGTGATTTATCACACTCACCCACTCACTAGCTGGAAAACATATTCAGAGCCCCAGCAGGTGTTACAGGAGCTAGGCATGAAAAATATCATCTATAATATGGACCCCCAGGGCCCTAATGAGGAGTTGTTCACCTTAGGAATGAGAAATCTGATGCTTCATACAGCTCCCCCATCTTTCTTTGGGACCCTAGTGACTACCCTTGACCCCCCACATAGGGCAATCCATAAGTGAGGCTGCTCATACTTTAGCAGATCTGGGGGAGTTTGAAACACTAAGGGCACAGAAGGAAGAAGTACAGGCTATGACTGAAAGGATAGGTGCAAAGGGCCCTGGGAAAGTCTCGAGGACCCAGATGTGGGCTGATTTGATAAAGGCTGGGGTAATAAAAGAAAAACTTGTTGGGAAGCCCAATAGAATCTTATTAGAACTGTGGCACCAATTAAAGCCAGAGCAACAGTTCTAGCCTCTGAGGTCCAGGACATGGAAGCCAGAGGCAAAGCCCCATGTCCAGCCTGTGTCCATACAAGACTTCCCTACAGTACCCAGGATTCACTTGGGCCCTCACCCCCACAGGACAATGATTGGGCATTGCAGTTTGACTGAGGGGAGGGTCAAGGCCCACACCTTGAGGGACATGGTGGACCAGAGGCCACATGTGAATACAAAACGTGTCCTGGCTCTGGTGGACACAGGAACTGAATGTTCTCTGGCAACCTTGAGCATTTTCCTGAGACCCCTGCTATGATAGGTGGCTATGGGGGTAAGGCAATTGGAGTGAAGAAAGCCCTAATCTCATTGGGGATAGGACATTTACCCCCAAAGGAGTATACTGTATGCATTTCCTGAATGTACTTTGCAGGTGGATATCCTGCAGGGCCTGTGGTTACAGACCACTGCAGGTGAGTTTAGACTAAGGGTACATGTGGTAAAGGCAGTACGGAGAGGACATGCTAAGCACCCACCTGTAGCTCTGCCTTTACCTAGGTGAATGACAAATACTAAGCAGTATAAATTGCCTGGGGGGGCACAAGGAAATTGGAGAAACTCTACAGGAGAGGAATTGGAGAAGGTAGGCATCATAACGTCCATTCATAGTCCTTTTAATTTTCCACTGTGGCCAATGAAAAAGCCAGATGACTCCTGGCGTATGACTGTGGACTACAGGGAATTGAGTAAAGTCACATCCCCTTGCATCCCTCTATAGCAGTCCTTATGGACACACTAAGTCATGAACTAAGGATGTATCATTATGTTTTGGACCTTGCTAATGATTTCTTCTCTACTGACATAGCACAGAAAAGTCAGGAACAGTTTGCCTTCATGTGGGAAGGCCAAAAGAGAACATTCATTGTCCTTCCACAGGGATACCTCCACAGTCCCATCATTTGTCACGGACTTGTAGCCCAGGACTTGGCCACATGAAAGAAACCACAAATGGTGCGGCCGTATGATATTATGCTCACATCTGATTCTCTTGCAGATTTAGAAGTGGCAGTTACTAGACTGCTGCAACATCTATAGGAGAAAGGGTGGACTGTGAACACACCAAGGTTCAGGGACCTGGTATGTCTATAAAATTCTTGGGGGTTGTCTGATAGGGTAGAACTAAAGTTATTCCTGAAGCAGTCATAGACAAGGTCGAGGCTTTCCCTAATCCTGACACTGTAGCAATATTACAAGAGGTTTTGGGTCTTCTGGGCTACTGGAGAGTGTTTGTCCCACGTTTGGTACAAATTCTGAAGCCCTTATACCAGTTGGTACAGAAGGGCATCAGATGGGGCTGGGATGAGACCTGTGCAGCTTCTCTTTCTGCTGCTAAGTGAGCAGTCAATGCTGTACAGGCCTTGAGTGTAATGCACTAATCAAGGCCCTGTGAGCTAGATGTCTGTAACCAAAGATGGTTATGAATGGGATCTTTGGCAGTGGCTTGCACGTACACACCAACCTACTGGATTCTGTTCACAACCGTGGGAAGGAGCAGAGGTCCCCTTTAGAGAAGCAATTGGCTGCTGTGTACCATGCCTTGCTGGCTACAGATACCATCACCAGAACAGCTCTGACCAAAGTAATAACAACCTATCCCATCACAGGGTGGGTGCGACATTGGATCCAAAGGCCATGGAGTGTCGTGGCACAGATGCCTACACTGGATGTAAAGGGGAAGAGCAGCCAATGGGCTGAGTTGTGGGCAGTATAACTCATGATCACGCAGAAGCCTTCCCCTATAGTTGTCTGCACTGACAGCTGGGCCGTCTTTCAGAGCTTGACCCTGTGGCTACTGACATGGTATCATGGCAAATGGATGGTTGGTCACTGGCCACTCTGGGGGCAAGAGTTGTGGCAAGACCTATGGGCCTCGGGTCATATTGACTGTCACCATATGTCGTGTGACTGGCGATTTGCCTTTGGCATCCCCAGGGAATGCTGGAGCCAATACATTGGCCCAGGTGCACTGGCTAGAAGGAAAGAAGGCCTCTGATGTGACCCAATGGTTACATCAGCATTTGTTGCATGCGGGGCAAAAGACAATGTGGGCTGTATCCCTTTGGTTGAGCTTGCTATTAAACTTTGAAGAAATCAGCCGAGCCCAGAAGGAGTGCCCTGGACATGTGCAGATCAGCAAACCACCAAGAGGGGCCTAGAGCATCTCTTTATAGCGTATGGCTGGTCGCCAGTGATTGAGAGTGATCAAAGCACCCACTTTATTGGACATGCTTGCAAGGATGGGTGCAGCAATTAGGAATAAAATGGACACGGCCCTGGACATTTCGACACATGGACCGGCTATGGCTGGCTCTTCTGGCACCTTGGGGAAAAGGTCTCAAAGCTGGTCTGTGTATTCCAGGAATAATAGCAAAGTGGCCCCCCAAAATAACAGTGATTTGCTTCTACTGTCCTTGTGGCCTGAATGCACCCCCTGGCTGCCACTGCTGCATGATGGCTGGAATGGACGAGCTTTGGACTTAATCTGCATGGGACTTTGAATCTAGTTGAATCCTCTGGCTTGAGAATTATCATGAATGTGTTGCTTTTGTCAAGAAAAAATGCTTAAAGAGAGGCTTGATTATGTCTAATTTTTGGTAAAAGTTTTGTGAGTAGTCTAGCATGGTTACGAATGAGTAAACAAGTATAGAAACATATTTTGTACTTAGGGATTGTGCTATAAAGTACATTTACTTAATCTGCATAGGCTGAATTTTCTGACTTGAGGATTATCATGATCTTATTGCTGTTGCTATTGTATGTCATTAGATTGGTTGGAAGAGGGGGAATGAGTAAATTGTAAGGTGAGATTTCTGGAGGGGTGGCCAGTAGGTAAAATTGTAATATTTCCTGACTATCTCGCCTGGCTTTAGTACATCTGCAAATCAACAGGCACTCAAGGGTGGAGAGAAGTATGGCTTCAATGCATTTGCATCATTCCTCAGTGGTGGAGAGTTCATCTCCATATCAGTGGGTAATTACCTGGGCAATGGAGGGCTTATCTGTACCTGAGAGGTGAGGGGGAGGGCCAGTTTTGCTTCTACTGTAGCAGGAAAGAGAGGAGGTCGCGGACTGCAATTTGTAAGTAATAAACGGATTTTAAACTTTATTTCTCCTTTTACTGATTTTGGATTTTAGAGGTATTTTGCCCTGGGATTTAATTTCCCTGGACTTACATGTTTCCAGGCAGATAGTGCCAGAGTTGATTTGAGTTCTCAGATACCATACCAATGTTGAGCAATCTCTTGTTGTCCTGTGTGGGGAAACCTTCTCCCAGACACACATATTGGAATTGTTCCAGGACCCTGAACAAACATCCTCACATGGAAATTTAGAACCTTAAATTCATTCAACATAAAAGAGGAAAACTGAAAATTAGCTAAGGACCAACTCAGAAGATAGAAAAATTACTAAACCCAAAGCAAAAAATGGAAGGGAGACCACTTCCGGGAAGATGGCGGTGTGAGCAGGGCGGCAGAAATCTCCTCCCAACACTATATTTATCTACGAAAACACAGAAAATACATCTATTCCTAAAAGAGAGATGAGAATACACAGGAAAGCGCACAGCGTGCAGCTACACCCGAGAGGACTCGGCACCCCAAGAGGTGGTCATAAAAAGCCCAGCTGATATACGTGGCAAATATCAGTGACCAATTATACAGACATGAAAAGACAAAGGAATATGGTTCAGAACAAAATCAACCAGACAACTCCAGAGAGGGAGTCTGAAGGGATGGAAATGCACAGCCTCCCTGAAAAAGAATTCAGAATAAAAGTCATAACCATGCTGATGGACCTACAGAGAAATGTGCAAGAGCTGAGGGAGGAAGTGAGGGAACTGAGGAAAGGCAATGCAGAAATCAGACAAGCGATCGAAGGGCTTAATAGCAGAATGGATGAGATGCAAGAGAATGTTAATGGAATAGAAAACAGAGAACAGGAGTACAGAGCAGCTGAGGCAGAGAGAGATAAAAGGATTTCTAGGAATGAAAGAATGTTAAGAGAACTGTGTGACCAATCCAAGCGGAACAATATTCGCATTATAGGAGTACCAGAGGAAGAAGAGAGAGAAAAAGGGATAGAAAGTGTCTTGGAAGAAATAATTGCTGAAAACTTTCCCTCGCTGCGGAGGAAGTAGTCTCGCAGTCCACCGAAGCTCATAGATCTCCCAACACAAGGAACCCAAGGAAGAAAACACCAAGACACATAATAATTAAGATGGCAAAGATCAAAGATAAAGACAGGGTATTAAAGGGAGCTAGAGAGAGAAAAAAGATCACCTACAAAGGAAAACCCATCAGACTATCATCAGACGTCTCAACAGAAACCTTACAGGCCAGAAGAGAATGCATGATATATTTAACGTTATGAAACAGAAGGGCCTTGAACCAAGAATATTGTATCCAGCACGATTATCATTTAAATATGATGGAGGGATTAAACAATTTCCAGATAAACGAAAGGTCAGAGAGTTTACCTCTCATAAACCACCACTACAGGATATCTTAAATGGACTGCTCTAGATGGAAGAACACCTAAGGCTAAAAAGATGTCACCAGAGAAAATAAAATCATAGCAAAGAAAGCAAACCATCCAAATACCAACTAAAGGCAAAGAATAAAACACCTATTATAGAAAGAATGGAGGAGGAGGAATAAGAAGGGAGAGAAAGAAAGAAACATCATATTGTGTTTACAATAACTTAACAAGAAAGTTAAGTTAGATTGTTAGACAGTAAAGAAGCAACCCTTGAACCCTTGGTAACCATGAATCTAAAGCCACCAATGGCAATAAGTACATACCTATCAATAATCAACTTAAATGTAAATGGACTGAATGAACCAATCAAAAGACACAGAGTAACAGAATGGATAAAAAAGCAAGACCCATCTATATGCTGCCTACAAGAAAATCACCTCAAATGCAAAGATATACACAGACTAAAAGTGAAGGGATGGAAAAAGATATTTCATGCAAACAACAAAGAGAAAAAAGCAGGTGTTGCAGTACTTGTATCAGACAAAATAGACTTCAAAACGAAGAAAGTAGCAAAAGATAAAGAAGGACATTACATAATGATAAAGGGGCCAGTCCAACAAGAAGATATAACCATTATAAATATACATGCACCCAACACAGGAGCGCCAGCATATGTGAGAAAAATACTAACAGAATTAAAGGAGGAAATAGACAGCAATGCATTCATCTTAGGAGACTTCAACACACCACTCACTCCAGAGGACAGATCAACCAGACAGAAAATAAGTAAAGACACAGAGGCACTGAACAACACACTAGAACAGATGGACCTAACAGACATCTACAGAACTCTACACCCAAAAAGCAACAGGATACACATTCTTCTCAAGTGCACATGGAACATTTTCCAGAATAGACCACATACTAGGCCACAAAAAGAACCTCAGTAATTTCAAAAATATTGAAATCAGACCAACCAACTTCTCAGATCACCAAGGTATAAAACTAGAAATAAATTTTTGAAAGAAATCAAAAAGGCTCACAAATACATGGAGACTTAACAACACTCTCCTAACTAATCAATTGGTTAACGACCAAATCAAAACGGAAATTAAAGAATATATGGAGACTAATGACAACAACAACACAAAGCCAAAACTTCTGTGGGACGCAGCAAAGGCAGTTCTAAGAGGAAAGTATATTGCAATCCAGGCCTATTTAAAGAAAGAAGAACATTAACAAATGAATAGTCTAAAGACACAATTACTGAAATTGGAAAAAGAAGAACAAATGAGGCCCAAAGTCACCAGAAAGAGGGACATAATAAAGATTAGAGAAGAAATAAATAAAATTGAGAAGAATAAAACATTAGAAAAAATCAATAAAACCAAGAGCTGGTTGTTTGAAAAAATAAACAAAATAGATAAACCCCTAGCCAGACTCATTAAGAGAAAAAGAGAATCTACACACATAAACACAATCAGAAATGAGAAAGGAAAAATCACGACTGACCCCACAGAAATACAAAGAATCATAAGAGAATATTATGAGAATCTGTATGCTAACAAGCTGGAAAACATAGAAGAAATGGACAACTTCTTAGAAAAATACAACCTTCCAAGACTGACCAAGCAAAAGAAAAACTAAACAGACCAATCACCAGAGATGAAATCGAATTGGTAATCAAAAAACTACCCAAGAACAAAACCCCTGGGCCTGATTGATTCACCTCTGAATTCTACCAGACATATAGAGAAGAAATAACACCGATTCTCCTTAAAGTTTTCCAAAAAATAGAAGAGGAGGGAATACTTCCAAACTCATTCTATGAAGCCAGCATCACTCTAATACCAAAACCGGGCAAAGACCTCACCAAAAAAGAAAATTACAGACCAATATCCCTGATGAACGTAGATGCAAAAATACTCAACAAAATATTAGCAAACCGAATTCAAAAATACATCAAGAGGATCATACATCATGATCAAGTGGGATTCATCCCAGGGATGCAAGGATGGTACAACATTCGAAAATCCATCAACATCATCCACCACATCAACAAAAGAAGAACAAAAACCACATGATCATCTCCATAGATGCTGAAAAAGCATTTGACAAAATTCAGCATCCATTCCTGATTAAAACTCTCAACAAAATGGGTATAGACGGCAAGTACCTCAACATCATAAAGGCTATATATGACAAACCCACAGCTAACATCATACTTAACGGCGAGACCCTGAAAGCTTTTCATCTAAAATCAGGAACAAGACAGGGATGCCCACTCTCTCCACTGTTACTCAACATAGTACTGGAGGTCCTAGCCACAGCAATCAGACAAAACAAAGACATACAAGGCATCCAGATTGGTAAAGAAGAAGTCAAATTGTCACTATTTGCAGATGACATGATACTGTACATAAAAAACCCTAAAGACTCCACTCCAAAACTACTAGAACTAATATCTGAATTCAGCAAAGTTGCAGGATACAAAATTAACACACAGAAATCTGTTGCTTTCCTATACATTAATGATGAACTAACAGAAAGAGAAATCAGAAAAACAATTCCATTCACAATTGCATCAAAAAGAATAAAATACCTAGGAATAAACCTAACGAAGGAAGTGAAAGATCTGTACTCTGAAAACTACAAGACACTCCTAAGAGAAATTAAAGAGGACACTAACAAATGGAAATGCATCCCATGCTCTTGGCTAGGAAGAATAAATATTGTCAAAATGGCTATACTACCTAAAGCAATCTACAGATTCAATGCAATCCCTATCAAACTACCAACAGCTTTCTTCAATGAACTGAACAAATAATTCTAAAATTCATATGGAACCACAAAAGACCCCGAATAGCCAAAGCAATCCTGAGAAGGAGGAATAAAACAGGGGGAATTACACTCCCTGACTTCAAGCTCTACTACAAAGCCACAGTAATCAAGACAATTTGGTATTGGCACAAAAACAGACCCACAGACCAGTGGAACAGAATAGAAAATCCAAACATTAACCCAAACATATACAGTCAATTAATATTTGATAAAAGTGCCTTGGGTATACAATGGGGAGATGACAGCCTCTTCAGCAGCTGGTGTTGGAAAAAATGGACAGCTGCATGTAAGAGAATGAAACTGGACTACTGTCTAGCCCCATACACAAAGGTAAACTCAAGGTGGATCAAAGACTTGAATGTAAGTCATGAAACCATAAAACTCTTAGAAAAAAACACAGGCAAAAATCTCTTGGACATAACCATGAGCAACTTATTCATGAACATACCTCCCCGGGCAAGGGAAACAAAAGCAAAAATGAACAAGTGGGACTATATCAAGCTGAAAAGCTTCTGTACAGCAAAGAACACCATCAGTAGAACAAAAAGACATCCTACAGTATGGGAGAATATATTCATAAAAAAGTATCTGATAAAGGGTTGACATCCAAAATATATAAAGAACCCATGCACCTTAACAAACAGAAAGCAAATAATCCAATTAAGAAATGGGCAGAGGACATGAATAGACACTTCTCCAAAGAAGAAATTCAGATGGCCAACAGGCACATGAAAAGATGCTCCACATCGCTAATCATCAGAGAAATGCAGATTAAAACCACAATGAGATATCACCTCACACCAGTGAGGATGGCCAACATCCAAAACACAAACAACAACAAATGTTGGCGAGGATGTGGAGAAAAGGGAACCCTCCTACACTGCTGGTGGGACTGCAAATTAGTTCAACCATTGTGGAAAGCAGTATGGAGGTTCCTCAAAAAACTCAAAATAGAAATACCATTTGACCCAGGAATTCCACTCCTAGGAATTTACCCTAAGAATGCAGCAGCCCAATTTGAAAAGGACAGATGCACCCCTATGTTTATTGCAGCACTATTTACAATAGCCAAGAAATGGAAGCAACCTAAGTGTCCATCAGTAGATGAATGGATAAAGAAGAGGTGGTACATATACACAATGGAATATTATTCAGCCATAAGAAGAAAACAAATCCTACCATTTGCAACAACATGGATGGAGCTAGAGGGTATTATGCTCAGTGAAATAAGCCAAGCCGAAAAAGACAAGTATCAAATGATTTCACTCATATGTGGAGTATAAGAACAAAGAAAAAAACTGAAGGAACAAAACAGCAGCAGACTCACAGAACCCAAGAACGGACTAATAGTTACCAAAGGGAAAGGGACTGGGGAAAATGGGCGGGAAGGGAGGGATAAGAGGGAAAAAGGGGCATTACGATTAGCAGATGTAATGTTGGGGGGGCACGGGGAGGGCAGTACAACTCAGAGAAGACAAGTAGTGATTCTATAGCATCTCACTACGCTGATGGACAGTGACTGTAATGGGGTTGGTGGGGGGGACCTGATGAAGGGGTAGTTTAATAATCGTAATATTGCACATGTAATTGTAAATTAATGATAATAAAATAAATTATATTTAAAAAAAAAAACTACCCAAGAACAAACCCCTGGGCCTGATGGATTCACCTCTGAATTCTACCAGACATATAGAGAAGAAATAACACCGATTCTCCTTAAAGTTTTCCAAAAAATAGAAGAGGAGGGAATACTTCCAAACTCATTCTATGAAGCCAGCATCACTCTAATACCAAAACCGGGCAAAGACCTCACCAAAAAAGAAAATTACAGACCAATATCCCTGATGAACGTAGATGCAAAAGTACTCAACAAAATATTAGCAAACCGAATTCAAAAATACATCAAGAGGATCATACACCATGATCAAGTGGGATTCATCCCAGGGATGCAAGGATGGTACAACATTCGAAAATCCATCAACATCATCCACCACATCAACAAAAAGAAGAACAAAAACCACATGATCATCTCCATAGATGCTGAAAAAGCATTTGACAAAATTCAGCATCCATTCCTGATTAAAACTCTCAACAAAATGGGTATAGACGGCAAGTATCTCAACATCATAAAGTCTATATATGACAAACTCACAGCTAACATCATACTTAACGGCGAGACACTGAAAGCTTTTCATCTAAGATCAGGAACAAGACAGGGATGCCCACTCTCTCCACTGTTACTCAACATAGTACTGGAGGTCCTAGCCACAGCAATCAGACAAAACAAAGACATGCAAGGCATCCAGATTGGTAAAGAAGAAGTCAAATTGTCACTATTTGCAGATGACATGATACTGTACATAAAAAACCCTAAAGATTCCATTCCAAAACTACTAGAACTAATATCTGAATTCAGCAAAGTTGCAGGATACAAAATTAACACACAGAAATCTGTTGCTTTCCTATACACTAATGATGAACTAACAGAAAGAGAAATCAGAAAAACAATTCCATTCACAATTGCATCAAAAAGAATAAAATACCTAGGAATAAACCTAACGAAGGAAGTGAAAGACCTGTACTCTGAAAACTACAAGACACTCCTAAGAGAAATTAAAGAGGACACTAACAAATGGAAATGCATCCCATGCTCTTGGCTAGGAAGAAACAATATTGTCAAAATGGCTATACTACCTAAAGCAATCTACAGATTCAATGCAATCCCTATCAAACTACCAACAGCTTTCTTCAATGAACTGGAACAAATAATTCTAAAATTCATATGGAACCACAAAAGACCCCGAATAGCCAAATCAATCCTGAGAAGGAGGAATAAAACAGGGGGAATTACACTCCCTGACTTCAAGCTCTACTACAAAGCCACTGTAATCAAGACAATTTGGTATTGGCACAAAAACAGACCCACAGACCAGTGGAACAGAATAGAAAATCCAAACATTAACCCAAACATATACAGTCAATTAATATTTGATAAAAGTGCCTTGGATATACAATGGGGAGATGACAGCCTCTTCAGCAGCTGGTGTTGGAAAAACTGGACAGCTACATGTAAGAGAATGAAACTGGACTACTGTCTAGCCCCATACACAAAGGTAAACTCAAGGTGGATCAAAGACTTGAATGTAAGTCATGAAACCATAAAACTCTTAGAAAAAAACATAGGCAAAAATCTCTTGCACATAAACATGAGCAACTTCTTCAGGAACATATCTCCCCGGCAAGGGAAACAAAAGCAAAAATGAACAAGTGGGACTATATCAAGCTGAAAAGCTTCTGTACAGCAAAGAACACCATCAGTAGAACAAAAAGACATCCTACAGTATGGGAGAATATATTCATAAAAAAGTATCTGATAAAGGGTTGACATCCAAAATATATAAAGAACCCATGCACCTTAACAAACAGAAAGCAAATAATCCAATTAAGAAATGGGCAGAGGACATGAATAGACACTTCTCCAAAGAAGAAATTCAGATGGCCAACAGGCACATGAAAAGATGCTCCACATCGCTAATCATCAGAGAAATGCAGATTAAAACCACAATGAGATATCACCTCACACCAGTGAGGATGGCCAACATCCAAAACACAAACAACAACAAATGTTGGCGAGGATGTGGAGAAAAGGGAACCCTCCTACACTGCTGGTGGGACTGCAAATTAGTTCAACCATTGTGGAAAGCAGTATGGAGGTTCCTCAAAAAACTCAAAATAGAAATACCATTTGACCCAGGAATTCCACTCCTAGGAATTTACCCTAAGAATGCAGCAGCCCAATTTGAAAAGGACAGATGCACCCCTATGTTTATTGCAGCACTATTTACAATAGCCAAGAAATGGAAGCAACCTAAGTGTCCATCAGTAGATGAATGGATAAAGAAGAGGTGGTACATATACACAATGGAATATTATTCAGCCATAAGAAGAAAACAAATCCTACCATTTGCAACAACATGGATGGAGCTAGAGGGTATTATGCTCAGTGAAATAAGCCAAGCCGAAAAAGACAAGTATCAAATGATTTCACTCATATGTGGAGTATAAGAACAAAGAAAAAAACTGAAGGAACAAAACAGCAGCAGACTCACAGAACCCAAGAACGGACTAATAGTTACCAAAGGGAAAGGGACTTGGGAAAATGGGCAGGAAGGGAGGGATAAGAGGGAAAAAGGGGCATTACGATTAGCAGATGTAATGTTGAGGGGCACGGGGTGGGCAGTACAACTCAGAGAAGACAAGTAGTGATTCTATAGCATCTCACTACGCTGATGGACAGTGACTGTAATGGGGTTGGTGGGGGGACCTGATGAAGGGGTAGTTTAATAATCGTAATATTGCATATGTAATTGTAAATTAATGATAATAAAATAAATTATATTTAAAAAATAAATAAAATAAAAAAAGAAATGGAAGGGAAATAAAAATTCTAAGATATGAAAGTGTGAATTACAAAATAATGAGGAAATAGGATCAAAAACAGCAAAAGCTGCTTCTTCAGTGTCAGAATGAATGGAATACAAGTAAAATTAATTAGAAGATATATAAACATACACAGAGTCTCATAATGGGCTCATAAAGATGACAAGATCATTTTTTAAATTATAATAATATGGAAACAGAAGAACACATCACAAAGGATTATGTAATCTCCCTAAATAAAAACAGTTGGTACTTCTACAGCTTTGGTCTCTTCATATAGTCAGAGGAAAAAGATGAACTATTCAACATTTTTGAAAAAATGAAACCAAAACATTCATTATATTCAGATTGCATACTTCTTTTTATTAAAAACTCAAGTGACACAATGAAAAATTGCATTTTATATGAATTCAATAAATTGATAATTTATGAAATAACATAAATAAGTTGAATAGGTACAAACTTCCAATTATAAAACAAGTAAGTCATGGGGATGAAAAGTTTAGCATAGAGAATCTAACCAATAATATTGTGATATCTCTGCATGGTGACAATTAGTAACTACTCATCATGATGAGAATTTTTTAATGTACAAAAATGTCAAATCACTATGTCATACACCTGAAACCAATATAATAGTCTATCAAGTACTCTTCAATTAAAAAAAAAAGTCTAGAGTTTTTATCCATATATCAAAAAGAACTATTTTAAATCCTATAAAATATTCAGAAATAAATTTACAGCAATAACATACAGCTCAGTTTTGGTCATATGTATCATAATTATGCAGAGGAAAGTTCATTAATGTGAGATGGCAATTCTCTTTAATTTGATACATAAATTTCATGCAATTCTAATCAGAGTTCCAAATTAAATTCTGTAAAAGATGAGTAATATGTGGCTTTGTGTCTGGCTTCTTTCACTTACCATAATGAACACTTTCATGGTTTCTTGTCTTAAATGTGTTAAGGTGCATTTCATGAGCTACAATATGGTCTATTTTGATGAATATTCTATGCAAGCCTGAGACAAATATATATTCAGAGTGGAGTATTCTATAATTTTCAAACAGATCAAGTTGACTGATAGTGCTATACAAGTCATCTACATTCAGACTTTTATTTCCTGCTTGATCTATCAATTACTGACACAGGTGTGTTAAGGACTCTAGCTATAATAGTGAATTTGACTACTTTTTCAATTCTTTCAGTTTGCTACATGTATTTTGACATTGTTATTAGAAGCATACAAATTAGGACTGTTAGGTTCTTAGAGAATTGATCCCTTTATTATCATGTAATGCCCTTTTTACCCTGAAATTTTCCTTGCTTTGAAGTCTACTTTGTCTAAAATTAATGTAGCTACCCAAATATTTTTGATTATCATCATCATGGCAGATCTTTCTTTAACCCTTTACTTTTACCTAACTGAATATTTATATTTAAAGTGGATTACATGTAAGCAACATATAGTGAGGCTTATTCTTATGCATTCTGACAATTTATCTTTTAATTTGTGCTTTTGGATCATTGGTGTACTTCAGACCACTCACATTTAAAATGATTGTTGATATAGTTGGATTAATATCCACCATGTCTGTAACTATTTTCTATTCATTGCATTTTTTATCTCTTTACTTCCACTTCTATCTCCTCTGATTTTAATAGAACATTTTATATATTGCTTTTATCTCCTCTCTTAGCATATTTGTTATACTTCTTTTTTTTAGACTTGATCCTACTCTCTATAATACACATTTTTTTATTTTGGCATTATTAATATACAATCACATGAGCAACATTGTGGTTACTAGATTCCCCCCATTATCAAGTCTGCACCACATACCACATTACAGTCACTGTCCATCAGCATAGTAAGATGCAATAGAGTCACTACTTGTCTTCTCTGTGCTATACGGCCTTTCCCGTGTCCCCGCCTACATTATGTGTGCTAATCATAATAATGCCCCGTATTCCCCTTATCCCTCCCTTCCCACCCAGCCTCCCCAGTCCCTTTCTCTTTAGTAAGTGTTAGTCCATTCCTGGGTTCTGTGAGTCTGCTGCTATTTTGTTCCTTCATTTTTTGCTTTGTTCTTTTTAGTTCTATTTTTTTTTATTAAGGTATTATTGATATAAACTCTTACGAAGGTTTCACATGAAAAAACAATGTGGTTACTACACTTACCCATATTATCAAGTCCCCACCCATACTCTAATGCAGTCACTGTCCATCAGCATAGTAAGATGCCACAGATTCACTATTTGCCTTCTCTGTGCTACACTGATTTCCCCGTGATCCCCCACACAATGTGTACTAAACATAATACCCCTCAATCCCCTTCTCCCTCCCTCCACACCAGCCCTCCCACACTCTCCCTTTGGTAACCACTAGTTCCTTCTTGGAGTCTCTGAGTCTGCTGCTCTTTTGTTCTGTCAGTTTTGCTTCGTTGTTATACTCCACAAATGAGGGAAATCATTTGGCACTTGTCTTTCTCCACCTGGCTTACTTCATTGAGCATAATATCCTCTAGCTCCGTTCATGTTGTTGCAAATGGTAGGATTTGTTTCTTTCTTGTGGCTGAATACTATTTCATTGTGTATATGTACAACTTCTTTATCCATTCATCTACTGATGGACACATAGGTTGCTTCCATATCTTGGCTGTTGTAAATAGTGCTGCAATAAACATAGGGGTGCATATGTCTTTTTGAATATGAGAAGTTGTATTCTGTGGGTAAATTCCAAGGAGTGGGATTCCCAGGTCAAATGGTATTTCTATTTTTAGTTTTTTGAGGAACCTACATATTACTTTCCACAAAGGTTGTACTAGCTTACATTCCCACCAGCAGTGTAGGAGTGTTCCCCTTTCTCCGCATCCTCACCAGCATTTGTTGTTCTTAGTCTTTTGGATGATGGCCATCCTTACTGGTGTTAGGTGATATCTCATTGTGGTTTTACTTTGCATTTTCCTGATAATTAGTGATGTGGAGCATCTTTTCATGTGTCTGTTGGCCATCTGAATTTCTTCTTTGAAGAACTGTCTCTTCATATACTCTGCCCATTTTTTAATTGGGTTACTTGTTTTTTGGGTGTTGAGGTGTGTAAGTTCTTTTTATATTTTGGATGTTAACCTCTTATCAGATATGTCATTTACAAATATATTCTCCCATACTGTAGGATGCCCTTTTGTTCTGTTGATAGTGCCCATTGTGGTACAGAAACTTTTTAGTTGATATAGTCCCATGAGTTCATTTTTGCTTTTGTTTCCCCTTGCTAAAGGAGATGCGTTCAGGAAGAAGGTGCTCATGCTTATATTCAGGAGATTTTTGCCTATGTTGTCTTCTAATAGTTTTATGGTTTCATGACCTACATTCAGGTCTTTGATCCATTTCTAGTTTACTTTTGTGTATGGGGTTAAAAAATAATCCAGTTTCATTCTCTTGAATGTAGCTGTCCAGTTTTGCCAACACCAGCTGTCAAAGAGGCTGTCATTTCCCCATTGAATTTCCATGGATCATTTATCATATATTAATTGACCATATATGGTTGGGTTTATATCAGGGCTCTCTAGTCAGTTCCATTGGTCTATGTGTCTTTTCTTCTGCCAGTACCAAATTGTCTTGATTACTGTGGCTTTGTAGTAGAGCTTGAAGTTGGGGAGCAAAATCCCCCAAACTTTATTCTTCCTTCTCAGGATTGCTTTGGCTATTCGGGGTCTTTTGTGGTTCCATATGAACTTTAGAATGATTTTCTCTAGTTCGTTGAAGAATGCTGTTGGTATTTTGATAGGAATTGCACTGAATCTGTAGATTGCTTTAGGCAGGATGGACATTTTGACAATATTAACTCTTCCTATCCATGAGCACAGGATGTGTTTCCATTTATTGGTATCTTCTTTAATTTCTCTTATGAGTGTCTTGTAGTTTTCAGAGTACAGGTCTTTTACTTCTTTGGTTATGTTTATTCCTTGGTATTTTATTCTTTTTGATGCAACTGTGAATGGAATTGTTTTCCTGATTTCTCTCTCTGCTAGTTCATTGTTAGTGTATAGGAATGCCACAGATTTCTGTGTATTAATTTTGTATCCTGCAACTTTGCTGAATTCAGACATTAGATCTAGTAGTTTGGGAGTGCATTCTTTTGTGTTTTTTATGTACAATATCATGTCATCTGCAAACAAGGACAGTTTAACTTCTTCCTTGTCAATCTGAATGCCTTTTATTTCTTTGTGCTGTCTGATTGCCATGGCTAGGACCTCCAGTACTATGTTGAATAGAAGTGGGGACAGTGGGCATCCTTGTCTTGGTCCCGATGTTAAAGAAAAAGCTTTCAACTTCTCTCTGTTAAGTATAATGTTGGCTGTGGGTTTGTCATATATGGCCCTTATTATGTTGAGGTACTTGCCCTCTATACCCATTTTGCTGAGAGTTTTTATCACGAATGGATGTTGAATTTTGTCAAATTTGTTTTCAGCATCTATGTAGATGATGATGTGGTTTTTGTCCTTCTTTTTGTTGATAGGGTGGATGATGTTGATGGATTTTCAAATGTTGTACCATCCTTGCATCACTGGAATAAACCGTACTTGATCATGATGGATGATCTTTTTTATGTATTTTTGAATTTGGTGTGCTAATATTTTGTTGAATATTTTTGCATCTATGTTATTCAGGGACATTGGTCTGTAATTTTTTTTTTTTATGGTGTGTGCCTGGTTTTGGTATTAGAGTGATGCTGGCCTCATAGAATGAGTTTGGGAGTATTCCCACTTCTCCTACTCCTTGGAAAACTTTAAGGAGGATGGGTATTAGGTCTTCACTAAATGTTTGATAAAATTCAGTGGTGAAGCCATCTGGTCCAGGCGTTTTTTTCTTAGGTATGTTTTTGATTACCAATTCAATATTGTTGCTGGTAATTGGTCTGTTCAGATTTTCTGTTTCTTTCTGGGTCAGCTTTGAAAGGTTGTATTTTTCTAGAAAGCTGTCCATTTCTTCTAGGTTATCCAGTTTGTTAGCAAATAATTTTTCATAGTATTCTCTAATAATTCTTTGTATTTCTGTGGTGTTCATCATGACTTTTCCTTTCTTTGGAGATAGTTATTTTAATTTTTGCATTTTATTAGTAATTAGTTGTTCTACTTTCTTTATTTTGGTTTTATTACCTCTGTTGACAGCTATTAAACCTTAGGAACACTTCCATCTATAGCAATCCCTCCAAAATACACTGTTGAGATGGTTTATGGGAGGTAAATTCTCTCAGCTTTTGCTTATCTGGAAACTGTTTAATTCCTCCTTCAAATTTAAATGATAATCTTGCCGGATAAAGTATTCTTAGTTCAAAGCCGTTCTGCTTCATTGCATTAAATACATCATGCCACTCCCTCTGGCCTGTAATGTTTCTGCTGAGAAGTCTAATGATAGCCTGATGGGCTGTCCTTTGTATGTGAACTTATATCTGTCTCTCACTGTTTTTAATAATCTTTCCTTTTCCTTGATCTTTGCCACTTTAATTACTATATGTCTTGGTGTTGTCTTCCTTTGGTCCCTTGTATTGGGAGATCTGTGCATTTCCATGGCCTGAGAGACTTTCTCCTTCCCCAAATTGGGAAAGGTTTCAGTAATTACCTCCTCAAAGACACTTTCTATCCCTTTTTCCCTCTTGTTTTTCTTCTGATACCCCTATAATGCAAAAATTGTTCCGTTTGGATTGGTCACACAGTTCTCTCAACATTCTTTCATTCTTAGAGACCCTTTTTTCTCTCTGTGCCTCAGCTTCTTTGTATTCCTCATCTCTAGTTTCTATTTCATTTATCATCTCCTCCACCATATCCAATCTGCTTTTAATACCATCCATTGTGCTCTTGAAAGATTGGATTTCTGACCGGAATTCACTCCTGAGCTCTTGAATCTTTCCGTACCTTTATGAGCATGTTAATGATTTTATTTTGAACTCCCTTTCAGGAAGAGTCATGAGGTTGATGTCATTTAAATCTTTTTCAGGAGTTGTATTAATAATTTTACTCTGAACCAGGTTCTTTTGGCATTTCATATTTGTATATGGAATCTCTACTCCTTGGAGCTGCTCAGCCCCTGAAGCAATGTCGTGGGTCACAGGGGAGTGGTATTGGTGCCTGGAGGGAGGAAAGAGCTGTTTCCTGCTACCTGGCTGCTATGCCAGTCTCCACTGCCTGAACCAGTGGGCTGATCACACAGGTATAAGCCTCCAAGCTTTGCATTTGTAGTGCTGTAGGCAGATATTCCCTCTGGCTGGCCTAACACTAGAGTAGGGTTTACCAGATTGTGAGCCAGGTGGGTCTTGACGGGAGAAAGGAGCAGTAGGCTGCATATCATTGAGGGGGTCCTTGCAACTGTGTAGCCAGCCAGGCAGCTGGAGCACCTGAAGATCATCTAAGGAGGAAGATTTCTTTTTCCTCCTTAAATATGAGATTCTATATGGCAAACTTCCCAACCTGCTGGGCAGAGTGCACCCAGACAATTTTGTCTACCTGTCCTCTCTCCTGAACAGTAAGTGCTAAGCAATCCTTGCCCCTTTAGCAGTCCTCTTGCTAAGGGCTTCCTTGTTGGGAAATCTCTCAGACTGCCTGCCTTTCTTTTGTCCCAGAGCAGCCGGATATAGATCCCTGCTTTCCACAGGTGGCTGGAATCTCAGTCTCTCCGGGTATTCTGCCTGTCTTACCTTTCCAGCCCCGTAATCACGAGAATATCAGGCAAGCACCGTGAAATGTAGGTTTGTGCTCCTAGAGCAGATCTCCAGAGTTAGGTATTTAGCAGTTCCAGGCCTCCACTCCCTCCCTGCTCTGTTTCTCTTCCTCCTGCCAGTGAGCTGGGGTGGGGGAAGGGCTTGGGTCCCACCAGGCCACAGCTTTGGTACGTTACCCTGTACTGTGAGGTCTGCTCTTTTCTCCAGATGGATGCAGTCTGGCGCATTCCTCTTTCCTGTTGCTTTTTCAGGTTTAGTTGTATTAATTATATTTTCGTATTATATGCTGTTTTAGGAGGAAGCCTGTGTCTCAACTCTCAGGCCATCTTTTTTTGCTTTGTTCTTATACTCCACAGATGAGTGAAATCATTTGGTTCTTGTCTTCTCCACCTGGCTTATTGCACGGAACATAATAACCTCTAGCTCCTTCCAAGTTGCTGCAAATGGTGGGATTTGTTTTCTTCTTATGTATGAATAATATTCCATTATGTATATGTACCACATCTTCTTTATCCATTCATCTACTGATGGACACTTAGGTTCCTTCCATTTCTTGGCTATTGTAAATAGTGCTGCGATAAACATAGGGGTGCATATGTCTTTTTGAGACTAGGACACTGTATTCTTAGGGTACATTTCTAGAAGTGGAATTCCTGGGTCAAATGGTATTTCTATTTTGAGTTTTTTGAGGAACCTCCATACTGCTTTCCACAATGGTTGAACTAGTTTGCATTCCCACCAGCAGTGTAGGAGGGTTCCCCCCCTTTCTCCACATCCTAACCAACATTTGTTGTTGTTTGTCTTTTGGATGTGGGCCATCCTTACTGGTGTGAGGTGATATCTCATCGTAATTTTAACTTACATTTCTCTGATGATTAGCAATGTGGAGCATCTTTTCATGAGTCTGTTGGCCATCTGAATTTCTTCTTTGGAGAAGTATCTGTTCAGATCTTCTGCCCGTTTTTTAATTGGATTATTTGCTTTTTGTTTCTTGAAGTGCATGAGCTCTTTATATATTTTGGATGTCAACCCCTTATCGGATATGTCATTTATGAATATATTCTCCTGTACTGTAGGATGCCTTTTTGTTCTACTGATGGTGTCCTTTGCTGTACAGAGGCTTTTTAGTTTGGTATAGTCCCACTTGTTCACTTTTGCTTTTGTTTCCCCTGACTGGGGAGATATGTTTATGAAGTTGCTTGTGTTTATATTCAAGAGAGTTTTGCCTATGTTTTCTTCAAGAGTTTTGTGGTTTCATGACTTACATCCACATTCAGGTGTTCGATGCATTTCGAGTTTACTTTTTTGTATGGAGTTAGACAGTAATCCAGTTTCATTCTCTTGCATGTAGCTGTCCAGTTTTGACAACACCAACTGTTGAAGAGGCTGTCATTTCCCCATTGTATATCCATAGCTCCTTTATCACATATTTATTGACCATATTTATGTGGGTTTATATCTGGGCTCTCTATTCTGTTCCACTGGTCTATGGGTCTGTTCTTGTGCCAGTACCAAATTATCTTGATTACTGTGGCTTTGTAGTAGAGCTTGAAGTTGGGAAACGAGATCCCCTCTGCTTTATTCTTTCTTCTCAGGACTGCTTTGGCTATTCGGGGTCTTTTGTGGTTCCATATTAATTTTAGAACTACTTGTTCCAGTTCATTGAAGAATGCTGTAATTATTTTGATAGGGATTGCATTGAATCGGTATATTGCTTTAGGCTGGATGGCCATTTTGACAATATTAATGCTTCCTCGCCAAGAGAATCAGATGAATTTCCATTCATTAGTGTCCTCTTTAATTTCTCTTAAGAGTGTCTTGTAGTTTTCACGGTATAGGTCTTTCACTTCCTTGGTTATGTCCACTCCTAGATATTTTATTCTTCTCAATGCAACTGTGAATGGAACTGCCTTTCCGATCTCTCCCTCTGCCAGTTCATTGCTAGTACACAGGAATGCCTCTGTGTATCAATTCTGCATCCTGAGTCTATAATACACATTTTTATCTAACATAAGTCAACCTTAAATGAAACCATACCACTACACAGGTACTGTAGGTACTTTGTAACAGAGAATTAGCACTTCCTCTCTCCTATTCTTTGTGACATTTTTACCCATCCATTTCATTCATTCATTCACATCTATATCCATAGGCCATAATCATTTAAACATTGCAACTATAATTTCTGTAAACAAGCAGCTATATTTTGAATTAAGAATAAGAAAAATGAAAACTTTTACTTTACCATCAATTTTTCCTTCACTGATGCACCTACTTTCTTTTGGTCCTATATTATTTTCCCTATGCTTAGTTTTAAAGCAATTCTTACAGGACATGTCTGTTGGCAATGAGTTCCTTCAATTTTTATTTGTGTTTTGTTTATCTCTTTCATTTTTGAAGGATAATTTTGCTGGATATTTAATTCTAGGTTCATGGTATTATTGTTTCAACACTTTAAATATCCTATTCCATTCTGTTCTTGCTTATATGGCTTTTGATGAAAAACCTAATGCAATTCTTGTCCTTATTCCTCTTTATGTTTTGCCCTCTTGCTTGTTTCAAGATTTTCTCTTGTCTTAGTTTTCTACAATTTGAATAAGATAGGCCTAAATATGTGTTTATGTGTGTGTTTTGTTTGTTATAATATTTCTTTGGTTGGTGTTTTCTGAGATTTCTGTATCTGTGTTTTGGTGTCTGCCACCGATTTTGGGAAGTTCTCAACCAATATTCATATATTTCTTTGGCTCCATGTTATTTTTCTTCTTCTCATATATTTCAATTACACATATGCTACACCTTTCAGTGGTGTCCCAAAGATTGTGGATAGGATATTCTTTAAAAAATTTTTTTATCCTTGAATTTCAGTTTGAAAAATTACTGTTTACCTATCTTCAAGTTAACTGATTTTTTTCTTTGCCATGCAGAGTATACTAATGAACTGACTGAAGGCATTCTTCATTTGTATTACAGTGTTTTTGATATCTAGCCTTTTGTTTGGATTCTTTTTTAGAATTTCCATCTCTCTGTTTATGTTATCTATCTTTGCATGTTGTTTATTTTTCTAATATACCACTTAACATATTAATTATAGTTATTTTAAATTCCCTGTCTGATCATTTTAACATCTGTGTAATATCTAAGCCTGGTTCTGATGAAATCTTTGTCTTTATAGAGTAAGCTTTATTTTTTTCCTTTTTAACATAGCTTTCAATTTTTTGTTGAAAACTGGTTGCATTGTATTCGGTAATAGGAATGGAGTGAAATAGTACTTAGTTTGAGGACTTATCTTCATCTTGTTAAGAGTTAGATTATTTTTAATTTTTTTTCAGCTACAAGTACCAGAAGCTTCAAGTTTTTCTAGTGTCCTCATGTTTGTCTCCCATACTGTCTTTGGATTACCTAAGATCTGCTCACTAAATGAGATCTAGGCCTTGAAGCTCTTTAAACTGTAACCCACACTTTCTTTACTGAAGCCATATTGGTGTGGAATTGTGGTGCTTTCTATAATCTCCCAATTAAATTCAAGTCTTTAGTGAGCCTGTGTCTCAGAGATGGGATCCTCACAAGTGTTTTTCCAATGTTACAGCATCCCCTAACCCTCCCTGCTCCCTTTCTTGGCTGCAGAATTACCAATTTCCATAAGAACTGTCCCTTATTGACTGTGTCCTCCCTTAGACATGATAGAAAAATCAGAGAGGGCTGGAGTGAGGAGAGGTTTCTTTCTTCCATCTGGGATATAAGGTGTCAGAACTCAGTTTTGGTACAAGATATCAGTAATGTCTTTTTACCTGGAAAACAGGTGGCCTTTGTTGTAAAGAAGACTGGTTGCTCTTATTTTTCCCCTGCCACAGCCATAAGGAGCCTTTTCTGAGATCTCACAGAAAGACTTTTTTGGGACTCCTGGAAGGAAAACTCCTGAAAGTTCTCAGACCCTCCAAAGACTTCAGCTCCTAAGAGAGTCTCCCTCTCACACTTGTCCACACTCAGTCTCTAAGACTTTACCAAAATTATCATTTAAATGTTTATGAATCAGTAAATTCTAATTTAGATAAGAAGATCTTGGTCTCTCTCTCTCTTTCTAGATAGATAAATAGATTATAGATAGATGATAGATAGATAGATAGATAGATAGATGAGATAGATAGATAGATAGACAGATAGATAGATGATAGACAAATAGTCTCTATCTCTATCTCTATGGTTCACATCTATCTCTCCATATCTTAGGGTGACATATTGACCTGAGACCACAGTTCTCACATGGGTCTTGGTGTTCAGTTTGGCCACCTTTTTCCTGTAAAATTAAGAGTAACAACTTTCGAGCTCTATGTCAGAACTAAAGCTAGAAATCCCAATTAGATGATTTTAACAATCTTTTCTTTTATTTTATACTATTCTCTACTACTTCTATAATAAATTTAAAAAGTTATACTTGAAAATGGAATTGGTATTTGAGGAAGTAAGAAACAGTTATGTGGAAAATTTATGTACAGACAAATCCTTGCTCTCTGATAATGCTGAAATGAATAATGATGTGCTTAAAGTATAAAGATTTCAAGAATATAGCAGATTACCTTCTCTTAAATTATTTATTACCTTCACACTTAAGATTGTCAGTTCAGTTGAAGAATGCTCTTCTGATCTCTTAACTTGCTGTTTTTACTCTTATAATTAGAGTACACATCCCAGTATAATTTGTATCATACTTCATGGTATTTGAGTCTATCTATTCCTTGAGACAGTCTGAAATTGTATCTTTGTGTTTCTTAGAGCAGCAAACATAGCATTTTGCACATAATGGACACTTAATAAGTTTTTAAAAATTGAGTTGAAGCCAAAGACAAAAAGGTACCATTTTGTTTTCCACATAATATATTTTACATTAAAAAAAAATTAGCAGAATGTAAACTAGTTCAACCATTGTGGAAAGCAGTATGGAGGTTCCTCAAAAAACTCAAAATAGAAATACCATTTGACCCAGGAATTCCACTCCTAGGAATTTACCCTAAGAATGCAGCAGCCCAGTTTGAAAAAGACATATGCACCCCTATGTTTACCGCAGCACTATTTACAATAGCCAAGAAATGGAAGCAACCTAAGTGTCCATCAGTAGATGAATGGATAAAGAAGATGTGGTACATATACAAAATGGAATATATTCATCCATAAGAAGAAAACAAATCCTACCATTTGCAGCAGCATGGATGGAGCTAGGGTGTGTTGTACTCAGTGAGGTGGGCCAGGCGGAGAAGGACGGGTGTCAGATGATTTCACTCAACTGTGGAGTATAAGAACAAAGAAAAAACTAAAGGAACAAAACAGCAGCAGACTCACAGAACCCAAGAATGGACTAACAGTTACCAAGGGGAAAGGGACTGGAGAGGATGGGTGGGAAGGGAGGGATAAGGGGGGAAAAGTGGCATTATGATTAGCACACATAATGTAGCAGGGGAGACATGCAAAAGGTAGTATTTATAGAGAGGACAAGTAATGATTCTATAGCATCTTACTACACTGATGGACAGTGACTGTAGTGGAGTATGTGGGGGGGGGGACTTGATAATAGTTGGTCTAGAAACCATAATGTTGTTCAAGTGATTGTACATTAATGATACCAAAATTAAAAAAGGAAAAATAAAAATTAAAAAATAAATAAAATAAAGATCCAGTAGGAGTAAATGATCCTTACACCAAAAAAATAAATAAATAAAATAATACAATAATAATAATAATTAACACCTTTTTATCCCAAATTTCCTATTCTTAGTATGCAGCATAACGTCTATAAATGATTTATGGCCTCACTGGCCTGATTTCCAAAAACACCTGAAAATTTGACCCCCATTTTGGTTCCATAATGCTTAGGTTAGCAACAAATTTAGATCCTACTATTTTACACTGGGACAGTTAAGAGTGATAAAAACTTTGTTCATATCTGATTACACTACAATCTAACTTCTAATCATAATAAACATTTCTGTAACTCTAAGATGGACAAAGTAGCCTTGGTCTGGATGTGGTCTTTGTCACTTACCCGGAAAACATAAGTGTCAAAGTGTTTAACTTACTAAAGAATCTCCATTATTTTTCCAGAAACTCTAATATGACTCTCAGCTACTCAGACATTATCATCATCTGTGTGTCCAATGAGTTTTGAGGAAAAGGAAGCTTCAACATATTAGTTTGGGGGGGACATAAACTTGTATTAAATCCATACCACAGATGAAATCTTATTTCAAAATTCCCTCTTAGAAGTGGTATTTTATGTTTTGCCAACTTCTCCTTCCTATTCATATTTTCTTAAGAGTACATAAAATTAACAAATTCCAATACATGAAAAATCCAATTCTTTCTCCTTAACTCCTGTACAAGAAGACCATTGTGTCTCAGTTTCAGAACAGGTCTGCATACCAGCAGCTTCAGAATAACCAAGTGCCTAAGTATTAACCCTTGTTAAAAATGTAAGTTTTTCTGCCAAACTCAGACCCGCTGGATTAGAATAGGTGAGAGTATACCACAATCCAGGAAACAAATATTTCCACCTAACTCCACAGTTGAAATTTCTTACCCTAAATTTTGTAAACCACAACCTAGATTTTAGAAATAAATATGATCAAAATGATTTTTAGAATATCAGAGCTTTTTAAAATACCATATTTGTAAGTCTCCATTCATTTTATTTTTGAATCCTTTCATGCATTTATCTTTCCTCATCAATTTCTAACAGCCCTGAACTCTCACTCCATTCATTTAAAATTCTGTATAAACTAAAGATATTGTCACTGCTAAAGGCAGCATTCTTGTGAAGTGTCTCATATTCCTTTGGTTCCTCATGTCCTCGTTTCTCTCATTTTGTGTTAAAGGTGAGACTTAAGTGGAGATTTCTTTTCCACCTTCAAAAAATATGCAGTGGGGTCTTACTAGGGATTATGTTAGCCTCAGTTTCTTTACTATCATGGGAATTTCTTGGAAATAAATTTAAAGTTGTTATGCCTCATACTTAGGTGGGGTTCAAAGCAACTAAGGTCATCTCAAACTAGGAAAAAATAAACATCGCTTTGAGACACCATTCTTTATGTATTTATATAAAACCATATACTTTGGGAGTGTTATGGAAAATTATATGCTTTCATTTGCCAGCAGCAGTCACCCAAAGGTACAATATTTCAGAAGCTAAAAGCCCTGTATTTTGAAACAAATATCAACTATAACACTTTCCTAGTGCTATAAATTATCAACACTAGAACCATGACTTTATGCTCCTGCTAGTTATCTTCAAACCACAGATGTGAAAATACCAATATGCCTCTCAAGATGATTTGGCATGGAGACCACAATGTAATTTGGATGTTTACCACCAAAGACAAACATATTATTATCTTGATATTTTCACCAAACTCTGGTGCTGGGCTTTGCTTATGGCAGCTGATATCATAACCCAACTCTCTCTTCATGATCACAGGCTTCCTCCAGGCTTCACTGGATTCCATTTACATTGATATTAATCAAAACATAAAGCTGAAGACTGTATGGAAAAATATTAGTTTCCATAAAGCATATTTTAAATGAAACAAAATACCCACTGCCATTTTCCCAGAGGAGTAAAATTTAGTACCCAGTAGTATTTGGAAGAAACTCAGTTGTAGAACATAATATGCATATTTTTATATTTAGGCTAGAGAGACAAACTACCAGATTTAGCTGGGATCAAGTTCCTGTTTCTAAGCTTAATTCTTTCCAAAACAATTAGCCTCCTTTGGTTAAAAGAAACAAGAATCACAAAACTATAGAAACACAATAGATTTTTGAGTCAACTTATTACAGAGTTTTTCAAAATCTAGGTATTTATCATATAATAATCTACATATTTATCATACTTCAGGTGTGTGATAAATTATTCTTTATTATTATACTTCAGGTGTCCTAAGAAATTGTTGACTGGAAATTAAAGATGAAAGATTATTTCTGTCTGCAGCTGTGTTTAGTTTTTCATATAAAAATACACTTGCATTTTAATATATTTTATTAACTGTTTTCCCCAAATGGACACATTTAATCCCAAATGCAATCATGTTATTCAGTTAACACAGAATCTTGAGAAAGTAGATGATAAAAGGAAGCACGAAGTGAAAATGTTGCAACTTATGAACATGAAAATTTTCTTTGTTTCATGTATCTAGGCAACAAAAAAAGAAAAAAGAAGTTATCTGATGATAATCACTACATTCATGCTCTACCTTTCCCACCCATGTTTTGTCATCATTATCATCAAATCCATACTATTATTTAAAATATAGCATTGGTCCCCTCAAAATGTTTAATTTTCTTCATTATTACTTACCTGTTAGCTATTAGAGATTACACAAATTATGCTTTCCCTAATGTAAACACTTAAAATTTTTTAATTAAACATTCTTTAAATTAAAATTTTCAGATCAGTTTGTTTCCCTACTACTAAGATATAGTGAAGATTATTATGTTGGGTTGCTGACCCAAAATCCATTCTACCCCTTTCTTCTTACCTAATTAAATTCACAGATCACCCACCTCTACCAAGACATATAGGCCAGTAAAATATGATCCCATCTCAGGGATTCTACACTGTCTGAGCTAATTATAAGAATTCCATTCCCCTTGCTAGTGATTGTGACCAATGTTGGCTAATGAGGCATTCTGGCTAAAGTGACCAGGAGGACATGACCTCTTCTGGGCACTGGTGTGTTTGGGTGATACATCTGGAACTGTTACAGCAACCTATACATTAGTTTTAGGATAAAAACATAACATAGTCCAGGGCCTGTCTAAAATAATCCAGAACCCTTCTTACCTTGTTACTTCAGTTTAAGACATAAGACAGTGTAAAACAGGTTTGATATGTTTCACTGTTACTTGAGCCAAATATAACTGAAATACCAATGCTCCTTAAAATAATCAGACATAATTGTGCAATATTTAAATTGAGACTTCATCACTTTTAGAGATCAAGAATTATATGCCTAAAATAAATCCTCCCTGGCCTCTAGACTAATCTTGCCTAATGGTACAGGTCACTATCATTACTTTTGACAACCAGATGGAAAGACTAAATTCTATTGGCCATAGTGCTGTTTGAGTTTCACATGTTAACTGGGCAGCAAGCAAAACGAAAATAAAAGCCCAGGGAGTTACTGTTTTTTTTTTCTTTAACTTAGGTATGAAAAAAATAAATTATTGGATTTGAATACAAAAGACACGTCTAGTTTCTTGGGGAGAAAGCAGTCTTGGGCAGATTCCTTTTGTACTGTTTAGAGCTTCTTGATACAGAGAATGCCTTAGTGGCCTCGCAGTACTGTGTATTCAGTAATTTTTTAGAAAAGATACAGTCATACTGGTGTACCAATATAAGTAAAAGCACCTCAAAAAAATGTTTTCTTTTACCAGTAATCTCATAATCAGAATATTTTTCCTCCATACACTAAGTTGCTATTAAATGTTGCAATGTGGATGAGATCAAATAGGAATCTTTGCTGAAACAACTAGAAAAAAGATAATGGACAGGCAAAATTAATAGTGGACAGGCTTAGACTCCCCTTAAGATTTTGACACAGAAGAAACATTATCTCACTGTTTCCATATCCTCTATCTCAGCTCCTTCCCTCTGCCATGTTCTTGTACTTAACAACTTCCACCATTTAAAGACTGATTTCAAAATCAGCCCCATACTTAATAAATACCATTAAATAACATACTGGATTATAAAAATAAAATTAGTAAGAGGGCAAAACAAAGACAGCCATGAACAGAATGGAGCTCTTTTGAAGAATTATTGAAATATATTTGGAGAAACAAGCACTTCAGAAAACCATGATTAAAATACTTAAAACTATTTTATGAAAATAAAAGAGGTTCAGGGACTTCTTATCCCAGAGTTAGAAAATGAATAGAAGAAGAAGTAAGAGTTACTAGATATTTATCATGATGATTAATTTGAGAACTGCATTTGAAGCAGTGAGGACAGGTCACCTTTGCCCCTTTCTCTTGTGCTGTGCAGCAGGCAGCAACAGCCTTTGTCCTTAGGCGACACCAGTGAGAGAAAGGATGGAGAAGCAAGGTTGTGTCTATGGTAACAACTGACCACAGGAAGGATAGAGGGGCACCCACACACTTTCATGAGCTGCTGGTCTGGCAAAGACACATTGCTGGAAACACTACAACTAGACATACTAGGATGTGGAAATAAAAGTAGATAGATAACAAGTATTCTAAAACACTTACTTTGAAATAGAGGGATGAAGCTCAACAAACTGAATCTTTATTCTCCATAGAAAAAGAAATAGTACAGTGAAATTTCAAATCATGAAAAAGAAAACCCCCAAAGAAAATTTCAAATCATGAAAAAGAAAACCCCCAAAGTTTTCAGAGATTAAAGAAAATCACACTGACTCAAACTTCTTTTTTTAATGAATATCATTTGCTAGAAAACAATGGAGTAACATCTTCAAAATGCTAACCTAAGAAATAAATGATCCTAAAGTAGAAATATCCTCTATACCCAAGGTAACACTCAAATAGGAGGGGGGAAAAAAAGACATTTTAGAAGATGCAAACACTGTATTAAAAAATTGCTAGAGATTATACACAAACATATAAATTATGGATTCAAGGTAAAGAATGTAAAATGTAAGGCCTTTTAGTAAAAAAAATTAATCCTTTAACAAATTTGTTTAAATGGTCATTGATGAATAATGTGAAGAAGTAGTAACTGGGAAATAGGATTCTATGTGATGAAAATAAGTAGTAGAGAGATGAGCAGGAAAGGAAACTGTGTAAGAAACCCTGTGGAGCCTCATGAGGCCTTTCAATACCTGACTAGAATTGCTACAGGTGCTCATACATTTTTAAATCCAGACCAAATGCATGATTTCCTAGAAAAATTAAAATTACCAAAATGTCAAAAGAAGAGGAAGAAAATATGAATAAATCTATCTAGAGGAAAATCGATGGATAAAAGTCCATCCCTAAAATAGACATCAGGCTGAATCTGTTTTCTCGGGTCTATCTAACAGAAAGATGATTCATTTGTTACACAAACCACTTCAGAAAATAAGGAGCAAAAAGATGGAAACAATTGCAGCACAGTCACTGACTCTTACTTTGCCATGATTCCAAAAAGAAGACAAGAATATCACAAGAACAACATATATATACTGCTCATAGTTCTAAACCTAAATATAACAGCTTACAAAATATATTAGAAATCATACCAGTGAAATGCTTAAGAATTTCAAGGCTTAACATAAAAAACTAATAGATTAACTTGCATTCAGATACTAAAAGAAAAAAATTATCTTAAAAGATGCAGTATATCTATTGCTAACTAAATAGCAATACTAAGACAGCGATAAATGGGAGCATCCTTAAACTTATTTAACAAACACCTACCACACTTTGCAGAGCTTTTGGGACTATTACAGAGAAAGGGAAAAAAAAGACTTTAGGAATACCAATAAGTTAGGACTTGGATCTCCATGATCCAAGAGGGAAGGGATGTGGAGAGGAGAAATCCCAAAAGTCTGATTTTTTTTGTCCTCAAGCATCTCTGATTTTTAGGCAGCTTAGATTGAGTGGAAGAGAGGTCGAAAAAGCACTTCCAAGAGGCTGAGAAGGTAAGCAGATTTATAGGCAGTCTGACCTGGTGGAAGAGATAAAAATTAAACATCTACCAGGATGGGGACACTCTTGCAAATCTTGAAGTTTTGGTTGGGATTACCTAAGGATGACCCTCTAAGAATAAAAGCAATCTAAAAATAGAAAAGTTTTTACAGAGATTGAAAAACAAACTCCAAATATACATTATCACTGCTTTAGAAAAGTTTTTACAGAGATTGAAAACAAACTCCAAATATACATTATCACTGTATTAAAAAGAGCCAACCCTGGCCTAATCACCTAGCAGAAAGTAAAGAAAACATGTGATGGAATAAAGCCTAATTATGACCCTGCACAGTTGTTAATTTATAATTCCTGACACTCAATCAAAAAATAGCACATATATCAAAAGACACATGAGAGAAAACCAGCAAATAGAAAGAGATATTCAGATGATTCAGGTATTTCAGTTATCAGGTATGGACTCAACAATGATTACTATGTTCAAGAAAATAAACAGAAATATAGAGATTTCTCCAAAGAAATGAGAACTATAAGAGAGAATTAAAGTTACATTAGGAGTGAAAAATACTTGACTGAAATTAAGAATGTAATTGATGGGATTAGTTAACAGCTGTAAAGAAGATTAATGTTCCAAAAGATAGACCAATGGAAAATATATAGACTGAAGTACAAAGATGAAAAATTATGGAATATAGAAAAATGTTAAACACCTTAAAATTATATAAGACAAGATGAAAAGATCTTACAAAAATATAATTTGCATCGCAGAAAAATTCAAGAGAGAAATGGTACAAAAGTAATATTGGAAAACAATAGTTCGAAATCTGCAGAACTGATGAAAGATATCAAGCCACAGATTCAAGAAACACTAAGCACTCCAAGAAGGATAAAAGCAAAGAGAACCATACTAAACATGTAGTAAAGCAACACAAAACCAAGGAAAAATAGGACAAAAATATTTGCCTTAAAAGATGAACTTTACAACTAAAAGCCAACTTCTTAAAGAAATGATAGAAGCCAGAAAACAATAAAATGACTTTGGTAAAGGCTGAATGGTAGCCAAAGAAAAGCACATCCAGATAACAGAACAGAAGTAAACTTTCTTGCCAATCAAACTAAAAAAGGAAGAAAAACAAAAAGATTTCTCCAGGCAGAACGAATCTACTGCTTGGCAGAGTATGGAAAGTCAAGAAAGAATGATGTAAGTGTGTAATAACCATAATATTGCACATGTAATTGTAGATTAATGATAAAATAAATTATATAAAAAAATGGTAATATGTGGGTAACTGAAAGTGAATATTAATTCTATAAAATAATAATATATTGAGAGATTTGAAATAGAACTAAAATACATAAAACCAAAAACACAAAGGCAGAGAGACTTGAATGGAATTCAAATGTTTTAAGATATTTGCATTACACAGAATGTGTAAGAGGTAATAAATTATAAAACACTTGAAAAAGTCAAGTTTATACCTGTTGTAATCTCAAAAGTGACCAGTAAAAATAGCAGTGAAAGAATTTAAAACTAACAACATAGTAGAAGAGGAAAAACACAATAACAAATACTTGAGTAATGCAAAAGATAAAAAAGAGAGAAAGAGAGACATAAAAGAGCTGGGATAATTTTAAACAAATATCAAAGAAGGCAGACTTACATATTAACAATTACATTCAAAATAGCACTCTGAACATTCTAATTGAAAGACAAAAATGGCAACTCATTAAAAACATGACTACATTCTACTTTAGAGATACATGTTGAATATAGCAGCATGGAAAATTGAAAGTTAAACATTAGAGAAAGATGTACAACACAAATACTAACCAAAAGAGAGTCATTGACCACAATGTGAGGTAAAGTAGACTCTACAAGCAGAAGCATTATTAGAAATATACTGGCAAAGCTATTTATAAGTCAAGGCATTTTGGAGACTGGTCATTGCTGGTAAAGGACACACAGCAGTCTTCTTGCTTAGCTGGAAAAGTTCTATTTGTTTTTCTAAGTTATGAATACGTGGATATGCTCACTTTGGGAAAAATCCTGAAGTTGTACATTGAAGTGTGTAATTCCCTGGATGTCTTGTGTTTAATAAAATGTTGCATCAAAAGGAGGACCCTACTCCTCAAAAACAACCTGAAAAAGAGTTGATGATATTAATCCTTCTTGAAGTCTATGTGTGATACAGAAGGGCTCCAACAGAAGTTTGGACTGCTAGAAATCCAGAATGTGGAGAAGCTGTATCACTGAGGTTCAGGAAACTGGAGTAGGGTTCCCTTGCAGGGAAATTTCAAGGATGTAAAAAAGCCTCCCACAGAGGAAAAAAGAAAAATGATTTTATACTTGTTGCCAAGAGGTCACTTACCAGGATCATAAGACTGTGTTCTTGTTTCCTGATACTTTTTCTCACTAAGCCCGAACATCAAAGGTTAAAAAAATAGTTTGAGAGTGGGGAAGACAGAAGAATGAAAAGGCAAGTTCACAGAATATGCCCCTCTTCACCGCTGAAGATTTCCATCTGGGAGAGGGGAAGAGTTTTAAAATGAATAGCAAGCATTGGTGTTGATCTTATTCTACAGAAAATTTCCACAACTATGGATATGAGAATGTTCTGAAGACCAAAATAACCTAGAAAATCTATGATTCCTACCTCAGATTTCATCCCGGACCAGAAAAGAATGATTCCAAGGAGTAGTATTGAAAGGTTAGAAGGGAAAAAAATAATATAATAGGTTCTTCCATGGCCCCATTTTTATTGCAGTTCATTCAATAAACATTTTATGTTTGAAAAGGTGAAGTTGCACATGAAGGAATCAGGAAAAAGTAAATTAATGCACTGACATTTTTCACACTTGAAATTAGAAAAATTTAAAAGGCTGATAAAATCCATTTTTATAAGGACAAAGGGAAATGAAAACTCTATCACATTGTTGATAGGAATGTCAATTGGTGAAATACTTTTGGAAGGCAATTTGGCATTTTTTATACATTTTAAGTGCAAACCATTTGACTCCATGCTTTCAGTCCTAAGAATTTATCTTAAAAATCTCTCACATGTGTGAAAAAGATATTTACACAGGGATGTTTAAAAGCTGTGCCCTGGAATCTAAACTTTGATTAGTAATTAAGTAAATTGGAAGACACATATTTATGAAATACTATGGAGCCAGTAAACAGAATAATGTATGCACAGTGAGAGAGAGGGATGCAGATAGGTAGAAAGAGCAGTAGAGACAGAGCACAGATGATAGAGATAGAGAGGGATAGAAACAGATATGCAAAAGTCTTCAAAACAAGTTAACTTAAGAATAAGATAAATATACAAGTTTAGAACAATACAAGAATGTACACTCCATGAAATCAGAGACCCTCTAAAAGACTGCTTAGAACGTGGTAGGTAGTCAATAAGTATTTGAATGAATAATAATGTCCTTGTTATGTAAAAAAAAAAGAGGCAAACAGAAGGCTATTTAAAAATTTCAGTTTATATGGTTTTATATTGTGTGAATTTTTGAAATAAAAGGTTTAATCATGTAGTACTTAAAGTAAAATAAAATTTTCAAATTAAAAGTATATGCTTCATGTATACTAGTTCTAACATTCTCCAGCTTACTGACCTTGGACAAGTCTACTAACCTACTAATCAACTAACATCTCCAGACATCTTTAAAACAAAGATAATAAAATACAACTAATGGGATTTTGTGAGAATAAACAACATATGAATAACAATTTGCCAACTTCTTGATGCACTGTACATAATCATTAAATGGTAGCAGGATATTATTTATCACTCTCCTCACCTCCAATGTAATCCAATGTCCTATGCTGACCTTTTTTAAACCTTAAGATTCTTAAAGGTGAGACCTCACCCAGATCTGACATAACCAGCTATACCATCACTTTAAAATACTCACCTATTCATCTGAGCTACTTATTAAAAACCTGCTTTATAGAACAAAATGACAAAAACAAAAAGACTTAGATGATTACTGTTTACCTCAAGCCATTACAGCAAAATATATTGCAGGCAGATAGATGGTTAAATGTAAATACTCTAATAATAAAAATAAAGAAAACCATAGGCAATATTAATATGAACTCCAGATGCATAAGCATTCTTTAATGTTAACCACAATCAGATCAATAATAAGGCAAACAATTAATAGATCTGACTGCACAAAAAGGAAACCTATTTATATTAATGCCATATAAAAATTGAAAGTAAGCATTGGGCCTAAAAATTTTCAGCAAAGATGGAAATCACACATATAATACACAAATATTATTTTTTGCATTTTATCCATAGTCTTTATTTAGTATATATCTGTAAAAGAGAAAGATTCTTCCAATAAATATAACCACAATACTATGAACCCTTGTAAAACTGACACATTTGCCATCATATGATTAAATATTCAGTCAGTGTTCAGAATTCTGTAGTTGCTTTTTATAAATAATTTCTTTTTTAATTAAGGTATCATTGATACACAATCTTATGACGGTTTCACATGAGCAACATTGTGGTTACAACATTCACCCATATTATCAAGTCCCCCACACACACGTCATTGCAGTCACTGTGCATCAGCATAGTAAGATGCTATAGAGTCATTATTTGTCTTCTCTGTGCTATGCTGCCTTCGCGTGGCCTGCCTACATTATGTAATAATACACTAATATTTTAAATGGTCCTGTATATCTATTACAAAACATAATGAACCTTTTGAAGATAATTTGGACAAAGGACAATATAATTCATTCCTCTCCAAATTGAATCTGATACTTGGTTTATTAAAAACTTTAAAAATTTTTTTAATATTAAAATAATTTTATATACCATACATTTCCCAGTGAAATTAGCAAATCCATTAAAATGAAAATACTCAATATACTCCTATTCACTGGTTGTATTTTGTTACAAACCTTCTGATAAAAACTTAGCAATGAGTGTCAATGTTGTTACAGATAGCTGTAATATGTGATTATATAATTTCACCTTTAGCAATGTATTATAAATAAATCATCTTAAGGTCATCAAAAGATTAAAGAAAAATTATTTTAGTGAATTTGTAATAGTAAAAACTATGGATATAGCATAAATTTCACCCACTAGTAGAGGGGTAAAATAATTTACCAAGCCATTATTAAAACTGTGGGCAAATATGACATAATATTAAAAAAATTAAAAGACTAAATATTGAAGGTGTAGTATAACTCAAATATCTATTACAAATGCAGATATCTTTTATGCATGTAAAATAAAAGTTTAGGAAGAAGTCAGTTAAAATATTTATATGTTTATCACTGAGTTAGGACCAGGACTAATTGACCAATATGAGGAAGTTATATTCCAGGGTAAGAAAGCATGGACTTAAGAGGAAGAGTTGAGGCCTTGAATCTCAATTCTGGTACTTTGAGAAAGTTACTTAATATTTCTGAGTATCAAACTCATCATCTGGTTTCTTTTTAATTTTTTTTAATTTTGGTATCATTAATGTACAATCACTTGAACAACATTATGGTTACTAGACCAACTATTATCAACTCCCCGCCACATATTTCCATTACAGTCACTGTCCATCAGTGTAGTAAGATGCTATAGAATCATTACTTGTCTTCTCTGCAAATACTGCCTTTCCCGTGTCCCCCCTCCTGGTACATTATGTGTGCTAGTCATAATGCCCCTTTTCCTCCCTTATCCCTCCCTTCCCACCCATCCTCCATAGTCCCTATCCCTTTGGTAACTGTTAGTCCATTCCTGGGTTCTGTGAGTCTGCTGATGTTTTGTTCCTTCAGTTTTTTCTTTGGTCTTATGCTCCACAGATGAGTGAAATCATTTGATACTTGTCTTTCTCTGCCTGGCTTATTTCACTGAGCATAATACCCCCTAGCTTCATCCATATTGTTGCAAATGGTAGGATTTGTTTTCTTCTTATGGCTGAATAATATTCCATTGTGTATATGTACCACTCTTCTTTATCCATTCATCTACTGATGGACACTTAGGTTGCTTCCATTTCTTGGCTATTGTAAATAGTGCTGCGATAAACATAGGGGTGCATATGTCTTTTTCAAACTGGGCTGCTGCATTCTTAGGGTAAATTCCTAGGAATGGGATTCCTGGGTCAAATGGTATTTCTATTTTGAGTTTTTTGAGGAACCTCCATACTGCTTTCCACAATGGTTGAACTAATTTGCATTCCCACCAGCAGTGTAGGAGGGTTCCCTTTTCTATACATCCTCACCAACATTTGTTGTTGTTTGTGTTTTGGATGTTGGCCATCCTCACTGGTGTGAGGTGATATCTCATTGTGGTTTTAATTTGCATTTCTCTGATGATTAGTGATGTGGAGCATCTTTCCATGTGCCTGTTGGCCATCTGAATTTCTTCTTTGGAGAAGTGTCTATTCATGTCCTCTGCCCATTTCTTAAATGGATTATTTGCTTTTTGTTTGTTGAAGTGCATGAGTTCTTTATATATTTTGGATGTCAACCCCTTATCGGATACGTCATTTATGAATATATTCTCCCATACTGTAGGAAGTCTTTTTGTTCTACTGATCGTGTCCTTTGCTGTACAGAAGCTTTTCAGCTTGATATAGTCCCACTTGTTCATTTTTGCTTTTGTTTCCCTTGCCCGGGGAGATATGTTCATGAAGAAGTTGCTCATGTTTATGTCCAAGAGATTTTTGCCTATGTTTTTTTCTAAGAGTTTTATGGTTTCATGACTTACATTCAGGTCTTTGATCCACCTTGAGTTTACCTTTGTGTATGGGGCTAGACAGTAGTCCAGTTTCATTCTCTTACATGTAGCTGTCCAGTTTTTCCAACACCAGCTGCTGAAGAGGCTGTCATCTCCCCATTGTATATCCAAGGCTCCTTTATCAAATATTAATTGACTGTATATGTTTGGGTTAATGTTTGGATTTTCTATTCTGTTCCACTGGTCTGTGGGTCTGTTTTTGTGCCAATACCAAATTGTCTTGATTACAGTGGCTTTGTAGTAGAGCTTGAAGTCAGGGAGTGTAATTCCCCCTGTTTTATTCCTCCTTCTCAGGATTGCTTTGGCTATTCGGGGTCTTTTGTGGTTCCATATGAATTTTAGAATTATTTGTTCCAGTTCATTGAAGAAAGCTGTTGGTAGTTTGATAGGGATTGCATTGAATCTGTAGATTGCTTTAGGTAGTATAGCCATTTTGACAATATTTATTCTTCCTAGCCAAGAGCATGGGATGCATTTCCATTTGTTAGTGTCCTCTTTAATTTCTCTTAGGAGTGTCTTGTAGTTTTCAGAGTACAGGTCTTTCACTTCCTTCGTTAGGTTTATTCCTAGGTATTTTATTCTTTTTGATGCAATTGTGAATGGAATTGTTTTTCTGATTTCTCTTTCTGTTAGTTTATCGTTAGTGTATAGGAATGCAACAGATTTCTGTGTATTAATTTTGTATCCCGCACCTTTGCTGAATTCAGATATTATGTCTAGTAGTTTTGGAGTGGATTATTTAGAGTTTTTTATGTACAATATCAGGGACAGTTTGAATTCTTCCTTTCCAATCTGGATGCCTTTTATTTCTTTGTGTTGTCTGATTGCTGTGGCTCGGACCTCTAGAACTATGTTGAATAAAATAGGGGAGAGTGGGCATCCTTGTCTTGTTCCTGGTCTTAAAAAAAAAGCTTTCAGCTTCTCGCTGTTAAGTATAATGTTGGCTGTGGGTTTGTCATATATGGCCTTTATTATGTTGAGGTTCTTGCCCTCTATAACCATTTTGTTGAGAGTTTTTATCATGAATGGATATTGAATTTTGTCAAATGCTTTTTCAGCATCTATGGAGATGATCATGTGGTTTTTGTCCTTTTTGTTGATTTGTGGATGATGTTGATGGATTTTCGAATGTTGTACCATCCATGCATCACTGGGATGAATCCCACTTGATCATAATGGATGTTCTTTTTGATGTATTTTTGAATTTGGTTTGCTAATATTTTGTTGACTGTTTTAGCATCTATATTCATCAGGGATATTGGTTTGTAATCTTCTTTTTTTGTGGTGTCTTTGCCTGGTTTTGATATTAGAGTGATGTTGGTCTCATAGAATGAGTTTGGAAGTGTTCCCTCCTCTTCTACTTTTTCAAAAACTTTAAGGAGGATGGGTATTAAGTTTGATTACCAATTCAATTTCTTCCTGATAATTGGTCTATTCAGATTTTCTGTTTCTTCCTGGGTCAGCCTTGGAAGGTTATTTTACTAGAAAGTTGTCCATTTCTTCTAGGTTATCCAGTTTGTTAGCGTATAATTTTTTATTGTATTCTCTCATAATTCTTTGTATTTTGGTGGGGCCCATAGTGATTTTTCCTTTCTTATTTATGATTCTTTTCATGTGTGTAGATTCTCTTTTTTTCTTGATAGGTCTGGCTAGGGGTTTATCTATTTTATTTTCTCAAAGAACCACCTCCTGCTTTCATTGATTCTTTCTATTGTTTCATTCTTCTCAATTTTATTTATTCCTGCTCTAATCTTTATTATGTCCCACCTTCTACTGACTTTGGACCTCATTTGTGCTTCCTTTTCTAGTGTCATTAACTGTAAGTTTAGACTGTTCATTTGGGATTGTTCTTCTTTCCTGAGGTTGGCCTGTATTGCCTGATACAAGTACTGGCTCATTAGTGCACAGAAACTCCAGTCTCTGGAGCTGCTCAGCCCCTAGAGTGAAGTTGGGGGTCGTAGGGGAGCCAAGCTGGTGCCTGGGGGAGGAAAGATCTGTTTCCTGCTTCCCGTCTGCAGTGCCTATCTCCAGTGTCAGAGTCAGTGGGCCAAGTTCACACATGTAAGCCTCTGTGCTTTGCGTCTCTGGCTGTTGTAGGCGGGGCCTCACTCTGGCTGGCCTGATGCCCGCACAGTGACTGCCATTTTGCGAACCAGTGCCGGCAGGCTAGGAGGAAGGTGTGGCAGGCTGTGTGTCACAGTGGGGGGCCTTGGAGCTGAGTAGGCAGCCAGGGCATTGGAGCACTTGAAGATCCTCAAAGTTCTCAACCAGCTGGGCAGAGCACACCCAGACAACCTTGTCCAGCTCTCCCTTCTCCCATGCACCAAGGTCCTTGCAAACCCCGCCCCTTCAGCAGCCCTCTCGCTGCTAGAAAGCCTCTCAGACTGCCCATCCTTCCTCTGACACAGAGCGGCTGGATGTGGATCACCCCCTCCACGAACAGCCGGAATTTCAGTCTCCCAAGCACTCGGCCCGTCCAAGCTCCCCAATGTCCAGAGCACCACACAGTATAGGCTTCCACTCACAAAGAAGATCTCCAGGACTAGGCGCTCAGCAGTCCCAAGCTTCCACCCTCTCCCCACTCCGTTTCTCTTCCTCCTGCCGGTGAGCTGGAGTCGGGGAAGGCCCTGGGTTCCGCCAGATTAAGGCTTTCCTATGTTACCCTGTTTCATGAAGTCGGCTCTGTTTGTGAGGTCTGTATGCAGTCTCGTTCAGCCTTCTTTCCTGTTGCTGTTTTAGGGTTAGTTGTATTGATTAACTGTATTTTTGTACTATATGTGGTTTGGGGAGTTGTCACCTCTCACACCGCCATCTTGAATCCCTCATCATCTGTTTTTTAAAAAGTACATATATACATTTAATTTATAGGCTTATATAGAGCATTTGTGAACTAAAATGTATGTAAAAGGATCTAGGCTAATTCCTGGCACTTAGAAGAAGGACTTTTAACTTTCTTATAAAATTGTTTATTTTCCAAGATTCCTACCAATAAATTCATAGTTCTTTTTGGAATTAGAAAACTTTCCAAAAGCTAATTTTCCTATTTTTATCTGCTCTCCTGTGTTACCTAACCAAAACAAACAAAACTCCTATACCTTAACTCCACTGTTAATTAATAGTGAAGTAGGGGGAAAAAAAATACAAGCCAATTTATATTATTGCTTATATGTTGGCTAAATTGATTAGCTCTCTGGAAATACATATTTTTAAAGATTTTGCTTGTAAATTCTGCTCTGCGAGCCTGGGAGAAGGAACACGTTTATTCTATTTCACCTCCCAGCACATAGCACAGAGCCAGTACCAAGATATTCATAAAAATCTATCAAATTAAATAGATCTGCAGATATGAAATGTCAGATATTTGTAGCAGATAATGGGAAATATTTCAAGGGCTAGGGGCTTTCTAATACGCTATATTTTAAGTCAAGCAGGAAGCCACTTAGCCAACTGTATCAGACAGGATCCAATCAGGAGACAGAAACCACACAGTAATTTAGTCAGGGGAAATTTGATATAAACATTAATAACTCTAAAAGGAGAAAGGCACAACAAGGATTTTTCTAGTAATAAATAAGGAAACCTCTAAAAAACGTGAGAATAGCATATATGAGAAAAATATCCAAGGAAGGGGCACACACACACACACCTCAATGTCCTTAGGGCTCAAGATACATATGGTAAAGTTCACTAATAGCCACATGCTCAGAACTTGAAATGCCAAGGGAAGTCCTCCATGGGGAATACTGCACCTCAGAAGTTGCTGCAAAGGTGTTCAAGGGAAAGGTGTCCAATGGGGGCCACTGCTTCCTGCTGGCACTGAAGGTCACAGTGTGATGTAGAGCCAAGGTCCCAGAGAAGCCACCAGCACTCCAGGAGCCTGATGTTGTTGAACCAAACCTCAGTTCAGGAGCTTGGTGACAGAAAAGGGGTGCATCCTTCAGGATGTTGCCAGGAGAAGCACATCAGATTTCTCTCTGCCCCAGTGACCCTCTTTTGCCATCTCCTGGCATGCCCTCCTATGGCAGCTAGCAAAAGAAAAATATTTACAGGGCCCACCTAAATTATCACGGAGTAAATAATGAGGGTGAATTGGGAACTGACACAGTTCCCAATCTGAATACTCAGCTTCCATATTCATCTTTCTACACATATGTCTACCTTTACAATAACAAAACAGCTCTATATTTTCACCTAAAAAGGTATTCTTTTTGCAGGTAAAGAAGTTCTGACTTGCTCCCCAAAATGAGAAAAAGCACAGTTCCAACAGTTATCATATCCATTTCAGTCTTTAATAAATATTCCTCAATTTCTATCACATTCCAGGGAATGTTCTGTTAAGACTGAATTTTAGAGTTGACTTCCAACAACTTGTACATAAAATAAAAATAAAAAGGAAGTGAAAGAAGAAAATTGTTAGCATATACCAATTAGCTGTAATTGGTCACGAGAACATAATTTTTGCATATTGCTTAATTCTTTCACTACTAATTTCATATTTCCCCTGCCCTCAGCCAGAACCTCACCCATCTGGTCAGGGTTCTTCCTGGTGGAGTGATGCAGATCTTTCCTGAAAGGTCTGAGTTCTCAATCACGCAGCCAGTTTTCCTTCCTTCCCTCCTTTCCTCCTTCCCTCTCTCCCTCCCTCCCTTCCTTCCTTGTTTTCCTTTCCTTTCTTTCCTTCCTTTTTTCTTCCTTCCTTCCTTCCTTCTTTCTTTTTCTTTCCTTTTTTTTGGAAGAGGAGGCATAGAAGTACTAAGAACACATTAGGAGATCCTTTGGATTTCAGATTTAGTCTTGCTTATCACCCAATTTCCCATTGGTAATAGAGATAAATCATTCCATCAAGCAAAATAACCCCTTTTTCAACCTGTTGGTCCAGGAGCATAAATAACCTAAATTGGCCAGATAGAAGTTTTATCTTCCAATTCAGTGGAGCCAACTGTGTCCCATAGTTGAAGCATGCCCAACTTAGAAACACAGATTTTCAAAGCAGCAGAGTTCAAGGTTGTTGGTATGGGAAGCAAACATTCTTCAAGGGAATTATTGAATATAATGGTGAGAAAAAACACTATTAACCCTATAACTTCTGGTTGATAAAGTATGTGGAAAGACTAGGTAATTCCATGGCCAAAGCTATTGCTGTAATTCCTTTGCTGTGAAATCAGTTATTTGATCAGATGCAATGCTATAGAAAATGGCATGATGTGGATAAGGTGTTCTCTGGCTCCATGAATGGTGGTGCTCTCAAATGCACTATAGGTAGGAGAGGCCAAACAATATCCAGAGTGTGTGAGAGCACTATTAGAGTGAGAGTAAATTTTCACTGACTCTATGATGATCTCCAATGTAATCAATTTGTCACCAGATTGCTGCTGGTCACCTTGAGGAATGGTGCCATACTGGGGACTAAATGTTTGTTTCTGCTGTTGATACATTATGTACTAAACAGTACATTAGGAAGGTCACCACTAGTAAGAGAAATTCCATGCTGTATGCCATGTGTTGTCTAACCCTACTACTATGATAACTTTGCTCATCAATCTAGTGATCAAGCACTGGAGAGTGAAAAGAGGTTATCCATAGAATGTATCATGCTGTCTGCCTGATTATTAAGAAGTTCCTCCGCAGTGGATGAACTTTAATGAGCATTTATTTGGGTCACAAATATCTTCACAATCTGTCCTGTCCGAGAGGCCCAACTACCTCTTCTCTGGACTTCCTTGTTGCCAGCTATCAAATCCTGTGTCTTTCAAGTTCCTGACCATCAACCCAACCCTTCAAAGAATTGTTAATAAATTAATGAAAATCCTTACCTCTAAGCTTTTCCTCATTACAGGCATGGTGAAAAACTACACGTACAGCTTAAAGGTTTTTCCAGTAAAAGGAATTTCTTTCATTACTGTCGTTCAGTGAACAAACATCGTTATGAAGGGTTTGTCTCACTGTAACTGCCCAGTTCTAAATAGCACCAGCATATGGAAATTACTAATATCTTCAAGACCTGAGTTCTATCTCTTATAAACCACTTTCATTTTTTGACATATTACTGTGAATGTGCCCAAATTTATGGCCCAGTGTATCAGATTACACCCAGTTTATGATGGAAAGTTCTAGGCACATGGTTACCTGATATTCCCTAGTTAGAAATTCAATCTCTATCAAGGAGGAATCTAGCAGTTCTTTCTCAAAAGAGCTGCAGTAGACAGTAGAGAAACTTCAAACTCTTAGATCTCTGAGCTACAATTCTTAAACGAGTACTTCCCAGAGATGCCGTGCAGCATCTCCATTGGCCATAAATGTAACAAGGGTCACTAGATCTGCCAAACCATAAGGCCCAGGTGATAGTGTCACCTTTACTACAGCCTGAAGCTACTATCGAGAAACTGATTTTTTCAGACTGAAATTTGAGCTTAAAGTTAAAGGACTTGAACTTGTTATTTCATTTCTGCACATACTAAAGAACACTCATAAAGGTCCATTGTGCACAACAATTCTCGTAGACATAATTGCTGTAATAATAGTCGTAATAGGCAAATCAGCCAAAAACAAAAAAAACATCATAGTATCTCTATTTTCTCCTGTAGGTAAAATCTTCACTGCTACAGCAAAAAGCATTCCTTCAAACTCAATCCTTGATTTAACCTAATTTTATGTTTTTGGTAAGGCCTAAATTAATTCAGGATGATCGGGATGCCCTTGGTGCTTTCATGTATATTAAGTGCAATTAAACCCATTGGTTTTAATTTTTTAACAGTCCCTATGCCACCTTCAAATCACAGGTTTCATAGAACATGGATCCCAATAGTTTTTTACTTCAAAAGCACAGAGATATGGAAGCTATTATGTGTCCAGAACTTTGAGAAAGTATTTGTTCTCAATTTATGAATAGGAAAGAAAATTATTTATTACAAGACACCAGAAGTATTTGCCTCCAGTTCTTGGGAAGTATTTCATCACTCAGTGATTGTGTAGATAATTGCTTTGTAATCCTAGCCATCTGATAATGTAGGGTGATTAACTTTACTCTGGACTAACATAATCAACAAGAATATTTCTTTGCTTTCCTTTACTCTTTAGATGAAAACAAAAATTCTTCACCTTAGCAGAGAAATTGGGGCAGAAGATGAAGGTTAGACATTGTTGCCAGTTTGAAGACAGAGGTATCCATTTTTCACTCATCTTCTCACTGAAGTGAAGACCAAAGGAAGAAAATGATTATAGTTCTATCAAGGCCACTGAGGAAATGGAATCATTAATAACAAGGCAATGTTACAGGAGGCTTAGCTCTAAACCTGACTCCCAGGAAGCACCACAGGAAGAGGGAAATGTTGGAATTAAGAGAAACATACCCTCTTCATCTGTTTTTATGGGATTTTTAAAAAACTCAATGTAGCTTCATCTTACAATAAAAAACTCTTAAATGTTATCCCATCTAAAATAACATGTTCCTGTGCTGACACAAGTATTCATGAAATGTCTCTCTTTACCCCAGTAACATTTCCTTTTTAAGGGTGTAGATAAAAAAAACAAAAAACCTTCAAAAATGTTTGAACTCCCCTTTTTTCTACATCCAAAGCAAGACTATGCAAGTAATCTATGCTATTGCTAACCCTGGGCCAAAAGAATTTCAAAAGCAAAACCTACCCAAGTGTCACCTCAACAGCTTCTGGTTGGAACAACTGTAATTCAGAATCACACCAGAAAGGTAAAACTTAATAATGAAAAAAGCAGGTCAGTCATGAAAATTTAAACATGGTCATCTTTTGTGATTGTTCTTTAGCAAAGAATCATAAAATCTCATTACTTAATAAGGGTTTGCCTTTAAATTTATTTCTCTCCAAAAATGAAAAAAATATTTTGTCCTATCTAACATTGTTCACTAAATGTTGCAAATAAGCTAAGTTGAACACAACCACTTTAAAAAAAAATAAGGTTAGACAACCTCACATTAACAAATGAGTATAATAACCAAAGGTCAACTAGAGTTTCAGTTTGTTTGCTCACATAGGCTCTAATCTAATTAAAAAGCAGAATCTCACATCTGAGAAAAGGAAACTGAACAGAAAGCAAAAGATATATGTTCATTTTTTTTTTGTAAAAAGATTTAGGGGAAAAAAGCACTTTGGTAGAAGTGGATTTAACTTAATTTGATTTTTTCAAGAGAGTAAAACATAGAAAAAACAAATCACCTTTAAAACTCAGAGTTTAAATTTATATACTGACTATAGGAAGGTGTGCCTTAATAATTTTTGTTAATCTCCACAATGGTCCATCTTATTTCTGAATATAGAAGTCTTCAACATCAGGTACCTAGTTCTCAATACTAACCACATAGACTTCTTGTCTAGGAGGGCCTATTTCCTCACTCCGGAAGGCGGACAATTTCAAAAAATCATCCTTATTGGTATATGTCTATCAAAATACCCTCCATCCTTATTTCTTCTTTAACATCTCTATCTTTTTCTCTCCCTTCTTATTAATCATGTATAAGTCATTTTTGCATATTCTGTCACTGAAAATGACAGAATAGGGAACCACAGAACTGTTTTTGTCCACTAAAGCAATGATTAAGCTGGAAAAAACTATCAGAATTAAATTTGGGGGGATCCTTGAACCTAATAAAAAATACTTAATGAAGAAAGAAGCCACTGAAATTATGCAAGAAAGTATTGTGGCATTAAATGTATTCCTCACTCCTTAGCTTAGTGGTGGGAATAAAATGGCAGCTCACATTCATAGTACAGCTTTTTGATACTAGAAAGTACAATACAAACCTTGTTCTCAAAGAATTATGGTTGTATATTTTGACCTGTCTGGTGGTTTCCTGAAGGATCTTGCCTCAAGAACTTGCCTCATCCACCTCAAATCTTGTTTGGGGATGAAGGATACTCCTGGGAAATATTTATTAAAAGCACTGAAAGGAAAATACATAAACCACTGATCCCTGGAGCAAGGGATAAAAGTAAGAAGCAGTAAACAAAGCTACAATCATGGGAAGGAAAAGGCTGGGGAAGTGGATACAGAAGGAATGAGATCTTTAAAAATGATTGCCTCTTGGAAAATCTAGAGGCTATGAAAAAGTATTGCCTATACTGGAGACCATATAAGGCCATGCACATGCCCAGAAGGGCCACATAGATGCTAATAAAAGACCTGTGAAGACTAAGCTTTCACCTCTGGATGACAGGCTCCATGTAAGCAGGAAGGGAAAGCTAAGGCAGAGTGCTAAGCAGCCTGGATAAGCCTTGAATAGCACCCAACACAGAGTCAGTCTGCAAAGGCCAGGACAGGTTATATTTTTGCAGTTGTTATTGTTGTTATTTTGGCTTCAGGCATTTAAGGAAATCTTTGTACAATAACTAGCTAACTAATAAGTTAATAGAAAAGAAAACAGAGTGCTTACACATAAAGGAAAATGTAGTCTTCACAGAAATAGTTTATAAAAGACACTATAAAAACAAACTACAGGGACTTCCGGGAAGATGGCGGTGTGAGCAGGGCGGCAGAAATCTCCTCCCAACATTATATATACCTACGAAAACACAGAAAATACATCCATTCCTAAAAGAGAGACGAGAATACACAGGAAAGCGCACAGCGTGCAGCTACACCCGAGAGGACTCGGCACCCCAAGAGGCGGTCTTAAAGAGCCCAGCTGACATACGTGGCAACTATCAGTGACCAAATTATATAGCCATGAAAAGACAGAGGAATATGGTTCAGACCAAAATCAACCAGACAACCCCAGAGAGGGAGTCTGAAGGGATGGAAATGCACAGCCTCCCTGAAAAAGAATTCAGAATAAAAGTCATAACCATGCTGATGGACGTACAGAGAAATGTGCAAGAGCTGAGGGAGGAAGTGAGGGAACTGAGGAAAGACAATACAGAAATCAGACAAGCGATCGACGGGCTTAACAGCAGAATGGATGAGATGCGAGAGACTGTTAATGGAATAGAAAACAGAAACAGGAGTACAGAGCAGCTGAGGCAGAGAGAGATAAAAGGATTTCTAGGAATGAAAGAATATTAAGAGAACTGTGTGACCAATCCAAACGGAACAATATTCGCATTATAGGAGTACCAGAGGAAGAAGAGAGAGAAAAAGGGATAGAAAGTGTCTTTGAAGAAATAATTGCTGAAAACTTTCCCTTGCTGGGGAAGGAAGTAGTCTCGCAGTCCACCGAAGCTCATAGATCTCCCAACACAAGGGACCCAAGGAAGACAACACCAAGACACATAATAATTAAGATGGCAAAGATCAAAGATAAAGACAGGGTATTAAAGGCAGCTAGAGAGAGAAAAAAGATCACCTACAAAGGAAAACCCATCAGACTATCATCAGACTTCTCAACAGAAACCTTACAGGCCAGAAGAGAATGGCATGATATATTTAACGTTATGAAACAGAAGGGCCTCGAACCAAGAATATTGTATCCAGCACGATTATCATTTAAATATGATGGAGGGATTAAACAATTTCCAGATAAACGAAAGGTCAGAGAGTTTACCTCTCATAAACCACCACTACAGGATATCTTAAATGGACTGCTCTAGATGGAAGAACACCTAAGGCTAAAAAGATGTCACCAGAGAAAATAAAATCATAGCAAAGAAAGCAAACCATCCAAATACCAACTAAAGGCAAAGAATAAAACACCTATTATAGAAAGAATGGAGGAGGAGGAATAAGAAGGGAGAGAAAGAAAGAAACATCATATTGTGTTTACAATAACTTAACAAGAAAGTTAAGTTAGATTGTTAGATAGTAAAGAAGCAAACCTTGAACCCTTGGTAACCATGAATCTAAAGCCACCAATGGCAATAAGTACATACCTATCAATAATCACCCTAAATGTAAATGGACGGAATGCACCAATCAAAAGACACAGAGTAACAGAATGGATAAAAAAGCAAGACCCATCTATATGCTGCCTACAAGAAACTCACCTCAAATCCAAAGATATACACAGACTAAAAGTGAAGGGATGGAAAAAGATATTTCATGCAAACAACAAAGAGAAAAAGCAGGTGTTGCAGTACTTGTATCAGACAAAATAGACTTCAAAACGAAGAAAGTAGCAAAAGATAAAGAAGGACATTACATAATGATAAAGGGGTCAGTCCAACAAGAAGATATAACCATTATAAATATATATGCACCCAACACAGGAGCGCCAGCATATGTGAGACAAATACTAACAGAATTAAAGGAGGAAATAGACAGCAATGCATTCATCTTAGGAGACTTCAACACACCACTCACTCCAGAGGACAGATCAACCAGACAGAAAATAAGTAAAGACACAGAGACACTGAACAACACACTAGAACAGATGGACCTAACAAACATCTACAGAACTCTACACCTAAAAGCAACAGGATACACATTCTTCTCACGTGCACATGGAACATTTTCCAGAATAGACCACATACTAGGCCACAAAAAGAACCTCAGTAATTTCAAAAATATTGAAATCCTACCAACCAACTTCTCAGATCACCAAGGTATAAAACTAGAAATAAATTTTAGAAAGAAATCAAAAAGGCTCACAAATACATGGAGAATTAACAACACACTCCTAATTAATCAATGGGTTAACGACCAAATCAAAACAGAAATCAAAGAATATATGGAGACTAATGACAACAACAACACAAAGCCACAACCTCTGTGGGACGCAGCAAAGGCAGTTCTAAGAGGAAAGTATATTGCAATCCAGGCCTATTTAAAGAAGGAAGAACATTCCCAAATGAATAGTCTAAAGACACAATTACTGAAATTGGAAAAAGAAGAACAAATGAGGCCCAAAGTCACCAGAAGGAGGGACATAATAAAGATTAGAGAAGAAATAAATAAAATTGAGAAGAATAAAACAATAGAAAAAATCAATAAAACCAAGAGCTGGTTCTTTGAAAAAATAAACAAAATAGATAAACCCCTAGCCAGACTCATTAAGAGAAAAAGAGAATCTACACACATAAACACAATCAGAAATGAGAAAGGAAAAATCACGATGGACCCCACAGAAATACAAAGAATCATAAGAGAATATTATGAGAATCCATATGCTAACAGCTGGAAAACATAGAAGAAATGGACAACTTCTTAGAAAAATACAACCTTCCAAGACTGACCAAGCAAGAAACAGAAAAACTAAACAGACCAATCACCAGTGACGAAATCGAATTGGTAATCAAAAAACTACCCAAGAACAAAACCCCTGGGCCTGATGGATTCACCTCTGAATTCTACCAGACGTATAGAGAAGAAATAACACCGATTCTCCTTAAAGTTTTCCAAAAAATAGTAGAGGAGGGAATACTTCCAAACTCATTCTATGAAGCCAGCATCACTCTAATACCAAAACCGGGCAAAGACCTCACCAAAAAAGAAAATTACAGACCAATATCCCTGATGAACGTAGATGCAAAAATACTCAACAAAATATTAGCAAACCGAATTCAAAAATACATCAAGAGGATCATACACCATGATCAAGTGGGATTCATCCCAGGGATGCAAGGATGGTACAACATTCGAAAATCCATCAACATCATCCACCACATCAACAAAAAGAAGAACAAAAACCACATGATCATCTCCATAGATGCTGAAAAAGCATTTGACAAAATTCAGCATCCATTCCTGATTAAAACTCTCAACAAAATGGGTATAGAGGGCAAGTACCTCAACATCATAAAGGCTATATATGACAAACCCACAGCTAACATCATACTTAACGGCGAGACGCTGAAAGCTTTTCATCTAAGATCGGGAACAAGACAGGGATGCCCACTCTCTCCACTGTTATTCAACATAGTACTGGAGGTCCTAGCCACAGCAATCAGACAAAACAAAGACATACAAGGCATCCAGATTGGTAAAGAAGAAGTCAAATTGTCACTATTTGCAGATGACATGATACTGTACATAAAAAACCCTAAAGATTCCATTCCAAAACTACTAGAACTAATATCTGAATTCAGCAAAGTTGCAGGATACAAAATTAACACACAGAAATCTGTTGCTTTCCTATACACTAATGATGAACTAACAGAAAGAGAAATCAGAAAAACAATTCCATTCACAATTGCATCAAAAAGAATAAAATACCTAGGAATAAACCTAACGAAGGAAGTGAAAGACCTGTACTCTGAAAACTACAAGACACTCCTAAGAGAAATTAAAGAGGACACTAACAAATGGAAATGCATCCCATGCTCTTGGCTAGGAAGAATAAATATTGTCAAAATGGCTATACTACCTAAAGCAATCTACAGATTCAATGCAATCCCTATCAAACTACCAACAGCTTTCTTCAATGAACTGGAACAAATAATTCTAAAATTCATATGGAACCACAAAAGACCCCGAATAGCCAATGCAATCCTGAGAAGGAGGAATAAAACAGGGGGAATTACCTCCCTGACTTCAAGCTCTACTACAAAGCCATAGTAATCAAGACAATTTGGTATTGGCACAAAAACAGACCCACAGACCAGTGGAACAGAATAGAAAATCCAAACATTAACCCAAACATATACAATCAATTAATATTTGATAAAAGGCCTTGGATATACAATGGGGAGATGACAGCCTCTTCAGCAGCTGGTGTTGGAAAAACTGGACAGCTACATGTAAGAGAATGAAACTGGACTACTGTCTAGCCCCATACACAAAGGTAAACTCAAGGTGGATCAAAGACTTGAATGTAAGTCATGAAACCATAAAACTCTTAGAAAAAAACATAGGCAAAAATCTCTTGGACATAAACATGAGCAACTTCTTCAGGAACATATCTCCCAGGGCAAGGGAAACAAAAGCAAAAATGAACAAGTGGGACTATATCAAGCTGAAAAGCTTCTGTACAGCAAAGGACACCATCAGTAGAACAAAAAGACATCCTACAGTATGGGAGAATATATTCATAAAAAACGTATCTGATAAAGGGTTGACATCCAAAATATATAAAGAACTCATGCACCTTAACCAACAGAAAGCAAATAATCCAATTAAGAAATGGGCAGAGGACATGAATAGACACTTCTCCAAAGAAGAAATTCAGATGGCCAACAGGCACATGAAAAGATGCTCCACATCGCTAATCATCAGAGAAATGCAGATTAAAGCCACAATGAGATATCACCTCACACCAGTGAGGATGGCCAACATCCAAAACACAAACAACAACAAATGTTGGCGAGGATGTGGAGAAAAGGGAACCCTCCTACACTGCTGGTGGGACTGCAAATTAGTTCAACCATTGTGGAAAGCAGTATGGAGGTTCCTCAAAAAACTCAAAATAGAAATACCATTTGACCCAGGAATTCCACTCCTAGGAATTTACCCTAAGAATGCAGCAGCCCAATTTGAAAAGGACAGATGCACCCCTATGTTTATTGCAGCACTATTTACAATAGCCAAGAAATGGAAGCAACCTAAGTGTCCATCAGTAGATGAATGGATAAAGAAGATGTGGTACATATACACAATGGAATATTATTCAGCCATAAGAAGAAAACAAATCCTACCATTTGCAACAACATGGATGGAGCTAGAGGGTATTATGCTCAGTGAAATAAGCCAAGCCGAAAAAGACAAGTATCAAATGATTTCACTCATATGTGGAGTATAAGAACAAAGAAAAAAACTGAAGGAACAAAACAGCAGCAGACTCACAGAACCCAAGAACGGACTAATAGTTACCAAAGGGAAAGGGACTGGGGAAAATGGGCGGGAAGGGAGGGATAAGAGGGAAAAAGGGGCATTACGATTAGCAGATGTAATGTTGGGGGGGCACGGGGAGGGCAGTACAACTCAGAGAAGACAAGTAGTGATTCTATAGCATCTCACTACGCTGATGGACAGTGACTGTAATGGGGTTTGTGGGGGGGACCTGATGAAGGGGTAGTTTAATAATTGTAATATTGCACATGTAATTGTAAATTAATGATAATAAAATAAATTATATTAAAAAAAAACTACAACCCAAAACAAGTAGCAAAAAGCTCTGGATAAGGGTGGGGAAACTAAGTTCTAGAGTTACCATGTTAAAATATTCAAAAGGACTGATTTTTGTAAAATACATAAGGCATGGAAAGAAAAGAAACTATGGCCCATGTGCACACATGTATACACACACACACACACACACACACACACACACATACCCACACATGAATTAATTAACAAAAATTGTGTTGAAGGGAGCCTAGACACTGTATAATAGAAAAAGACTTTAAACCAACAGTCTTAAATAAGCTCAAAGAATAAAAGAAATCTTGGACAAAGAGCTAAAGGAAACAAGGAGAACAATTTCTCACCAAACAGAGTATCAATAAAAAGATAGAAAGTATAAAAAGAAGCCAAAAGGAAATTCCAGAGCTGGAAAGCATAATAACTGCTATGTGAAATTTGTGGAAAGGGTTCAATATCAGATTGGAGAAGGCAGAAGAAAGAATCAATGAATTCAAAACAAGTCAAATTTAGATTATCCAGTTGGAAGAGCAGAATGAATATTGAATAATAAAAAATGATGAGAACCAAACAAACTGACACTCCTGAGTGTACCAATGTATACATCCTGGTAGGCCAGAAAGAGAGAAGAAAGGAAAAAGTTCAGAAAAACTAATTGAAGAAGTAATGGCCAAAACCTGCAGATTTGAAGAAAGACATGACTCTGCAAATCCACGAGGCTCAGTGAACTCAAAGACAAACAGATCCACACCTGGTTATGTTCTAACTGTACTGTCAAGAGCCAAGGAAAGATTCTCGGGAACGGCAAGAAAGTAGTGACTCATTATGCAAAAAGAATCTTCAATAAGATTGAAAACTGATTTCTCATCAGAAACCATGGGTGCTAGAAGGCAGTTGGATAACAAATGTAAAGAAAAACAAATACAAAACAATTCAATATTCAACAAAAAAGCAATTTATCCAAAATGAAGGTCATCAAAGTGATGGAGTATGCGGCTCCATGTTCTCTTTCTCCCCTGGAAACATTGGAAAACACACAGCAACTGTAAAACTCTGGAAAAATAGTCAAAGGTTTACAGCAACAAAGTGAACAGTGAATCAAGAAAAAAGCAACTAGGAAATACTCCTGGCATTCATAAGATTATTTGACAAATCTGGCAAATACTGGCTGAACATGAGCTAAAGAAACAGACACTTTACTGACCATACATGAGGAATATATTCTTTGCAAAAACAGTTGTTAAAGATCACAAAATAAAGGACTATTACAGCCTTCAAAAGAAAAAATATACAGAAAATCCCAAGGAGGAAGTGGTGAATCTGATTTCCAAAATAAGCACATTGTAATACTGAAATAGTGTTCAAAAACAAAAAAATAATTACAAGGCATACAAAGAAACTGGAAAATATGAGGCATTCAAAAGAAAAAAATAAATTGACAGATCATCTTGAGGAAGCCCAGACATTGGATTTAGTAGAGAAGACTTTAAAACAACTATTTTAAGCATACTCAAAGAGCTAGAGGAAAGCATGGATAAAAAGTAAATGAAATCAAGAAAATGATGTTTGAACAAAACAGAAATATCAATGAAGAGATAGAAAAGTATAAAAAAAGAACTAAGCAGATATTTTAAGCTAAAAAATCACAAAAACTAAAAGAAAAATTTTACCAGAGGGAATCAGCAGCATATTTGAGTAGGTAGAAGAAATAATGAGTAAATTTGAAGAAAGTATGATTGAAATCATTAATTTTTGAAATTATAAAATTATTTACATTTGAAATAAGCCCTAAAAATAGTGAAGAAAATGAAATTGAGCCAAAGGGAACTGTGAGATACCATCGAGAGGACCAACATAGTCACCATGGGAACCCCAGAAGGAGACAAGAAAGACAAAGGGGCAGAAAAAAATACTTGAAGAAAGAGTGGCCAAAAATGTTCCAAAACTGATGAAAGGTATGAATCTATAAATTCAAGAAGCTCAAGGAAATTCAAGTAGAATAAACTCAGGGACCCACAATTACACACATTATAATCAAACTGCTGAAAAACAAAGAAAGGGTCTTGAAAGTTGAAAGAAACAATCTATCATATATGAGAGATTTCTCATTAGAAACAGTGTTAACCACAGGCAGTGGAATGATTATGTTTAAAGTGTTGAAAGAAAAAAACCTGAATTCTATATCCAGTTAAACAGTCCTTTAAAATCAAGGCAGAAATTGACATTCCTACCGAAAGAAAAGTTGAGGGAGTTTGATACCACTAGGCCTGCCTTACAAGAAATGCTACAGGGAGGCCTTCAGGTTAAAATGAAAAGGCACTAGACAGTAAGTTGAAAGTATATGAAGGACTAAAGATCCCTGATAAAGGTTCACATGTAAGTAAATATCAAAGTCATATTGTTGTGCTTTGGTTGGTGACTCCATAGTTTGTTTCCTATATGATTTAAAGAAAATGCATAAAAATAATTATAAGTATATATTACTGGGCAAACAATGTATAAGGACATAATCTGTGACAATGTAGTGCCTTCTAATCTAAGAAGTAGCCTTTAAATGCATTGCCAAGATGGCGCTCGCCGGATGAGCCTGGGGTGGTGCCCAGGCATTTTGGCGGGCTATGACGTTAGTCTACCTGTGTTCCGGGTATCTCCCTATTGGTGGCGTGAGTCTTCCATGAACGTAATTAGCTCGTGGACACCGTTTGCTTGCATTATGTGCCTTCCTGCATGAAGAGCTTATGACTGCTTGACCTTTATGCTGATTGGCCCATGAATGTTATATATTCTCTGCTGTTTCCTCAATAAATGAGTTCCTGCTTTGACTGAGCTCCCTGTTGCGTCTGTTTGTCTCCAGTTCAGGCCTAGGGGCCAGAGGCTGGTGATCGGGCGGACAGTTGGCACTCACCCTTCCCGGTCCTGCCTTGCTGGGGCGTGTCTCCCCCTTCCCGTTCTCTCCGCAGGTTCGGAGGGGGCTCGGGGAAGGCTAAAAACCCCAACAGGACAACAGTAATATAATGAGCTCTAAGAGACTCACTTTAGATATAAAGCAAAAGTAAGTTGAAAGTGAAAGGATTTAAGAATATATTGCATGCAAATCATAACCAAAACAGAATTGAGGAGGCTACAATAAAATCAGATAGATGTTATTTCAAAAACTGTTAGAAGGGACTATGATAGATTTTTTAAAAAGAGTTCATCAAAATGACAAAACAATTATGAGCATGAATATATTATTGAAAAATGCATCATCCATCTATAAAGAGGATACAACAATTATAAACATACATGCACTTAAAAAACAGAGCCCCAAAGTATATGGAGATAAAATTGACAGAATGGAAGGGAGAAATAAACAGTCCTACTATAACAGTTGGGCATTTCAAGAATCTATTATCAGTAATGGATAGTATAACTAAACATAATACTAATAAGGAAATACAGGATTTGAACAACATGACTAACCAGTAAGACCTAACAAACACATATACAACAAGAAAAAACACAACCCTCCCAAGCACACATGGGACATTCTCCATGATATACCATCTGCTCATGCACAAGATGAGGCTCAGTAATTTTAAAACATGAAATCATACAAATTATCTTTTTTAGTACAACAGTTAAGCTAGAAATCAATAGCACAAGTAAAACTGAAAAATTCTCAATTATATGGAAATTAAACAAGATACTTTTAAACAACCATTGGGTCAAAAAAAAATCACAAGGGAAAATAGAAGTATATAGAAATAAATGAAAATGAAAACACAACATACCAAAGCTTATGGAACACATCAAAGGCAGTGCTCAGAGGAAAATGTATAGCTATAATACCAACATTTAAAAAGATCTCAAATCAATAGCCTCACTTTGCATCTTGAGGAAAACAGTTTTGCAGTTCCTCAATACATTCAGCATGTATTACCATATTACCCAGCAATTCTACTCCTAGACATAGGTTTCAAAGAAGGGAAAACATGTACAAACATAAACTTACGTATAAATGCTCATAGCTACACCATTCATAACAGCCAAAAGGTGGAAACAACCTAAATGTCCATAAGCAACTGCATGGATAAACAAAATGGATATATCCATTCAACACACTATTATTCAGCCACAAAAGTATATGAACTACTGATACATTCTATGATATGAATGAAAATTAGAAATAATGTGAAGTGAAAAGAGCTAGATACAAAAGATCACCCATAATATAATTCCATTATATGAAATATTTAGAATATAAAAGTCCATTGAGAAATAAAGGCAGTTTAGTGGTGTTCAGGTCTAGAAGAAGAAGGAAGGAAATCAGGAGAGACTTCTTAAAATATAATGGGTTTCCTTCTAGAACTAGATAGTGATGATGGTTGTACAATATTGTGATTGTAGTTAATGCCACTGAGTTGTACACTAAAATAGATAAAATGGTAAATTTTATGGTATGTGAATTTGACCACAATAAAAAACGCATCTTTTCAGCACATTTTACATTTTGTAATTCAATTTTGAGGGATATATATTTCAACTGCCTATCTCCTTCTAGTTCTCTGACCCATCTCTAGCTTCGATCATTTTCTCTCTAGCATCGCCTACCTTTCCTAGTATGGCTCTCTTAAATCTAAGTTCTTTGTCTTTAGAGGTATATGACTGCAGGAGAAAAATGCTTGCTTGTTTACTATCCAGAAACAATTAAAACAAGGTCAGTGTCATTTTCTCTAGTTGTATTATCCTGGCTCTTATCTTTAAACTCTTTTATCAAGGCCCAATTTGAGTTTAACTCCTCCAAAGAGAGATATTCCTTCTTAATGGAATATTTCTTTAAGTTCTCTGTCATAAAATGGGAAGTCTATGAATTGCTTATTTATAAGGAAATCTTTGCATGATTGCATCTAACTCCAGGGAATCACTATTTTCTGTGTTTCGGGAGTGTGAACTGCTGCCCTGTGATTTGTGTGTGTCCTGCTGGCCTTTACAAAATTGTGAAAGAGAGACACATGAAAGATTTGTGACTGAATTAACCCAACATGGAAGATGTCAAAGAATCTTCACAAATTCCAGTTTCTATACGTATGCTCAGACGCCAGCTCCTATCCTGGAATGTATCAATTAAGTAAAACCAAAACCACACACTATCACCAGAGGAAAGAAGCCAGAGGCAACTCATAAAGTATATTTGCCTTTTGAGACAGAAATCTGCTATTTTTGTCTATGTGGGACTCATCCCCACTTCTTCTGAGAATGCCATCTTAATATCCTTGACAGAACCACCCCTCACCTCTCCATGCCGTCTTAATATCCTTCACATAACTACCCCTCACCTCTTCTTAGCCCTTGAGGCTGAGGAGGTGTCAGTCTCATGCCAGCCACAGGAGTGGGCATATGATACAAGTCTGACAAAGAACAGTGCACAAAGGTGTGGCTTCAAGTGTGGATACATAACATAAGGCAGAATAAAAATAGCCAATGAGGCTTGCACTAGGTTCTAAAGCACGCTTTTCCCCTTTAGGGCTTTTTTGTCAGAAATTTTGAAAAGAGTCATTCATCCTCTTCTTACGGTGTTTTCTAGTCTGGTAAGTAAAGCCTGAAATTGTTGGTTATCATTGTCACCATATGGAAAAAATTTGCCTTTAAATAAAGCCAACATAGAATAAAACAGAACCAAAAGTTGGAGTGCTTAAGGCAATAGATCCAGTTGACCTCTCTTTCCTTTTTGATTTAAGTCAATTTAAGAAGCTGAATTCCTGTCACTTGCAAATGAAAGTCCTGATGCACAGAATAAAAACACTAGAAGCAAATTAATATTTGCTTAATATTAAAAGCAATTTAAAACTTTGGTTTCTGCATTTTGATAGCTGGTAATATGTAACTACTTTGAGATTTTTCTCAACCCAACTCCCCAAGACCTCAAAATTCTAGCCCTACCCCACATTGCTGACTTCAACTGTCCTCTCTGGGAACCAATTCTTGCCACTGTTGTACACTTTTCTGCTTTGAGGCCTTTAGTTGTACTTTTTCCTTTATCTAGATTGAGATAAAGGAAACCGAGGTACATGAGTCTTGCTAAGGCAGGAATGACTCCCTTGAGAAGGAGGAAGTAGGGGAGAAAGATGTGATGGCATAGGAAGAAATGGCCCCCGACTAATTGTACTACCCTTTTAACCCTCATGAGAGCTTAACCTCTAAAACACCTGTGCCCTAATTAGTGAACCAAAATTCTATCATCCTTTTTATAGGTAGAAATCTTATCTGATTTCTAAAATGTTGGAGGTAGAATAGAGAGATGTAGCCAAAGAAGAAAGGAGGAACATTGAGATTACCAGAGCCATTCAGATATGCTGAAAACAATGGCTCTTTTGCTCAATGTTATGTTAAATGAATTTAACCTGACCTACTACAACTTCAGCATTAGATATAACACATCAAAAAACTTGGGGGACTATGTTGACAGAGTTTACACTTGAGATGAAACATATGATTAGAGATGTTATAGCATTTTTTAGAAGTTCATTTATAGTATGTAATTTTCTCTTAGAATGATTTTGTCACATTTAGCTTTCAAATTGAGTCTCAGGAAGGCTTTTTTTATTAAAGATGGGAAATTCCTGTTTCTCTCTTGATTTGCTTATTACTTGTAAACTGCTTCTGTTGATATGTCTCATAGCTTCAATAGGGTCATATAAACAGAAGAAATAATGTGTGTGTATATATACATATATATACACACACATTAGGGCAAAGAGGAGGAGGAGGTGAGGGGTAGTTACGCGATATACAACAATATGCACACACGTATGCAAATATATGGGAGTATGTGCATATATTCACTCCTGCAATATATATATGTGTGTGCACGTTTATATATGCATACACACACATTTATCATTCACATTAAGTATATTAAATAGGTTTGTCAAGGATGAAGGTAAGATTCTGATAAATTATGAGTATGTTAATGCTACATGGTACAGTCTAATTCAGAGGATTTAATAAAACTTCTGTGTTCAAGACTCTGTGATTCAAACTCTAGAGAACACAAATTTAAATAAGGTTCCTATTTTTCCTTCAAGGAGAATGGAATCAGGGGATACCATAAAAGCTTCAACAAGGGTGATAGCATTCGAGCTAGGTATTGAAGGATGTTAGTATTTTACCAAGTAAAAATCTCAATCTAGATAAAGGATAGAGTGTAATTACAGGCCTCAAAGCAGAGAAGTGTATGATAGTGGCAAGATTCAGTCTCCAGAGAGAACAGTTTAAGTCAACAATGTGGGGTAGGGCTAGAATTTCGAGGTCTTAGGGAGCCGGGTTGGGAAAAATCCCAAAGTGGTTACAAATTAACATCTCTAGAAATGCGGAAACAAACTTTTAGGTTGCTTCTAATATTTCATGTGTTTTTTATTTAAGCCACAATAACTTTGGGGCCTGTGTTCATAGGCACCCGGGATATGAAAGTTTGAAGAGTCAAAACCAAAGTCATTTTGTGCCTTTGGGATGTTTAGGTCTATGCTCAGCTCGGTTAATTTAAGTGCTTAACTTTTACTGGATCACTTATTAGAAGTTGCTGTTAAAAAATAAAAAAACCTGAATCTCAATTATTATATGACCTTTTGGGGATTTAAAAGACATTCTTGTCACTGGGTTCAAAAGCATCCTTTGCCCTTTTAGGAAACTTTTTCTTCATAGAAGGAAAGGCTTCCCTCTCTTTATTCACAGTTGTGTGTTCTCTAACAAGTACGCCTTTTCCTTTAGTGCTGACCTGCTTTCACTTCAGTGCATGTTGTTTTCAAAGAGCCATTTGATGTACAAGAAACCTTTTGCTTAAAAATAAAAAAGGAAGCCAAAAGAATGAAATAGAAAGGGATAGAGGAAAAGAAAAAGAAATTGTTTTGTCGTATGTGATTTTGTGTTTGGGGGTGGGTGGAGAGATAAACACAAATGCAAAATTTCACACTAAAATGTTCCAACTTCTAATTAAATTGCAAAGTTAAGATATGTATTACTTCATTCTCCTTTATTCTGTACCTTACTTTGACCAAACCAGAAGGGCATAAACAGACAAATTCCAAAGAAATTATTTTTTTCTTTTGAAATGAAGCAAGAAAGGAAGAGAAATTATCTCTTTATTTGCAGCATTCAACCCCCAGGTATGAAATTCCCAGGTATCTTTGTGTCTCACATTAATATATTTCCTTTATCTGGCCCTCTGAATCTCAGCAAACTGGATTTCTGGGATATCTGCTGCAATAGAGTTGACATACTTATTGGTATATGTACATGATCTGCTTTTGGTCTTATCATGACTACTGTATAGACAATTCTCAACTTCAAAAATATTCTCTCCATTCATTTCCTTGCACCCACCTGATTTATTCTCTCAAGACCTATCTTGTCCAGAAGACCTGCCTTATTTTACTGTGTCTTTATAAACTATCCTTATTTTCCTCCCTAACAGAATTTATGAACTCCAGATTTCATATTCAATATGCCATAAAGCATATTAAGTGTATTTAATTACTATTATATATGTTTTACTACTTTAATTAAATAATAAGGTCTTCAAGAGCAGAAGCAATGTCATATCTCTTTCAATGTCCCTTTTTCTACTTGTTTGTAACTTGTTATTTTAAACTGGTGACCTTCCATATTGTTAACAAGAAAGAAAGTACTTAATATATATATTTTTTTAAAGGCTTAGAATCAACCAGATATAATTCACAGACACAAATATACAGACCACTGAGCTTACACCAAGTCCCTATTTCCTCTGTGTGTTCAAATTCTTCACTTAGTATATGAATGTCATACATTGTTCCTTTGCAAAATTACAGTCAGGACTCAACTACATAAACATTTATATCCCCTACTACGGATGACAAATAAATCACTCCTCCCACCACTCTGTGTATTGCTGACCAATCACTATACTCCTTGCCAATAAACTTAAAGGTAGCTTCAGAATCATTCTCAACACAGCAAAATGCATTACAGGCAGGCACTAAAAATTAGTCAAAATTGACTTGAGAAATAAAACCTATTTTTAATCTCTATGAAACGGTAGCCTTGCTAAAGACAAACACCATGTGTGTTTTATATACTATATCAGCATGGATTATATTTGACTGCAGATAAGAGAAACCAGCAAGAGGCACTTAAGCAAAAAGAATCTTATTTTTCTCAGATAACAAAAAACCTGGAAATAAGTAATCTAGACATAGTCTAGGTACCCAAGGAAGAAATGAAAGACCCACTCCCCTTTCATCTATCTGCGAAACCATCTTTGCCTTTTATTCTTATCATCACAATATGGCTGTGAAAGTGCAGGCATTTCATGCTAGTTCTAGGCAGGAAGATGGGGAAAGAGCAAAGGGCAAAGGCATTAGCCAGCTAAATTTAAACTCTTAAACAGAAAAACAATAATTTCCCTAGAAGATCCATCCTACAGACATTTATTTACACCCTATTGACCAAAACTAGTTGCTAGACATCCTAAGAAATCAAGTTTTGTTTTATTTTTCTTTTATCTAAGCACATTGTCCTAAACAAGTTCAATATCTGCTAGTAGGAATAAAAAAAAGGAAATCTATACTGGTAAGCAATAGTCTACTACACAATGCTGAACTTTTAGCACATATACAATGCATTTTGAAGAGTACACACTCAATAAGAATGTAATGAATAAATCAGTGTGTGAATTATTGAACACTTATAGTGATTATGCTATATTTAACAATGGGATTTTAAATGCCTTCATCTATGGTATCTCATAGGCCACTCAAAGATCCCAAATGACAAGTACTTAAAAAGCTGTTTAAGACTTTATTTTCAGTGCACATAGTACAGTGCTACATGTGACTAGGCATTTAACAACTTTTCTAAATGATAATATGATGCAAATTCCAAAGGAAATTACTTGTTTCTTTCTCTTCAAATTTATCTTTGTAACTCTAGACTATATCTACTAGGAAAAGCACACATTCTTTTCCTGTCCTGTGTCATGGATTTGTTTCCAGCTGTAAACAGACATGCTTTATAATTCAAAGAGGTATTTCAATCTCTACAATGGTTACTTATATCTGAGGAAAGGACACTCACTATCTAAATGTGAAAGTATTATTTGCTGTTGCTTAGAGTAGCAGGTCTATATCTATTTGCTGATATGACACATTATAATTCTTTAGTTTTGAATAGTTACATTAGTTTATGTAGCTTCATTTCAACTAGAGATTTTTCCCATTAAAGGTACCTATATTCCTACTGATTTAAATTAGATTATTCTTTTTAAAATTCTTTAAGAAAATGTCAAAAATGAAATTTAAAGAATTTTTTTAAATAGAGAAAACACCCCCACCCACTCAGTTCACACACATGCACATACACTCACAACAAAGGAAGTTAAAGTCAGAAAAAAATCATAAAAAATATCCAAGATTTGTGGGACAGGTCCAGAAGGATAAGCCATAGTCACTTGCTTTTATATAACAGTTAAGGAGAGGCAGTACTTGTAGGAACTAATGGGAAAGGCAAAATATAAAAGATAAGATGAAATCACTTCCCTGTCCCTCCACACTGGAACTTTCTAGAATGACCTCCAAGACACCAGAACTACTGCCAGTCTATCTTTAGCCTATCATTTTCTCATGTCAATCAACTGGTGACTGTAGAGGTCACTGAGTTTCATGGGTCTCAAAGAACTCCCTGTCATATATGAATGCACAATTTCAAGTTTACATATAAATCACCAGGGACTGTTTCAAAGGATTACTTGTATCACAGCATTTAACCTATATAGCTTTGCAAGGTAGGTACTCTTGTTATCACCATTTTACAGTTGGAGAACTGAGGTTTACATTGCCTGCCCATCTGCCAGATGACAATCTTGGATACAAACCCAGATGTCTAGCTCTATAATCAGGTCTCCTGACCACTGTATTGCACTGCCTCAACATTCCTGCAATGATCCAATGTTTTGAGGCACCAAATTTGAGAAGACCCACATCTTTTGAAGAATTATGAATACTTTATGATAAAAACAAGGCTAAGAAAGAAGAAAAACAAGTCAGAAGCAAATAACAGGTGTTACAAGTATACTGTTCCCAAGGGAGAGCCATAAAGGCCATCATGACTCCCAGGAAGTAGGGACACACAGAAATTGTCTTAATGATGTTACAGGTATGTACTCTCTACACTCCTGTTAAGGAATCACCTGCTCCATTTACTGCATGATGAAAACTGGCACCCCTGTTAAAGGCTAAGTTCATAAAGCTTGAAAACATTACTCCCCCCTTTGAATTCTAACACAATACAGTAGATGTTAGAAAGTTTAGAATGAATAATCTGGGAAAGAATTGAGAGAGTGTAAATAGTAGTATTATAAAATAATAATATAAAATCCTATTTACCAATCACATCCCAGCTCTGAAGTTTATTCTATCCCCATGTAAAAAGCAAGGGAAGTCTCTTGACCATCCTCCTAAACATTGAGCTTCTACATTTTTTAGTGTTTACGGGTAGGTTGGTACATTGAAGGAGTATCTACTAAAATCAATTGGACAGAGACAAAGGAAAGTCTAATGACAGAAAAATTCAGCCACACCTTCCTAGACGTTAATGGTGAGGTATCGGCCTGGCATGAGCAATGTCCTGTCTACCACCTCAGTGCAGGAGTATTGACTGTCAATTAATAGAATTAGTAGAAGTGATTGACACAGGCCCTGGGTGGAAATGATGAACTATTGTTCTTGTGAACTTTGATGAGTCAGGGGTGAATACTTAGCTGCATAACAACCAGGTGGCACTTACAATAGCTCCGTCACTAGGTTCACCCTCCTAGATCTTTATGGACAGCATTCCCTCTCTTTCTTCAACAAATATTGTGAAACAAATTGTGATTTTGATACCAAACATGGAAACCTCCTATACTGATTAATGTTTTTTATTACGGTCAAACGAAATGGATTCTAGGATCAGAGGAACAAAGGTCATTCGGGAACTATCTGGGAATCAGGAATGCAAGTCCCATAGAAGAAACATTCTGGACACAAATACACCAGGGAGAAGAAATGGAACCCTAGTTGCCAAGAATCTTTGTTTTTCTCTTCAATTACATAAATGGGGCATTTGATATTCTAGTGGAAAATGTCTTGGGAGCTTCTGCTCACTTCTACCAGACCAAGCCTACATGAGAAGGAATTCCCCAAGGGTAAATCTGGCTGTGTATAAGGAAAAGAAATGGTAGTAAGCCATTTAGGGAAACCAACTTGTGTCAGTTTGGAATTTTTCTGGTTTTAGCACAGAATGACCTACATACCAGCAAACCTAGTCTCAGGCAAACTGGGATGGTTGGTCACCAAGAGACTAGCTTATACATACAAATGCATGTACACCACACACACACACACACACACACACACACACACACACACACACACACACACCAGAATCTTCTTTGCTTTCCCATTCTTTTTCAGCAGTCATTATTCCATCACATAAAATTTATTTATAAGGCCATATTCTCTTCTTTGCTTTCCACAATAAATCCTGATGGATTATAAAACCAAAAGCCTGAATCATAATAGTCTTCCACCCTGACCAAAAAAAAAAAAGGCTTTCTTTCCTCAAGAGTAAGGAAAGCTTATCTTCAAATACTCCCAGATGGAATACTTTCCACTTCCACAAGCAGGAGAGAATAAAATGTTTGCATACTGAAGTAGGTTGAAATTGGAATTTGCTATCCTAGCATAAATAGTGGAGGATTCCCCAGGAAGATATGGAACCATGCGCACACACACACACACACACACACACACCACAAACTAAATCATTAGATGACTTAATAAAGAGTAAGAAGTTGGCCATATTAAAAGGTATGCTACCAATCAAAATGAGCCATCCTTCTGAATTGTGCATCTAAATGTGACAAAGTTCTTTGAGACCCATGAAACACAGTGCCCTCTGCATCCATTAGTTGTTTGATATGAAGTAATGATAAAAGATATACTGGCAGCAGTTCTGGTGTTTTGGAGGTGCTGCTAGAAAGCTTGGAGAAATGCGGATAGTGATTTGATTTTCTTATTTTCCAAATTAATATCTTAACATAAAAAATAAAAGAAAAACTAAGACATGAGCAGACTTTTCAGTGGTCATGTGACAGGATCAAATGGGGCATAGCTTCATTATGACAATTATGGACGATACTAAGGAGTCATGTATGAACACAACTGGGAAACAAGAAGCCCTGGGTTCTACTGCTTGGCAAAGGCATGTCCTCTTGCAAGTTGCTGAACTCAAAGTCAGGGGCTTAAAATGAAAAAGACTACAATGACTAAGAGAGCAACATAAATACACTAGGTTCAGGGCCAGCTGGAAACTCCATGCCCTATCTAAACAGACCCAGATGATTGTTGCTGTGATCCTGTGTCAGATTTTCCGATATTTCTAGGATAGCTAAAAATCCAGCTTTTATATGAAATCTTCTGATTTGTTCATTTTAGCAACTAATTCAACACTTTCAAAAATATTGTGGATGTCGAAATACACCTGTAAGCTGGATCTAGCCCACATATCACACCTTTGCTATTTCTGCTTCTAAGGCTTTGTTTTATTAACTTTGGTTAAATAGAATTGGAGGAAAAAGGAAACTGATGAAGCATATAGTAGTGTGCAGGGGGTGTTCTCAGGGCTCATGGAAAGTGATGGGGAAGTTAGAGATATCCATCATCAGCCCTCTCCTGCAGATAGTCTCAGATGATCCCAATGACTTCTGTCTAGTGGTTACACATAATTTTTATTTTTCAGCCATAGCTATACAGCTTCAAACAATTTAAGTAAAGAATTATTTCAGTATAATACCTCATTTTGCTATTAAAACAAAATGACTCAAAGCCAGTGTCACTCCTTAGGTTATAACCCAGATCTCTTGTCTTTCATTCCAGTACCATTTCCAACAAATTCCACAAAATCAGGATCATACCCATGGAAGCACAAAGTCTCATTTGAGGGATAAAGATAAGATATATTAAAAACGTTTGTAAACTGTCAAGTTTATAAGCTGTGTGATTGTAATTTACTGTGATACCAGGAAGACCAGGAAGAATGTGGCTTGATAGCTGGATCATTTTCTAAAGGAAAAGCTTAAACTGAAATTTCAGGAGCAAAAGCCCTTAGGGAAAGCTATCAAAGCAGGCGGTGTTGTAGCCAAGGGTGTAGCCTAAAAAGAACCACTTTGTAAGTCTCTGCAAATACAGACAATGACAAAAAGAAGAAGAGCACATAAACTTGAAAGCAGAAATAACAAAAAGACATTTTAATAAGGAACAAGAAAATTAAAAATCATTGCCATTAGAAGGCAGCCATACAGAAATTAAATTATTCAGACTTAAATATGAGACAAGGATTCATAGGTTCATTTAATTCTCTATTATCTTCTTTCATTTCAATGACAAAACCAGACATTTGAACTTACTGCTAAATATCAGTTTGCAGGAAGGGAAATAATGGAGGGGTGGAGAGCTCTCTTAAATAAGGCCAGGATTGCCAAACCACATTGCAGCTGAACTATTTCCTTAAAACATACATTTCTAATTCAATGAAATTACAAAGTTTTTTTTCTATTGCTTTTTTTCCTATACAGCTTCACACTTCCTAAAACACAGGTACAGCCCAATAACAAAATAAATGCTTGAATTTTATTTCTTTTGGTAAATTTCAGACATAATTTTCTTCACAATTGACACCTAAATAATTATCATACCTATTTTTTTCAAGCTGGACCATACATCTGGATTTAATTAGATAAGCAAGAAATAGCATCTGGAAAGGATCAGGCCAGCCTGTTCTTTGAAATATTAGAAACATTAAGAGTGAAAATTCCCTGTATGCCAATACCCCACTTCAGAAACAAGATCTTCTAAATTATGTTATAAAATGTTCTACTCTGGTTAATATGACATTAATGTCTTCCATGATGTGTATTTATAACCCATAAAAGCCTCTATTATGAGTTTTCACAATCCTGTCTAAATGCTCAGAAATTTCTTCCTTAGACATTCAAGCCTGTAACCATGACAAAGCCAAATGTCACTGGCCTGTGGACTGAAATAAGTACATCCCTCCCCCTGTCCAAGTTTAATCGTGCCCACTGCTCCCATGCTTCTCCCCATCTCCTGGACTCCTTGCATTAATTTTCCTTTTTTTCCTCTATCAGCAGCCTCCCCATCTCAATTTTTTACAAACCACAACATGTGATCATATTCAAATACTTGTCATTAAAAAAATCTTCATCTCCTTCTGCTTGGTCCTACCCATTTCTTTCTCCTCTCTTTCATGGACAAACTTCAAGAAAGACCAGCCAACTCTTGATGTCTTAATGTCCTCACCTCCTGAAGCCTACCCTATCCGACCGCTGCTATTACCAGACAACAAAACTCCCCTAACAAAGCTAATGACCTTTGTATGTGTCAAACTCAACAGTTTTCTGTCATTTTCTTTCATTCTTGGTGACATTTGACACTATTTTTCTTGGTAATCTTGACAGAAAAAACACTATTCTGATTTCCTTCCCACTTGTCTTATTGTATTTTCCTCCTTACACCAAATCTTAAATATTGATATCCCTTAATATTCCATCCTTAGGCTTCTGCTCTTGTCACTCTACATATCTTCCTGGGTCACACCTGTATTTTCACTGTTGACTCCATAACGTTTTCTCTAATTCAGATCTCAACTTCTAACTAGCTATCTTCACCTGAAAGCATCTGAAGAATATATCCAAGCCTTCCTTTCCCATTCAAGCCTGATTTTCTTTTCCCTCCCTTATTCCATTTTCCTGGGAGAGGCTGAGTGGGATGGGATAGTATCACCACACACTTTCTCAAGAAAGAAATATGGGCATTTTTATGGATTCTCCATTTTCCTCACATTTACTTGTTTATCTATTGATTGAATTTGTCTTCTACCTTTTTTTTTTCTGCCCCTTCTCCAATTAATTATATCTTTATAATGCCCATCATGTAAATTGAAACATCACTTGCACTAAAATCTTTCAATGGACCACTCTCTTTGAAGGATGAAGTCCTTGCCATTACATAAAAGCCACTTCATAATTGGACATCTGTTTACTATGCCAGGTAAGTACCTATCAGTTCCCCACATACACCCTAAATCTAACCACATGCAATTATTGGAAGCTTTCTGATTATAGCTTTATCTCCCAATCCTCTAGGCTTAACCACTTCCTTACTTGTTCTTACCCCTTTCTGTTCATATCCCCTTCATCATCTGTGCTCTCCTTCCAGACCTAACTCAAAGCTCATAGAAATATTTTCTGATGCTCACATACCCTCTTTGGTGCTCTTGTCATCCTCTAGTGTTAGAGCTGCCCATAATCATGCTGTCAGCAGTTATGAAGTCTTGTCATGAATCCTTGCTACAAGGATCGTCAAAACTGGTCTAGTTGTGATATTTGTAAAGTTTTGGTTATTCACCTCTTTCTTTGAATATGTGAGCTACACTGTCTCCTTGCCATGAATTTATCTTTGCTTAAAATAGGTGAATAGCAAAGGCTGGATTGTATGACTGCATGATTGCTGTAATGTCATTACTTGATCTTGAGCAGGTTATTCAATCTCTTTAAGATTTAAATACAAAATAATTAGCCCAGCTCCTGGTCAGTGCCCAACAGAAGTGATCCTTGGGCTTTCCTGGACAGCACTTTGCACACTTATTGCATTGCATTCTTCTCACCACAAGTTTTGTTGATGGGCTTTCTTGTAACCTGAATTCAGTTGCTAACAGAGCTTGTAATGTAGTACATACTCAGTAACTGCTGTGATGAGAACAGTTAATGAAAGAAAAAGACTCTCTTAGTGTTTATCTGTTTCTGGTTTTCCTCTATCTGTTCCTCCTTCTTTGTTGAAAAGTTTTTCTAAATTTACTTTAAACAATCATCTCTTCCTAATTCTTAGTTAATGTGGCCCGACCCTATAACCCAGGCCCCAGGAATGGGTCCTGATTGGAGTCAGCCAATCAAGTGTCTCATTTGCCCTATTGCAATGACTGATTCACAGAGCAATAGATAACTAAAATGAAGCAAATAAAATACAAAGAGACATCTCTCAGATATATATTTTTTGGAATCATTCACTTGCATAATACTACCATTCCTCCTTTGCTCTTTGGATGTGAAATATGAATTTTAGAATTCATAATTCATTGTGTTCACATCAGACTGGCTATCTGGCACTGCCAGGAGTACCCAAGGCCAAGGAAAGAGATACAGAGAAACTAGATAATTTCTGAAATCTTTTTAGTTATAAGATGAAGTCTCGCCTTAAATCAGACCAACTTAAGAACATTTCAGTTATGTGTGCTGATGAATCTCTTTTGTTATTTAAGCCACATTGAACTTTTTCCTCTTACTTGCAACATAAAGAGATTTAACTGCTATGACTTACTTCACTCATTTACTAGCTTTGTATTTTCTAATAGAACCATTCTCTCTAGTAAATGTCTCTAGCTTTGGCAAGTCACTGAATTTTGATTGTCAGTTACCGCACCAGTTTGTTCAATGGCCTGTATTTGACTCATATAAACAAGACTTTAGCAAAAATGCTATTATGTGGATATTTAGGGGTACATTGCTATAAACATATGGTCTTACTTAGATGCATTTTTTTCTTCTGTTTATAGAATCATATTTTCAATGCTGAAAGGTTTCTTAGAGATCACCTTATCCAGTAACCTCATTTAATATACAAGGAAGCAGAAGTCCAGAAGTCTAAATGTTTTTCCAAACCATACAAAATATATCAGCTAAAAGAAAAATCTACGCCCATGCTTATGCGAACTGGTAAACTGGCTTGAGTAAACTGATCAGTTCTTACAAACATCTGTTTATTTTCTCTATACAAATACACAGATTCTGGTGACACATTTTCTATCCACATTCCTTTAAGGAAGATAAAGTGATATTTTACATTTGTGACAACATGAGTTGAACAAACACCATAGAATTTGGAAGGGTCGAGAATCCCTTCTAACTTTTCCTCCACTCATTCATTAATTCATCTGACACACATTTGTTGACGATTACTCATTCCAGGCTTCCCAGTTATTAAAGAATTTCCATGGATCAGGTTAAAATTGAACTGGAGCTTTGTAAACACGTTGAACTTTTATTTAAGCAAATAGGATTGAAAGGCATTCTTAGGAAACAGAACTTCTGTTAGCCAAGACTCAATAGAGAAAAAGTCAATCATATTCAGAAAAAAAGACAGCAGTGCTATTTATCTGGAATTAAAGGCAACTGACAACCCAGTGATGAAAACCTAGAAGTAGGTGAATGGGTGCTTCAAGCTTTCAGCAGGTTATTTCCAACATGTACAGAACAAGAGCACCACCGCTCGATGTCTTAGGCTTTACCCTGACCAGGAACAATGAACATTTACTAAATATGTGCCATGTGCCACTCAGCCAGGTCTTTTTCGTGTAGCATCTCATACATACTCAGAGCTGTACTATGGAATAAGTATAAATTTAATACATAAACAAAGCCCAGATGGAAAAGGGGAGGGGTCTAAGCATGTTTGAACTGTGATATATTCTAGGAGGTCAAACTCTTTTACTAAACCTGAATGTAAGAAAAGAGAAGTAGGTACTAACTCTTCTTAAGTGGAGAGTTAGGGGTAGGGAGTGAGCCCTCCCATCATTGGAGAGGGAGATCAGACTTCCCTGTGACCTGAAGTTGACTTGAATTGGCACTACTGATGCCCTCATGCATATTAGAATGTACCAGATATTTTGCCACAGAGACAAGTTTTGGCCCATTCGATAGTGGTGTTCATATGTCTTGTCATTCACTCTGAGCTGGCAAATATTTTTTCAGGAAATATTGAATGGTGTATCAAGGGTAGCATCAATTTGAGCCTTAATCATCATTATGCAAGATGCTCCTTATAATCTCAGAGACTATGTCATACTTATTGCCTTTTCACGAAGACAGTGCTAAAATGATGCCTTAATGCCTGACCTGCAAGGAACATTGAAAAAGAAGCATCACATTTACAGCAGACTTGAGAAAAGCAAAACATACTGTGCCTGAAGTTCAAGGAAAATTACAAGATGAGAATGTCCTATCATTTAAAGCTGAAACCTATAAAAAGGGAAACTATAAACAGAAAAATATCTATATACAATGATAGTCACTTAAGTACCTAATTCACATCCCTGCCATTTTCAAAACCAGGGAAACAATATGGACTGTGAGAGGTCAGAAAATATATACAGGAAACCTTGCAAAATGTGGCCAACAGATTGCATTGCTGCACACAGAGATTCACGCCAACCTCCCTACAAACCACAGTGTGGGTCTCCATACTCTGCAATTAACTGGGACTTCTTCACTCGCTAAATCCCTTCCTCATTGTAAAAGTTTTACAATTTCAACAAACTGGTACTAGCCTCAGCATTCTGAATGACAAAAATCTTTTAAATCAAAGAAAGACCCTTTAGTCTGCATGAAAAGTTTTGAGAATGTTTTGGTTCTAAATTTAGATCCATCTCCCAACAAAACAAATGTATCCCAAGACTTAAAGAGAAATAATGACAATCTTGTCTTTGCCCCATTACACAACAGAGGCTGCTCAAGCAGAAGGCTCTATAATTGCCTTGACAATTAAAACAGACAAATACCAAGCTGCTGAAAGAAGATTATATGAGTCCAGTAATTTGCTGTTCTACTTAGCAGGCAGGCTGCTTAAGGGCATGTCACAAGAACATACAATTTGTTGTATAATGGTAGTGACATTTTCAACCATCATTATTGCTATAGATAAAAGGCAACCAAATGTACTATGTCAAACACTAAGGTGGTGATGGTCTGAATTTTAAAAGCATATTTAAATAAGGACTGGTGAAATGTTCATGACGCAATCCAATTTTGCCCTTTATTTTAACAGCACTGCATTTGAGTTAACAGGCCAGGCTTAACATTTCATAGGTACTAACCTGTGAGTTTATTTCCATTGATGGTTAATATAAAATGTTTTCATTTCACATTTATAGAACATCCATATTATTATACTATATGCTAAGCTTTTACAGGACATGAAAAATTATTTTTAACATAACATTCTCAGTAATTCAAGTTCATGCTAGTAAAATTTTAGAAACCTTGATGATTTTTCCTATCATCTTTGTTAGTGTCAGGATCTTGGCACTTACTGCCTAAGAGGTATGCATTAATATAATAAAATATCTTAGATACAATTGTACTTACCATGACATCTCCCACAGGATGTAAGGAATGTAATCAGTGCTCTTCATCAAAGAGTAGAGCAATAATAGCTGACATCAGTTAAAAATTTGTCATACGTCAGACACTATACTGAGGACTTTATGATAATCACCTCACTTAAACCTCAACCATATGAGGTAGTACTATTATCCTCATTTTATAGGTGAGTTAACTTAGACATGGAGACGTTTCATATCTCATCAGTAGTCACACAGGTGCTAAATAGAGAAACCTAATCCCCTCAAAGCTAACACAATTACACTATGTCAAAGGTCACACACACATTCATTCACCCCGCACATATTAATTGCACAGGGTTCTGCACAGAACCTTTGGCGTTACTGCATTGGGCACTGGGGAAGCACAATTTTAAACAATATAACCAATTTCTACTCTCACAGAGCTTAAGATCTATAGGGAGAGAGACTGATAACTAGGTGATGTCAATACAAACCAAGGTTTCATTTGGTGTAATTTGCACTTGAGAGAGTTAGTTAATACTGTTACATCTGACTTTCACACTTAAAGATCCTGTAGCAAAAATCAGAACTGATAACCTCCCTTTTTCATATGTTTTGGTACACTTAGAGAGACTGTAATGGTATACTTTTCATTCTTCATAAACTTTCACTTCTGACCCCAAATCTTGAAGAAAGGAGAACCAAGGGAAAAAATATCTGGGAACTCAGAGTCTTTAATTCTTATGGATTGCTTATGTTTCACCCTCCGAAAGCATTTATTCCTACTGGGATAATTTATTTGTCTGTTAATTTTTATAGCCATAATCTTTGTTACATGATTTGTGAGCACCAGGGACTAACAGATTTAATGTTGATTTGCTTTAATCGGAGTATATGAAGAAAAGTTTTGTTTGTTCCATCCTAAGCATGATTAGTTCAAGTCAAAATCCAGGAATAAAAATGGTCTCTAATATTCACATTGGATGCTAACATTGGAAAACAGAAATCAAAGCTCTGAGTATGACCTCCTTCACCCAGCATGCCAGATCTCCCTGATTCTGCTTCATCCGTACATGGCTCCATAGGCATCAGTGCAGGTGCCACAGATGTTCCGCCCTTGTCTTTCTCCTCCCCAGCACCCATCTGTGTACTATTTCCTTGGAAACATATTCAAGAGCCATCAGTTACTTCCCCAGAACAACAAAACACTTACATTTTATCAGGGGCATTCAAGGCTTTAAGGCCAAGAACAAGAAACATTATGAATTCTGCCTAATGAGATAATTTGGAAGATAATCTGAAAGAGAAAGCCTGTTTGTAATCCTCAAATCATTTTCTATGGAGGTAGACACTGGTATCCTAACAGAAGCTCATACCAACTCATGGAAGCCAACACTTAAATTTTCAGAAAGGGAGGCTATTCTTATACACAGCCATTATTAAAGTAAATACAAGTAAATTGCATAAACTAGTATAATTTTTTTAAATGAAGTTAATAAATATTCAAAACTCAGACTTCCTAAATATTTTACTCTTAGTATACTCTTAAGGTTTTTTATATCTCCTGTATCTATATGATGTCAATACTACATACTGGTGGACTACAGTGCATCACCTCTCAACACTGATAGTTTGAAACTGACTATGGTAGAAGGGAGTGTTTATACCACAGAAGATGGCAAATATTAAAAATGAGAGCTTTCTGTTGTTTGTTTCTCAGAGAGTCTCTTGTTGTTTTTTTTTATTATCATTAATGTACAATTACATGTGCAATATTACGATTATTAAACTACCCCTTCATCAGGTCCCCCCCACCAACCCCATTACAGTCACTGTCCATCAGCGTAGTGAGATGCTATAGAATCACTACTTGTCTTCTCTGAGTTGTACTGCCCTCCCCGTGCCCCCCCAACATTACATCTGCTAATCGTAATGCCCCTTTTTCCCTCTTATCCCTCCCTTCCCGCCCATTTTCCCCAGTCCCTTTCCCTTTGGTAACTATTAGTCCGTTCTTGGGTTCTGTGAGTCTGCTGCTGTTTTGTTCCTTCAGTTTTTTTCTTTGTTCTTATACTCCACATATGAGTGAAATCATTTGATACTTGTCTTTTTGGCTTGGCTTATTTCACTGAGCATAATACCCTCTAGCTCCATCCATGTTGTTGCAAATGGTAGGATTTGTTTTCTTCTTATGGCTGAATAATATTCCATTGTGTATATGTACCACTTCTTCTTTATCCATTCATCTACTGATGGACACTTAGGTTGCTTCCATTTCTTGGATATTGTAAATAGTGCTGCAATAAACATAGGGGTGCATCTGTCCTTTTCAAATTGGGCTGCTGCATTCTTAGGGTAAATTCCTAGGAGTGGAATTCCTGGGTCAAATGGTATTTCTATTTTGAGTTTTTTGCGGAACCTCCATACTGTTTTCCACACTGGTTGAACTAATTTGCAGTCCCACCAGCAGTGTAGGAGGGTTCCCTTTTCTCCACATCCTCGCCAACATTTGTTGTTGTTTGTGTTTTGGATGTTGGCCATCCTCACTGGTGTGAGGTGATATCTCATTGTGGTTTTAATCTGCATTTCTCTGATGATTAGCGATGTGGAGCATCTTTTCATGTGCCTGTTGGCCATCTGAATTTCTTCTTTGGAGAAGTGTCTATTCATGTCCTCTGCCCATTTCTTAATTGGATTATTTGCTTTCTGTTGGTTAAGGTGCATGAGTTCTTTATATATTTTGGATGTCAACCCTTTATCAGATACGTTTTTTATTAATATATTCTCCCATACTGTAGGATGTCTTTTTGTTCTACTGATGGTGTCCTTTGCTGTACAGAAGCTTTTCAGCTTGATATAGTCCCACTTGTTCATTTTTGCTTTTGTTTCCCTTGCCTGGGGAGATATGTTCATGAAGAAGTTGCTCATGTTTATGTCCAAGAGATTTTTGCCTATGTTTTTTTCTAAGAGTTTTATGGTTTCATGACTTACATTCAGGTCTTTGATCCACCTTGAGTTTACCTTTGTGTATGGGGCTAGACAGTAGTCCAGTTTCATTCTCTTACATGTAGCTGTCCAGTTTTTCCAACACCACCTGCTGAAGAGGCTGTCATCTCCCCATTGTACATCCAAGGCACTTTTATCAAATATTAATTGACTGTATATGTTTGGGTTAATGTTTGGATTTTCTATTCTGTTCCACTGGTCTGTGGGTCTGTTTTTGTGCCAATACCAAATTGTCTTGATTACTATGGCTTTGTAGTAGAGCTTGAAGTCAGGGAGTGTAATTCCCCCTGTTTTATTCCTCCTTCTCAGGATTGCATTTGGCTATTCGGGGTCTTTTGTGGTTCCATATGAATTTTAGAATTATTTGTTCCAGTTCATTGAAGAAAGCTGTTGGTAGTTTGATAGGGATTGCATTGAATCTGTAGATTGCTTTAGGTAGTATAGCCATTTTGACAATATTGTTTCTTCCTAGCCAAGAGCATGGGATGCATTTCCATTTGTTAGTGTCCTCTTTAATTTCTCTTAGGAGTGTCTTGTAGTTTTCAGAGTACAGGTCTTTCACTTCCTTCGTTAGGTTTATTCCTAGGTATTTTATTTTTTTGATGCAATTGTGAATGGAATTGTTTTTCTGATTTCTCTTTCTGTTAGTTCATCATTAGTGTATAGGAAAGCAACAGATTTCTGTGTGTTAATTTTGTATCCTGCAACTTTGCTGAATTCAGATATTAGTTCTAGTAGTTTTGGAATGGAATCTTTAGGGTTTTTTATGTACAGTATCATGTCATCTGCAAATAGTGACAATTTGACTTCTTCTTTACCAATCTGGATGCCTTGTATGTCTTTGTTTTGTCTGATTGCTGTGGCTAGGACCTCCAGTACTATGTTGAATAACAGTGGAGAGAGTGGGCATCCCTGTCTTGTTCCCGATCTTAGATGAAAAGCTTTCAGCGTCTCGCCGTTAAGTATGATGTTAGCTGTGGGTTTGTCATATATAGCCTTTATGATGTTGAGGTACTTGCCGTCTATACCCATTTTGTTGAGAGTTTTAATCAGGAATGGATGCTGAATTTTGTCAAATGCTTTTTCAGCATCTATGGAGATGATCATGTGGTTTTTGTTCTTCTTTTGTTGATGTGGTGGATGATGTTGATGGATTTTCGAATGTTGTACCATCCTTGCATCACTGGGATGAATCCCACTTGATCATGGTGTATGATCCTCTTGATGTATTTTTGAATTCGGTTTGCTAATATTTTGTTGAGTATTTTTGCATCTACGTTCATCAGGGATATTGGTCTGTAATTTTCTTTTTTGGTGAGGTCTTTGCCCGGTTTTGGTATTAGAGTGATGCTGGCTTCACAGAATGAGTTTGGAAGTATTCCCTCCTCTTCTATTTTTTGGAAAACTTTAAGGAGAATCGGTGTTATTTCTTCTCTATACGTCTGGTAGAATTCAGAGGTGAATCCATCAGGCCCAGGGGTTTTGTTCTTGGGTAGTTTTTTGATTACCAATTCGATTTCGTCACTGGTGATTGGTCTGTTTAGTTTTTCTGTTTCTTGCTTGGTCAGTCTTGGAAGGTTGTATTTTTCTAAGAAGTTGTCCATTTCTTCTATGTTTTCCAGCTTGTTAGCATATAGATTCTCATAATATTCTCTTATGATTCTTTGTATTTCTGTGGGGTCCGTCGTGATTTTTCCTTTCTCATTTCTGATTGTGTTTATGTGTGTAGATTCTCTTTTTCTCTTAATGAGTCTGGCTAGGGGTTTATCTATTTTGTTTATTTTTTCAAAGAACCAGCTCTTGGTTTTATTGATTTTTTCTATTGTTTTATTCTTCTCAATTTTATTTATTTCTTCTCTAATCTTTATTATGTCCCTCCTTCTGGTGACTTTGGGCCTCATTTGTTCTTCTTTTTCCATTTTCAGTAATTGTGTCTTTAGACTATTCATTTGGGAATGTTCTTCCTTCTTTAAATAGGCCTGGATTGCAATATACTTTCCTCTTAGAACTGCCTTTGCTGCGTCCCACAGAAGTTGTGGCTTTGTGTTGTTGTTGTCATTAGTCTCCATATATTCTTTGATTTCTGTTTTGATTTGGTCGTTAACCCATTGATTAATTAGGAGAGTGTTGTTAAGTCTCCATGTATTTGTGAGCCTTTTTCATTTCTTTCAAAAATTTATTTCTAGTTTTATACCTTGGTGATCTGAGAAATTAGTTGGTAGGATTTCAATAGTTTTGAAATTACTGAGGTTCTTTTTGTGGCCTAGTATGTGGTCTATTCTCGAAAATGTTCCATGTGCACGTGAGAAGAATGTGTATCCTGTTGCTTTTGGGTGTAGAGTTCTGTAGATGTCTGTTAGGTCCATCTGTTCTAGTGTGTTGTTCAGTGCCTCTGTGTCTTTACTTATTTTCTGTCTGGTTGATCTGTCCTCTGGAGTAAGTGGTGTGTTGACGTCTCCTAAGATGAATGCATTGCTGTCTATTTCCTCCTTTAATTCTGTTAGTATTTGTCTCACATATGCTGGCGCTCCTGTGTTGGGTGCATATATATTTATAATGGTTATATCTTCTTGTTGGACTGACCCCTTTATCATTATGTAATGTCCTTCTTTATCTCTTGCTACTTTCTTCGTTTTGAAGTCTATTTTATCTGATACAAGTACTGCAACACCGGCTTTTTTTCTCTTTGTTGTTTGCATGAAATATCTTTTTCCATCCCTTCACTTTTAGTCTGTGTATATCTTTGGATTTGAGGTGAGTTTCTGGTAGGCAGCCTATAGATGGTTCTTGCTTTTTTATCCATTCTGTTACTCTGTGTCTTTTGATTGGTGCATTCAGTCCATTTACATTTAGGGTGATTATTGATAGATATGTACTTATTGCCATTGCTGGCTTTAGATTCGTGGTTACCAAGGGTTCAAGGGTTGCTTCTTTACTATCTAACAATCTAACTTAACTTTCTTGTTAAGTTATTGTAAACACAGTCTGATGTTTCTTTCTTTCTCTCCCTTCTTATTCCTCCTCTTCCATTCTTTCTATAATAGGTGTTTTATTCTTTGCCTTTAGTTAGTATTTGGATGGTCTGCTTTCTTTGCTATGATTTTATTTTCTCTGGTGACATCTTTTTAGCCTTAGGTGTGCTTCCATCTAGAGCAGTCCATTTAAGATATCCTGTAGTGGTGGTTTATGAGAGGCAAACTCTCTCAACTTTCGTTTGTCTGGAAATTGTTTAATCCCTCCATCATATTTAAATGATAATCGTGCTGGATACAATATTCTTGGTTCGAGGCCCTTCTGTTTCATAACGTTAAATATATCATGCCATTCTCTTCTGGCCTGTAAGGTTTCTGTTGAGAAGTCTGATGATAGTCTGATGGGTTTTCCTTTGTAGGTGATCTTTTTTCTCTCTCTAGCTTCCTTTAATACCCTGTCTTTATCTTTGATCTTTGCCATCTTAATAATTATGTGTCTTGGTGTTGTCTTCCTTGGGTCCCTTGTGTTGGGAGATCTATGAGCTTCGGTGGACTGCGAGACTACTTCCTTCCCCAGCGAGGGAAAGTTTTCAGCAATTATTTCTTCAAAGACACTTTCTATCCCTTTTTCTCTCTCTTCTTCCTCTGGTACTCCTATAATGCGAATATTGTTCCGTTTGGATTGGTCACACAGTTCTCTTAATATTCTTTCATTCCTAGAAATCCTTTTATCTCTCTCTGCCTCAGCTGCTCTGTACTCCTGTTCTCTGTTTTCTATTCCATTAACAGTCTCTCGCATCTCATCCATTCTGCTGTTAAGCCCGTCGATCGCTTGTCTGATTTCTGTATTGTCTTTCCTCAGTTCTCTCACTTCCTCCCTCAGCTCTTGCACATTTCTCTGTAGGTCCATCAGCATGGTTATGACTTTTATTCTGAATTCTTTTTCAGGGAGGCTGTGCATTTCCATCCCTTCAGACTCCCTCTCTGGGGTTGTCTGGTTGATTTTGGTCTGAACCATATTCCTCTGTCTTTTCATGGCTGTATAATTTGGTCACTGATAGTTGCCACGTATGTCAGCTGGGCTCTTTAAGACCGCCTCTTGGGGTGCCTAGTCCTCTCGGGTGTAGCTGCACGCTGTGCGCTTTCCTGTGTATTCTCGTCTCTCTTTTAGAAATAGATGTATTTTCTGTGTTTTCGTAGATAATTATAGTGTTGGGAGGATATTTCTGCCGCCCTGCTCACACCGCCATCTTTCCGGAAGTCCGAGAGTCTCTTGTTAAACTTGACTATCACACTGCTGAATATAAGCTTCCTTTACCTGGATAGATACTTATTTTCAGGGTAGAAGTTCTGAAATCCAGAGCTAAAGGAATAAAAGTACCATGTTTTGGTACTACCGGTTTTCAGTCATAAGAACCATGTAATCACTCTATTAGGCAAATACAAGTGAGGAATGTTTTGGATAACATTTCTTTAATTGCTCAAAACCTTATTTCGATCAACACTCACTTTAAGAAGCCAATCAAATCAAAGATATGCCTGCTCCTAACATCCAACCCTAGGAACTTCAGAGTACAAATCATGAACTAGGTATATCAAATCTCATTTCACATAATGAGATGCCATTTTAGAACTATCTGTGTGATGTTCACTTTTGCTACAGTGAGTCAATAAACTCAGTTTGTTTATGCAATAGCTGGTGGGGTGCTTTGTTTCTTTCTCTCTTTTGTTTTGTTTTAAGAATATGGGTTTCCAGTCTTCAGTCTGTGGATAGGTTGTACAATGGATATGTATTAGCTCTTAGTCTATGGGAACAAAGGCTATAATCAAGATACCACCTCAAAATTCAATCCCATGAAGGAAGTTTAGCACCATATTGAATGTTATTTTCAAAATATCTCCCTGTTAACCAGAGTAACTCATACCTGAATGCTTCTTTACTTTTACTCTTTTGGCAAGTCAGAATGCTACCATTTTACACACTGTGGGTAAAATTGCAATATTTCCAGAATCTCTCACCTGGCTTTAGTGCATCTCCACAGCAACAGGCCTTTCCAAGGGGTGGAGAGAAGTAGTTAATCTCCATATCAATGGGTAATTACTGGGGTAAGCGAGGGCTTATCTGGGGTGCAGAGGTTGGGGGGAATCGTTGCTTGCTTCAGCTGCAGCAGGAGAGAGGTGCTAGATGGCTGATTGTAAGCAATAAACAGGTTTTAAACTTCATATCTCTCTTTGACTGATTTTGGTTTCAGCTAGGTATTTTACCCCAATATTTCCCCTCCCTGGATTTACATCAGGTGGTAGTCGGCAGGACCTCTGAACCCAGAATCTGTCTACATGAGTGTGAACCGCCCCCTGTGGATACTTGGAAGGCCCCGGTGAATGCAGAGACAGAGGGTGCAGCTTCACCTGGGAGCTCCCTATCTGGGGCTTCCAACTTGGGAGCCCCTAGAGGGGAACTGGTCTAAGGTAAAGCACCTTCCAGAGGGGTGGGGCCTTCCCCAGAACTGAGGAAAGTTGGAGACACTGGAAGCTGCAGAATTAGCCCTCCTTGATATAGAAGACTGCTTAGAGGCCCTGAGTGGCCATGTAGCAGCTGGCATTATAGGGTCTCTTTTCCTCGAGATAGTGGAAAATGTTATCAAGGAGAAAGAGAGGGTTATCAAGGAAAGAAAGGGACTTCAGCAGGAGTGAGACACACTGTGGCATTGCTTGGTGGAGCTGGGCAATAACCTATGAGATGCCCTTAAGGAAGAGAGACAGTTACTGAGAAAACACATCACCTCCTGGAAGATTCCTTAGCAGTGGCATGGGGGGAGGTGGCAGGAGAAGCTGCATTGCAAGAGGCCATTGGGGAGGAGGAATAAAGAGTGATGCCTTCGGCCCCAGAGATGGAGGAGGTGGAGGGAGAAGATGAGGAGGTGAGGCCTTGGGCCAATCTGCTGTGGAGGCCACCGCCCAAGGTACCAGACTCTTCTGTACTAAAGGCCCACCCAGGCGGTAATTAAAAAAATAAAGATGAAACAACTGAAGGCTCCTCAGGGGGAGAAGCCACCCCCTCCCCTGGTTTTGGGGCACTCCATGCTCTGCCCCTATACCCAGGAGGAGCTGATGGACATGAGCATCCAGTATAGGCAGAAGCCATCGGAATCTCTCCCTACATGGCTTTTACATCTCTGGGGTACAGAGGTGGAAGACATTGTTATGTTGGGTAGTGAGCTGAGTAGACTGGCTTCCCTGATAACTCACCCTTCCCTCTGGCAGCCATTGCAAAGTGCCCGTCACACCTCAGGGAATCAGACACTTCTGGAATGGCTGACAGCTGCCATCAGGAGAGTTTGACCTAATCAGAGTGATTTACCATATTTATCCACTAGCTGTAAAATGTATGTAGAGTTCGAACAGGTATTGCAGGAAGTGGACATGAAAAATATCATCTATAATATGAAACCCCAGGGCCCCAATGAGGAGTTATTCACCATAGCAAGGAGAAATCTGGTGCCGCATATTTCTTGTTATTACATGTTCTGGAGCTGCTTACAGCTCCCCTATCTGTCTTTGGGTCCTTAGTGACTATTTTGCCCCCCACATAGGGCAACCCACAAGTGAGGCTACTCATACTTTAGCAGATCTGGGGGAGATTGAAACAGTAAGGGCATGGAAAGAAGTACTGGGTACAACTGAAAGGAGAGGTGCAAAAGGCCCCGTGAAGTTCTCAAGGACCCAGATGTGGGTTGATTTGATAAAGGCTGAAGTAGTAAAAGAAAAACTTGATGGGCAGCCCAATAGAATCTTATTAGAACTGTGGCACCAATTAACGCCAGAGCAGCAGTTCTAGCCTTGGAGGTCCAGGACACAGAAGCTGGAGGCAAAGCCCCATGTCTGGCCTGTGTCCCTGGAAGACTTTCTTGGGGACAGAACTCAGGATTCATCTGAGCCCTCACCCCCACAGGGCGATAATTGGACGTTGCACTTCAACTGAGAGGAGGGTCAAGGCCCCCACCTTGGGGTACATGGTGGGAACCAGAGGTCACATGTGTACGTACAATGTGTCCTGGCACTGGTGGATACAGTGTTCTGAATGTTCTCTTATTTATAGCAACCCTAAGCATTTTCCCGGTAACCCTGCTGTGAGAGATGGCCATGGGGGTAAGGCAATTAGAGTGAAAAAATCCCAAATCCCACTGGAGATAGGGTGTTTACCCCCAAAGGAGTATACTGTGTACATTTCTCCAATCCCTGAATATATTTTGGGGGTAGATATCCTGCAGAGCCTGTGGTTACAGACCACTGCAGGTGAGTTCAGACTGAGGCTCTACATGTGGTAAAGGCATTTCTGAGGGGCCATGCTAAGCACCCACCTGTAGCTCTGCCTGTAGCTCAGTGGGTGACAAATACTAAGCAGTATAAATTTCCTGGGGGCACAAGGAAATTGGAGAAACTCTACAGGAGTTGGAGAAGGTGGGCATCATAAAGCACACTCATAGTCCTTTTAATTTCCCAGTGTGGCCAGTGAAAAGGCCAGTCAGCTCCTGGCGTATGAATACGGACAACAGGGAATTGAATAAAGTCACATCCCCTTTGCATGCTGCTGTTCCCTCTATAGCAGCCATTATGGACACACTCAGTCATGGACTGGGAATGTATCATTTATATTGTAGATCTTGCTAATGATTTCTTCTTTATTGACATAGCACAGGAAAGTCAGGAACAGTTTGCCTTCATGTGGGAAGACTGGCAGTGAACATTCACTGTCCTCCCACAGGGATACCTCCACAGTCCAACCATTTATCACAGACTTGTAGCCCAGGACTCAGCCACATGGAAGAGACAGCAAATGGTGCGGTTGTCTCACTACATTTATGATATCATGCTCACACCTGATTCTATTTCAGATTTAGAAGGGGAAGTTCCTAGACTACTGCAACATATATAGGAGAAAGGATGGGCTGTGAACAGTACCAGGGTTCAGGGACCTGGTTTGTCTGTAAAATTCTTGGTGGTTGTCTGGTCAGGAAAACAAAGCATTCACAGACAAGGTCCAGGCTTTCCTTACCCCTATTACTGTGGCAGTATCACAAGGCTTTTGGGGACTTCTGGGATACTGGAGAGTGTTTATCCTGCACTTAGCACAAATTCTGAAACCCTCGTACTGGTTGATATGAAAGGGCATCAGGTGGGACTGGGATGTGACATGTGTAGCTGCTTTACTGCTGCTAAGTAAGCATTCAATGCCATGCAGACCTTGAGTGTAATGGACTCATCAAGGCCCTGTGAACTGGATGTTCATGCAGCCAAAGATGGTTATGGATGGGGTCTTTGGCAGTGGCTTGAGCAGACATGCCAACTTATTGGATTCTGGTCACAACTACGGAAAGGAGCAGAGGTCCAGTACATCTTGATACAGAAGGAACTGGCTTCTGTGTACCATGCTTTGCTGGCTATGGAGCCCATCACCAGAAGAGCTCCGACTAATGTAATAACCACCTATCCCATTGCAGGGTGGGTGCAAGAATGGACCCAAAGACTATGGAGTGGCATGGCACAGACGCCTACACTGGCCAAAAGGGGAGAATATTTACAGCAGTGTAGCTCCCTCTAAGCCCCTTACGCAGAGAACTCCAACACTTATTGGGGCCCATGACCTATACCAGTGGAAAGCGGGAAGAACTTTCTTTTGAGCCATTGGTAGCCAAGAGTCTATCAGGAAGCAAAAGCCCCTATACCTGAAGATGCTCGATATACAGATGGTTCTAGTTGTGGGCAGTCTCTGAAGTGGAGGGCTGTGGCTTTCCATCCTAAGGCTGAGACAACATGGATGGAGGATGGAGAGGGGAAGAGCGGCCAATGGGCTAAGTTGTGGGTAGTGTGGCTCATGGTCACCCAGGAGCCCTCCCCTACAGTTGTCTCCACTGACAGCTGGACCATCTATCAGGGCTTGACCCTGTGGCTACCAACACGGTATCATGCCAACTGAATGCTTGGTCACTGGCCCCTTTGAGGGCAAGAGTTGTGGCAAGACCTATGGGCCTCTGGTCAGACTAAGACTGTTACCATATATCATGGGACTGGCCATTTGCCTTTGGCATCCCCAGGGAATGATGAAGCAGTCACCTTAGCCCAGGTGCACTGGCTAGAAGGAAAGCCTGCCTCTGATGTTGTCCAATGGTTACATCAGCATTTGTTTCACACAGGGCAAAATCGATGGGGCTTGCCATTGACCTTTGAATAAGTCAGCAGAGCCTGGAAGGAGAGCCTTGTGTGCTGTAAGAGGAACTTACACTGAGTCCCACAACAACATGGGAAAACAGTAAAGGGGCCACTACCCCTTGTCAGGTGGCAGATAGACTATATTAGGCCTCTGCCCATATCAGAAGGACATTGGTATGCCATGACTTGTGTGGGCTTGGCTACTGGACTGTTGGTTGCTTTTGGTACATCGTGCAGATCAGCAAACCACAAAGAGGGGCTTAGAACATCTCTTTGCAGCCTATGGCCAGCTGTAGGTGATTGAGAATGATCAAGGCACACACTTTACTGGACCTGCGTTACAAGGATGGGTGCGGCTATTAGGAATAAAGTGGAAGTTTTATGTACCATATAACCCTATTGGGGCAGGCATGATAGAGAGGTACAATGGTTTGTTGAAATCTGGCCTCAAGTCAGATACCAATAGTCTACCAGCGGATCAGTTCACTTATGGACAGTGCTACTGTGTTTGAATAAGAAGCCCCAAAAAGGAGCCTTGAGCCCTATGGCCATGTTAACACACATTGCTGCCTCCCCTATACAACTGTATTTGCAAACCAAAAAAGTGTTATTGAAGCCAGGATATAGCCAGCAGAGCAACATCCTGCTGCCAGCCCCAACTTCATTAAACCCTGGAGACATGGTTGAATGGATGTGGCCCTGGACATTTTGACACATAGACCAGTAATGGCTGGCCCTTCTGGCACTTTGGGGAAGAGGCCTGGAAGCTGGCCTTGGTGTATTCCTGGAGTAACAGCAGAGTGGCCCCCAAAGATCATGGTAGTGTATCCAAAACGTCAGGAAGGTAAAAGCATCTTATGGGGAAGTTTTGTTTTGTCTTTATGTCCAGTGCATGTGTCACCCATAGCCCTATATATTGACCCATCTGTAACTCCCACAGGTAAGGGGGTGAAATTCTGGTGTACTAGACCAGGACAAGATCCCATTCCTGCTACTGTTCTATCACAGGACCACTCTCTTCCATGTATCCTGTCTGATGGACAAGATTTGCCTATGATGGTGTCATTAAAACATGTATCTTATCACCCCTAAGGTTATTTTATTCTACAGTCCTCGTGGCCTGGTTGCGTCCCTGACTACAGCTGCTGCGTGATGACTGCTCTGAACCCTCTACCTCTTCAGCTGCTGCCTGCCTGCTGGAATGAGTGAGCTATGGACTTAATCTGCATAGGACTTTGAACCTAGCTGAATCCTCAGCCTTGAGGATTATCGTGATTTTATTGCTGTTACTATTGTATGTCATTAGTATGGTTACAACTCTCAGGTTTTCTTGCCCAGGGACCATTGTGGAAAATGGGGAATGTGTAGATTGTAATGTGAGATTTCTGTATGGGTGGCCTGTGGGTAAAATTTCAGTATTTCCAGAATCTCTCACCTGATTTTAGTTCATCTCCATATCAGTAGGCATTTTCAAGGGGTGGAGAGAAGTAGTTCATCTCCATATCAATGGATAATTACCTGGGTGAGGGAGGGCTTATCTGGAGTTGAGAAGCTGGGGTGAATCTTCACTGTTTCAGCTGCAGCAGGAGAGAAAGAGACGCTGGACAGCTGTTTGTAATCAATAAATGGGTTTTATACTTTATTTTTCCCTTTGGGTGATTGCGGTTTCAGCTACGTATTTTGCCCCAGAATTTCCCCTCCCTGGATTTACACATACTTTCAAGACTTTCATTAATGAGATCCTCTTCTTGCTTCATAGATGTTTGAATGCCTTCCATGAGCAGCCTCTGGTGTCACCATTTATTAGTCATGGAGCAAGGCTTGGCATGGTGTCTCATTCCCCCAAAAAAGCAGATAGACAACATTTTGCAAATACATTTCACAAGTGTTAATGAATGTTGTAGGCTCAAACAAACAACTTCGGAGGAAGGAAAAGGAAATATTACAATGTACACTACATAGCAAAATAATCATATTTCTCTCTCCCCCTCCCGAAGTCCTAATTTCATCTCTTATTACAGTCTTCATTGTTTTTTAATTGACTCTTCTTCTATTCCATCATTAGCTCTTTCTACACAGTGCCCTTCCTTATCCACCCTCTATCATGCAGAATTCCTACTAAACAGCCATTTCCCAAGAAAAACAAAAATTGGTTATGTCAGCTAAGAAAATATTTTTTCTATAGCTTAGATAATATGACTTCACAAAGAGTTCCCAAAAATATGTCTATGTCTGTGAGATATAACTTAGGGGGCAAGCTTACTCTATGTTTATTAAGCTTGGGAAATAATAAATCAAAAAGTGCTTAAGAAAATTCTTTCATTTTTAATGTACACTTCTCAGTGTCTTTACTATGCTAATATGTCTGGTGAAACTGTAAGATAGGAAATTCTCAAACACATTTGGTTTTGGAAGCCTGTTTTTTGTCTTTAAAGAGCATATTTTGTGATACTTCTCTTACAGTAAATTTGTTTTAAAAATGCACTAGTGAGATTTTTAGGCCTAATAGATAGCAACAGAGCTCTGTGGACTCAGGTGCTATCTTTGGAACTGGAAATAATGGTCTCACTAACATTCCCCTTAACTTAATGAAGACTTTGACCCCTTTCATAAGAGTTAAATTTGTGTGGAACAATCCAAACTTTCAAATAGAAGAAAGAGCATATGTGGTGGCCCAAGAAAAGGGAGGGAAGGTGTAAGGGAGGAAGTAAGCACGTAGACTAGCATGATAAGAAAACCAAGGAACATACATGAAGGTGATAGGGAGAAAAAGAGATTTTTTTAGAATTGCCTTTGCTGTAAAAACCTGTGAGACTTTCAGCATGACACACTGCAAAAATGAATACAAAAAAATAATAACTTTAGACCAGTACCTTTAAGCACACTTATAGCAAAGAACTACACTATTCTTTATGGTTTCTGGAATATAATTTGAATTTCACCTTGACTATGATTCTTACAAAGAGGAAGGTAGAAACCTAGCTTTTATTTAGACTATTCAAAAAAAATGTTTGAATGTGTGTGATAGCAAGCATTGATGAGTATGCCTCACTTATCACAATTGGTTCTTGAAATAAAAAGTTTTATGAGATTGATATCATTATTCCTATTTTAATTGAAGTAACTGACAATGAGTTGCCTGGGTCACATAGCTACAAAAGAGCAGGACCAAGAGGCTGCCTGGTGCTACGGAACCCGGTATCAAGAGTATAGGAGACTAGCAACATTGTTTCGATTTCTAAGACATGTAAGTCTTATTGCTGGTTGCTGTTGATTTTTCCTGGTTTACAGTGACCATGCTAACAGAATATCCACAAAAACTCTGTAAGTGTGCCTTTATTAAAAGCTCAAAATTTAAAGGCACAGGGAACACAAAGCATATATACATAAAATTTTTTTAAGTGCCATAAAAATATAGTAATGTGTCAAATGAACAGAAAGGAAATAAATATACAGGAAACAAGCCAAAATGAAGCTCAACCATGGGAGAGACTGGCCAAGCATAAAATCTGAAGAATGTATTAAAGATAAAAATGGAGAAGTAAAGAGGATGTGTACAAAATTTGGGGGATAGACAGTAATGTTAATTTGCACAAACCCACGCATACCTAAAAAATTCCTTCATAGCGATGATTTAATAAACCACTATTTAGAGGAATCTCAGAGAAATGAAACCATGAGAGATCTGCGTGCCTAAGGCTAACTGGGTCCCAGCTAGAATGCTGAATTCCTCCAATCCTCTTCTCCTCCTCTCCCCTGTGATGTGTATCCTCTATTGTGTCCTCTTGATTCATTCTCTTCTCTTCTTCATCCTGCTGTGTAGCAGAGAAGTCTGACCTCAGTGGACAGTGTAAACCAGGATTCTGTGCCTTCTGACTTCCACAGAAGCCTTGGAAGGGATGTGGCTGTGGGATAAGCGAGGGGGCACAGGAGATTTACCACCAGCTCCTTAGAAGGCCAGGGTTTGGCAATGACTGAACTCCCACCTAAGTTTGCCGTTACCATAGAGCAGCTCCAAGTATGCCTCTTACTGGGTTCTGAGATGAAGTCCATCAAGAAAACTTGTGACCTTCTGTTTGATCAATCCCTTTCTTCCCCCCATTTTGCAATTGCCTTTACCTTATATATTCTTGAGTGTACCTGGATCTAAACTGAGTAAAAAGAGAGGGTGTGGGAACAAGCAGAGAAGGAAAGGTGTCATAGAAAAGATCATTAAGGGAAACCAATGAAAGCAGAATCAAAAGCCAGAGGTGCAGTGCCAATGGCTGACGAATGAGGTGGAGGAACTTTTAAGAAAAGGTTTCCATTCTATAGCATCTTTCCGGTCTTGCTCTCTTGGCTTAGTTAGAGAAAAAGGGATAATCAAGGTAAGAATGAATTTCAAAACCCTGAGTAAGGTGCCCCCAGTGAAAGTCAATCTGAATGTCCATTTCTCTTTAGTGATTCACCTTGAAATTGGGGTTATCAGACAGAGAAGAGCCAGAGGAGTGATCAGGGCAACTGAAGCTCAGGTACCCAGGAGGAAAAGGAAAAGGAAAGCCTGGTGATGTGTGACAGGAAGGCTACAAAGAGGCAGTATAATTTTATGTCAAAGCCAGCTAGTGTCTCAATCCTCCTTCACCTTCAGCTGGCCTGGCAATTACTCCTGTCCCTCTAAGCAAGAACACCTGTTTGACCTACAAGCAGCATGCAGCTCCTTCACTTGTAATTTAGCATCTCTCTCTCTCTCTCTTTTGTCCCCACATCCTCAACTTATAATATTTTGTAGACATTTTTTAACCTTACGACTGTTTAAAATTGTCAAGGAAACTTTGTTAACATAACCTAATTTGAAGTCCTTAACATTTATCATTTTTAGAATTTGATGTTAAGTGCAGACTTCCAGTACCCCAATGGAAAGAAGAGATTTATTTGCTTTTTTCTTTCTCTGACCAACAAACTCTACTCCTTTTTTGCAAATGGATGTCTTCCTTTCTCAAAATCTCAAACAATCCAAAGTCGTGAAAATAAAAGAATATTAGGCTAAAGAGGGAAATTCAATGCTGGAGAGAAATCTGGCAGAGATAGGACAAAGTTGATCCAATTCCCACAAATGAAAGGGAATGAGACGCCTCTTCAAAAAATCCAGAGAGGTGAAGCCAAAGGGCACCTAAGAAAGTTCAGATATGCAAAGAAAAAAGCATCAGTCCAAAAGAGTGGTAAAACATTACAGACTTATATTAAAACTTATCAGGGCTATTTGTTCCAAGTATTCATTTATGTCCAATTTTCCATAAATCTACATAATGTGTTGATAATAAGCCTCTAAGTCCAAGTATGAAATATCAAATCAAGTGCATTAATTAATGTGGCTGAGTAGAGCTAAATCCAAACTCAATATGGTTAGCTCTCAATTACCTGCTTTATTGGAGAGAAACAGTGCTGTGGGGGATAATCCCCACTTGCAGAACTTCTTGGCCCTGGCATGTATTATATGCTGGATTTCGGTTGGATGATTTCTTGTTTGTTTTTAACAGTGTTTTCTTCCCAGTTATTTTTATTTGAGTATAATAAAGTAATTCATCTTCTGAAAGCACAAGCTGGCTAACTGTTAGCAACACATGGAAGCTGAACCATGCTTAGAATTGGGTAGGGAGAACCTTCCATCAGTTACCTACACTCCTTCCTGGCACTGCATTCTAAAGCCGGTGAAGCTGAATCCCCAGATTCTCTAAGAGACATGCTGTTACTTCAGGACTTTCCAAATCTCTCTAGGGTAGATAAGACCTAATTAGCATCCCATCCAACGATTCCTAACCATTATGCACTATAGTAATAAACTCATTCTTTAGTAAATACGGGTGTAGCTTAATACTTTCAACTGTTCTTTTTTTGATTTTCTTTACCTCTGAAAAGTCTGCATTGAATATGGTTACATTAATATTTCTGCTGGGAAGGCCTCATCTCACCCAGCTGTTTTTGCAATAGGTGAACCCTCTGCCTTGATACTCAAGAAGAGCTATCTGTCTCATATGTGCTCTGTAAAGAATCAGTAAATAATCTATAAAAATAAATAGTCCTTTCCATGTCAAATATCACCATTTTAATGCACTGAACATCCACAGGCCAAGCCTTAACTAAATTGTGTGATTTTATAGAGGAGACAGTTTAAGACACCTGCAATTTCTTTTACCTGGAATGAATTTCAGCCTCTTGGTAAACTCATTCATGTCATTCAGACGTCAGGTCAAATATCACCCACCCATCATTTGAGACAGTGTGTCATCTGAGGCTGGGTTAGATCTTTCTGTTAGTTCTGTTAATGCACACCGAGCTCTTACTTCATAATATTTATTCCAGTTATTAGTAATAGAAATAATAATAAATATAATAGTAATAAATTTACACACAATGTCTTTAATATCTATATCCTCCACTAAATATCTTTTTCAAGGTAGGTGCTATGTTTGTTCAGATTACCATTTTATTCCTGTGGACCTGCACTTAGTAAGCACACAAATGGTTGTTGAGTGAATAACTGTAGATACCCTAGTGCACACTCTTGTTTCTCAAAAACCAAATCAAAGTACATGCCTTACTTGTAAGAGCTCAGAAGGATCACCCTCCTGTATACATAATGTATATAGGCCCTACATTTCATGAACATAAATACCAACAAAGTGAGATCTGTAAATTCACTGTACTTGTGTGCTAGTGCTGTAACAAAGTACCACAAACTGAATGGATTAAATAGCATGAATATATTGTCTCACAGTTCTGGTGACTAGAAACCAAAGAACAAGGTATCAGGAGGGCCATGCTCCGTGGGAAGGCTCTAGGGAAGGATCTGTCCCAGGTTTCTCTTCTGGCTTCACTTGGCCCTTGACTTGTGCCAGCATAATTCCAGTCTTCACAGGTCTGCTCTCTTATGCATGTCTTTCTCTTTAGAGGGTGTTCTTTTTACAAGGACATTGGTCGTATTGAACAAGAGACTCACCCTATTGCACTATGACCTTGTCTTTAACAATATCCATAACAAACTTATTTCCAAATAAAGGCATATTCTTAGATCTTGGGGGTTAGTATTCCAACACAGAAATTTTCGTGGAACACATTCAACCAAAAACATCCAATGACAGTCATTACAGTCAGAATTTACCATAATTGTGAATAAAAGAGAGTCATTCTACACATTTTTACTTATTATTTTTTTTAATTTTCACTATATCTGGAGAAAACAAATGTTATTTTAGAATGACTAGTCAAAGCAAAACAAAACAAAACGTCATCCCTAAATGCACTGCTGAGGGTCATAACCCCAGACTCACTCAAATCCTTCTTCTACCAGTTATTGAAAGAAAAAGTTCTACAAATAGACATACCTTATTTAGTGCACATTCACAAAAGGGTTAATGGCATGAAGGTCCCAGACAAGACCAATGTATGTTTCTGAACTATTTGGTTCCCTCATAGCCTATATAAGGAGGGAAAAGCAAAGCAGTCAATCATGGGCATAGTATATTGTGAACTGGATCCCTGTATTTAGCGAATGTGTTAAAGTTGCTTTTTCTTTAAATTATATTTTCTGTAAAATATTTTGGATTTTCCATATATACAGTCATATCTTTTGTGAATAATGAAGTTTTACTTGCACCTTCTAATTCTTAAAATAATATTTATTTTTCTCATTTTACTGCACCAGCTACGACCTCTAGGATAACACTGAATAAAAGTAATTGTAGTAATTCTTTCTTTATTTCCAAACTCAGAGAAGCTATTTCAGTATTTCACCCTTAAGAAAGATGTTTTTGTAGCTATTTTATGCATGAACTTTAGCAAATAAGGAGAGTTCCTTTTTCTTTCTAGTTTTGATTTTTTCTCTATGAATGGATTATGAATTTTATCAAAAAGTTTTTTTGTATCTATTAAGATTTCAATACTGTAGTAAATTATAGTGACTAATTTTCACATGTTAAATTAATCACATTTTTAGAATAAAAACAACTTAGGATATATTATCTGTCATGAATTCCATTGGCTATTTTGTTTAGGATTTTTAAAGCTGATTATAGGAGAGATTGAAATAACATTTTCCTTTCTTGTTATGTCACTGTCAAGTTTTGGCATTATAAAACAAGTTGTAAAATTTCCCTTACTTATTCTCTGAGTTTGTGTAAATGTTGGCATTCTTTCTACCTTAAGTATTTGGGAAAATTCACTGGTGAAGCCATGTGACTACAACTTCTTTGTAGAAAAATTTTAAATTAAGGTCAGTGACCTAGTACTCAGTCAATTTGGTTAATGACCATGTGCTTGGGAAAAAAAATTCATATGCTATAGTTATTGGGTACAGCATTCTATAGATGCTACTTTGGTCAGATCTGTGCTTGTTTTAATTCTCATTTTTCTCTACTAGTTATTTTCTATCTTGTTCTCCTTGGTCTACCAGGTACTGAGATATTTGTGAGGTCTTGTATATTTCTGGTTTGCTCATATGTTTATGCATATTTCTAACGTTAGTGCCTGAGGAATCCTAACTAAAAGCCTGGGACTTTCCCAGGACCCTTCTTCCATAGTGGGCCCTGAACACAGAATTTGTCTCTCTATCCTCATGGGACAGTTGGAAGGTCTGCTCATTATCTCAGCTTATCAGTCATCTTTTCATTCAGCTGTTCAGTTTCTCATCTGCAGCTTTTAAATCTATTCATTCCTATAAGGAAAAGGAAGTGCTAAATATTGGATCACCTCTTCAGGCTTCCTAATCCTCAAAGACGGACTCCTTGAACATTTACTTTCTTGATTGCTCTTTGATGCCTTTAAATATATGTTTTTCTATGTTCTCTGGTTTTTCAACTTGTTAAGAATATAACAAGTTATATGTTATGACGTTGGCAGAATCAGAGACCTCACCACTTTGCCTAACACTGTCTCAGAAGTGGTTTTATTTCTTTATTTCTACTTAACATCTAAAGTTTGTATTTAAGCTCCTCAGTGTATATTTTCAGTCATACCAGTTGATTAATGCAACAGTGCCTCTAAGAAGGCTGGTTCAGATGTTTTAAATATTTTTAAGTATATTTTCTGGACTTGACATAGAAACTGGAAATATCATAATGACATACTAAGGTTATAGCACTCATATAACAGACCCTCTTCCCTTTATTTATTGTTTTATGACAACCCATCTCTCCAAAACTATGCAACAAAATCTAACAATAATGTTTATTTTGGCCTATAATCTGAAATAATATGGGCAGAGCTCAGGGGACACAGATCGCCCCTGCTTCCCAAGGCGATATTTGTGGCAGCTCAAAGACTCTCACAGCTTGTGTGGTGGTTGATACTGGCTGGTGCTGCTGAAGGTTCTGGCTACAACACGCACATGTGTCCTCTCCATTTGGCTGATTGGCTTCTTGACTGCCTGCTGGCTGAGGTTCTGGAGTAAGCAACTCAGGAGAACCAGGTGGAAATCATATTGTCTTTTATAACCTATTCTTTGATGTCACACAGCATCCTTATTGCCATCATCACAAGTCTGCCCTAATTAAAGGGAAACAATCATGGATCCCAACTCCCCAATGGGAATTATATCAAGATCATACTGTATGGGATATATAGGGAATGAGAAATAATATTGTCCCTACTTTTGAAAAACATAATTTACCACCGATCTTTTCTGGAAAATATCTATGGGCCAGATAACTTTCTGAAAATACATCATATTTGAAGACTAATAATAGTGTCAACTTTTCAAAGACTGATAGAAATCTTTAGTTAATACTTAAATTATTCCTAAACAGCAAACCAGTATATACTAATATATACATTTTCTGTTTTATAGAAATGGGATTTCTTATATTTAACCTGGTTAAGACTACATATATATATGTTTGTGTTTCTTATCACCAAGAAGCTTTATGCATTTTAATATTTTAATTTCAGCCATACATTAGTTCTATTCTTCTTCTAAACATTTTTTCTTAAGGAATACAAGCTACTTAGATGAGACCGGTCATTGGCACTGAGGGTCAAGAATAATGCCAATAATGCCTGCTTCAGTTTTTTCTCTGTGTGATTTGGAATTTTCTGAGTGTATCTACCACATGGATACTGTGTTTACTCTCAGAGCCTGAGATGTACACTTAAGAAGCTCCCTGGAATATCTTCAAAAGATATTCCTGGCCAATAGTTTCCTTTTTAGAGTCTCTTGAACATGCTCACTAAACACCTTCAAAAACATTCAAGAAGAGGGAAATTTTTTCTAATATCTAAATATAAGACTGTCATACAAGTTCACAGAAGACTAATAAATGAGTCCCACAAAGCTGTAGGGTACAAGATCTACACACAAAATTCAGTAATGTTACTGTACCCCAGCAATGAGCAATTTGAAAAGGAACTTTAAAAAGCAATTTCTTATACCATACCATCTAAAATAATAAAATACATAGCAGTTAACCAAGGAAGTGAGACTTGTACACTGAAAACTATAAAACATTGTTGAAAGAAATCAAAGAAACACAATAAATGGAACGACATCACACATTCTTGGGTTGGATGACATAGTACTGTTAAGATGTCAATACTACCCAAAGTAACCTACATATTCAATACCATCTCTATCAAAATTCTGATAGCCTTTTGGAAATGGAAAAGCCAAATTTCAAAATCATGTGGAATCACAAGGGGCCTTCAATAGCTGAAACAATCTTGAAAAGTAAAGGAAAGATGGAGGACTCACACTTCCTGATATTAAAACTTTCTACAAAGCCACAGGAATCAAAATATTATAGTGCTGGCCTAAGGATAAACATATAGACCAATGGAATAAAACTGAGAGTCCATAAATAACCCCATATATTATTAAACAACTGAGTTTTCAATGACTGCCACAGACATTAAATGGGGGGAAAATAGTCTCTTTTAATAAATGGTGCTAAGGCAACTGGATTTCAACATGCAAAAGAATGAAGTTGTTTCACTCTACTTCACACCGTATATAAAAATTAACTCAAAATGGATCAATGGCCTACAAAAAAGATTTAAATCTATGAAACTCTTAGAAGAAAATGAGAGTAAATCTGAAGATACCCTTAGATTTAACAATGGATTATTAGATCTGATACCAAAAGCATAAACAATAAATGATAAAATGGATAAATTGAACTTCATCAAAATTTAGAACTTTAGTGCCTCAAAGGATATTGTGAAGACAGTGAAAAGACAGCATGCAGAATGGGAGAAAATATTTGCAAATCATATTTCTAATAAGAGTTTACTATCTAAAATATGCAAAGAATTCCTAAAATTCAATGACAAAAGTATAAACAACTAAGAAAATAGGCAAAGAACTTGAATAGACATTTCTCCAAAGAAGATATACAAATTGCCAGCAAGCACATCAAAAGATTCTCAATATCATTAGTCATTAGGGAAACACAAATGAAACCTCAGAGAGATACCATTTCATACCTACTAGGAAGGCTATGATCCAAAAAATAGAAAATAACAAGTGATGGCAGGACTGTAGATAAACTGGAAACCTCTACATTTTATGTGGTAAAATAAAATATATAACTGCTAGGGAAACATTTGTTTTGTTGAAAAATTAAACACATTAGTACCATATGACTCAGCAACTCTACTTCTCAGCATACATCTAAAAGAACTGAAAGCAGATACACAAACAAATATTTACACTTATTTTCACAGAAGCATTATGCACAATATGGATCAACCCAAGCATCTCCCAAGAAATGAATGAGTAAATACAACATTATTTATACACACAAAGGAATACTATTCAACCATAAGAAAGAATGAAGTCCTGTTAGATGCTACAACATGGACTAATCTTTAAAACATTATGCTAAGTGATGTAAGGCAGATGCAAAAGAAAAAATATTCAATGATTCATCTATGTGAAATATCTACAATACACAAATTCATAGAAACAGAAAATATTGGTGATTGCCAAGGGCTGGGAGGGGAGGGAATTGGGAAAGTTACTACTTAATGGTTGCAGAATTTCAGTTTGGGGTGATGCAAAAGTTTCAGAAATACATAGTGGTGATGCTTGCACAACATTGTGAATGTAAATAATATCACTGAATTGCACACTTAAAATTGATTGAAATGTTGAATTTGTTATACATTTTATATATTATATTATAAACAAATTATGTTTGTTACATATGTGCTATGTAACATATATTTTATGTTAAATATTTTGTTATACAATATAAAATAATATATATCTGTCTAATATATATCACATGTGCTACATAATGTTTGTTGCATATATTATATGTATATAATATGCTATTTATATATCATATTTGTATTTTACCATGATTAAATGTTTCTCAGTTCAGATTATTCTTAGTTTGGATTTTATTTCTACCCCATTTCGTGTCATCTTGAACAATTTTTTAAATATCTCTAAGTATGAATTTCCTTCTTCTGAAAACATGAATAATAATACCACCACCACAACTCTCTTAGAAACCTGTGGTGGCGATTGGTACAATTTGGTCGTTCTGTCCATTATCCTCCACTTGTGCTCACTGTGGTCATCAACAATTCAGAGGTGTGTTTTTCTCCTCATTCGAAAATCAGATTCTGTCTCACAACTGACAGGCACATGTAATGAAATATTTTTTCCTGAAAAATGTTATTAAATACTGGTATGAATTTCAGTTATTATCTTATAATTGAGAAAATACTGCTTTTATGTACACATAATTTTTTCAATGAGCATATATTTTTTGCATAAGCAGAATACTATTAGTTTTGAAAACATACAGAAATTAAAATACAGAGAATATAAAACAGATGAATGGCTTAGAGTTTTATAGGCAATCTAGAAATAGCTTTCTAGAAATAATATGAAATTACCATGCAGTGGGTTAGAATTCATTTTTATAAGCACATTTAGTATCCTGGAAACAGAGTCATGGGGAAAAAAAAGGAGCAGCAAACATGGATAGTATGACTAATTTTAAAACCAAAATGTTAACAATGATGGATTGTTTTTTGCTTTCTTCTTTTAGCTTCTATTTTATACAATATATATTTTTTACTTTCACTTATGTGTTGTGTGCCAATCACACAGATTTTAAGCTACTAATTACTTTGGCAATGTTAAAATGAATGAATAAATGAATGACAGTGAATTCAAAAAGAAAAAAGAGTAGCTTTCCTGGATATGGGCCACTTCATGCATAAAATATAACTGTAACCTCTAGCAAGTTGATTGGTAAATTTATCCCACCTGTCGCTGCCCAGTGTCTTGGTCCTGTCTTGGAAAGGTCCTACCTTTGATAGATGCTTTATAGGACCTGTTTACTTGGTATAGTTCCCAATTTGGAATTATCCGCTGAATTCAAATTTTTAAAATTTATTTCTCAATGACTGCAACTGCCTTTTATGTGTGAAGAATCAACCTTCTCTCAACTTCTTCCTGATTCTCAAAATGTGGTGCCTACCATAATCTATATCTCAATTTTTTCTCAGCTACTTCCCATTCTGCCAGTAGAAAGTCAGTGAACCAAACATCTTTCAAGAACAAGCAAGTACAAACATGCATTTTAACCTGCACTTTAAATAATATGATTCCGACTGCACTGTAAACTGACATCTTCTGGATTGGTTCATTTTTCTGATTTTTTTTCATTGGTTTCATACAACAGATGTGGGTACTTCATTGTAGGAGACTCTGCTTATGAAGCCAGTATTGGTGAGAACTTCCCTTGTCTAGCAGATAATATATAGACGTGAAAGTTCACATCTTTTACGAATTTCAATCCACATGCAGCTAGCATAGCATTCCTAAAATAATCCTCTGAAATCTGTTATACCTCAAACATATGTTCTCACTTATGGAAAGTATAATTGGAGATGGCAAGGATACTTTGCTTCATCTCTACATATAATTTCTGTCTCAAAGGCAGGGTGACATTTATTTCAAGGTGATTAAAATACAGAACTTTTAAGAAATTTAAAGTTAAATTTAAATAAAAGAAAAATACATAGGTAAAGAACATTCCCTGATCCTAGGCCTATAAGTACTTTCCATTGGTTATAATTTCCACACGGCTTATTCACTTATATTCTCATTTATCAGTATTTTTTTCTCTCAAGACAAATAAAAAAGAATCTTTTGTCATCTTGGCCCCAATAATGGTGGTTCCCTTAATCAAGCAACTTATTTTAATTATTCCATTTCCAACCTGAGATTATTCTTGATCCACTGATATTTTCAGAGGGATTACGTAAAACATTTTTCACCTACATTGTTTTATCTTTCTAAACAGCAATTTATATCCATGCTTCCTTGATAATGAGAAATATAGAATGAAAGAGAACTTAAAAATTATCTGAGGACTTACAAATTCAAATGTCTCAAGAGCCAGGTAGAAAATATAAATGGGTAGATCAGCAAGTTAAAATAACAGACCAGTGGAAACTTGAACAGTATTCTCATAAAGCATTAAAAGAGTTAATTAACACTATTCTGGTTCAAAAAAACACCTCATATTTGCTGGTTAGATTAGTCCTCAAGTTAGTAAGTTCTGATTTAATACAATCTGTCATTGTACAGGTGGAGACAGCAACATCCGTGATGATAAGTGACAAAAGCACCATAAGTTTAGTAAAATAACTAAAATGAGAAGGATTCACCAAGTGATTATTTTCTTTAAAGACCATCAAGACCTGTAACCTTCTGGCCTCTTCCTAACTCTCCAACCTCATGTCCCACCATGTACCCACTACCTACCCCTAATCTCATTTTGGCCACCCTGGCCTTCTTCCAGCCCCATATATTGTTCCTGGCACCTGCTTCAGGGCCATTATGAATGCTGTTTGACTTAAGTGATAGCTTTCTTTTTTTTTTTAACTTTCTAAATTACTTGAGTTTGGAAATGTATGTTATTTACGGTAATCTGACTGCATTGATAGTACAAATTTCTTACCTCACCCTCCATCTACATCCTTTGTGATATTACTTTGCAGACCCTGTTACTAAAACAGCAGTCTCTTTCAGAACTCCTTGAATTTGGAGTGCCACTGTGACTTCTTTAAGCCAATAGGGGGCTAATGTACCGTACTCAGTCCCAGGTTTGAGAAAAATCTCCATGGCTTTCTGCTCATTCTTGCCCTCTGCTTGTGTTATGAGAACATGCCCAGTTGAGCCTACAAAATAAAAGATACAAGACATTTCATTGTGTCCAGGTGAGATGCATAAGCAAGCACAGATCGGATCCCAGTGAGCAGACTAGATTAGATGAACCCCACAGGTTTGCAAGCTAGATAATTTTTTTATTGTTGCATGTCACTGGGAGTGTTTGGTTGTTTTGTAACTCAGCATTAATGGATAAATAGTTCACTGATGTACTCACATCATGATTTTCAAACACTCCATCTATGACTACTTTTAGTTGAGTCATGTCGACAGAGCAGCATTCAAATAGAGCTGGGGCCAGTGAGATACAGGGGTAACATAAGCAGCCAGGTGAACACTTGCTGAGGTTGCGAATAACTAAGGGGCTCAGATGGCAGGTGTAATTAGTTCAGAAACGGTTTCTAATAGATAATTATATTAGATCATAAGGCAAGCAGACTCAAGACCCGGAGTGGCTTGGAATATGGTCAGACTGATGCCAACCAAATGGTAAGAAATTCCAGTCAAAGGCAGAACAACAAATAGGGGAAGCATGTTAAACTTACAAGAAATGTGAACTATTGCTGGTGATAACTGGTTGTACCTATCATAAGCTAGAGCAATAAACTTACTTTAACTAGATGAACTTCAGATAAGATTGCCAGATAAAATACAGAATGCCAATTTGAATTTGACTTTTAGAGAACAACAATAAATACAGATATTACAAATAGTTTATCTACACTAAAAAATTGTTTTGTTCATCTGAAATTCCACTTTAACTGAACATGTTCTATTTTTATTTACTAACCTGGAAACCCAAACCTGGAGTCCTCAGAGATGATGCTCAGGTTGAAGCCTCCTAGATCTCATATGACCACACTGCATTACTCTGTTTCTTCCTGAACATTGGAAGAGGCAGAGATCCTCTCTGCAATTAGCCAGTGGTAACCTAATATATTCCAAGTAAGAGAGTCCAGCCCCAAATCTGGGTGTGTGTCAGTATGTTATTGTTGTAATAATCTCATGTGTTTGTTTGCAGGGTATTTCCTTTAGTCCTTTTGCCCCTTTCTTTACTCAGTAATTTGATCATTCCTTGCATGAGGGAAGTGATAACAGCAGAAATGATGAAAGAAAACAGGCAAAGGAATGGAAAAGATTTACATTACAAAAACAAAAGATTGTCAGGAAGAGATCCTAAAGAGAAAAGTTGTCTGCCACCAAGAGTGAGAGAAGATCCTTCATATTTGAGATAAGGGGGACAGTTGGATGGGATATGGGAAGGTAAGAAATTAGTTAGTAGTCCAGCAATGAGGGGATAAGACCTGAGTAGAGTCCACAGAAGAGCAAATTCAGAACCTATGTACCACTGGGGCTCTAGGGCTACAAAAGGCACCTTAGAGGTGACACTGCTTACAGGGTACCCAAACTCCTGCTGTGAGTGGAGTGTATCGTCTACACTCAGGAGTTATGGGAGCTTTACTTCTTGATGTGGTTAAGGAGAACCTTTCTTTGAAATCATCATTATTCATCAGGAAGATAGGCTACCAGGCTCTGTGTGCCCCAAAATTCTGCTTGGTTTGCAACCTGCCTGCTCCATGGGGACAATTCCCTGGATTTCTGAGAGTTGTCTCCGGATGGAAGCTGGGTCCTCTAAACCTGGAGGAAAGCTGCTGACTTAGAAGGGGAAGTCCATCACCACCTGTTTTAGAAAGAACTAAGCAGAACTTTACAACTAGCTGAAGGTCACCCATCTGAAGCAATATTCATATAAGGCATATTCAAGTTACACATGGGTCCCCATTTGGGATGCTTCAGTTCTTCCAGGACCTGAAAGTAACTCTGGAACTACAATTCAATTTCTAAGAATGTGGGTTCTGATGTCCACCGGACCTGGATTCAAATCCTGACTCTGCCACTTAACAGTTGTATGACTATGCGTAAGTCTATTAACCTCTCAAATCTTACTGCTTTCATCTATAAAATGCAAACAGATAACCCTATTGAATTGTTAAATAAGATAATACATGAAGCATAAGTCACTGTTCAAACAATATCCCCTATAATGTAAGTGCTCAATAAAAAAGAGCTAAAAAGAAAAACAAAACAAGAGAGAAAGGGAGAGAGAGGGAATCAAGATCCTAATACCGTGGCCAGAATTGTGGCAATATAAACTTCATTCTTTTGTGCTAGAATAGTTTCATGTAGGTATATCTCAATTTTCTCTATGGTGTTTTCTTTGTCTAAAGGTAACAGAGTGGAGCAGAAGCTCAGCAGCTGTATAACTTTAAGAAGTCTTTTATCTTGACTTTATTTTTGTTTTCAATATTATTTTCTAGTAACCATTCAAGAAAAGTTCATTAAGTGCCTTTTTTCTGTTTAAGGTATTTAAAAGGGATGTAATGCATAATACGTGATTACTGCTTTTGACAGGCTCACAGGCCTATGGGGGAAACACATGGTGTTCAGGTATCAGGGTGCTGTTGGTTGACTCCAAACCTGGTGGGTAACACGCCCACCACCACCGCCAGCCCCTGCAAGAGTCAAGAGTGTGGTGGGAGTCCCGATGCCAAATACTTTGCAATACATGGGATGCTTCTGAATAAGCAAGGGCCATACACCCCAAAACCCAGTGGTGCTCCCTCTGAGAAACACTGAAAAAGCAAGCATTTCAGGAAGGCAGGAGAGTTTAGTACAACAAGCATTGTCTTAGGAATCAGACAAGCATAATGGTACATCTAGCTGTGTGACCTAGACTGACTTTAATCTCTCCAAGCTTTGTCTCTTGATTTGCACAACAGAAATAATTATGTCTGTGTCCTTGGGTTGATGTGAGAAATTAATAATACAATTTATGCCGAACATTTTGCAAATAGCAGCAACTACTTAAGATGCAACAAATGGTAGCTATTATTAATATTTTCATAATCATAAAGTTATACATAATAAACTAAACATAATCTGTGTAAGTGCAAATTTTCTCAGAGGAGAAAAATTAGAAGAAGGCAGAAAAAATAGCTTGCTAATTGGAAAGCACAAAGTAAATATAAGATTACATATTATAATTGTAAGAGAGATATAAACAGAAATATTTGAATACATATTAAACTCTCTGCCTTCAAGTCATCCCCCAACCAGCACTGTTCAGACAAAAACATTGATAAAGGTCTTTACATTTGTTTGGGGAAGCATTTAAATTCTATGAATGTTAACATAATAGGAATTCTTTTGGAGACATGTTTATGGATTTCACTTTCATTTGTCAGCTAATGAAATCCTCTATTCTATATTTTTTGGTCTTATAATAATAAATTCTTCATGGACCCTTGAGAAAAAAAATGTAAAATAGATTCTAAAAACATTTTGACTGTCAGTTTTGTACTGAGAAAGTACAGATTAATCCCCACAGACCTCATAGTTGACAAAGTCTTCATTTAATGTGTTTAGTTATAATGCTAAGAGGAATTTGATAACAGCACTCTGGGTGCATCATTGCTGTTACAGGAAATAATTACCACCCAAGGGTATAGAAGGTAATCAGATACACTGAGTCTCCTCACACCTCAGGGAGAGGAAAGGGGCAAGGGTGATTATCTTCTACACTGCTAACAGCTATTATGTCTCATTTCTCAAATTCATTTCAATGAAATGACACCGCTTCTGTTTTCCTTAAGTGACTATTATTTCCCTAGTCTCTCTTTTTTGTTTTGTTTTCAATATGAAAAAACTGATTTGTTCTTCACAAACTATTGTGAAGAAGGAAATCATGGTGAGGATATGAAATAAGAGCAAGTCTCTTACACTGCTAGTGGGAGTACCAAGTGTTAAAATCACCTTTGAAACATTTTAGGCTTATCTCATGTTCAAAAGAAACAACAAGCCTAAAATGGAGTCACTTTTGCTAAGCCCCACCAAGACTCAATGCCTAACCTAACTGCAGTTTCTGACTCTCTCAGGAGTGGAATTTTAAAGCAATCAGTCTGGAATTTTTCTAATCAGCACTAGTGAGATAATCTACATGATAAGACACCTTTCCCACTAAGAGAAGGTGAGCTTACCTGAAACAATCCATTCTTTTTCTTTACTAATAACCTCTTTGCAACACCGCCTCCCATTTCTGACTATAAAATCCTTCCATTTTTTACAGCTCTTGAAGTTCCATTCTATTTGCTAGATATGATGCTGCCTTCTTCATGAATCATTGAATAAAGCCAATTAGATCTTAAAATTTACTCAGTTGAATTTCAGTTTTATTTAATATTAGTAAAGTTCATGATATGCATTCCACAACTAGAGATATATCCTGAAAAAAAATGGAGGTACATGTGCTCCAAGAGACAAACATAAGACTTAAGATAGTAGCAGTATTCATAATATTCTCTCATTGGGAAAAAAAATGTCCATCAAGAATAGATGAAATAAATTATAATTATAATCATAATTTTGAGCTGAATTCCAACCAAAAAGAGTAAGTGCAGACATACGCAACAATGTTGATAAACTCCCAGATATACAGTTTGGAGTAAGAGAAATCTGACACTAAAAAATACAGACTATCTGATTCTATTTCTACAGTGTCCAAAAACATGCAAAAGTATAGTGTTGAGGCTTGCATTCTTAGGTTTTAAACTCTCCACAGAGGAAGGGTAAGATTACCATAGAGATAAAAATAGTGGTTACTGTTTTGGGAGACTAGACACTGTGATTGGCAAGAGGTTTCCTGAAGGCAGGATTTGGGAACACCAGTGATGTTTAATTTCTGGATTTGGGATTCAACATATGTAAGTCTGGGGAGAAGAATCCCAGGGCAAAATACCTCTAAAAACCGAAATCAGTGAAAGGGAAAAATAAAGTTTAAAAACTGTTTATTGCTTACAAACTGCAGTTCGGGCCCTTCTCTCCTGCTCCAGCAGAAGCAAAACCTCACCTCTCTGGTACAGATAAGCTCTGCCCTCCTTGCCCAGGTAATTACCCATTGATATGGAGATGAACTTCTCTCCACCCCTGAGGAATGATGCAAATGCACTAAAGCCATAATTCCTTCCCCCTCTGAACGCCTATTGATATGCAGATGTACTAAAGCCAGGTGAGATATTCTGGAAATGTTATAGTTTTACCCACAACATATTAACTTGCTGGTTAATATGTAATCCATTAAGCTGTATGGTTATGTCTTATGCACTTGTATATATATGTTTTATATATCAAAATAAAAAGGGTTAAAAAAGAAAACTTTTTTGTATGTTTTTGTTAAATAATTTTCCCTAAACAGAAGAAAAGGGATTGACAATTAGGAATCTTTCCTGTGTCTTTCATATGCATAATCTGTTCTGATTTTCATAACAACACCACAGTAAGAGAGTCATCATTTTCCCCTGTGGAAGGTTAGGGAAAACAATTCAGGGAAGTCCAGGAATTTGCCCATGGCCACATAACCAGAGATGGCAGGTCCAGCAGGCCTGACCCAAAGTCCATGCTTTTTATACTCCATCATGTAAATTATATCAATATTTGGGATAGATTTATGGATAGAAATTTTGGATTTTTTAATTGGTAGACTAACTAAAAACATATTCAATGCCTGAATATTGCACTGATATCTTCAAGTATTTTAAATGAAACAGACAAGGCAAAAATTCTGAAATTTCCTAGATTAAGTGACATAAGGACCAGAGAATAAGGCAGAGAAACAGGAAAGGTAATCAGTCAATAGCCATGGGCCATGGCTAACCAAAAACTCCATGTTCTTGGATGAAGTCCTTTCAACAAGCATCTAGATGTTCGCCTGGACCACAGCATCCCCCTTGCACATGACCAATGTTTGACCATCATGAACAACTAGTCTACAAGCCTTTTCTCTGGACTAGCTACCCATCCCTGGGCTTTCTTCCTTCATGCTGGCCCACCTTCCTTATCTGTAGACAATGTAAGTTTAAAGAACTTTCTTTTCTTGAGTCCCCTCATAATTGTGCCTGGGCATAAAATTGTGGTATTTCCAGAATCTCTCACCTGGCCTTAGTGCATCTCCATATCAATAGGTGTTCCCAAGGGGTGGAGAAAGGTAGTACACCTTCATATCAATCAGTGATTACAAAGTGGGTGGGGAGTGAAGGCATACCAGCACTGGAGAGGTATGGTGGGGTCCTTTTTGCAGCCAGGTTATGAGAAACACAGGCAAGCAGAAGTGGACAACTGCTTATAAGCAATAAACAGGTTTCTCCCACTTTCTCCCTTTGACTGATTTCAGTTTCAAAGGTTATTTGCCCTGAACTGGGAACATATCTTCCCCCCAGAGTTATACTGCCCTGTCTCTGGAGTCTAGCAGGGAAGTTGTTTCTGTTAACTGGGCTTGCTGCTGATGAAGCAGAAACTTCCTGTCCCTGGACTCAGTCGTTTTTCTGACTGCATCTGTAAAGGCTCAATAAACCCATCTCTAGAGTTTTTGATTTGTCAACATCTAAAGATAATTATTTAAGAACATATATAGCTAATGCTGCTCTAAACCAGACTATTCTGTTGAGTAAATGTGTTATTTATTATGCTAAAATTTGTACTGTTCCTTAAATGATAAACCAGTTTTGCAATTCATTGGCTCATACAAAGAGAGTTCAGGAAGGAAGAGCGCAAAGCCAAACTCTCAATTTTTATTTCAAGATCGTCTCCATTAGAGTCACTGGTCACAGAAATGAAAGAAACAAAGAAGAGAAGCTAATAAAATCTTGTGCCCTTCCCCAGCTAGAAGTGGACCCAAAATAAGATCTCATTCATTTATTCCATATATATTTATTGAGTTCTTACTATCACAATTTGTTCTAGGCCTTGGGGATACAATGATGAAAAGATATACAAGGTGTTGGAGATGATATTCTATGGGAGAGACTGAGGATAAGTAAGTAAACAAGTGAGGCATGTCAGAGAAAGATAGAGATATGCCCCAAAGCAAACAAGAGGTAATAAGTTGGAGAGAGACTGAAGTCACAATGAAGGTGGAGTCAATAACATGAGCCAAGGCCTCTTTCGAGAGGCAATGCATGAACTAAGGCCAAAAGAGGACTCCATCAAGGGTAGAGTTTTCAGGTACGGGTAACAGCAAATACAAATTCTTGAGTTCGAATTGTACTTGGGCTTAAAAAACAAAGAAGCACAGCATGACTGAAGCATAGTTTGTGTGAAGATGTATCAGTCAGGATTTCATTCAGCTTCAAATAACAAAAATTCTGAAATAACAGTAGCTTCAATAGAGGCCATTAGTCTAGAGTTAGATGCGCAGCTTCTCAAGTGCATTCTTCCTGGATAGGTTCTCTCTATACTGTGGCTTCCTCATTGTCCTTGTGATCTCAAATGGCCATGTGAGCTCCAGCCCTCACGACTGAATTCCAGCTCTGAGAAGATGGGAGGGAAGGAAAAGAATCTACCCTCTCCTTTTAAATATGCTTCCTAGAAGCCAACGCAATGCTTTCATACACATTCCACTGGGCAGGAAAAAAAAAAGTCAAATGGCTAATCTAATTACAAAGAAGGCTGAGGAATGCCTGTAGGAAACCAAAAGTTGGTTTTGTTACTTAGTAAGGAAGAGAAAGAAAATGTATAGTTCAGAAGACTAGCAATTTTATCACGTGAGAAAAGAGACAGGATTTGACTGTGGAGAGGTAGGTAAAGGTTACTCATTTAGGGACATGTAGACCAGAGTGATTCGAATTTTATACTTGAGAGCAGGGACCACATCGTCCTAGGAAAAAGCCTTGCTTGAATACAGGGATTGCTGAAGAAAGTGCTCACCTATGTGCACTGCATATCATCACTTCCACAAGCCTGTCTCAGAAACTGGTAGGGCTTTTACAGTGGCCTCTATAACTTGCACTCACCTGATCTCCATTTTTTATCTCCACCTTTTTCAAATTAGTCACCATGCCCTGTCAGTTCTATCAAGAGAGTTTCTCTTGCACAAAGATGGAAAAGATGGGTAGAATAGTAAAATTCTGAGTCCAAAACCATGCCTAGTAACCTTCAATCATGGGGGTTACTAGAGTGACAAAAAGAACATTGCGTTTTTGCTGCAGGTGGAAGAAGGTATGTTGAAATTTCAGCCCATAGCACCTGTGATGGTAACAGTATTTGGAAACAGCATTTTAGTAAGGATGAGGTCATACTACATTAGGGTGAGTCCTAAATCCAATGACTATTGTTCTTATAAAAAGATCAGATGAAGACACAGGGCTACAGAACTACACCGGAAGAATGCCATGCGATGAGAGAGGCAGCAACTGGAGTGACACAGCTCTAAGTCATGGGAGGTCAAGGGTCGGCAGCACTAGAAGCTTAGCAGAGGCAAAGAAAACTTCTCCCTCAGAGCCTCCGGAAGGAACCAACCTTGCCAACATCTTTGTATCAGACTTCCTGCCTCTAGAACCATGAGATGTATTTCTGTTGTTTAAGCCACCTACCATGTTTGTGGTGCTTTGTTATGACAGTGCTAGCAAACTAATACAGATTTTTGTACCATGTAATGGGGTGTTCTTATAACAAATACCTTACAATGAGGAAGTGGCTTTGGAACTGGGTATGATTAGAGGCTGCTTTAAGAGTTTTGAAGAAAATGTTAGAAAAAGACTAGATTGCCTTGAAAAGACTCTGGATAGAAATTTATTAATACATTTAAGTACATACATGCAAAACATGTATATGCAAGATTTTTAATAAAGATACTTCTAGTGAGACCTCAGATATAAATGAGGGATGTGATATTGGAAACTGGAGGAAAGACAATCCCTGTTCTAAAGGGTTGAGAAACTTTCATTGTGTTCCAAGGTTTTGTGGAGGGTAAAACTTATGAATGATGAACATGGATATTTAACAGAGATTTCTAGCCAAGGTACTGAAAATGTGACCTGGTTTGTCTATGCTGCATGTAGTAAAACATGAGAGGAGAAAGATAAATGGAAGGAGAAATTATTAAGCAGAGAGAAACCAAACCTGAAATATGGAAAATTATCAACCTACCTAGATTGCAAAAAAAAAGAAGAAAAGAGAAATATGTTCTAGAGAGAACACCAAGGATATGGTTGGACAATCATTTGATAGATTAGTACACATGTGACTCAGGGACCCAGTCAATCATCTCAGCAGAAACTCTGCCAGCTTTTTCTGAAGGGGACAGAGACAGGACAAAACGAAGGAAGGCCGTCATATTTCTGAGATTCTGTAGGACAGGACAATAGAGCTATCAGCTGTGAACATGTATTGCCCTTCAAGAAAAGGGAACCCTGCCCCCAAAGGTGATTCAGAGATCAGCAGAATTGGCACTGCCACTGTGTACCAGAAGGCACAGACCTGGGGACAAAACTGTCTCCTCCTGGGTTTGGGTGGAGTGGGGCAGGGGGTTGGGGGCCCAGTGAGAGTGGGAGGCTTACCTCCTCGGTTCCAGAAGGCTAGGCTGTCACCATCCAGAACCTAAAGGGTAAGGCTGCTGTCAGGGCTTCAGGAGTGAAACTGCCACCCCAGTGGGCCAGAAAGGAATAATTTCAAGCTTTAAATCTAATGAAATTTTTCCTACCATGTTTTGGTAGGACATACCTCTTTCTTCTTTCCAATTTCTCCCCTTTGGAATTGGAATATCTACCCTGTGTGTGCCCTGTAATTACCTGTTCCATGATCATCTGTTGGAAGCAGATTATATGTCTAATTTCACAGGTTCACAGCTGGAGAGAAACTTTGCTTCAAGATGAATCATACCTCAAATATCACCATACCTGATTTAAATGACATACAAATGACATTTTGGGCTTAGAGCCAATGATGGAATGGGTTAATTCTTTTGGGTTGTTGGGATGGGGATGAATTACTTCACATGTGAGAATCACATGAATTTGGGGGGGGCCAAAGGATGGCATGTGATAGGCTAACTTTTATCCACCCAAAATTCATGTGTTGAAGTCCTAATTGCCAATACCTTAGACTGTGATTGTATTTGACAATACAAACAGAGAGACACCGGGTGGCCCACACACAGAGAAAAGACATGTGTGGGCACAGAGAGAATGTGGATACACAGAAGAGAGGCCAAAGAAGACACCAAACCTGTAGACACTTTGGTCTTGTGTCCCAAGCCCCAGAACTGTGGGAAAACACATTTCTGTTGTTTAAGCCTCACAGTCTGTGGTATTTCATTATGGCAGCTGTAGGAAGCTAATACAAGATTTGATGGAAATGCAGGCTGAGAATCAGTTTCTATACTCTACTTTATTATTTGCCAAGACCTCCCAAGATTATCTGCCAAGATCCAAGGTTATCTTTTGGATCTAATGAAAGGGCCTGGAAATTCAAAGGAATAATCTGTGTGCCTAAGCTTGAGGTCTTAGTGGGCTGGAGCGGACCTCTTTCCACACAACACAAAAAGAAATCTTCATCACAATAGTTTCTGGTCAAGTGCCTGTCAGCAGTGGCTTTTTAGGAAAAATTACAGAGTAAATTCAGTCTGAGTTCTACATTCAAAGCCCTTGAGGTCTGAAAAACACCAACACTGTAAATTGCCTATGAAAGAGGAACCAAGAGCAACTGAAGTGGACACAGTGCAAACCTACAGGTCCTCCAAAGGCCCTTCAGAAGGCTAGTTTATTGGCTCTGCATTTAAAATATTGATGGAAATGTTAAGCCTCTACTCAAATTGCATAACCTCCATTATGAAGGTCATCAAGAAAATTTAACTGACTACAGAAAGCTCTCCAGAAATGGCCAGCCAAAATTAACTTACATCACTTTGGTATTAAATGCTGTGAAATGTCCATCCTTGCTTCTCATTTTAAAAGGACAGTAAAGCTCACTCTAAGTTCAATTACAACCATGATTGGAATCATGCCTTCTGGGCACATGCAAGTTCCATAGTCTGTCTCAAGTGGCATGAAGGGTTCATGATCAGGAAACAGGAGGAATAGATTTGAAGCATGCTGTCAGGTCCAGTCATTTGTTTCCACCATCATAACTCTCAAATCTGCTCTTTTCATTTCACCTACTAACAACTTTCATCCAGCCCTCATCACATATTGCATCTAAAATTATGATTTTAATATAATCGGTTTTGGAAAAAAACCATTCTCTCAAATGCCTTTCTATTCATTTTTCTTATTGCTTTTCATCCATCATCCGAGTTTTTGCAGACTCTATCTCTCCACAGCATTTCCAATAACTAAGTCAATACATCATATATTTGGAAAACGATGCCATATTTTCCTTTCAGTTACTGATGTATTTTGCCCACAACACCTCTGATGACCAGAATAGAACTGAACATGTGCCACCTGTGGCCGTGTGGTGGCTGGGCCCATGTTCTGAGGTCCCAGTAAGAACAAATACAGGATTTCTTTTCAGTCCGTGCCAGGCAATATGTTCAGCATTTCACAGACATTCACTTGTATCTTTTAAATATGAAAGCTATGAGCTAAGTCCTACTGTGATTTCTGTTTTACAGATCAGAAAATCAAGATACGAGAAAGTAAGTAACTTGCCCAATTCACAAAATACCTGCACACTCCAGTCTCAGATTTGAACCTTGTTGTGTCTGATTCAAAAGTTAAAACTCTCATAAGAAGACAACGGAGGAGGAATTTTCCAAGATAAATTTCTTATGTCCTTATGAATCCTTAAGACCACTCCATTGGGGACACAGGAAGAGGTAGGTAAGAGCCCTGGTCTATGGGTGAGGAAGTGTGTTCTTATTATAAATCAGCTGCGCTGCTATGGACATGTCACTTCTCCTTGCTGGACTTCAGTGTCCTTATTTGTGAAATTAGGGTATTAAATTACATCAACCACCACCACCCTCCAATATATATATATCTTCCTTGCTACTACTAAATCTATATTAATCTGTGTGTGTGTGTGTGAGAGAGAGAGAGAGAGAGGGAAATTTTGAGATAGAGAAATAGGATTTTTTTTTTGTAATGAGAAGCATAAAGCTGGACTCACATACATTAGAAATTTGTTCTTTTTTCCTCCTATAATGGTGGGCAATTATTAGCATGACGTAGTGTCTTAAGGATTTGAGGGCCTGACTCAATAACTCTACAATGATCTTGGCCACCCAGTCATGATCTCAAGATAAATGTAGCCTAAGTAGGGCTAGAAAGGAAAAACATTCTCAGTGTTTCTCCGCAGGCAAGCTTTCAGAAGACACTTTCTTGGGTACAGCTAGAATATATGCTTACTGCTAAAACTGGGGTTGGGTCTGGCTTCCCTGAAATCAAGGAATTTCTGAACAATCCTGAAACAAAAGTAGTAGGTCAGAAGCTTTTATGGTAGTCAACTAAACGTATGCCACAACCTACATACTTACCTGCCAAAGTATTACCCCGACACACTCATGGGAAGGTCCCTTCACATTTCGAAGTCCTTCTGTGATTGCCATTGAAGAGTCAACGCTTAGAGAAACACTGAACACTTTTTATAATGTAGCTCCCTTTTTCCAGTCTTATCAGACTACACTGCTTACTAGTGATCTTGGGACCCAATGGAAGCATTCTCCCCAGTTTTCTAAACATCCCATGTGAATTCTAGTCTCTGTTACTTGGTTCACTCCTTTTGCTTTGCCTGGAATGTTCAGCATTTCATTTATCACATGTTTACTGAGTATGTAAGATGACAGGCACATGGCTCGTACTGTAAGAGTTGCCCTATTAATGAAAATAAATGATTCTTTCTGCAAATTCCAACAGTTCAGTTTCAGACACATGCATATACACAATTAATTATAAAAATCAACATATGATAGTACATATGTATGATAGTGTGATAGTTTTCTCTAAAGTTGCCTTTGCTCCATGCATACACCTGACTCAGCTCCAGTTCTAGCTTCCCTAAATGGTCACTGGTCAGTTTAGAGTGACCTCCTTTTCCAGCTGCACTTAGTACCTTTGTTCTAGAATACTTATGTAACACAATATACATAAACATAGCTTTTCATATTTTCTCTTAAATTTCACTTTTTAAAGTATAGAGATCTTGTCCTATCTTTATTTTTCTGTAACTCATATGTTATTCACTCCTCTAGTCACGCATTAATTTATTTATCATTCACTTATTTAGCTGTTTTTATGAGTATAGCATCTTTCCATGTACTAGGCAGAGGAATAGGGAGGAAAACACAAAAATAACTAAGACATAGTCCCTAGTCATAATGACCATATAATCCATCATGGAAGATGGGTCAGACAAATATTACAAAGGAATCTTTAATAATAATACAAATAATACCAGGGAATATTTAATAAATACAGAAATAGAAATACAGTTAAGAGGTTCTATTCAGAGTGAACCTTGAAAGACAGATAGGAGGTCAACAGATGCAGAAATGGGTCAGGGAAGAATGGATGATGTCTCTATGGATGAAAGAGAATGAATAATGAAGTGGATATAGCAACTTTGAAATCTGCTCAGAAAGCAACTAACTTTTTACTTTTGTTTGAATTTCAAGCAGTAACTGAAACAAACTAGGAGAGGTTTCACAGAGAAAATTAAGCTAGTACCAGATGGGGGAGGGATGTGGGAATTTGACTTTAATCAGTTGACTTTGAATTAGGGGAAGGAGGCAGGGAAGGGTGATCAAAGGTTTTCAGCCAGGTGGCAACATGGTGAGAATTTTGGTTAAAATGACTAATCCAGATATGGTGGAACACAGGTAGAGCTGGAATGGAGATACACCACCAGCGCAGAGGGACTGAGCAAGCAGCTGCATCAAGTTCAACAGAATGAAAAAGAGAAACTTACTCAGTTTCTTGGCTAACCCCCTTTGATACCTGAAGCATAGATGGTGTGGGTTATTTTTCATTTCTCACAGTGGCAGAAGTTACAGAAAGAGTGGAATAGGCGTGAATGTTGGATCTGATGGCTGGACATGGACAAAGTGGAGTGAGAATCACAGATAAATTTCATCTCTTACTGGTAGTTGTGAAATCTTTTTGCACCAACATATACCCCCTGCCCACTCTCTCTTTTCCTAAAAATACACAATTTTCTCTTCCTTCTTTGCTTCCTTTATTCTGCTATTAATTTTTTCCTCTACTTTTCTGGATACCACATTTAAAAAAATCCCATACAATTGCCTTTTCCACATACTATTCAGCTGGGTATCATATTGCTTAATCACTCTAAACTGTGTTCTGAAGTGAAATTTTGTTAGGAATTCATTGCCACATAATGTAGACCACAGCAAGGGGCGTTGTGTCCCCAGCAGTGATGACCAAGAAGCTACACAGCAAACAGAAATTTTATTCAAAACTCAGAAAATAAAGGTTCATAGGAAGGCCAGTGATTCCAATTAAATTTCATTAAAGGTCTGAATCCCCAGCACATACAGTTGCCTTTATTGTTTGATCTGAAAATCTGGCCTAAGCCACAGCCCCTGTCAGCCCTAGGACACAGGGATTTGACAGCCCCCAATTCCATTACAGCTTCTTCTCAGATCAATGAAGTGACCTTGAAAGAAACCCACTTTCCAGTGCTTCCATTTCCTTGCAGACAAAAAGGGAATGCTACCAAAGTTTTGTACTTGGCTAGAAGCCCATGGGCAAAGCCATCTGAGGACCTAAGGTGCTAAATAACAAACAGTATGGCATAGGTAATTCCCTCAATCATGTCCCGACACTGGCTGTGCCCATTTATTATTACTTTTCAATTTCTAAAGTGATGGCAAAATGGAATTTCCACTAATTTTTCAAGAACTTGAATCTGATTCTTATAATCCTAGGCTTTATGTTGCTGATATATTGTAGGTATAATTTGTGTGTGCTCCAAGAGGCTTTCTGCTCACAGGGCATGGCTGTTAAGTGTGGATAATTTATTTTCCCCTGCTATTATATTGTGTAAATTACCGTGTTGGCAATATTTTAGCCTTTCACACTTTGAATCAGTGCCCAGAATAATTCTAACAAGGTTTTGAGCCTCCGGAAGCAACCTCAAGGAAGAACGCCGTTCAAAATGCCTGCATATTCATTTAAACTTTAGCTGAGAGAGATATCTCCTCTAGGTCAAGTATAAGGTGCATCTGAAGGGTAAGTGATACTTATCGAATCTCCCTGCCAATATCTCTGTCTTCCTCTGCTGCCAGAAACAGCCACAGGGTCCTGCCAGCTGAGTACATATTCCCCAGCATTTCTACCTCGGGATGCAAGTTCTAGAATTGGAACCCAATGTAAAGCCTATCAGAAACTTCAAAGAAGAATTTAATCCCAGAGGTTCAGCCACATAACCAAACCTGTGGTTTAATTCATCACCCAAAGGAAGTATTTTGGTTTTCAGCCAGGAACTGTCTCATTTCTTAGGTGTAGGAGTAATCAGGAAAGATTTAAAATGGAAACTGAACCAAGGAATGAGGGTGGGCCAGGTGTTGTGGAAACAAACATAGCTCCATGATAGCTCCATGAAAGTTCAGTAAGGACACAGCCTCCACACACAATTTCTCTTTGATACTGAATAAAAATACAGCCTTATATAATGACAGGAAAAGAGGAAACAAATGTCTCTTTTGTTTTACCCCCCCCAATGCCACTTCTATCTCAGTTTAATGCGATAAAGTTTATAGAACTCACCACTGGAATCCCAGAAACCCAACCTTGTCTCCACCAAAATCTCCAAGCCCAGGTGCAGAGGAGAGAAATATATCCTTCTTAGACTGTCTGCTTCAGTCCTGACTATCTGAGTGTCCTGGAAAGGTACTTGGTCTTCATATTCTTGATTGTAATAACATAGGATATTGTCAGTGCTGACTTCATAGGGATATTACGAGAATTCAGGAGCATATGCCCATGTGCCTTGCCCAGAAGAGGACACAATAGAAGTTACCAATTGTTACCATTCATAATAAGGCACCATTATCATTAACATAACATTAACTATGAGGATATGCCAGCAATTACAGGGAACGAGGCTACATCCCAATCTAGATGGCTATGTTTTCCTCAAAAACCTCCTGCTCCAACTAGGATTGATTATGGGCAACAGGGAATGGTGGGCCCAGCTGTAGGGAAATAAATGGACTCATTTCCCCTTCACATGCTACCCAAAAGTACTGATCAACTTTTATTTGTTTTAGCTAATCTCTCATTTTATCTATTCATGCTTCTAACTAAAAATGCAGAAGTCGCTTGAGAAAGGAAGGAAAAGGCCCTTAGAAATACTTTTAAATTTCTTCAAATTTTCTAATGAACTTAGTAAGCTCCCCAGATATATCTTAAAAAGTAGAGAAACCTTCAAAAATATTAGAGTAATTTTGTTTTCTCCAGTGGTACAGAGTGTTCTAGGTAAGATACATCATCATCAATTTTACCACTGTTCAGATAACAGCAAAACGAAAATCACAAGAGAAAACACTTTCTCTCTGCTGTCTTTAAATATATTTGGATGAAGCTCTGTTGCAAGATTTTTCATTGGAACAGTTTCTCTGAGTTTTCACCTCAAATTTCAGTTCAATGATGAACTGAATTCCAAATATTCCACCTCCAACTGCCTGGCAGGCCAAGCAATTTTTGACCCAACCAGAAACTTGCTGAGCCTTTTAATAAATCATTCACTAAGTTGAAGTCACTTGTACACTTTTTGCTATCGTCACCTGTTCAGTGAGTGCTACTATGGGAAGCACTCCGTGTGAGCACCAAAGATGTAGGAAACAAGTGAAGTGGCTGAGCTTTGCCCTCTAAGTCAAAAATCTCCTCTGAATGACTGAAGAAGCATTGGACTTCAGTACAGAAGCATAAACCTGAACTGCAGCTCCATAGTCAGGAATGATGTTTAAGATGGAGTGCACCTTGCTGGTGATCAAGTCTAGGTGACCATTCGTAATGTCCATTTGGCTTTTGGCAGAACAGATTTCAAGAATTCCTTGCTGAAAACTCTTAACAGGCAGGAATGGCTTTTTACTCCCTAATTGTCTTTCTAGGAAGGACTTAGTTTTACTTACTAGGCAACATTTCTTTCACTGCAATGGCTGCTCGATCAAAATACAGATTCTTGGGCTCTCTTTCTAAACCTTCTCAATAAGAATCCCTGCAGTAAGTCCTGAAGATCCGATCTTTTAAATAAATGATCTAGGATAATCTAGGAAAGCATGCACGTGACGTGAGAACTGATCTTATGAACCAAATATATCAAATCTACATAAATGTGTTATGTACAGAATCATTTCCAAGGTGATATTGGGGGATTCCAAGAAAAAAAAAAGTCATGTCCAACCACCCTCAAGTAACTGAAATACAACCAAAAATGAATATTTATAAAATACCAAGTCTGGGTCTTCATGACAGAAGTGGCCAGTCACTTGGTCACAGGGTTGTGTCACTGTTTCCTGCTCAAATGGTTTCCAGTTTTGCTTTTAGAGTGGAGTTGAAAAGTTGTAACTCTGGCATCTGTGGATAATGCAGATCTTCAAAACTGAGTGTTTTCCTCTTAAATGACCAGGAATTTGGGCTTCTGGTGTCCACTAGAGACCGTATGAGGATTAGGCTCTTTCAGAATGTTAGAACTTTCCAACAGGGAAATGAAGCCATATGGAAAGTGAAGGCACCATCTTCTGCCCATGCCATTATGCAAAACTGCTCTGCATCTTCGGGATCTGGAGCAAAGTCTCACTGACAGCTTCAAAGTCCACATGATCTGAGCACACACCCTTGCTGGAGTGAGGTATGGATGAAACAAGTCCATCAAAATGAATTCTTTTGCCTCCTAGCAGTCACTCTAATCAGTTTCTAAATTGTTCTCTGTTAATGAACTAAATAGTTATCATCTCTTACAGCTTATCTTCTAAGAAAAAGTTCCAGTCTTTAAGTATGACTGAATCATAAAATTATGACTTCTTGGAACAGGAAAGAAATATAGGAAACTGTGTCTAGCTTCAAATACAGACTTTAAACCAGACTCTAGCTCCTCTCAGTTAATTATCCCATATACACTAGATGCTTGAGAAAATTTGGTTTGATTTTTGTTAATGTTGGCATTTTGGAATGTATTCTGAAGACAAGAACTTCAAAGCCCATTTGGACTCCGAGAGTGATGGAGAGTATTTTTCCGCATGTAAGTCAGCAATAACATAGTACTCTAGGCAGGTGATTTCCTAAGCCACTGATGATTGAGTCTAGAGAGAAAACACGGAGATCCTTCTTTCTGGAACATAGGGAGGTAGCTGTGGGTAATATTTCTGGCTCAAGGATTCTTAAAGGTCATGTCAACAAATGTTTAGGTATGTATTGCTTCAGCTTTCCACCACCAACAATGAATGTAAATCTGTACTCCCTGCATGGGTTTCAGATCCACAGGGCCGGCCTCAGCTGAGAACCCAGAGAGCGGGGGTACCTGCAAGGGAAGTGTGAAGTGCGGAGATGAGCTTTGCCTCTCCCTGTCAGAGCAGTTTCTCACTGAGCCAAGATCCTGTCATCTGTGCCATTATGTGTAGGAGAAGAGGCAACGATTCTGTAAAAAGGGGCTATTTTGAACTATGCCTACAAAAATGAATATTTTCCAAATAAGTAGATCTCCAACAAATGCAAAAAAAAAAGTGAATAATGAGACTGATTCTAGAATAGATACTGAGAGAGAGCTAAAAGAAAATGAGAAAAGTCTGGATCCTGCTGGGGAGGCCCTTCTGCAGATAAAGCAGGAGAGCCAGAGCATTTCCCCCCAGCCTCTGAGCAGTGGTTTCCATGACCTCTGCTGTCCCTTAGGAGTATAAATCACACCCAGAAGGAGGCAATCATAAGGTTGCTAACTGTAGCTACTACTAGTACTACATTTTCCAGTTAGCTTGAATAACAAACAAAAAACAGTATGGTGTAGGAAGACTTGGACTAATTGGTGTCCCTTAGCTCTTGACACAATCAAAATCTTGAAATTAGCTGAAAGTCCACTTCATGAAACACACTTTTCTTGGTGAGACTGAAACTACAATTGTCTTCCATTTCTCCAAATTCCAAACTCACTTAGTGCAATAGTCTAATATCATATCATCTTTCCACCAGGATACAGACACCCAGCTAAAAGATATTTCCACTTTCAGTGAAAGAAGCTTCGAAACCAAAGCATTCTAAAGCAAAGGGTCAGGTCTGGCCCATGGACACCTGGGAGATTCCTTAGAATCTTTTGAGATGGGAAAGTCAGAAGATCAAAACTATCTTCATAATAATATTAAGAAGTTATTTGCCTTTTCATTGTGTTGACTATGCACTGATGTCACAAAAGCAATTGTGGGTAAAACTGCTGCAACCCTAGCAGGAATCAAGTCAGTGGTACCAAGCTGTGTTAGCAGCCATGGTATTTGTTCCCCATCAGATGGTTACAGAAGTAAATAAATAAATACAAATAAATGCTAGCTTCACTAAGAATTTCCTTGAGCAATCAGTAACAATTTCATTAAATCCTGACCCGATACATATCTTTTTGATATTTTGGGTGATTAAATATGATGCACACATAAAGCATTATGCTGCTTACCAAAGTACAAAGTTTATCTCAAGTAAAAGCACTGGTGTGGTTGAGCTGTGAGCTGTTCTAGTCGATTATTTCATCTAAAACTATTTCTACTTGAAAGAACAATTGACAGACAACTATGGTTATTCTGATTTGGGCATGTGGTGATGAAAATGAATGAAATAAGCTTTTCACATCATGTAAAACAACTGACAGTATGTGTTTCCAACGAGAATATCTCAAGTGAATATTAGAATTTTGGGAAACTTGTAGCTCCACTGTGAGCTTCACAGCTTCTCAGTATTTAAAGACTTTTCTGATGAGATCAATGTTAATACTATTTGATATGTTTTTGGCTTAAAATGAAATGTGTCAATGTTTAGAAGAAATGATTAATGCATGATACTATAAAGTCATGCTTGGGTACATGATCCATTCAAAATACAGTGTAGACTAGTGGATCATGATATTACAGATGAGGAAGTTGATTTTTAGTGTTTTGGATTCCACATTTCAATTAGCCTATAAGAAATTATCACTTGTTGACTTTCAGTGTCATATCAAAGAGAGTATCTACAATTATCTGAAAAGATATTTAAATATTCTTTCCAAATATACATCTATATGAGACCAAATTTTCTTCAAATGCTTTACCCAGCTAATAGAGTACAACAGATTGAATGCAGTAAATATGAGAATCCAGTTGTTCCCCATTAAGTCAGTTATTAAACAGAAACGGAAAATGTAAAACATATCCTTCTTATTATTTTTTGTTTTAGAAAATAAAGTTAATTTTTCATTAAAAATGTCATTTATACCATATTTTTATTGGTTTTTATTTGTTATTATTTTAAATGGAATAATAAAGAAATGTTTTATAATTCTTTTAAGTTTTAATTTCTAATATGGTAACTTCCAATGGTTATAACACATATTTTTGTTGTTGTTGTTGTCTTCAATAACTTTAAGAGTGGGAAGAGATCCCAAAACCAAACAATTTGAGAATGACTGCATTAAGTCAAGGGACAATCAGTGCGTCTATTCCTTATTCCAAGAAAATCAAGAAAAGAGTTACCAAAATAGCAAAGAGCACTGCAGAGTATAAGAACCACTCTTGGTTGATATCTTCTAATTGGATAAACTGTGAAAGAGCTAGCCCATCTTTTAGTGGCCCCAAGAACAACAAACACTTGGAAGCCAAGTCATTGTGGGATAGAGAGGGGGGATAATTCTGCATAGCTACAGAGTGAGGCATCCTTCTTCTTAGGCTATAAAATCCATCATCTTTGACAGGAGCCAAAGACAAGGATGGTGATTTCTGGGGAAAGAAGTAAAGAGGGTTGTCAAATCAGGGATGACAAAGGCAAGAAACAATGCAGTCATGCAAACTAGTAAGAAGGGTGGGGGGCATCCCCCCCAAAAGAATGGGAAGAAAAACGAAGGAAAGACAAAACACTAGCATTTGGGGACCACCTGTTAGGTGTAGAATATCAGCTCTACCCTTTGCATGTACATAAAGGGCAAACCAAAAGGTAGGTGCTGTTAACACACCTGCAATAACCAAACATCTTCCCAGGGTTATCTTCTTCATAAACTCTTCTTGGAATTCCTAGACAGGAGTTCTACTAAACTTCTCTGAACTCTTAACAGAGTGAAGGGAATTAAATGGAATAATGTCTGTACAGCATTCATATGTTTACTCATCTTTATTTTCTTAAATATATAGCCATTTATGAAATGCCGTTATATTTTTCCTTTGACATTTTGACATATGTTAGGTAGCATTATTATAATTTCAAATTATGGATCTACTTATTGAGGGTATATGCAGAGAATGTTAACTTTGCAGAAGCCATAGCAAGCAAAACAAAAAAATGTATAAAATGCAGAACAAAATGAGGTATGTCACAAGGGAACAGCACAAATATGAATACCTTGTATGAAGGATCATCTCTGCAGCATTAAACATCTCAGCATCCACTTTTGGGAATTCATAGTTGGGTGTGAATGGGATGGATTCCCGAGTGTCTGGTATTAAGGACTTTGAACTGTTCTATGCATGCACAGTGACTTACAATCAAGTAATATAAATATAGGTTATTCTTCTTGCCTGAAGGTTTTAATAGTCCACCACCCCTATACTTGCATCCAGAATTGTTCCAGGAGTAGGAGGGCAAATTTGCCTAGAGCGATCCGTGTTTTCCTCTCTGCGCTGCTGATCACCAATAGCAGGGCTCTAAAAGCTGGTTGCTAGTGTCGAATGGTGTGCCTTCTGGCTATGGAACAAAGTTCCATTAAATGAGCAATGCAGGGATCAAACCTGCAAGTGGTTCCTTGCTTAGTTCTCAAGCTGACATAACTAAAATAAGCAGCCAGCATAATCAAAGAATCCTATGAAAAGCATGTTAGTGTATTAAAATCCAACAAAATGCCTGTTGGCAGAGGCCATCATGCTGCTCACTGTCAAGTAATTAAACAGGCATCAACATTAAGGATGTATTTTAGCTAATGTCAGAAGCGTTTTCTTATTAAAGTCTGCCTAATCACTATATCATGACTTCCCAAGAAAATAAAATTTAAAATTGCTGAAGACATTAAAAAAGTCTGTTTCATATGCCTAATTGTCTGAGGTGTGACTATATATGATGTCACGATTTAGGGAACAGAATCCCCACAATGATTATATGCAGCAAATTTCCTGGTGTAACTATGAAAGAGAAGTTTCCCAAACCTAGGGAAAAAGTGTTTATTAATACCTGTATTCAGAAGGCTGGGATCATTTCTGTGAGGTTTGCACATAAGTCCTAAGCACATTTTGCTGCTTTACCACAACCAAAGACTACTCAAAATTTTTATCTTTCATGTCCTTTAAGATTATGCAGTTTTCTTGGTTAAAGAAATGGTCCCTGCATGTGAAGTTTCTTAAGCTCAATTTCACTGCACCTGGAAAGCAAAATACATATTTCCAAAGCTTATATATTTCCCCAAGTAGCAAATAAATTCAGCACACTTAGTTTGCTGCTTAGCTCTGTATAACTGTTTGTTACGTTAAGAAACATAATAGACCATAAGTAAGTCCTATTACACTGTGTGCACTCTTCTAGTAATTTAGCAATAAGCTGCCTTGACTGAACCAGAAATGTCTAAATATCAATCATTCAGCAAGAATTTAACAAATCCCTACCATATGTGCATCATGCTTCTGGATTTACACGAGAACCAAAAGTATTAAATCTGCCCCTTGTGTCTTCAAGGAACTTATTGGGTATTATGAGAAGAAAAAAGGAAAATATAAGAATATTTTGGCACTCTAAATCATAGTAGTTTTTTACATATTTGTGAGTGTTTTTATACATGTTTCTACCAATTCTCCTCTCCCCCCAACCTTGTCCTCTATATTTAAATATTTAGCTAGGTATAAATGCTTATGATTTTCACCTTACATATGAGATGTGCCAGCATCAGGTAGAAGAAAAATAAATTTCTTCTAAGTCTTTTGATTGTCAAAAGACTAGCACTTGGGAGAATGCAAAAGATTCATACACAGACAAAAAGATTTTGTAAAAATATCACCAGTAAGAATAAGCCTCCACTGTTCCCCAACCCTCATCCATCCAGATTAGAATAGAATCCAGGAACTAGGACAGGAAGAGGGTGAAGGGAACTGACAAGGGAATATACTGACGTATCCCAGAGAAAGGGATCCTGTGCCCTGCATGAAAAAGAGCAAAATACTAGGAAGGCATGTGGGATCAGAAAGCAAGAGATCTCTACCTCACTTCTCAGATGAAGGCAAGGGAGACAGCAGGAATTCTTTTCAGATAAAGACATGGGAGAGGAATGACCTGCTACACAGAGGCAGACATAGCCTTCCACAGCCTCCCTGGGGTTTGTTCCCCTTTGTTGGTGTAGGAGCATAGAATGGTGGCCATGTGCCCAAGAGTGACAATAGAGACAGCAGAAAAAGGACTGGAACTGCAAGGGCCATGCTGATAAGATACCGATGCATCTCCACAGCACCCTAATTAGATGTAAAGGGTAGCGGAATATGCCACCAAAAACAGGACTGTAGGAGTTCAGGACGAATAACTCCAAAACATGCTGCTGTGTTATATTAATTATTTTGAGACATAGGCATTTGAAAAATAGCAAATGTAGTGAGAGGCTTTCCCTGAACTCCCCTTATTGCCTAAAGACAGATCCTCCAAAAGGAACTCAGTTGTCATAAATCTTCAACCCAAGAGTTTCATCTCTAGAAAGACTGACTCTTGTCACAGGACAGGCAGCAACAAGTCAACACCACACCCAGACAAACTTTGTCACAAACTATCATACCTCCCAGTTATTCTTCCAAAGGCCCATGCAATTTTCCTAAAACACATATACTCTCCCCTAAGAGGCCAGGCCTTTATCCTCCTTCCACTTTCCCTATGAAAATGGTATTTAAGCCTAAGTCTAAGCCACCTCAGTGAGTTGCCCATTTTTCCCTGGGTATCTCACACAGATACATAAGGTACACATGTTTATAAACTCTTGTTTGTTTTTCTCATGTTAATCTGTCTTTTATTACAGGAATCATAGGCAAGAACTCGGAAGGGTAGAAGTGAAATTATTTTTCCAATCCTACAGCTAAATTGCCAAGGACTCGATAGGGCAATGTACATAGGAACATGAAAAGCAAAGAAAGGAGGGGAAGTGGGATCACATTACATCACAGAGTAAAAAGAGTGGCCAGCTAGGGACAGAATATGTATGATGTAGAATAAAATGAAAATATTTGATTAGGTATAGTAAGGTTACATGAGTGTGAACTACTGCATTTTGCATGAACATACCAGGTCAGTACTGAAAAACTCAGTCTATGTTAGGAATCTCTTAAATATGATCATTTCCAACATTTATAAGCAATGTTAAAGATGGAGTTTTTTAAAACTAATTGGTACACCAGACTATTCATTTCACTCCCCCAAGTATCTGTGTGGATGAAGGTACAGAAAATAAACTGCAGAGCAAAACAGCATAATGGGCAAGGAGGGAGATGCTGGAGAAGGATCTTTCATCACCAGTACTACAAGAGAATGGCATTTACATGAAATTGATTTTCAGTGGTGAAATTATGCTTGTGATGTTCCACTGTAAATATTGACAGCATTAAAAAGAATGCCTAAAAGACAGGCTCTAAAATGTCACCAGAAAAAAAGCTGACCAGTATTTATGCTAAATTTCTCAAATTGCATCCACTTTTTACATAAGTAGTGAGGCCACATGAAAAAAGCAGACATTTCTCTAGAGCTATGAAGTAAAAGGAAATGAAGGTGCCTTACATTCTCTGTCATGTAGGAAAATACCCATTGCCTCTTGTCATAATGTTACAAGATGTTTCCCCTCTCTTCTTTGAGGACGATCAGATAGGAAAGTTGATGTCTTTTCAAGTTGGGTTTAGAAGATGAATAGACAAAATTAATCACCATAGAAATAAAGGACACTTACAAATATTAATGGATTCCTGGTATAGAATAGAGTGCTGATTGTTTGTGGGGTTTTTCCATTTAAGCTTAGAAACATGTTTATCTGTTTAATGAGGAATTAGACTGGCAACTTGATAGTGATAAGGAGGGGGAAAAAGCAGATTTTGCTGTTTCTCTATTAAGTGGTGGTAAAACAGAGGCTGAAAGGCACACTCTGAGGATTTGCATTCAGTTAAATTTCTGGAAGCTTCTAGTTTAGTCCTTTATCATTTTCTGCCATGACATCTAGCAGTTTTATTATGGGCTATCATTAGCAAGTGTGCCATCTAATTCAAGAAAATAATGGCTGCAGTCTTTTGATCTCCAATATATTTTTTAGAATTATATGCAATTATTCTATAAGAAGAAACCGAAGAATTATTCTGGAAATCATTTCAAGAATATTATTACTCACATAGTACATTTATTAAGTAATTTAGAGCAAAATATTTTATTGGCTTACTAATTATATTACAGAACATCATATTATTTTTTGAGCTTGTGCTAAAATATCTTTGGAATGAATCATAATTCTAGGCTTAATAGACATAGTTTTTGAAAAAAAGTTTTCTTAGAAATATTGCAATTAGTGCTTTGTATTGCTGCCGAATAATATGTTCTTTCTCCTGTTACTCTGTTACTTTAGAGTGCTTTGTGTAGAACCTTATCATAACTTTGAGTTTGACAATGACATTTCACATTCAAAAGACAAATTTTTTGAGAAATACCAAATGCAGTAATTCTGAAACTATTAAAGGAAATTAAATACCACCTGCTATGATCAATAATAAGCATGTTCATAAAGGTACAGTTGCCATCTTATAAGAAAGTTATGGATTTCAGTAAGAATCATAGTCATCCATTCATTTGGGGTCAGCCAAGTGGTAAAGTTATTTGAGTGTTTATGCCAAAGTGATAGGAGAGCTTATTAAAACAAAATTATGTGTAGGAAACAGCCATCTTCTTCAAATGCCCTGAGAAAATTTTTAAGCTACAAAACAGTTCAGTGTTCATTTACCATGTATCTGTTACACTGTAGCTTTCTACCAAGAAGATAGTAGATGAAATCAAGGAAAGCCAATCAAATAACTTGCTGGTCTCAAGGAGGGGTCAGCATAACCTCTCCAAGATCACCTGAGGCAGAACTGAATTTTGACCACAAGCCTCCTAACTCTGATCTTGGAACTTTGCATTATGATTCTTCTGATTTTCCTAGGAAAGGAAATGGTTGTTTTTTCATTTGTTTATATGTTTAATCATCTATTTGTTTGTAAGGATGACATGATTGTAGGCTGGGGGTGAATAAATTGGCTACTTCCTGGGAAAGGAGTTGAGAACATAGGTTGGGAACCCAGGGTGGCCTCATAAAAAGAACGTGAGCTGGAACCTAAAGCCCAAGGTTTAACCTGACTGATGGCTTGTTGTAAGGATCAATGAAAGTAAGGCCAGTATGAAATAGTAAAAAGTTCACTAGAAAGAGAATAGACATATGTGGGTTTTAGTTTTAATTAAGTCTGAATGACTAGATGTTTCTGGACAAATAATATAACCCCTAGATCCTGAACCTATAAAATAAAATAATTGGCCAAAATCATCATATATTACTTAAGCTGTTTTATATTTGTCCTATTTATGGGAAAAAATGATTTTAACTTTTCTTCATTTTTTTCATTAAATACTTCAGATATTTTGATTCATCCTTAGTCTAATCAAGATATTCTGCCTCCTAAATAATAAGCTCTCAATATACACTTGTTCAGAGATTATTCTTGAACAAATGCAAAGTGAAAGATTTCATATTATAAGGTGCAATTTTGTAATTAACAGTGAAATCAACAGTAATCAAAATGATTATTTATTCACCACTGTTTCTATATGATTATATCTCACAGGTCTGTAGAGATACAATATAACTATTCTCCCCAGACTCCATTCAGTCTTGAATTTCCTCTTGCTATCTATTCTGAACAACATTGCATTCTAAGACACAACCTGTTTGTGCCATTGGTAAAGTCAGTGACTCCCGGACTTTGTCAGCTTCTGAAAGGCAGGAAATGCACCTCTACAGATACCCCTTAAGCAATTAGCCACACACTAGCTTGCTTGAAAAGTAGGCAATTGGTGTGATTATTGAAGAGTTCATCTAATAGGATTCCTAAAATTACCAACTCAAACAAGGCCAAGAGTTTGATGTTCAAATAATTTGGTTACTAAATTATACTACCTAAAAATGTCTCCAACCCATTGCTACAAAATTATCTGCAAAGTGAATTGATGGGATTCACCTGTGGTGTGCCGGGAAAACAGAATGGTCCACTTGATCATAGCCAGCATGCCTCTACCTTATCTCATGCTCTGGGCTCAGCTACCAAGCTCCATTACTTAAACTTGACAAGGGTTCAGAGGGAAATACCACTATCAGGCTAGCAAAAATAATTCAGAGTTCATCATCCTGTTTGAATTGTTGACAGGATTGTAAGAAAACCAGGCTACCATAGACGCACCAAGAGACCAGAAAACTGGGTAACTAGAAATAGAAACTCTGCAGAGGTCATAGAGGAATCCTGACGACAATCTCTTCCCATTTCTCATATTCCCACAGATCAAGTCAACTGGTTAAATTTGAGTATAACATTTACCATTGGACCAGAACTCGAAGGTAACAAATCATGGCAAAGAGACACAAGGTTTGCGTACAATTGGTTGAGGATTAAGTTGGGAAGTAAAAGCCAAATCATTTTTTACTTTCCTTAATTTGGCCTTGCTACCTGTTTTTGTTTTAGACATAGGTTTTAAGCCAATTCTAAATAAGTGTTTGGATTCTAAGTCCAGGCTTGGGTCCCATCATAGATCACTGGGCATCTGTTTGGAAGTGCCTGACAGTCTAAAATTTGAGACCCTGAGAGAAAACTGTTTGTTTTTCCTGTAAGATACCCTTAATATGTTTTAACAACCTGGAACCATAAATGTAAGTGTATGTATGAAAGGTAGAGGAAGGAAATTTTAGCCCTGGAGCTGGGGCAGTGGACATGCAATTGAAACCCATAAAAGCATTCAGCATATATGCTCCTTCCCAAGTGGCAGGTGATTATAAATGTAATGATTTTAAGTGGCTTCTTTTAAAGCAATGGTGCTTTTAGCCAGTGTCTAATAAAAACTTGTTTGGAGGAGAGGGAGCCATCTCTGTTTGATTAGAGACAAAATAGTCAAGGTATTTCCATCCTCAGGAGAGCTGAGAAATTGAGTAATATACATGATTTACAGCACCACCCTGCCAGAAGGGCTAATATACAACCAGGTGCTTCATGTGGCCAATTCTGAATGTGGCCAAGGGTTCGAGGGATTGTGTTTGGAATGGGATGGACCTGGGAAACAAAGTCACAGAGACCAGGAAGATGAGAAGGCAGAACAGAAAGAGAGTAGAGAAGAGAGAAAAGGTGGGAAGGAGAGAGCAGGAGTGTCAGGCAGGCCTGAGGAGAAACAGCCCTGCCAAGGGGGAGGGCCAGAGCCACCAATTAGCAGCACACCCTCCCAGTTTAACACAGCTCTTTTCATGTTCCTAGTTTCCTCTAAAATCCCTGCACTATCTGCTAAGTGCAAATTATTTTCCTGCTTGTCAACTCTTCCTTTATTATTTTAAGGGTCTAATGAAATGAAAATTATAGGGAACAAAAAGATTCATAATAATGTTATTTCAGGAATACAGACAACAGCTACCCACCCCCTCAGGGCTGATCCAGCCAGCACTCTGCCTTGCCAGCCTTGTTTTAAGTCATTTTAGAACAAATACAGCTCAGAAATTCTATGGGCAATATAGAATATTTTGTCCTGAGAAGCATGGAGTGTTAAGAAGTTGGAAATGAAATCAGCTAATTTATATGCCTTATTTTGCACCAGAAGAAACTGAGTCCCCAAAGCCATTTAATGAGTTGTCCTAAGTCATGTAGAAGTCTGGTGATAAAAATAGGGTAATGCCCCATTTTCTTGCTACAGTATTAAAGATGGTCTCTATGCACACTTATATGAATATCTGTGGTCAGTATGTTGCCAGGCAGCTGTGTCTAGGAAGTCTCTCCCTGTGCACCAGGTAAAACTTCAGTCCAGATGGGGGATGGTTCTTGACTCTGAACAAGAAAGAATTCTCAAGCAGGTAGAGAGTACAGGTAAAGAAGGAATTCATTGGAGTGAAAGTAGTAATGAATGGCAGGGGCCTTGCAGGCAGCTGAGGGCAGGAAAGTGCAGAGGGAAGGAGTGGGAGCTTATTGAACTTCTTGGCAAGGGAAGTCTCCCTTGACAGCTCTTGAAGCCAGGGTCACCTGGCATCTCATGTCTGCTTAGATCTGCACAGCGTGGGCACTAGCCCCTACCACCCCAGGATTTGGGGGAGCTGCAGAGCATGGGATGGAGTGAGATTATGTTCTGAGAACGTCCCAAAGAAGGGAGATTTTCAGGCAGGCTCCTGTAGCTGCAGTTCTCTCCAGGTCACCCAGATGATGGGGACTTGCAGGTCCAAGTCTGAGCTCTCCACAGCCCCTCCCTACTCATCAGGAGTAAAGCTGAGACTAAGTGAAGACTTAGAAACAGAATGAAATAGCAAAGAAACAGACACTTGACACTGGAAAAGCACAGAGACAAAACACAATTAAGTGGAACAGTGAGAAAGCTTTATTTAAAGTAACACACTCAAAGAGAGAAAAAGTGTGGGTGTCCTTAGAGAGGAAACAGACTGAAATGTTGGGGGGGATCCCTCTTTTAAGGACTTTTTAAAGGGCCAGGGGATATAAACTTGTAAAGTGGTCTCAAAATGCTTATCTGCAGGGACAGACATTAAGTCTCTTCTCTTATCAGTTCTCCAGGTAATTCTGCAAAATTAAATTAACACAAGAAATTGGTCAGTTCCTCTCCAGGATAGCAGCTTCCCTCTGGGAACATATCAATCAAGGCTGCATGTCCTGCCCCCAAGGTGGTCTGAGTTATTGTCTGTTTGCTAAAGAATATGTTATGACTCTTACTTCCTAACTTCCTGGCTTTTAAAATGGAATCTTAGCCTTAAGATGGAATCCCTCCTGTTATACTGTTTATATCTCAGCTTGTTTGGAAAATTAATCATGATGCTTGTCTTGGGTCCCTGCCCTGTATCAAGTAAGCTACCCGTTTTTTTTCTTATTCACACAATAAAAAATGCTTTAAAAAATCTGTTATATTTTTTCCTCATCCATTCCTCTTTAATCTCCTAAGACTAATTGAGAAAGAATAGTTTATAAACAAGTCTTAGAAATGTGATTTCTTTAATGTGTATAGTCCTATAATGCAATGTGTATTAAAATTCAGCTACCCTGAGTCAAGTCGATACACTTTTCTGGTTCTTTCTATATTAATTAATAGGTTGAACCGTCAAGAGATTTCTTAAATGAAATAAGCAAATGACCAGGTAAGAGCTGAAAAATGTGTTTGAAACTTTGAATACAATTATCTATTTCTTGTTTCATAAATTTTGCAATATTCAGTGAGAATGGAGTCCACTTAGAAAGTTTTAAATGAAAACCTGAAAGAGTAAATACAAGTTAAAAGGGTGACATTAATATATCATACCAGCATGAAGAAGAAAGTATGACAAAGTCTAGTAATCATTAGTCCTTGGGCTGAGAAAAAAATATATAACTTCTCTGTCATTAATGACAGCAAAAATAGTGTAGTTTTCAGAAAAATGTCCACCAATGAAATGCATACTCTGTAGGTTAACAGGAAAATATAAAGCATAGAAACTTACTGCCATCTTGTGGAATGTTTGTTATTATGTTCTGAAGTACCTTTTCTCCTTTATTTTTTGAAATACCATTTTCTATTACTATTCATTAGAAAATGACTCAAGAGTTCCCCAGCAACTCACCAGAACTAATATCTATCTACAAAACAAGACATGAGAAAACTCATGCATTTCACATCATGGAGATTTGTGATTCGTATAGTTGAAGGTTTGATGTTTTCTTCACAACCTCTTCCTTATCTACGTTTTCTGTTAAGTATATTTAGCATTTAATTTAGGATATTTTACGTGTCAAGGATTCAGAATGGAAGAGAGGAAGTATTAGCAGAGTGTTAAGTGGAAAAAAAAAAGCAAGAACCCATTCTATTCTGAGAAGTTTAGGGCAGTGGAGGGTCCAGAGCATTGCTGCAGGGCAGGTACCTACTAGCAGAGCTTGGTCCTGTGATTGGCACCACCGGGCAGCTTTTAGAAATGCAAAAACTTGGGCCCCATCCAGACCGATTGAATCAGATCCTGCATTTTGATGAGATCCACAACTGATTCACCTGCACAGTAAAATTTGAGAAGCACTGGCATAGGCCACCAATTCACTCCCTCTACTTACAGCTGAATATGAATGCTGCACACACAAGCACTTGTGTACTAAGGTTGCTGGGAATTGTGAGAAAAGACAAGCATCAAAACAGCTGGATTCAAGTCCACATTATTAAATTTTGTGCATCTGAGTTCAAGTTCCCACAACTGAGTTTTTGTGGGCCTGTGACTTTTTTATACATTATGTGGAAGAAAGTGTTCACAAGATGGTTCTAATGTCCCCTTTCATTCTAAAATTCTTTGATTTTATTACGTATGTGTCAGTTATTCACTTAGTTAAATGGCCATGCATCATTTATTCATGCATCGGAAAATTGATTGCTTGTCTCAATAATTCTGATCTCCACCTGGTTACTTTTTAAATTCATAGCTTTCAAACTGCTTTGTACAGGCAGAAATGTTTCGTCTAGTAAGCAAGGTATTTTTTTTAATAGTTTATTTTGGTTTCAATAATCTACAATTACACATGCAATATTATGGTGATTAAACTACCGCCTTCATCAGGTCCCCCCCACCAACCCCATTACAGTCACTGTCCTGCAGTGTAGTGAGATGCTATAGAGTCACTACTTGTCTTCTCTGAGTTGTACAGCCCTCCCCGTGCCCCCCCAACATTACATCTGCTCACCGTGATGCCCCTTTTTCTCCCTTGTCCTTCCCTTCCCACCCATCCTCCCCAGTCCCTTTCCCTTTGGTAACTATTAGTCCGTTCTTGGGTTCTGTGAGTCTGCTGTTGTTTTGTTCCTTCAGTTTTTTTCTTTGTTCTTATACTCCACATATAAGGGAAATCATTTGGAACTTGTCTTTTATGGCTTGGCTTATTTCACTGAGCATAATACCCTCTAGCTCCATCCATGTTGTTGCAAATGGTAGGATTTGTTTTCTTCTTATGGCTGAATAATATTCCATTGTGTATATGTACCACTTCTTCTTTATCCATTCATCTACTGATGGACACTTAGGTTGCTTCCATTTCTTGACTATTGTAAATAGTGCTGCGATAAACATAGGGGTACATATGTCTTTTCCAAACTGCGCTGCTGCATTCTTAGAGTAAATTCCTAGGAGTGGAATTCCTGGGTCAAATGGTATTTCTATTTTGAGTTTTTTGAGGAACCTCCATACTGCTTTCCACAATGGTTGAACTAATTTGCAGTCCCACCAGCAGTGTCGGAGGGGTCCCTTTTCTCCACATCCTCGCCAACACTTGTTGTTGTTTGTGTTTTGGATGTTGGTCATCCTCACTGGTGTGAGGTGATATCTCATTGTGGTTTTAATCTGCATTACTCTGATGATTAGTGATGTGGAGCATCTTTTCATGTGCCTGTTGGCCACCTGAGTTTCTTCTTTGGAGAAGTGTCATGCCCTCTGCCCATTTCTTTTTTTTTTCTTTATTTTTTATTTTATTTTTTTAAGTTTCTTTTGATATCATTAATCTACAATTAAATGAGTAATATTATGGGGATTACACTGCCCCCTTCATCAGGTGCCCCCCCCCAACCCCATTACAGTCACTGTCCATCAGCGTAGCAAGATGCCACAGAGTCACTACTTGTCCTCTCTGGGTTATACAGCCCACCCCGTGCCCCCCAACATTACATCTGCTAATCGTAATGCCCCTTTTTCCCTCTTATCCCTCCCTTCCCGCCCATTTTCCCCAGTCCCTTTCCCTTTGGTAACTATTAGTCCGTTCTTCAGTTCTGTGAGTCTCCTGCTGTTTTTTTCCTTCAGTTTTTTTCTCAGTTCTTATACTCCACATATGAGTGAAATCATTTGGTACTTGTCTTTTTCAGCTTGGCTATTTCACTGAGCATAATACCCTCTAGCTCCATCCATGTTGTTGCAAATGGTAGGATTTGTTTTCTTCTTATGGATGAATAATATTCCATTGTGTATATGTACCACATCTTCTTTATCCATTCATCTACTGATGGACACTTAGGTTGCTTCCATTTCTTGGCTATTGTAAATAGTGCTGTGATAAACATAGGGGTGCATATGTCTTTTTCAAACTGGGCTGCTGCATTCTTAGGGTAAATTCCTAGGAGTGGAATTCCTGGGTCAAATGGGATTTCTATTTTGAGTTTTTTGAGGAACCTCCATACTGCTTTCCACAATGGTTGAACTAATTTGCATTCCCACCAGCAGTGTAGGAGGGTTCCCTTTTCTCCACATCCTCACCAACATTTGTTGTTGTTTGTGTTTTGGATGTTGGCCATCCTCACTGGTGTGAGGTGATATCTCATTGTGGTTTTAATCTGCATTTCTCTGATGATTAGTGATGTGGGGCACCTTTTCATGTGCCTGTTGGCCATCTGAATTTCTTCTTTGGAGAAGTGTCTATTCATGTCCTCTGCCCATTTCTTAATTGGATTATTTGCTTTTTGTTTGTTGAGGTGAGTGAGTTCTTTATATATTTTGGATGTCAACCCCTTATCGGATACGTCACTTATGAATATATTCTCCCATACTGTAGGAAGTCTTTTTGTTCTACTGATGATGTCCTTTACCAAACAGAAGCTTTCCAGCTTGATATAGTCCCACTTGTTCATTTTTGCTTTTGTTTCTCTTGCCCGGGGAGATATGTTCATAAAGAAGTCACTCATGTTTATGTCTAAGAAATTTTTGCCTATGTTTTTTTCTAAGAGTTTTATGGTTTCATGACTTCCATTCAGATCTTTGATCCATTCTGAGTTGACTTCTGTGTATGGGGTTAGACAGTAGTCCAGTTTCATTCTCTTACATGTAGCTCTCCAGTTTTTCCAGCAGCAGCTGCTGAAGAGGCTGTCATCTCCCCATTGTACATCCAAGGCTCCTTGATTAAATATTAGTTGACTGTATATGTTTGGGTTAATGTTTGGATTTTCTATTCTGTTCCACTGGTCTGTGGGTCTGTTTTTGTGCCAATACGAAATTGTCTCGATTACTGTGGCTTTGTAGTAGAGCTTGAAGTCAGGGAGCATAATTCCCCCTGTTTTATTCCTCCTTCTCAGGATTGCTTTGGCTATTCAGGGTCTTTTGTGGTGCCATATGAATTTTAGAATTATTTGTTCAAGTTCATTGAAGAAAGCTGTTGGTATTTTGATAGGGGTTGCGTTGAATCTGTAGATTGCTTTGGGTAATATAGCCATTTTGACAATATTTATTCTTCCGAGCCAAGAGCATGGAATGCATTTCCATTTGTTAGTTTCCTCTTTAATTTCTCTTAGGAATGTCTTGTAGTTTTCAGAGTACAGGTCTTTCACTTCCTTCATTAGGTTTATTCCTAGGTATTTTATTCTTTTTGATGCAATTGTGAATGGAATTCTTTTTCTGATTTCTCTTTCTGTTAGTTCATCATTAGTGTATAGGAAAGCAACAGATTTCTGTGTGTTAATTATGTATCCTGCAACTTTGCTGAATTCAGATATTAGTTCTAGAAGTTTTGGAATGGAATCTTTAGGGTTTTTTATGTACAATATCATGTCATCTGCAAATAGTGACAATTTGACTTCTTCTTTACCAATCTGGATGCCTTGTATGTCTTTGTTTTGTCTGATTGCTGTGGCTAGGACCTCCAGTACTATGTTGAATAACAGTGGAGAGAGTGGGCATCCCTGTCTTGTTCCCAATCTTAGATGAAAAGCTTTCAGCTTCTCGCTGTTAAGTATGATGTTAGCTGTGGGTTTGTCATATATGGCCTTTATGATGTTGAGGTACTTGCCCTCTATACCCATTTTGTTTGAGCGTTTTAATCATGAATGGATGCTGTATTTTGTCAAATGCTTTTTCAGCCTCTATGGAGTTGTTCATGTGGTTTTTGTTCTTCTTTTTGTTGATATGGTAGATGATGTTGATGAATTTTCGAATGCTGTACCATCCTTGCATACCTGGGATGAATCCCACTTGATCATAGTGTATGATCCTCTTGATGTATTTTTGAATTCGGTTTGCTAATATTTTGTTAAGTATTTTTGCATCTATGTTCACCAGGGATATTGGTCTGTAGTTTTCTTTTTTTGTGGTGCCTTTGCCAGGTTTTGGTATTAGAGTGATGCTGGCTTCATAGAATGAGTTTGAAAGTATTCCCTCCTCTTCTATTTTTTGGAAAACTTTAAGGAGAATGGGTGTTATTTCTTCTCTATATGTCTGGTAGAATTCAGAGGTGAATCCATCTGGTCCGGGGGTTTTGTTCTTGGGTAGGTTTTAGATTACTCCTTCAGTTTTGTTGCTGGTGATTGGTCTGTTTAGTTTTTCTGTTTCTTGTTTGGTCAGTTTTGGAAGGTTGTATTTTTCTAAGAAGTTGTCCATTTCTCCTAGGTTTTCCAGCTTGTTAGCATATAGATTGTCATAATATTCTCTTATAATTCTTTTTATTTCTGTGGAATCCGTCGTGATTTTTCCTTTCTCATTTCTGATTGTGTTTATGTGTGTAGATTCTCTTTTTCCCTTAATAAGTCTGGCTAGGGGTTTATCTATTTTGTTTATTTTTTCAAAGAACCAGCTCTTGGTTTCATTGATTTTTTTTCTATTGTTTTATTCTTCTCAATTTTATTTATTTCTTCTCTGATCTTTATTATGTCCCTCCTTCTGGTGACTTTGGGCCTCATTTGTTCTTCTTTTTCCAATTTCAGTAATTGTGTCTTTGGACTATTCATTTGGGATTCTTCTTCCTTTGTTAGATAGGCCTGGATTGCAATATAGTTTCCTCTTAGAACAGCCTTTGCTGCGTCCCATAGAAGTTGTGGCTTTGTGTTGTTGGTGTCATTAGTCTCCATATATTCTTTGATTTCTGTTTTGATTTGGTCATTAACCCATTGATTAATTAGGAGAATGTTGTTAAGTCCCCATGTATTTGTTAGCCTTTTTCTTTTCTTTCTAAAATTTATTTCTAGTTTTATACCTTTATGATCTGAGAAGTTGGTTGGTAGAATTTCAGTATTTTTGAATTTACTGAGGTTTTTATTGTGGCCTAGTATGTGGTCTATTCTGGAAAATGTTCCATGTGCACTTGAAAAGAATGTGTATCCTGTTGCTTTTGGGTGTAGAGCTCTGTAGATGTCTGTTAGGTCCATCTGTTCTAGTGTGTTGTTCAGTGCCTCTGTGTCTTTACTTATTTTCTGTCTGGTTGATCTGTCCTTTGGAGTGAGTGGTGTGTTGAAGTCACCTAAGATGAATGCATTGCTGTCTATTTCCTCCTTTAATTCTGTTAGTATTTGTTTCACATATGCCAGCACTCCTGTGTTGGGTGCATATATATTTATAATGGTTATATCCTCTTGTTCCATTGACCCCTTTATCATTATGTAATGTCCTTCTTTATCTCTTGCTACTTTCTTCGTTTTGAAGTCTTTTTTCTCTGATACAAGTACTGCAACACCTGCTTTTTTCTCTTTGTTGTTTGCATGAAATATCTTTTTCCATACCTTCATTTTTAGTCTGTGTATATCTTTGGATTTGAGGTGAGTCTCTTGTAAGCAGCATACAGATGGGTCTTGCTTTTTTATCCATTCTGTTACTCTGTGTCTTTTGATTGGTGCATTCAGTCCATTTCCATTTAGGGTGATTATTGATAGATATGTACTTATTGCCATTGCTGGCTTTAGATTCGTGGTTACCTAGGGTTCAAGGGTTGCTTCTTTACTATCTAACAATCTAACTTAACTTTCTTGCTAAGTTGTCATAAACACAGTCTGATGTTTCTTTATTTCCCTCCCTTCCTATTCTTCCTCCTCCATTCTTTATATATTAGGTGTTTTATTCTTTGCCTTTTGTTAGTATTTAGATGGTCTGCTTTCTTTGGTATGATTTTATTTTCTCTGGTAACAGTTTTTTAGCCTTAGGAGTGCTTCCCTCTAGAGCAGTTCTTTTATGATGTCCTGTAGAGGTGGTTTATGGGAGGTAAATTCTCTCAGCTTTTGCTTGTCTGGAAATTGTTTAATCCCTCCATCATATTTAAATGATAATCGTACTGGATACAGTATTCTTGGTTTGAGGCCCTTCTGTTTCATTACATTAAATATATCATGCCATTCTCTTCTGGCCTTTAAGGTTTCTGTTGAGAAGTCTGATGATAGTCTGATGGGTTTTCCTTTGTAGGTGATCTTTTTTCTTTCTCTAGCTGCCTTTAATACTCTGTCCTTTTCTATGATCTTTGCCATTTTAATTATTATGTGTCTTGATGTTGTCTTCCTTGGGTTCCTTGTGTTAAGAGATCTGTGGGCTTCTGTGGACTGCGAGACTATTTCCTTCCCTAGCACCGGTAAGTTTTCAGCAATTATTTCTTCAAAGACACTTTCTATCCCTTTTTCTCTCTCTTCTTCCTCTGGTACTCCTATAATGCGAATATTGTTCCATTTGGATTGGTCACACAGTTCTCTTAATATTCTTTCATTCCTAGAGATCCTTTTATATCTCTTGCCTCAGCTGCTCTGTATTCCTGTTCTCTGATTTCTATTCCATTATCAGTCTCTTGCATCTTGTCACGTCTGCTGCTAAGCCCGTCGATGGCTTGTCTCATTTCTGCATTGTCTTTCCTGACTTCCCTCACTTCCTCCCTAAGCTCTTGCATATTTCTCTGTAGATCCATCAGCATGGTTATGACTTTTATTCTGAATTCTTTTTCAGGAAGATTGTGCATTTCCATCCCTTCAGGTTCCCTCTCACGTGTTGTCTGGGTCTGGGTTATCTTTGTACCGTATTCCTCTGTCTTTTCATGGCGATAGAAGTGGTTGCTCATAGGTGCCCCGTATGTCAGCTGGGCTCTTTAAGACTTTAAGAGTTTAAAAAAACAAGAAAAAACAAACAAAAAAAAGAGAAGGAAGAGAAGAAAAGAGAAAAAAAGAAAGAACAGAAAAGAAAAGAAAGGGGGGGAAAGAACCGCCCACCCAGAGTGGATTCTGTAAGGATGCTGTAGGTGGCGCTGTTGCTCCACTATTTTATGGCCGGGGTGGAACGAATGGGAGGCTGTTGTTCTCTATGTAAAGTTTCAGTGTGACTACCTTTTCCCAGTCGCCAGCCAGCGGGTCCGAAATTCCTCAGGACTCCTGGGCCGCTGGGCTGAGCATGCCCAATGAGATAGGCACAATGAAGGCTCATCAATGGTTTGGTGCCATGTTGTTCTAAATCTCGTATCTTTAAAACAAACTTGGGAATGTAAATTTCATTGTATTATACATTGTATTTTGTAGGACTTTCCTGAGGCCACTCCGTCTACCCAGACTTCCCTGAAGCTAATAGAATCCCAGCCCCTAAATGCTAACAATATCCCAAATCTGGATCTAGCTCCTCGACCTCCAGGGAAAGCGACAACCGTGTCTAAGAGCTTGTCTATGACGATCAGTCGAGGAGGTGACTGCTTCTAATGAATAAGGAGGAGGAGGAGGAGGATCGGAGACACTAAGGACTGTGATCTTAGGTAAAGGTCCTGAACAGAGCTAGAGAAGTCCTCTTCTTCAGGCATGTGAATAGGAGGCTTGCAGTCAAGTATAAGAGTGAGAATATAAAGGATCAACACAGTTGGGAAATTTCTCCCTACCCTAACTGTGCTCAAAAGCAGCCTCTCCCAATGTTTACAATAAAGTATCATATGACTATGCAGTGTTATCACACAAGAAAACCAGATAATTGGGTGTTTGAGAATGAAATTATGAGAAAGCATTACAAAAGAGACATAGTACAGATAAAGTCTGGATTATAGAAACAATAATGTAGGAAAATCCACTGATCCAAAAGACTACATAGCTCCTATCATGCTGCAAGCACATCATTGGTTCATCCATCCATCCAAGAAATGTTTAGTGAGCATCAACCATTGCTAGACTCCATTCTCAGCACTTGGAAATACAATGAACAAGACAGAATACATAGTCCTAAGGCATGCATGTTCTCGTAAAGGAGACAGAGAAAAACATATATGAGTATGTGCTACGAATGTAGATTGTGACAGGACTGTTGAGGTAAAATGAATCAGGATAAGGGTTAGACAGAATGTGAACCAGTGACTGTGGTAAGTAGTAGCTCTTCTACATGGGAGTTCTGGAGGGTTTCTCTGAATGACACAATGGAGCAAATCCAGTGGCTTTCTGGAGCAAGATGGTCTCATGAAGCAATAATAATGAGGGAGAGCCTTGGAGAGAGGGACAGGCTTGGGATGCTCAAGGAACAGGAACAAACCAGAGTGGACAAAGAGAGAGGAGCTGAATGAGACAGATGGGCAGCACAGCCCAAATGAGACATTTGGATATATATTTTTTAAGTGCATAACTGGAAACCATGGGATGGTGTGGGGCAAGAGAGTGGGCAGTGGCATGATCTGACATTTGTTTTTAAAAGAATCTCCATCTCCTGTCTGGGAAACAGACTATATTTCAGAAGGAATGGAAGCAGAGGTACCAGGTATGCTCCTATTATAGTAACCCTGGAAGGATATGATGGTGGATCAGAGTAGAGGGAGAGTGGAAATAATGGCATTTGGATTATGGATTATGATTTAAATTTCTCAGGACCTGGAAGGCTGACAGAGTCATTATACATTAAAAATTGCTATAACAGTGATGTCAAATTATATGCCACAATTACCTTGGTGCTTTGAAATAATATTTACCCTAGTGCTGGGTTCCCAAACTTGCCTGATAATAAGAATCACAAGGGACTTATTAAACACCCTGTCTGAGCTGACTCTTTAACTGTGGTAGGATCTTGAAATTTGTTGGATAGTCTAACGATTGGCAAGTTGTAGGCCACTGGCTTTCATATCTGAAGTTCTTCATTCTCCACACTGATATAGATAACTATCTCTTCTCCCAGTGAAATTTTAGTCCTCCTGACTAAGAGTATTGAGGATATAGCTAAAGACATTGCTTCTAATTCTGGATGCAGTCCAGAATCACACAAAGGCTCAATAAAAATGTTTTTCGGTCAGCAAACCAGAGGTGAGCATGCAGTTTCACTTCTGTAGATTTCTTCCATTTCCATTTGCTACTGTAGCAGTTCAGATTCTTATTATTTGTACTTATTTTTTTAAAATTCTACCATGAATTTTGTTGCCAGCTCAACCTTAATAGTACCCTGTATTGAAAATACTTCTCCCCTGCTTAGAAACTTTCCATGGATCATGTTTTTAGAAATCTCTAAAACTTCAGTTTGATGTTAAACAAAACCTGTGAACTGGGCTCTGCATAAATTTGTAGTCTTCTCTGTTCTTATTCCCTTAAGAATCCTGTTCTGACCTTTCTGCCAACCATAACAAGGACTTTACATGTTTTGTTGTTTTCTTACATCATTCTCTCCTTCTTTCTGGAATTCTGCCTGTCAAAACTGCCCCCTCCCTCAAGTCACTGGGCCACTGAATCCCATTAGCTATCTCTGAGTACTTCAGCCAGCAGTGATTTCTCCTTTACCTCAACCCCATTTCTATGACTTGTAAGCCCTCTGTTGTGGCTGTGCACTGAATTTGCATTGCTAACTGAGGAAAAGTACTTATCTTTCCAGAAAGGTCTATCACATATAATATATATCACCCAACTTGTTTGACACAGACCAGGCACCTGAGTTCTCCATGGTGTTATCAGCAACCAGAAGGAGCCATCTGAAGTGAACCCCTAGAATGTTCCAGTAGCTCTCATCACATATGGAATCCCTCCCTGGCCTGGTGTGAAGGCTGCATCAGGACTTGGACCCTGCCTACCTCTGCAGCCTCATCTACTTTTTACTCATCTCCTCCAACTTGATGCTTCAGCAAAACAAAACTACTTTTATTTCCCTCATCACAACAGATGGGGTCTTTTATTCATGCTTCTGCTTGTACAGTTCTTTCTGATGAAATTCCTTTCACCTATCTTTATCCTACTAACTCCTTTTCATCTACAGGACTCAATTCAGCAGCCACGTTCTCCAGGAAGGCCCCTGTAGAGAAAGTGAAGGTTCCTATGGCCAGGATTCTCCCCTGGCTCTGTTTGGCATGCTCGCTACACATTTATGGGCAATACATTGTTACTGACTCTATATAAAGAGCTCCACCCAGTGCTCTGGGCGTCACTGTGGCATGGCTGCAAGGCTGCAGGAGAGCAGAGCAGAGGCTGGAGTGGTGGCAGTGCCAAGGACAGAGACTGAGACGGCTGTGAGGGCAGAGAGACCCAGAGGCAGAGACCAGCTTGCTGCAGGCAGACTTGCTCTGAGTGGACGGGATTCTAGTGATTGAGCTGCCACCACGGGAATAAAGTTGGGTATAAACACTTTCATCCCAAGAATGTTCCATTGTCATTTTTTGGTCTCACTGAATCCATGGTGAACTTGCCTGGGGCTTAAACCCATTGGCAAGACAGCACCCTCACCACCAATTCCACCCTTCACACTACCAGATTAGAAGACCCCTCTCTTTCTCATGTAATTTGAGAACTGTGTATAGCAATTCTCTATTAATTTCCCTTTTGTGGGGAAAATGAAAGTTCCTATGGCCAGGATCCTCACCTGAACCTAAACTACTTGATAATGTAATTGGCCTACTGCTAAGGTAAATGCTCCCACACCCATAGGCAATAAGCTATTATTGACTGAGTCACTATATAAAGAGCTCTTCCCAGTGCTCCAGGAGGAGGCAGGCTTGGAGGTGGATTACACACCCGTGGACTGCTGGATGCACACATGATTCTAGTGCTTGACCTACTGCCAGGAGAATATAGTCGGGTATAAACCCTTTTACCCCAAGAATGTTCCATTATCATTCCTCGGTCTTACTGAATCCATACTGAACTTGCCCAGGGTTGAAACCCTCAGGCAAGACACCTGTCATAAACTGTAAGGTTTTTAAAGTGAAGAAATCTCTCTTTTTAAAGAATTTCCAGGATCAAACATCTGGCTCTCAGTAAATAACTATGTCACTGCATAAATATGCATTCAGTGAAAATATGAATATGGAAGAACAAACATATTGATAATGTTTCCTGCATTTGTTTATGTCTTTCCTACTCCCCCCCACCCCCATGACTCTGATGTGCCACCAGGGTGCGATGCATAGCCTTAGACAAAATATAATTGGCATTAAGTAAAAAACAACTGAATCCCCTCTTCTTCTGTCTTGCCAATGGGTTTTAGCCCCGGGCAAGTTCACTATGGATTCAGTGTGGCCAAAGAAATTGACAGCAAAACATTCTTTGGGATGAAAGGGTTTATTACCCAGTTTGTTCTCCCAGCGGGGTTAGGTTGGTCGAGCACTAACGTCTCTGCCTCCGCCCAGAGCACTGGGCCAAGCTCTCTATATAGCGCAATGATAGCTTATTGCCTAAAGGTGTGGAAGCGGTAGCCTAGCAACAGGCCAGTTACATCATCAGGTGGTTTCAGTTCAGTGAGGATCCTGGCCATAGGAACCCCAACTTCCCCACACTTCACACTGATCACCAATTTGAATAAAAAGCAAAAATGTCTAAACTTTAAGGCTTAGTCAAAATTCAGGTTAAAAATTGAAGCAACTTTGTTAAAAATCCAGAAGTGAGAAGCCTTCCAAAACAAAGTAGTCTGGCTAGAATTGTCCCTGTGTTCTCTATGGATTGATCCAACTCACTGAAAAATTAATCCCATTTCCCCTGCCTTCAGCCTCAGTAGGGCACAGTCGCACTGATGTTCATCTCAGTTGATGGAGTGAAAAGCCTCATCCTTATTCAGTGTGAAGCAGCTGCCAAGAGAAATGGCCTTTGAGAGAGGTAATAAGTTCATGAGTATCACCTGTGTCGAGCAAAACAATATTTGATTTTTTTGAAAGTTTAAACCGATTGGAAAGAACATATGAATTAAGTATCTAGCTGTGGGTGAAAAGTTTTGCTGCAGGGTGATGGAGTGCGCCATCAAGGTGATATATTTCAAACATTGCCATCCTGTGACACAAGGGAATCATGGAGCAAATGGAACAGAGGAAATTATGACCCAGTGGCCAGAATGGATTTGTAGTACAGGAATGCCACAATATCATCTATTCTTACCTTGGAGAATAAGACTTAGGGCAAATAAAACAAATGCCAAACAACAGTTTTTCTCTGTATATGAACATACTTTGCAAAATAAGGCCATGGCTGGAAATTTGTGGTATATTTGGGAAACTATTCCCAAGAGAAAACTCATTGTGGCTTATAAACTATTAACCTAATGTTGAGTGTGTGTGTGTGTGTGTGTGTAAAAGTGTTTTTCTCTGCCATTCCACAAATGTCTTGCCTTTTCTCCTTATTTTCAAATTATAAATTTCTCCCTTTCTTCCTATGCTATTTTATTCAAAAGCTCCAGAGGAGGATCTCTCAGCTATTGTCAAACAGATGGCATATGCTCAGTTTAACAGAATTGCTACCAAGGGAAGCCATACAATCTCCAAGAATTATGAAGCCTTTCTCTCCGACTCATCAAGTTTTGACCTTTCAATAGAAGGTAGTGTTTACTTTAAAGTAGTATTATATGAGCAATTGGGAATGAGACATTGAGTTCTTTTACCTGAGAGAAAATGTAGAATGAAAATAGGCACTAGCAAAGCTGCCGATACATGTCAGGGGCTGTTGAGTAATTTACATATACCTATTAATTTACTTTTTATAACAACATTTTAAAATCCCATTTTATAGATGAAGAGAATGAAACATAGGGAAATCACACAGCTGAGTCACCCAGCTAATAAGTGACAGAGCCAGGATGGGAACCTAGGCAATATACTTTCCAGTCCTGATTTAGCCTCTTAAATATGTTATTGTTAAACTACAACAAATTTTGACAGGGTGAAGTAGGACTCATAGACTCTTAGGAAATTTCTAGCTTGAGGTGCTAATTTTTCTGGTACAAAGGGTCTAAAGAAAATGGTATATGATCATCTTTCTGGGATAATTATAAAGTAGTCCATCCTCTCAGCAAGTTATATGCTGCTTTTTTCTGTGTGTCCTTTCTGTTATATTATAAGAAGAGCAAAATCTGCAGTATTCTTTCAGCTGCACCTCTCATTTCAACACTAGTTCTATTTCCAATCTTAACTTGGGTTACACGCTCAGCTTTCCTCTGGGATATATTTAGCTTCATTCATAAACTTGAACCTTTTTTGCTATTGTCACCTCATTCTAAGCACAATACAGGCAATGCTTCTATGTAATTTTGTATTTTCTAGTTCAGAGTGGGTTAAGTCTTCACTTGTTCAGGTACCTGGAATAAAAAGTCCCCCCTTTTTTTTCAGCTCTGCTTCTTTTTTTTTTAATATAATTTATTTTATTATCATTAATTTACAATTACATGTGCAATATTACGATTATTACACTACCCCTTCATCAGGTCCCTCCCACCAACCCCATTACAGTCACTGTCCATCAGCGTAGTGAGATGCTATAGAATCACTACTTGTCTTCCCTGAGTTGTACTGCCCTCCCCGTGACCCCCCAACATTACATCTGCTAATCGTAATACCCCTTTATCCCTCTTATCCCTCCCTTCCCGCCCATTTTCCCCAGTCCCTTTCCCTTTGGTAACTATTAGTCCGTTCTTGGGTTCTGTGAGTCTGCTGCTATTTTGTTCCTTCAGTATTTTTTCTTTGTTCTTATACTCCACATGTGAGTGAAGTCATTTGATACTTGTCTTTTTCGGCTTGGCTTATTTCACTGAGCATTATACCCTCTAGCTCCATCCATGTTGTTGCAAATGGTAGGATTTGTTTTCTTCTTATGGCTGAATAATATTCCATTGTGTATATGTACCACTTCTTCTTTATCCATTCATCTACTGATGGACACTTAGGTTGCTTCCATTTCTTGGCTATTGTAAATAGTGCTGCAATAAACATAGGGGTGCATCTGTCCTTTTCAAATTGGGCTGCTGCATTCTTAGGGTAAATTCCTAGGAGTGGAATTCCTGGGTCAAATGGTATTTCTATATTGAGTTTTTGAGGAACCTCCATACTGCTTTCCACAATGGTTGAACTAATTTGCAGTCCCACCAGCAGTGTAGGAGGATTCCCTTTTCTCCACATCCTCGCCAACATTTGTTGTTGTTTGTGTTTTGGATGTTGGCCATCCTCACTGGTGTGAGGTGATATCTCATTGTGGTTTTAATCTGCATTTCTCTGATGATTAGAGATGTGGAGCATCTTTTCATGTGCCTGTTGGCCATCTGAATTTCTTCTTTGGAGAAGTGTCTATTCATGTCCCCTGCCCATTTCTTAATTGGATTATTTGCTTTCTGTTTGTTAAGGTGCATGAGTTCTTTATATATTTTGGATGTCAACCCTTTATCAGATACGTTTTTTATGAATATATTCTCCCATACAGTAGGATGTCTTTTTGTTCTACTGATGGTGTCCTTTGCTGTACAGAAGCTTTTCAGCTTGATACAGTCCCACTTGTTCATTTTTGCTTTTGTTTCCCTTGCCCGGGGAGATATGTTCATGAAGAAGTTGCTCATGTTTATGTCCAAGAGATTTTTGCCTATGTTTTTTTCTAAGAGTTTTATGGTTTCATGACTTACATTCAGGTCTTTGATCCACCTTGAGTTTACCTTTGTGTATGGGGCTAGACAGTAGTCCAGTTTCATTCTCTTACACGTAGCTGTCCAGTTTTTCCAACACCAGCTGCCGAAGAGGCTGTCATCTCCCCATTGTATATCGAAGGCACTTTTATCAAACATTAATTGGCTGTATATGTTTGGATTTTCTATTCTGTTCCACTGGTCTGTGGGTCTGTTTTTGTGCCAATACCAAATTGTCTTGATTACTGTGGCTTTGTAGTAGAGCTTGAAGTCAGGGAGTGTAATTCCCCCTGTTTTATTCCTCCTTCTCAGGATTGCATTGGCTATTCGGGGTCTTTTGTGGTTCCATATGAATTTTAGAATTATTTGTTCCAGTTCATTGAAGAAAGCTGTTGATAGTTTGATAGGGATTGCACTGAATCTGTAGATTGCTTTAGGTAGTACAGCCATTTTGACAATATTTATTCTTCCTAGCCAAGAGCATGGGATGCATTTCCATTTGTTAGTGTCCTTTTTAATTTCTCTTAGGAGTGTCTTGTAGTTTTCAGAGTAAAGGTCTTTCACTTCCTTTGTTAGGTTTATTCCTAGGTATTTTATTCTTTTTGATGCAATTGTGAATGGAATTCTTTTTCTGATTTCTCTTTCTGTTAGTTCATCATTAGTGTATAGGAAAGCAACAGATTTCTGTGTGTTAATTTTGTATCCTGCAACTTTGCTGAATTCAGATATTAGTTCTAGTAGTTTTGGAATGGAATCTTTAGGGTTTTTTATGTACAGTATCATGTCATCTGCAAATAGTGACAATTTGACTTCTTCTTTACCAATCTGGATGCCTTGTATGTCTTTGTTTTGTCTGATTGCTGTGGCTAGGACCTCCAGTACTATGTTGAATAACAGTGGAGAGAGTGGGCATCCCTGTCTTGTTCCTGATCTTAGATGAAAAGCTTTCAGTGTCTCCCGTTAAGTATGATATTAGCTGTGGGTTTGTCATATACAGCCTTTATGATGTTGAGGTACTTGCCGTCTATACCCATTTTGTTGAGAGTTTTAATCAGGAATGGATGCTGAATTTTGTCAAATGCTTTTTCAGCCTCTATGGAGATGGTCATGTGGTTTTTGTTCTTCCTTTTGTTGATGTGTTGGATGATGTTGATGGATTTTCGAATGTTGTACCATCCTTGCAACCCTGGGATGAATCCCACTTGATCATGATGTATGATCCTCTTGATGTATTTTTGAATTCGGTTTGCTAATATTTTGTTGAGTATTTTTGTATCTACGTTCATCAGGGATATTGGTCTGTAATTTTCTTTTTTGGTGAGGTCTTTGCCCGGTTTTGGTATTAGAGTGATGCTGGCTTCATAGAATGAGTTTGGAAGTATTCCCTCCTCTTCTATTTTTTGGAAAACTTTAAGGAGAATCGGTGTTATTTCTTCTCTATATGTCTGGTAGAATTCAGAGGTGAATCCATCAGGCCCAGGGGTTTTGTTCTTGGGTAGTTTTTTGATTACCAATTCGATTTCGTCACTGATGATTGGTCTGTTTAGTTTTTCTGTTTCTTGCTTGGTCAGTCTTGGAAGGTTGTATTTTTCTAAGAAGTTGTCCATTTCTTCTATGTTTTCCAGCTTGTTAGCATATAGATTCTCATAATATTCTCTTATGATTCTTTGTATTTCTGTGGGGTCCGTCGTGATTTTCCCTTTCTCATTTCTGATTGTGTTTATGTGTGTAGATTCTCTTTTTCTCTTAATGAGTCTAGCTAGGGGTTTATCTATTTTGTTTATTTTTTCAAAGAACCAGCTCTTGGTTTTATTGATTTTTTCTATTGTTTTATTCTTCTCAATTTTATTTATTTCTTCTCTAATCTTTATTATGTCCCTCCTTCTGGTGACTTTGGGCCTCATTTGTTCTTCTTTTTCCAATTTCAGTAATTGTGTCTTTAGACTATTCATTTGGGAATGTTCTTCCTTCTTTAAATAGGCCTGGATTGCAATATACTTTCCTCTTAGAACTGCCTTTGCTGCGTCCCACAGAAGTTGTGGCTTTGTGTTGTTGTTGTCATTAGTCTCCATATATTCTTTGATTTCTGTTTTGATTTGGTCGTTAACCCATTGATTAATTAGGAGAGTGTTGTTAATTCTCCATGTATTTGTGAGCCTTTTGGTTTTCTTTCTAAAATTTATTTCTAGTTTTATACCTTGGTGATCTGAGAAGTTGGTTGGTAGGATTTCAATATTTTTGAAATTACTGAGGTTTTTTTTGTGGCCTAGTATGTGGTCTATTCTGGAAAATGTTCCATGTGCACTTGAGAAGAATGTGTATCCTGTTGCTTTTGGGTGTAGAGTTCTGTAGATGTCTGTTAGGTCCATCTGTTCCAGTGTGTTGTTCAGTGCCTCTGTGTCTTTACTTATTTTCTGTCTGGTTGATCTGTCCTCTGGAGTGAGTGGTGTGTTGAAGTCTCCTAAGATGAATGCATTGCTGTCTATTTCCTCCTTTAATTCTGTTAGTATTTGTCTCACATATGCTGGCGCTCCTGTGTTGGGTGCATATATATTTATAATGGTTATATCTTCTTGTTGGACTGGCCCCTTTATCATTATGTAATGTCCTTCTTTATCCTTTGGTACTTTCTTCGTTTTGAAGTCTATTTTGTCTGATACAAGTACTGCAACACCTGCTTTTTTCTCTTTGTTGTTTGCATGAAATATCTTTTTCCATCCCTTCACTTTTAGTCTGTGTATATCTTTGGATTTGAGGTGAGTTTCTTGTAGGCAGCATATAGATGGGTCTTGCTTTTTTATCCATTCTGTTACTCTGTGTCTTTTGATTGGTGCATTCAGTCCATTTACATTTAGGGTGATTATTGATAGGTATGTACTTATTGCCATTGCTGGCTTTAGATTCGTGGTTACCAAGGGTTCAAGGGTTGCTTCTTTACTATCTAACAATCTAACTTAACTTTCTTGTTAAGTTATTGTAAACACAGTCTGATGTTTCTTTATTTCTCTCCCTTCTTATTCCTCCTCCTCCATTCTTTCTATAATAGGTGTTTTATTCTTTGCCTTTAGTTAGTATTTGGATGGTCTGCTTCTTTGCTGTGATTTTTTTTTCTCTGGTGACATCTTTTTAGCCTTAGGTGTGCTTCCCTCTAGAGCAGTCCATTTAAGATATCCTGTAGTGGTGGTTTATGAGAGGCAAACCTTCTTAACTTTCGTTTGTCTGGAAATTGTTTAATCCCTCCATCATATTTAAATGATAATCGTGCTGGATATAATATTCTTGGTTCGAGGCCCTTCTGTTTCATAACGTTAAATATATCATGCCATTCTCTTCTGGCCTGTAAGGTTTCTGTTGAGAAGTCTGATGATAGTCTGATGGGTTTTCCTTTGTAGGTGATCTTTTCTCTCTCTCTAGCTGCCTTTAATACCCTGTCTTTATCTTTGATCTTTGCCATCTTAATTATTATGTGTCTTGGTGATGTCTTCCTTGGGTCCCTTGTGTTGGGGGATCTATGAGCTTCGGTGGACTGCGAGACTACTTCCTTCCCCAGCGAGGGAAAGTTTTCAGCAATTATTTCTTCAAAGACACTTTCTATCCCTTTTTCTCTCTCTTCTTCCTCTGGTACTCCTATAATGCGAATATTGTTCCGTTTGGATTGGTCACACAGTTCTCTTAATATTCTTTCATTCCTAGAAATCCTTTTATCTCTCTCTGCCTGAGCTGCTCTGTACTCCTGTTCTCTGTTTTCTATTCCATTAACAGTCTCTTGCATCTCATCCATTCTGCTGTTAAGCCCGGCGATCGCTTGTCTGATTTCTGTATTGTCTTTCCTCAGTTCCCTCACTTCCTTCCTCAGCTCTTGCACATTTCTCTGTAGGTCCATCAGCATGGTTATGACTTTTATTCTGAATTCTTTTTCAGGGAGGCTGTGCATTTCCATCCCTTCAGACTCCCTCTCTGGGGTTGTCTGTTTGATTTAGGTCTGAACCATATTCCTCTGTCTTTTCATGGCTATAGAATTGGTCACTGATAGTTGCCACATATGTCAGCTGGGTTCTTTAAGACTTTAAATAGAGAAGAAAAAAAAGATGGAAAGAAAAGAAAAAACAAAAACAAAACAAAAAACAAAACAAAACAAAAAAAACAAAAAGAAATGCCCACCGGACGTAGATTCTGTGGGAATGCTCTAGGTGGTGCTTGTTTCCCCACTATTCCACAGCTGTGACTGTGCTGCTCTGCAGGGCCCTTTATTGCTCTGGCAGGGGTGGGAATGAATAGGAGGCTGTTGATCTCAGTGAGAAGTGTTAAGTATGGCTACGCTTCCTCAGTCACCAGCTAAGGCGTCTGAAACTCCCCAGGACTCCCAACCTTCTGGGCTGAGTGTGCTGCGGTGATCTGGCTCCTCCGCTGGGCTCCTGTCTCTTTAAGACCACTGAAGAAAGCGCGCTTTTTTTTTTCCCTTCCCGGGAGCCCGCTGCAAGCACCCTGGCGCGTTCCCTGCTCAGATCCTGCCGCTCTGTCTCTCCAATCTCCGCTGCACTGTGCAATGTGGGTCAGTGCTCCCCGCGCAGATCACCAGGGCTGGCTACTTCGTGGGGTGTACTGCCACTCCCTCCCGGCTCTGCCTCCTCTCCTCCTGCCGGTGCGCTGGGGTGGGGGAGTGCTCGGGTCCCGCCGGGTCGTGGCTCCGTATCTTCCCCACCTCTTGGGGTGCCGAGTCCTCTCAGGTGTAGCTGCACGCTGTGCGCTTTCCTGTGTATTCTCGTCTCTCTTTTAGGAATAGATGTATTTTCTGTGTTTTCGTAGATAAATATAGTGTTAGGAGGAGATTTCTGTCGCCCTGCTCACACCGCCATCTTCCCGGAAGTCTCCAAAAAAGGCCCTTTTAATATTCAATGTTACTTTCAATAAGGGTTATATTCATATCCTTACAAGGAGATTCCTGAGCAGATTGGTCTAAGAGATCTCAGCACATCACAAAAGATAACAGACAGGTTGAACAAATTCCTATTCAAGGCAGTTCATTAATTTATTTTGCAAAGGACCAAAAACTATTACACCAAAACCAAAACTACTCTCTAAATCTTGGGTACGTTTCCTGTAAATGTATGCCTTGGTCCCTAAGCAAGAAAGCAGGGAAGGATAAACTCAAGTTTGTCCTCATTGATAATAGAAAAACAACTCAAAGAGCACATATTTGTGCCAGGTCATATAACATACATAGCTTCTCTAGGAGCGGCCTGAAATAGAAGGCAAATGCAACTCTATGGGCAAGAGTTTGGAAGGTGGGTCCCAGGAAAATACACTGAAGGATAAGGGGATACTAAAGGAGTAATCCATAGAAAACACACTAGCATATATAGCAGGACTGCATATCCTTCCCAGACTTATCTGTCATATCAGGGGAAAAAATCTAGACATTAGAAAGAAACAATTGATCATGGTGCCATTTTATGTTAAGTTAATAAAAGAGACTTCATTATGCAAACCATGGTCTGGAGGTCAGGGATTAGAAGAAGATGGTTGGAGCAGTGGTGATTATAAGGAGCCCACTCCTCTAGCCTAGCTGTGCAATGGTTATGTGGAGCATTCTGTAAGTCGGACCGTGAGGCCTCGTGCTCATATACAGTTCCCGTGGGAGGAGAAAACTGCATAAAAGCTCATGAAACATGGTTTTCCATTGCTTCTATCTCTTACAATTTAGATGTATCACTAGAGAACTTAAGCAGAGTCTTTTTGAACCTATTTGTAATCTTCGCAGATGGAAAAAATATAACACACATAATCTAACCATAAGAATGCTTGTGAAGCTGTAGTAATATCAGATAAATTAGACTTTAAGACAAGTAGTGGGTGACTTCAAAAGGATAAATAATTTAAATAACAATCTTCAGTTATATATACATCTAATAACAAAGCTTCAAAATATATGAAGCAAATATTCACAGCAATAAAGGGATATTTTTACACCTCTATTTCAATACTTTATAGAACAAAAAAAAACACACACAAAAAAACCCTAGTATGACTTAGTAAGAATATTTAAATCAACCATATTGACACAATTCACATTTGTAGAATAGTACACCCGTACAAAAATATAATACACATTTTTTCAAATCACATGGAACATTCACTAAGGTATATCATATGCTGTATGTCATATAAGCCTCAATAATCTTGAAAAGTTTGAAATTATCTATAGTATATTTTTACTACAACCAAATTGAATTTAAAAATTAATAATGTTAAGATATATAGAAAATTCCAAATATATGGAAAATGATCAATCCCCTTTTAAATAACTTATGAATCAAAGAAGACACCAAAAGTGAGTTTAGAGATTATTCCAAACTGAAGCTGATGAAAACACAAAAAGACAAAATGTGCGGGGTGTAACTAAACCAGTCCTAAGAGTAAAATCTATAGCTATAAATGAAGAAATACAGAAAGAGTTAAATCAACAATCTAAAACTTCCACCTTAAGAAGCCAGAAAAAGAATAAACACAAAAACAGAAGAGAAAAAGAAATAACAAATACAAGAGCAGAAATTAATGTAACAAAAAAAAAGACAAATAACAAAGGAAATACACTGACAAAAATGTGATTTTTCCATGATTAAAAATTGACATACATCTAACTGGACAGATCAAGAAATAAGAAGGAAGGAAGCACAAATTACCAACACAAGGTACATCACCATATAGCCTACACACATTAGAAAAACAATGAGATTATGAATAAGCTTTATCCCAATATTTATCCCAATAAATGTGAAACATACATAATGGATAAATTCATTGTGAAATACACTGTGTAAAACTGACACAAAAAGAAAACACTCAGATTTGTGTTAAAGAATCACAATAAAATCTTCCCACCAAAAATATCCTCAATATCCAGGTGGCTTCAATGATAATTTGTATCAAATGTTTAGAAAATAAATAATGCCAATCTTATGCAAACTGTAAGAGAAAAGGGGAACAAGAAATACTTCCCGAGTCATTTTGTAAGACTAGCATAACCCTAGTACCACCACCTGACAAGGATATTACAAGGAAAATGATTACAGACTAACAGCACTTATGATGAAAAATCCTTAAATAAAATATTAAGAAATTGATTCCAGAAATACATAAAATGGATACCTCATAATGACTAAGTGGGATTTATCCTAAGATACAAGGTTGTTTTAACATTCAAAAATCAATCATTGGGATTCTCCACATTAACAACAGATTACAAAAAGCATAAATTACTCCACTGATGCAAAAAGCATTTGACAATATTTAAAAAACATGGTAATTCTCATCACAGAAGTATAACATCTTCATCTTAAAGGGCATCTATAAAAAAATCTACAACTAAATCATAGTTTATGCCGAAACATTAAACTCTTCCCACCCCACCCCCAGGATCATGAGAGCAAAACAAAAATGTCTGTTCTCACCATTTCTATTCATCACTGGAGCAATAAGGCATGAAAAAAAAGGTATAAAGATAAGGAAGGAAGAAGCAAAACATCTTCTATGTACTTACAACTTTCTTGTTACATAGATAATAATAAAATGTCTATCAAACAAATTACTAGAATTAATAAATAAAATTTAAGTCATAGGCTGCAAAGGCCAAAAATGATTTATATTTCTCTTAAAAATTAAAAAAATGAATTTTTTAAAATGCCACTTATAATGAACTGAAAACATAAAATACTAAGTCACTATAACATCATTTTTATTATTACAATTTAATATGAATGATTTTAGTAAAATCTGCAAGACTGTTACATTAAAACTACAAGAATATTGAGAGAAATGATAAAGGCCTAACACTGTTCTTTTGTTAAGATTTTGTCTCCAAACTGAATTTTAAACTCAAAAAAACTCCAGGAAAAATCCTACTGGGAATTTTTGTACAAAATAACCAGCCGATTCTAATTCTTTTGTAGAAATTTAAAGAACTCAGAAAGTAAAAACCAACTGGAGAAAGTTGATGGTAATACACTGGTTGACTGATTTCAGGACTTACTTTAAAGATGCAGTAATTAAAATGTGTGGTATAGACATATGGATAGAAAAAAATCAGTGGGCAAGAATAGATTCTAGGCCTGGAGCCACATATATATGGTTAATTGATTTCAACACAATTTCCAAGATATTAAGGAAAAAAGTTGTCAACAAATGGTGCTAAAACAACCAAATATTCAACTAGAAAAGAATAAGAGCCCACCCCTACCTCATGTTATATGCCAAAGTTAATTTCAAATGGGTCAAAGACCTAAATCTAGAAATTAAAGATATGGAGTATCTAGAAGAAAACTTAAGAAATCTTTGCTATGAAACTGCAAATATTTATTGGACAAAAACTAACCTTATTGATAAAATAAACACCAAAATTTAAAACTTTCTGTCTTCAAAAGGCAAACCACAGATTGGGATAAAACATTCTCAATACATATATATGGCAAAGAACTTGTATCCAAAATATATTTTTATAAAACCTCCTAGAATTTAATAGTGAGAAATGAACAACCCATTAATAAACAAGCAAAAGACTTGAACAGATACTGCACAAAAAATATTCAAATGGCCAATAAGCATATTAAAAGATGTCCAAAATCATCATGCATCAGAGATATGCAAGTTCAAATAACAATGAGGAAAATCTCCTAACATACTAAAACAACTAAAATTGAAAAGATTGATAATACCAAGTGCTATAACAGATGTGGAATAACGGTGTTTCTGGAGGCATGTGAAATGGTATATCCCTAACAGTATTAAAAGATAAATTGAAGCATACTGAAAAATTTGGTTTTGACCAAAAATCAGTTCAATTGTGCAGCACTAAATGAGAAGTGGCTGAGTGCTCCAACAGACAGGAGCTCAGGGAGAGATTTTATAGAGAAAAGGTGAAATCTAAGTAGGAAACTGATAAGCTGTAGCTCAAACCCTAGTTAGCTTGAAACCCAGTGTGATGGATTGTTCTTAGGATTCAATTTTGGAACCTTGAGGCTTACATATAGGCTTACATTTTGGTTCGTCTAAGTCGACCACCACCAACATAAAGAACCACCTCAGTCTAATGGCCTCCTTGTTAAATTAATTAAACAATGGTTAAACATTTTCTTAGAAAATTAAATATACATTTGTCACATGACCCAGAAATCCTACTCCTAGGAATTTACTCAAGAGAAATGAACACACGTTCACACAGACTCATACATGAATGTTCATAGAAGCTTCAGTCATGACATCACAAAACTGAGAACAACCCAAATAGCCATCAACTGGTGAATGGCAAAACAAAACTAATCAAAAATAAAGAGGAATAACCTATTGATACACATAATAGCAAGGATGTATCTCAAAAGCATTATTTAGAGTAAATAAAGTTGACACAAGAGTACATATTATATGATTCAATTTTTATGAAGATGTCGAAGAGGCAAAACTGATCTATGGTACTATTAATCAGATCAGCTCAGAACAATGATTGAGAACAGAGGCATTGCCTACAAAGGAAGGTCCATGAGACATTGTGGGATAATGGAAACATTGTATATCTTGAATAGGGTGCTGGTAACATGGGTGTATTCATTTGTCAAAAGTCATCCAATAGCACTATCACAATATTGGCATCTTACTGTGTGTAAATTATATTTCAATGAAGTGATTGAAAATTAGAGAAAGGAAGAGGGAAAAGGAGAGAAGAGAGAGAACTACACATGGATATTCTTCACACAAGTAGATGCCAGGTGATTTTCAGATATGCAAATCTAAACCCTTTGGTCCTTTTGTCTGGGGTTCTTGTTATTCTCCAATGCTTTGGAAAGGCAGTTTCCCATTCTGAGAGTGAACTGGGTAAAACCATTCTAATTGATGTGATCAACAAACCCAAACTCACCTCTATTTAAAGAGAAACCAATCTGGACATTCTATAACTGCATGCAGATGCCCCTTGCTTGAAGGGTTCTGCCTAGCAATGCCATAATACATAACTTTGTTTCAATTGAGCCTGTGGTTACTGAGGCACAGCAGAAACATTTGTTATGCTTATTTGCATTAACCAATAGTCAGACTGGCCTTGGGGCTCAGAGCTATTTGTGGAAGGCTCTGTGGTCTACTGAGCTGATGAAATAAAGAGACCTGGGCAAGAGGAAGGTGTAAAAAAGAAAGCTGGCATCTGTAAAGCAGGATTTCCCTTCTAGGCTTATTTTCTGTTTTATTCTTTCTTTTTAATTATTCTGACATTGTTACTGAAAAAGTTATGTGCCTAGGATGAAAATCATAAATTCATAAATCAATAAAGACTATAGAAGACAATATGGAGAAGAGTAAATACCCCTTCTACCTTTGACTCCTAGTCCCCAGTCCTTCTCTATCTAGAGGCAAAATCTATTACTGTTTTCCTATATAAAGTTTCAGAAACTGTTCGTGTTCCTGTAGCTATATTTGCTTCAAAATGCAGCAGACAATATTAAAACTATGAATTCTGGGGCCAGCCTACCTGGATAAGCATCCTAGAACTATTACTTACTACTTAAGTGATCTTACTAGCTCTAGTCTCTGTTTCCTCATTAGTAAAATGTGCATAACAATCACACCTACTTTATCAGATACTATGAGTATTAAACAAGTCAACCAACAGTAAGCAGTCCCCTAGAATAATGCATATTCTGTGCCTTGCTTCTGTCAGGTAATGACATATGTTGTAAATACTTACAGGTCAGCCTGTGTTCTTGACCTGCTTATTTTGTTTACATTTCACACTTTCTTTTCACATATTTTTCTCCTCGAAAATGGCCACCAATAGTTTGAATTGATTGGTCAGCCCTTCTTCTTCATATTTTCAATAGCCTAACTTTTCCCTATTGCACAGCATTATATTTTGCTTTGCTTTGGTACTTGCCCTGGCTTTTTCAGCTAATATTTCAGTATTTTAAATAGTAAAGGTTTTTCTCTTCCTCTTGCCAGAGTGTCACTACTGAGACAACTTGCAACCAGGCTTAGACTACATAACAATATTCAATTGTTTTCTCAGTGTACATTCCACCTTTCTCAAATTTCATATATATGTGTTTTTGGTATACCTATGGTAAGGGGATAAACTGCCTTCTCCTCTTGTCATTTTTTTTTTACCTACACATTTGTTAAGTATAGGATTCTTGTCATGGAATATCACTACTAGTAATATTAGCAGATACTATGTGAAAGCTTATGATATGGTGTAACTCTGGAGAGAGGAAATCATGGGGCAAAATACCTGTAAAACCAAAATCAGTCAAGAGGAGAAATAAAGTTTAAAACCCATTTATTGCTTACAAACTGCAGTCCAGGGGCCATCTGTCTCCTGCTCTGGCAAAAGCAAGCAAAGACCCCCCCCCCCAACCTCTCAGGTTCAAATAAGTCCTGGGTTGCCCAGGTAATTATCCATTAATATGGAGCTGAACTACTTCTCTTTACCCCTTAGGGATGTCTGTTATATGGAGATGCATTAAACCAGGTGAGAGATTCTGGAAATATTATAATTTTACCCACAGACCACCCCTCCAGAAATCTTGCCTAACAATGTACTCATTCCCCTTCTACCTCAGTGGTCCTGGGGCAAGAAAACTGGAGCATTGTAACCAGACTAATGACATACAACAGCAACAGCAATAAAATCATGATAATCCTCGAGCCTGAGGATTCAGCTAGATTCAAAGTCCTATGCAGATTAAGTCCATAGCCTGTCCATTCCATAGGCCGGCAGTAGCTGAGGGTTCAGGGCAATCATGACATGGCAGCTGCAGCCAGGGGGCACATTCAGGCTACAAGGACTGTAAAAGAAAATAAACTTAAGGGTGATTAGATATATGTTTGAATGACACCACGATAGGCAAATCTTGTCCATCAGGTAGGATACATGCAAGAGAGTGGTCCTGTGATAGAACCATGGCAGTAATGGGATCTTATCCTGGTCTAGTATACCAGACTTTTACCCCCTTCCCTGTGGGAGTTACAGATGGGTCAATATATATGGCTATGGGAGACACATGCACTGGCCATAAAGATAAAACAAAACTTCCATGTAAGATGCTCTTGCTTCCCGGACGTTTTGGGTACACTTCCATGGTCTTTGGGGTCCACTCTGTTGTTACTCCAGGAATGCACCTGAGACCAGATTCCAGGTCTTTTCCCCAAGGTGCCATAAGGGCCAGCCATCACTGGTCCACATGTTGAAATGTCCAGGGCTATGTCCATTCAATAGCATCTCCAGGTTTAATGCATTTGGGGCTGGCAGCAGGATGTTGCTCTGCTGGCCATATCCTGGCTTCAATAACTCCTTTTTGGTTTGCACATACAATTGTATAGGAAAGGCAGCAATGTGTGTTAGCATAACCACAGGGCTCAAGGCTCCTTTTTGGGGCTTCTCATTCAAACGCTGTAGCACTGTCCATAAGTGAACTGACCAGGCCCATAGACTATTTGTGTCTGACTTGAGGCCAGATTTCAACAAATCACTGTACCTCTCTATCATGCCTGCCCTGGTAGGGTTATATGGTACATGAAACTTCCACTTTATTCCTAATTGCTGCACTCATTCTTGTAATGCATGTCTAGTAAAGTGGGTGCCTTGATAGCTCTCAGTAACTTGTGGCTGGCCATAGGCTGCAAATAAATGCTCTAGGCCCCTCTTGGTGGTTTGCTAATCTGCATGATGTGCAGAAAAAGCAACCAATAGTCCGATAGCCATGTCCACACAAATCATGGCATATTGATGTCCTTTTGACATGGGCAGAGGCCCAATATAGTCTACCTGCCACCTGACAAGGGGTATTGGTCCCCTTACTATTGTCCCATGTTGCTGTGGTAATCTTTCAGAAGCATGTCCTGTCTTTTCAATAACTGTCTCTCTTCCTTAAGGGTATCCCATTGGTTATTGCCCAGCTCCTCCAAACAATGCTAAAGTGTGTCTCTCTCTTGCCTAAGTGCCTCACTCTCCTCACTAACCCTCGTGAAAAACCTCTCTTTCTCCTCGATAGCTGTCTCTCTTTTCTCAATAACATTTTCCACTATCTCAAGGAAAAGAGATCCTACAATTCCAGCTGCTACATGGCCACTCAGGGCCTCTAAGCAGTCTTTTATCTCAGGAGGGCTAATTCTGCACTTTCAGGTGTCTCTACACTTCCCCAGTTCTGGGGAAGGCCCCACCCCTCTAGGAGGTGCTTAACCCTAGATCAGTTCCCCACTAGGGGCTCCCAAATTGGTAACCCCACAGATGTGGGTACTATAACAGGTGAAGCTTCATCCTCTAGGGCATCTCCACTACCCACAGGTGGAGTTCTGGGTATCCCCCCACCATCTCTAGGAGCAGCCCTCCCAAAAATTGCACCCATTTAGACAGATTTCAGGTTCAGAGGTCCTGCTGACTACCATCAGATGTAACTCCAGGGAGAGGAAATCCCAGGACAAAATACCTCTAAAACCAAAATCAGTCAAAGGGAGAAATAAAGTGTAAAACCCATTTATTGCTTACAAACTGCCATCTGGGGGCTGTCTGTCTCCTGTTATGGCAGAAGCAAGTGAAGCACCACCCCACATCCCCACCGCCCTCACCCCCACAACCACTCAGGTTCAGATAAACCCTCTCAGTCACCTGGGTAATTACCAATTGATATGGAGATGAACTTCTCTCCACCCCTTAAGAATGCCTATTGATGTGGAAATGCACTAAAGCCAGGTTAGAGATTCTGAAAATATTACAATTTTACTGACATATGGCAATTTCTGATCCAGACCTTTTGAAATCAGAAATGGCTGAAAATACTTTCTTTAGTTTTTGCACATATAAAACAGGGTTCTCTGAAAAAGATGGCAGCGTGAGAGGTGAGACAGAGGCTTCCTCCTAAAACTGCATGTAATACAATTATATTTTTGTATTATTACAATTACTCTGGCAAGAGCAACAGGAAAGAGGACTGAGTGAGATTGCATACACCTAGAGAAAAGAGCAGACCTCACGGAACAGGGTAAGGTACCAAAGATATGGCCCGGCAGGACCGAAGCCCTTTCCCCACCACAGCTCACGGTTTGAAGGAAGAGAAACAGAGTGGGGACAGAGTGGAAGCCTGGAACTGCTGAATACCAAACTCTGGAGATCTGCTCTGGGAGCACAAACCTACAATTCATAGCGCTTGCATGGTACTCTCGTGAGTAGGGGGATGGAAAGTTAAGACAGGCAGAATTCCTGGAGAAACTTGAGATTCCAGCTGCTTGTGGAAAGCAGGGATCCATATCCAGTTTCTCTGGGATAAAAGAAAGGCAGGCAGTCTGAGAGATTTCCTAACAAGGAAGCCCTTAGCAAGAGAGCTGTTAAAAGGGCAAGGATTGCACAGAGCTTACTGCTCAGGAGAAAGGACAGGTAGACAAAATTGTCCAGGTGCACTCTGCCCAGCAGGTTGGGAGCTTTCACAATCTTCAGGTGCTCCATCTCCCCGGCTGGCTACACAGCCCCAAGGACCCCCTCTGTGATATGCAGCCTACTGCTCATTACTCCCAGACAGCCCCACCTGGCTCTCAAACTGGAAAAACATACCCTGGTGTTAGGCCATCCAGAGGGAAGATATGTCTATAGCAACTACAAACGCAAAGCATAGAGGCTTATACCTGTGTGATCAGCCCACTGCTTCAGGCGGTGGAGTCAGGCATAGCAGCCAGGAAGCAAGAAACAGTTCTTTCCTCCCCTCAGACACCAATACAACTCCCCTGTGACAATTCGCATTGCTTCAGGGGCTGAGCAGCTCCAGAGAGTAGAGCTTCTGGGCACTAGAGGGCGCCATATACAAATATGAAATGCCAAAGAAACCTGATTCAAAGTAAAATTATGAATCCAACTCCTGAGAAAGATTTAAATGACCTGAACCGCATGACTCTTCCTGACAGGGAGTTCAAAATTAATATCATTAACATGCTTACGGAGGTACAGAAAGATATTCAAGAACTCAGGAATGAATTCTGATCAGCAATCCAATCATTGAAGAGCACAATGGAGGGTATTAAAAGCAGATTAGGTATGGTGGAGGAGACGATAAATGAAATAGAAACTAGAGAAAAGGAATACAAAGAAACTGAGGCCCAGAGAGAAAAGGATCTCTAAGAATGAAAGAATATTGAGAGAATGGTGTGACCAATCCAAAATGGAACAATATTCGCTTTATAGGGGTACCAGAAGAAGGAGAGAGAGAAAAAGGGATATAAAGTATCTTTGAGGAAGTAATTGCTGAAAAATTCCCCAACCTGAGGAAGGAGATAGTCTCTCAGGCCATGGAGGTGCACAGATCTCCTAACACAAGGGATTCAAGGAAGACAACACCAAGACATATAGTAATTAAAATGGCAAAGATCAAGGGTAAGGGCAGACTATTAAAAGCAGCCTGAGAGAGAAATAAGATCACATACAAAGGAAAGCCCATCCAGCTATCATCAGACTTCTCAGCAGAAACCTTACAGGCCAGAGGGAGTGGCATGATGTATTTAATGAAATGAAGCAGAAGGGCCTCGAACCAAGAATACTTTATCCAGCAAGATTATCATTTAAATTTGAAGGAGGGATTAAACAATTTCCAGATAAGCAAAAGCTGAAAGAATTTACCTCCCACAAACCATGCCTACAGTGTATTTTGGAGGGACTGCTATAGATGGAAGTGTTCTTAAGGTTTAATAACTGTCACCAGACATAATCAAACCACAGTAAAAAAGTACAACAGCTAATTACTAAGCAAATGCAAAACTAAATTAATTATCCCCAAAGTCAATCAAGGGGTAGACAAAGAGTACAAAATATGATACCTAATATATAAAGAATGGAGGAGGAAGAAAAAGAAGCAGAAAAAAAAGAACCTTTAGATTTTGTTTGTAATAGCATATTAAGTGAGTTAAGTTAGACTCTTAGAAGTTAACCTTGAACCTTTGGTACCACGAATCTAAAGCCTTCAATGGCAATAAGTGCATGCCTATTGATAATCACCCTACATGTAAATGTACTGAATGCACCAATCAAAAGACATAGAGTCACTGAATGGGTAAAAAAGCAAGACCCATCTATATGCTGCCTCCAAGAGACTCACTTTAAACCCAAATACAGACACAAACTAAAAGTGAATGGATGGAAAAAGATACTTTAGGGAGCAACTAATAGGGAGAAAAAAGCAGGATTTACAGTACTTGTATCAGACAAGACAGACTTCAAAACATAGAATGTCACAAGAGACAAAGAAGGACATTACATAATGATAAAAGGGTGAATCCAACAAAAGACATAACCATTATAAATATCTATGCACCCAATACAGGAGCACCTACATATGAAACAAATACTAACAGAATTAAAAGGGGAAATAGAATGCAACACATTCATTCTAGGAGACTTCAACACTCCACTCACTCTGAAGCACAGATCAACCAGATAGAAAATAAGCAAGGAACAGAGGCACTGAACAACACATTAGAACAGATGGACCTAAGAGACATCTACAGAACTCTACCTCCTAAAGAAGCAGAATACACATCCTTCTCAAGTGCACATGGAACATTTTCAAGAATAGATCGTATACTAGGCCACAAAAGAGGCTCAGTAAATTCAAAAAGATTGAAATTGTACCAACCAGTTTCTCAGACCACAAAGCTATGAAACTAGAAATAAATCACACAAAGAAAATGAAAAATCCCACAAAAACATGGAGGCTTCATAACATGCTCCTAAATAACCTGTAGATCAATGACCAAATAAAAACAGAGATCAAGCAATATATGGAGACAAATGAAAACAATAATTCAACACCACAAAATCTGTGGGACACAGTGAAGGTGGTGCTAATATAAGTAAGGAAAGTATATTACAATACAGGCCTACCTCAGTAAAGAAGAACAATTGCATATGAGCAGTCTAAACTCACAATTAATGAAACTAGAAAGAGAAGAACAAATGAGGCCCAAAGTCAGTGGAAGGAGGGGCATAATAAACATTAGAGCAGAAATAAATAAAATCGAGAAGAATAAAACAACAGAAAGAATCAATGAAAGAAAGAGCTGGTTTTTTGACAAAAATAAACAAAATAGATAAATCTAGCCAGACTTATCAAGAAAAAAGCAGTCTATACATATAAACAGAATCAGAAATGAGAAAGGAAAAATCACTATGGACACCACAGAAATACAAAGAATTATTGGAGAATACTATGAAAAATTATATGCTAACAAACTGGATAATCTAAAAGAAATGGACAACTTTCTAGAAAAATACAACCTTCCAAAGCTGACCCAGAAAGAAACAGAAAATCTGAACAGACCAACTACCAGCAACAAAATTGAACGGGTAATCAAAAACCTACCTAATAACAAAATACCTGAACCAGATGGCTTTACTGCTGAATTTTATCAAACATTTAGTGAAGACCTAATACCCATCCTCCTTAAAGTTTTCCAGAGTAGAAGAAGAGGGAATACTTCCCAACTCATTCTATGAGGCCAGCAGCACTCTAATACCAAAACAAGGCAAAGACACCACAAGAAAAGAAAATTACAGACCAATATCCCTGATGAACATAGATGCAAAAATACTCAACAAAATATTAGCACACCAAATTCAAAAATACATCAAAAGGATCATCCATCATGATCAAGTTGGATTTATTCTAGGGATGCAAGGATGGTACAACATTTGAAAATCCAACAACATCATCCACCACATCAACAAAAAGAAGAACAAAAACCACATGATCATCTCCATAGGTGCTGAAAAAGCATTCGATAAAATTCAACATCCATTCATGATAAAAACTCTCAACAAAATGCATATAGAGGGCAAGTACTTCAACATAATAAAGGCCATAATGTAACAAACCCACAGCCAATATTATACTTAACAGTGAGAAGCTGAAAGCTTTTCCTTTAAGATCAGGAACAAGACAAGGATGCCCACTTTCCACACTTTTATTCAGCATAGTACTAGAAGTCTTATTCATGGCAATCAGACAGCACAAAGAAATAAAAGGCATCCAGATTGGCAAGGAAGAAACTAAACTGTCCCTGTTTGCAGATGACATGATACTGTACATAAAAAACACAAAAGAATCCACTCCAAAACTACTAGGTCTAATATCTGAATTCAGCAAAGTTGCGGGATACAAAATTAATACGCAGATATCTGTGGCATTCCTATACACTTACAATGAACTAGCAGAGAGAGAAATTAGGAAAACAATTTCATTCACAGATGCATCAAAAAGAATAAAATACTTAGGAATCAACCTAACCAAGGAAGTGAAAGACCTATACTCTGAAAACTACAAGACACTCATGAGAGAAATTAAGGAAGATACCAATAAATGGAAACACATCCTGTGCTCATGGATAGGAAGAGTTAATATTGTCAAAATGTCCATCCTGCCTAAAGCAACCTACAGATTCAATGCAATTCCCATCAAAATATCAACAGCATTCTTCAACGAACTAGAGAAAATCATTCTAAAGTTCATATGGAACCACAAAAGACCCCGAATAACCAAAGCAATCCTGAGAAGGAAGAATAAAGTTGGGGGGATTTTGCTCCCCAACTTCAAGCTCTACTACAAAGCCACAGTAATCAAGACAATTTGGTACTGGCAGAAGAAAAGACACATAGACCAATGGAACTGACTAGAGAGCCCTGATATAAACGCAACCATATATGGTCAATTAATATATGATAAAGGAGCTATGGAAATACAGTGGGGAAATGACAGCCTCTTCAACAGCTGGTGTTGGCAAAACTGGACAGCTACATGCAAGAGAATGAAACTGGAATACTGTCTAACCCCATACACAAAAGTAAACTCGAAATGGATCAAAGACCTGAATGTAAGTCATGAAACCATAAAACTCTTAGAAGACAACACAGGCAAAAATCTCCTGAATATAAGCATGAGCAGCTTCTTCCTGAACGCATCTCCTTGAGCAAGGAAAACAAAAGCAAAAATGAACTCATGGGACTACATCAAACTAAAAAGTTTCTGTATAGCAAAGGACACCATCAACAGAACAAAAAGGCATCCTACAGTATGGGAGAATATATTTGTAAGTGACATATCTGACAAGGGGTTAACATCCAAAATACATAAAGAAGTTACATGCCTCAACATCCAAAAAGCAAAAATCCTGATTAAAATATGGGCAGAGGATATGAAGAGACAGTTCTCCAAAGAAGAAATTCAGATGGCCAACAGACACATGAAAAGATGCTCCACATCACTAACCATCAGGGAAATGCAAATTAAAACCACAATAAGATATCACCTCACACCAGTAAGGATGGCCAACATCAAAAAGACTAAGAACAACAAATGCTGGTGAGGATGCAGAGAAAGGGGAACCCTCCTACACTGCTCGTGGGAATGTAAGCTAGTTCAACCATTGTGGAAAGCAATATGCAAGTTCCTCAAAAAACTAAAAATACAAATACCATTTGATCCAGGAATCCCACTCCTTGCAATTTACCCAAAGAATAGAACTTCTCAGATTCAAAAAGACATATGCACCCCTATGTTTATCGCAGCACTATTTACAATAGCCAAGATATGGAAGCAACCTTTGTGTCCATCGATAGTTGTATGGATAAAGAAGATGTTGATGTTGTACATATACACAATGGAATACTATTCAGCCATAAGAAAGAAACAAATCCTACCATTTGCAACAACATGGATGGAGCTGGAGGATATTGTGCTCAGTGAAATAAGTCAGACAGAGAAAGACAAGTGCCAAATGATTTCCCTCATTTGTGGAGTATAACAACGAAGCAAAACTGAAGGAACAAAATAGTAGCAGACTCAGAGACTCCAAGAAGGAACTAGTGGTTATCAAAGGGGAGGGGTGTGGGACGGTGGGTGGGGAGGGTAGGAGAAGGGGATTGTGGGGTATTATGTTTAGTACACATGGTGTGGGGGATCACGGGGAAAACAGTGTAGCACAGAGGAAGCAAACAGTGAATCTGTGTCAACTTACTACACTGATGGACAGTGACTGCATTGGGGTATGAGTGGGGACTTGATAATATGGGTAAATGTGGTAACCACATTGTTTTTTTCATGTGAATCCTTCATAAGAGTGTGTATCAATAATACCTTAATAAAAAAATTATAAATAAATAAATAAATATATATATGATTTGAAGATATTTTCTCCCAAAAAAAATTTTTTTAAAGAAAAAAATAAATAGTAAAACAGGGTTCTCTGAGAACCCCAGGCTGAGGTTCGAGATCCTTGGAGATATGGCTGCTCATTTGAGAAGAAGAAATACAATATTTTTATGTGTTTATTATTATTCTTCAGGATGTAAGGAGGTTATTATGGAAAAAAGACGTGGCCTTCATTAACAAAGGGCCAAAAAGGGTGGATGCACTGTTGATAATCCCCACCCTTTAAAATAAAAACTGAAGGTCGAATCACCGCGGTGCCTCCGTAACAACCTTTTACCCAGGAATTTGTGAGATAAAGAGAAAGGACTATATCCATAAGCTTTGTGATGTCACCATGGGACTCAGTTTACTCATCAGTGTAATCAGAAGCAATAATGGCATCTACCCTATGGGCTTCTGTAAAAGTCAAGAGGGTTAGAGAAGCCAGGCAGGCATCTGGGAAGCATACTGAGTATTAGCTTCGGTCATGATGATTTGCAGCAAAACCTTCTAGTGATGGGGATTTATCTCTTAATCACCTGGGAAACAAATAAAATGGAGATTGTGTACTAAGTAATACTTGGCATAAGAGGCCCCTGAAAAGCGGCTGAATGGTGAATCAAGCCGACTGACCAGTAAGTCAACTGCCAAGAAATAAAAACAGGAAGCAGGTTTGGACCTGAGGCGAGTCTCCGTAATGAGGTTGGGCAGGCTTTCTGGATAATAATCCAATACAGTACTTTGAATTGCTCAGATTTACACATTGGAAGTCAGGTGCTGAACGAGAATGAGGATTCAGCCTTCCTGTGCGGAGACAGGATCTCTTTATGAACCCCAGTGAGGTTCAGGGAACACAGTGTAGGCCGCACTCTTTATACAGAAGGATGCTGTTTTCCGTCAACCTCTCTCTCAATCAAGGAGTGAGGGGAAAATGTACTGAGGTGATCCTTCTTCAGGGTTGACCTCGCATCCCCTTGCTTGACAGCCAACCAGCCTCTCAGGGCCTCGTAGAAGGTGGGTAGTAAGGCCACCCCTGGGGACACTCCACCCAGTGTAGGAGAGATGATTTGTGGGATTATGTGTGGGAATGGGGACAATGGCAGAAGACTTTAAACCTTTCTCATATACCTGCACAAACCTCTTCATACAATTTTGGCAACTAATCCAAAAAATTTCTACTTCTCAGTAAACATCTTTGTCTTATCAATAACTAATAAACCCCTGTTTTGAATATATCAACCCCATAAAACTATTCATGTTTGTTATGCTTTGAGTGGGCGAGGGATATACCATTAGAGTACAATTTTTGCTTTGTTCTTGGGCTTCAAATTCCTCATCTCCAGCTGTGGGGCATTAGGTTCCTTCAAATTCCAGAATTCTCTGAATCTGTTCAACTCCTCTTGGTGACGTTTTATTGGGTGAACTTAGTTAAGCTGGTGCTCCATTTCCAGCTTCTGATTATCATGAGGCCATGAGAGATGCTGCAAGTGACTAAAGGCAAAAGGGATGTAATGGCCCTTGTGTTTTTTACACTGTGGCAATGGCAGAGCAGGACATAAGAGACCACCTCAGTGCAGGCATGTAACCACTTGTCTGCTGGCTCACTTTGCTGGTGTCAGGCATCATCTGGCCCACAGCAATTGCAATTCCTCCTAAATCCTTTCTCAGCTCCTGTAACTCCTTAGTCAAGGTGTGTTTAGCTTCCTAATGAAGGGCACCAGCCTCTCCTGCAAGACAGTCCCATCACAGGAGTGGGAGGCTTGGAGGCAGTGAGAGACCAACACAGGCTCCGTGGGCCGTCATGCATTCCCCTCAACCTTGCTGCCTCCAGTTTGCTCTTGATTCCCTCATTTCATATCCATCTTCCCTTCCTGACTGCCTGCCTTCAGCCTTCAGAATCCCAACAAAAAAGAAACAGCTGGCCATGACAGCAGAGCCATTCCTTACAGGTCCACAAGACCAAAGCCCTATAATAAATTCAGAGATAGAAAGACAGAAGATAGATAGATAGAAAATAGGTAGATAGATAGATACATACATAGATACATACATACATAGATACATAGATAGATGATATAGATAGATAGATGATAGATAGATAGATAGATAGATAGATAGATAGATAGATAGATAGATAGATATAGATAGATGATAGAAATCCTAGTGTTCTGCTTCTCCTTCTCTCATCAAATTCTAGCTCCGTTCATGCCTTTGTATTTTATATGTTATTTCCCACGTCTTCAAATTCAACTAAGTTTCTCGAAGCAGTATATGCTATTGCTGAATTCCTGGAATACTTATGAACACAGTCCTGGCACACAGTAAATTCTGAACCAGTGCCTTCTATTGTTAACTGTTTGACGCCTTTTCTTGATACATTGTTGTTTACATGCACTCCCAATCAGGTCCTCCTAACCTGGTGGAAAGTTCCATTTTTTAAGGCATACTAGTTGTAGTAATGATAATAATAACTTGTACTTAGGTGGTGCTCCCTAAATTGTGGACAGTTACACATATTACCTAATTAAACCTTCATGACAACCCTATGGAAATCACAAACAAGTAGGCCAGATCTGAAGTCTGTGTTCTTAACCATTATACTATCCTGCCTCCCAGTGCCATGGTTTATTATATATAGACTTTACACCTTCTAAAATTACAGTAATCAAAATTTCCAGTGCATGAAAATTCTATTTGCAGAATTTATCATTTTGGGTAATATGTGTGTCAGTAAGGGTCCCAACACAAAACAGATGGCTACTCAAAATAGGATAATTATAAAGGATAGATGTATAAAGCAATTCTATAAATTGAAGATGTAGGGTAACTACAGGGAATGATGCTGTAACTGGTGCTGTAACTACAGATTCTAGCTAGACACTGTAAGAGGAAGCCAGTTTCTAGAATCAGAAGGGAGAAAGAACTGTAAAGTGAGCCACTGTGAGAGGCCAAGAGGTCAAGCTCAAGGTGACCTTGGAGGAAGGAACTAGAAAAAGATAATATGACTTCTCTTTGTACTCCCCAACCTCCTCTTGGGGTTTCCACATTGGCAAAACCAACTGAAAGTCAGATAGGTGGCAGAGACGCATTGATGTGACTCATACAGATCAGCCTGGGAGAACCAGAGAGGCAGGTGGAGAAGGTGAGAGGATTTGGGGCATGCAGAAATATTCCAGCACAGGTCCACTTTGAAATGTTACCAAATTAAAGGCATGAGCAGCAACTGGTCCATGCCCATCTCTGTCTTCCACCCTGAGATGTGAAATATTTGCTTACAAAGAAGACACAAGAAACCTAAAAATTGAGTAACAGTACAGATTTTCCCTCTGCCAAGCAATTAAGCTATGTGTAATATATGTAAATTTAATTTCAAAATTTCTCCTTGATCTCTACATGAATTTCCACATAATTTCCAAGATACCTACCACATACTCGTGACTCAATTCTGCTCCAAGTTCATCCTGATGACAGCTGGGTTTTCCTGAGGCTTAACTGGGCCTATAAAAGCAAGTCTCCAGGTAATCATGTCACACAGAGTAAAGAAAGCATTTCTTTTTTCCCCTCACACTGCAACCCTTTGCTTTCTGATACTGGACACACGCCATGCATTTTGCATTAGCTCTGTGGCAAATGTGTAGTGTTCTGATCCAAGCACCTGGGCTCATTAGCCTTTTCAGGAGCTTGGAGACCAGAGCTGCAAAGATACAACTTGGAAAAATAATTCTCATTGAGCAAATAGCACTTTGCCAAGCAGACAAAATAAGAAAAAAAATGAGGACAAGGGACGAGGAAACCCAGAGAAAGTTGTCTGAGTTAATGAACCAAAGTCTGAGCCCATGATAGCAAAGGAAAAATAAAAATAGGCAGAGAACTCCTGCCCCAGCACTCTCTGTAAAGAATCAAAAGGGATGCAGTGGGTAGGGTTCTGTGAGCTGTTTCCTGTAAATTCACTCCTGCTTAGCACCTTTGTCAAAAGAGAATGGGCCAAGTGCCTGGAGAGTGAAGCAGGGCTGTCCTGACAGATGTGGGCAGAGTGCGGGTGGGGCAGATCAACAGGAGGTCTTGTCATGTTGGAGAGCTGGGTGCCTAGCCCTGATACCAGAGCCTCTGTCCACCCTGGGCAGAAATGTCTCCAATTAAAATGATAGGACACAGCTCACGTAGGTCTCTGTTGAAAGACAGAGCCCATACCTGCTCAATCTCTACCTTCACATGGCACATGTACATAGAATCATAGATGCCCCAGGCGCATACGGCCGGTCCCCTCCTACTTGGACCATCTAGACTCTCTGTGCTTGCACAAGCACTTAAAAAGTTAACATTTTTGCTGAAGTGGAATACAACAGAATATTATTTGGATGAAGGAACAAGTCTGCTGAGGTTCTTTGTGTTTATTTGGCGTGATAGAGCCTGAAGAATATTAAAGTTATGCCAAGGATCTAGTAAAATTCTGATGGCCAAATTCCAATGTGTGTGTGATTTTTCCGATGTCACCAGGCAGTCCTCAGACAGCAGAGGGATGTTCTACAGTCCAGCTCAAAAATTCTGAAACTATCCAGGTGGGGACAGCATCAGAGCCCACTGGTTAAGGGCTCAGTCCTACAAAGCTACCTCCAACTTCAAATGCCAATCACAACTCCAAGTTGTCAACTGGGCTTCTGATGGGCTGACTATAGACTGGAAGTTCCAATGACCCCCTCCATGGGTTTAATTAGTTTGCTAGAGTGGCTCACAAAACCCAGAGAAACTTTTTACTTACTAGATTTCCAGTTTGTTATAAAAGAATATAACTCAGGAACAGCCAGACAGAAGTGATATATAGGGCGAGGAACTGGAGAAAGGATACGGAGCAACCAGGCCTCTCCAAGTGCACCACTCTCCCCAAATCTTAATGTGTTCACCAAGCAAAAATTCTCAGAATCCTCGCCTTTTGCACTTTAAGGAGGTTTCATTACATAGCCATGAATGATTAAATGATTGGCCATTGCTAATTGATTCAACCTCTAGCCCTTCTCCCCTCCCCAGAGGTTGGGGTTGGAGGGTGGGGGATGGGATGAAAGTTCCAGCCCTCTAATCACATGGTTGGTTCTTTGGCACCAGCCCACATCCTTAGGAGCTTTCTAAGTCACCTCACTAACATAACAAAAGACAAATTCCAAGGGGTTTAGGAGCCTTGTGGCAATAACAGGTAGAAGACCAAATACATATTTCTTGTAAATCACAACTTCACATCCACGAAAGCATGAAATGATATTTTAATCATAGAGGGCTGTAAACAAACTGCAAAGTTGTCTTACTCATCATTGCAATTTTCCTATTCTTTTTTTTAACATGTTTATCCATTGTACAATATTTTCAAGCTTATCATAATTTGTGTCTTAAAATTATCAGCCAAACAAGGTACAAATTGGGCATAATGACACACGCAGTGGAGGAATAATGGCTTCTAGCTCTTAGTACAACCTCCATAGTTGCTCGTGTATAGTAATTGTTGTCCCATTCTTAAAAGGATGTACAATCCCAAAGTTTGCCCTATCTGTTTAAGCAAAAGGTTGATATAGCAGTAAACTGGATGTGTCTGTCAGAATGAAGAATCCTTATGAGAATTCTTAAAAACTAAGTACCACACAGATGTATAAATGATAACCTTCATTAAGACATGTACATTCACCAGAAAAAGAAGAAGAAGCTATGTATGTTCTTCCCCTGTTCCTCTCAGGGTCAGGGAAAACAACTGGGAGATGCATCTAGTCCTTCAATGATGAGAATTTAAGAGACTGCTGTCACTGTCTCCCCTGCTTTCCTTATCTGATTGGATAACAGATAGAATGGAATCAAGGTTTCACATACAAACATTTTGACAGTCCTCGTGAACACTGGCAAGTTCCTGTTCTAGTCATCCAGTCTTTCACGCTCACTGCTTTCCCTGGCGATACCTCCCATTAGAAAACCATCCATCCTTACCCAGGACCACACTACATTGCGATATTTCCCCTAGTTACTAAAACTTTCCAGACCTGCACACTGTAAGAACTTTACTCCCATAAACAATCTGGTAAACAAATTTTTGGAATGGAGTTGTAATAATACAGTTCAACTCAGATTTGCTAAATATCTAACTTTTTTTTCTCAAACTGAGTTTATCTTATTCTGGAATGACCATTACTAGTTTTGGTCATTATTCCAGCTTTTGTAACTTTTCAGTTAAGTGGGCATTACACGTAGATTCTTGCCTGTGTGGTCTCAGGCTGTGCTTGCTCACAAGAGAAATATTCATGTGAATCAGAAGGGACAGCTGAAGGAGTAGCCGCCCTTGCAGTCAGGGGGCTGGCTGCTGTTGCTTTAACATGCAGTTGCCATCACTGATCTGTAGCTCAGCTTGGTGGAGGGTCAAGCCAGGCCTCAGCTCCTCCATCTCCTACCATGTAGCCTCCTCTGATTCCTCCAAGCCCTGGGCTGGACGTGGGTGCACGTTTGTATGAAGGCACAAGCTTCTCCTGCAGGTCACCTACATCATGAAGCTCAGAGTGGAGATTTTCATACGCAGGTTCCACTTTGCCCTCATGGGTTCTAGTGGGTCCTGAAAGATTGTAGTTTGTCTTTGCACTTCCCAACTTCACACCCTGATCTCCTTCTCTTTGCCAGCCCTGCTGATGCACGATGACTTCAGGCCCAACCCCTGACATGAAGTGACCAGTCTTCCTAGACTACTCCCACAATTTCATAGTTTGATCGAACCCTAACTGATACACTGAGACACATGTAGCTTTGACAATTAAGGTATCCTGATCTCTGCCTGTAAGAACTGGGCACATGGTCCAAGACCCTCTCTAGCCCTCTCTTCTGCTAGCTTTTTTCTCTAGTCCTATGCTCTGTTGGCCTCAGCAGCTTGGCAGAATAGAAGCCTTCTCTGAGGAGCCCCAGCCCTGATGTTGTCAGATTGTGCCTAATTTACCTGAATTTCTGCCTTATCCATATTTTAGGGGATTTGGCATGATGGGAGAGCCAGAGCAGTTAAGTCAATATTCACCTTCTTCTCTCCCATCTCTAGAGATCCTGCCACAAGCTCAGGAAGCTCATGACCTTCCTTTTATTAAGGGAGAAAAGAGCACTTCCATTTCATTATACTCTTCTTCTTCTCTTATATTCTATGATTTCTATAAAAATTCTATTTTCTGAGTCACCCAGGCTTAGTTCTTGTTAGAAGAAGAATGCTTTTGGAATTTAGAAAACCGTCTTCTCTCTCAATAAAGCCTTGTTCTGAAGACACTGTCTGACTTGGACCTATAAAATGCCAACTTGAAACTAGAGTTGGACAATAATCTCTTTGTTCTAGGCTCCCCTGAAGAAAAATACAATTGCCCTTGAATCAAGGTCATTTAAGTACAAGGGACAATTACAAAAGACTGTAAAACAATGGAAGCTTATTTTTCTTTCAGGTTGCAAGGAAAAGGAGATAGGTGGTCCAGGCTGACAATGTCATCAGGGGCTGTCTGCTCCACCATACCCAATGTGCCCTGTTCATCCTCAAGGCCATGTCATCATCTTAAATACACCTGGAACTACAGCCAACACATGTGCAATCCAGGCAGGGAGCCAGAAGAGAGAGGGGAAGAGCAAAAAAAGACTTTGCCGGAATTTCCATCCAGTGATAGCTCCTTATACCCCCTTGATCATACTTACCTGCAAGGGAAGCAGGAAATATAATTTTTTCATCTGAAACGATAACCACAGATCCTGTTAGAGAAGAAAGGATACTGGTTAAACCTTGAGCTGCCACTGCCATACCATAACTCTACCAAATTGTCCTCTAGCTTCTGGATGATCATCTACAGTGACAGGAAAACCTGCCGTGGCCAAAGCAAACCAGTGCGATGGCAGCCTGACTTCTTCCTACGTCTACCTGAATCTGCCCTCAGGCTGTTTCTTCCTAATCACTAGCTCTGCCTTCTGGCATTGATGAGAACAAATAGTATTTCTCTCCTACATTTGCCTTTCGGATACCTGAAAACAAACATCATTTCCCCAAAACTGTCTTTTGTTGCCCTTGTTTTGGGTGGTTGGATTTCATCTGAAGGAGTCTGGATTGACCTCCCCTTGCAAATGTTCCTCTTAAGGCAGGGATCACAGGTGCTGTACCAGATCCAAGGAAGTGATTGAAATGATCACTTTTCTTGGTCAGCATATTGAGTGGCAATTAACTAGTGTTTATGGAAATGATGGTATTAATCCAGAAGAGTTTCTATAAGATTGGGATACATTGAGTCTATCTTTGCATTTTAACATAAATGATGCCACATGGTCATTTAGACTACTAAAATGCAGAGCTAGCTATAAATACACAGACATGTACAAGTGAACAACACTCCATAGTGACAGCACAGTTATATTACAAGGAATATAATTCCATAGCATTAGAGCGGCATGCAGCATAAACGAGAGTCATATGAACAGCAAAGACAGAAAAATACTCTTAGAATATTTTGACCTCCGTCTCTGTACCTCGCAGTCTGGCTTAGTCTTTCTTCCCTAAACCCGAACCAGATCTTCATTTTGCCATATGCTGCCCGGAGTTTGATCAGTATGCTTATTTTTATCTGACATCAGAATGGCACTCAAGAGGAACTAAATGCCTTTGACTTAAACAACTGAGTGAGAATTTAGAGGGAAAAGGTTCCCAGATGCAGATGGAAGAGATGCAACTCAGCTGTAATTATTGGAAGGCTAGGTTTGCTTGAAGAATCAAGATGCTAACAATAGATACCTACATAAAAACCCAGAGTATAGAACCTACCAATCTTTAAGTCTCCCTGAAGAGGCGAAGTGGGATAATATTCTCTACCATATGGCTGCTGTTGATCTCCATCCTTCCAGAGAAACCCGGTCAATTCCAAAAGTCCAAGTCATCACACAGAACAGCAGCTCCATCAATCTCAGTTCACCTGTGGTCCCCTGGCCACCTGAGGGAGGGGTTGGCATTGCGTGTTCATATTACAGAGAAAGTGAGGTATCCATCAAACCACACAGAGACAGTAAAGGGGGTCTTAACTCTCAGGAAACCAAGTCACAAATCCATGTGTTCAAGGTCTCATACATATAGCATGTTCCAGATGTTCAGACACATGTGTCAGGACTGTCAAGGAAATCTGCCTGTTGAGGCAGTGACATCTAATATGAGTTATGATTGGTTTCCCTGGTAGTTTTACCCACATCATACCTGAAGAATTTCTTCTTATATTGACCCCAAACTTTTCAATTAATGCAAACAACATGAGCAACTTTTGCATGCTAGAGTCTACACTAAGCACTTGGAGTATAAAAATAAGTAAGATATCGTCCCTGTCCTCAGGAAATTCACAATCTAGTGGCAGTGAAAAGACAGGGAAATAAAATTTAAATATGCTGATTTTATTTCAATTCCAAATCAGCAAACTAGTTTAGGCAAAAGAGAACTGCATGTTTGGAAGCAAGGCAGATTTTATTGGCCACAAAACTAGATGCAGCTGGTATCTGCAGTGGATCATTAAATCCAGGCAATTAGACAAATCATCAGGATTCTCGCAATGAACTGGATCCCTTTTCCTGTTTTGCTTTTATTCTTGGACCTGATCTCTTCCCAAGATGTCAGTAATGGTCCCTCCGCAGCTCCAGGGTATACAGGTAATAACGCCCTCAGTCTTCTTTTCAGGGTAAAATGCTTCTTTACAAATGATTCCAACAAATGTCGCAGAAAAGCATTGTTAACCAGCTTGGTTTACATGCCCTGACCACCTTCCACGTGAGCGAGGGGCTTGGAGAGGCTGCTCCACAGGCACTATGTGATAGGGAGAGGACCCTAAAGGAAAAGGGTGTTTCCGCCACCAGAAGAAACAGACAACTCCAAGAGACCTAGGATCTGCACATATGGAATCACTTGGAGTAAGATTTAGGGAAGTTAGAAACACAGTATCAGGAGGAGAAATGAGTACAGAGTTTATGACCCCAGGGATCAGTGAGGTGGATTCATGCTACCAGTGCTGGGACTTTAGGAATGCTATTTCAGTGCGGAGCTTCAGTTATCTCTGCTATATTATGAGGATAATCCTAGATGAATTACAGGGTGGTCTAACATTTAATTTAGGCAATTCACAAAAAAGTTTACTTTACAGCCTGTGAGTTAAGTGCTCAGTAAGTTTCTATCATCATCATCATCACCAACATGATGGTCATTATTTAAGAAAGAGGAAGAGACTAAGGGGATCAGAAAAAAAGGGGCTTATGAAAGGCTTGGCATTTCTTATTGATTAGGATGTTGTAAGAGTTCATGGAATGGGGCTATGACTTTGGTGGGGTTAGGGGACACTCTGTCTCACTACATGGGTTGTACTTTGGTAACTTAGAGAACCATGAGATGCTCCTAGTACAGGGTGCCTCAGAAACAGTTTCAGGACCTTGTCACGGGGCCAAAAGACAAGGCTGTAGCCTAGTGGCTGCTGGTACAGGGTGGTACCCTAACCCAACTCTCTGCTTCCCACTTCATAATCTGCACGTTTTGTTGCAGCAGTGAGGAGATGAATTATGTATTTCTTAACTACTTACTTGCCACTGACCTCTACCTACCTACCATTATTGGCATTAAATTCAGTGATCACTGTTGGATACCTTTACTTATGCCAGGTGCTTCTCACCAGTTTTGGACACCTTTCTTGTCCTGCTGCCAGCATCTCAGGTTCTTCAGAGTGCTGCCCTTGGGCTACTGAACCTGCACTGCCCTCTCCTACAGAGAGCAGAAATTCCCCAGGAATTCACAGCTTCCAGGGAAGCCTTTAAACAATGACAAATGACATCTGCAACAACATCCAGAGTGCCCTGCATGGTTGGTTGAGGCTGAAGTCACCTTTCTCAGAATTGAGGTTGAAGTCACACCTTTGCTTGGCACCTGTGCCTTCCTTTTCCTTTTTCCCTACAAGATTCCTCTTGGCCAACTGCCTTAATGAATCAGGATTTGTTTTGGGGAACTCAACCCAAGAAAACTGTCAACTATCCTACCCCTGGGTAATATTTAACAATTTGGACAGCTTTACTTTCTTCCTTCTGTACAGGGATTTTTTAGTTTCTCTTTAAGTAACTGTCTCACTTGAGGGTTTCAGCTCTAGGCAAGTTCACTCTGGATTCTCTGAGACTGAAAACTGACAATGGAATGCTGGGGTTAAAAAGTTTATACCCAACTTTATTCTTGTGGTGGCACACCACATGCTAGAATTCCATCCACTCTGGGGCAGTCTGCATGCAGCAAGCCTTACAGACCCAGAGTCCTCAGCAGAGTTCTTTATGTAGAGTCAATATAGCCCATTGCCAACACATGTGTAAGCATGTGCCTGTGAGTACTGCATGTGCACAGTGGACAAGCAGAAAAGGGTCAGGTGAGAATCCTGGCCAGGAAGCTTCCATTTTTCTCTATGCTTCACCCCTCCAGGATTCCTGCCTCACAGTCTATGTGCCCTCAGTCTTCCACTATGTGTCTCCATGTGAGAAAGCTAGAGCATTATAAACAGATTGCACAACAGCAACAGAGGCCACAACATTTTACAAATAACAACAAAAGTTATGATACAGATAACAACAGATACTATGATAATCCTCAAGCCTGAGGAGATTGATTGCCACCAAATGGTCATTCCAGCTGTATTCACACCAGTTCTACTCAGATGAGTCCATGACTTGCACTGTCCGTGCACACCCAGCAAGCAGAAGTTTTTGCTAGGGTATGTGCCCGGCCCACACAGACATTAGGGAAGATTGTCCGTCAGGGAATAAGCACATGTTTTAGTGACACCAACATAGGCAAATCTTGTCTACAGGTAGGACACATGCAAGGAGGTGGTCCTATGATAGGTCCATGGCAGGAAAGGGGTCCTGTCCAGGTCTGGTATACGATCCCTGTGGGGGGTTACTGAGGGGCCTGTGTATAGGGCTACTAGAGGTGCATGTGCTTGCCATAAAGATAAAACAAAACTCACCCATAAGATGTTTTTATGTTCCATCTGTTTAGGGTATACTACCATGATCTTTGGGGGCCACTCTGTTATTACTCCAGTAATACACAGGAGGCCAGATTCCAGGCCTTACCCCCAAGGTGCCAGGAGAGCCAGCCATTGCTGGCCCATGTATTGAAACATCCAAGACCACATCCACTGAATGGAGTCTCTGGGGTTTAGTGCAGTTGGTGCTGGTAGCAAAATATTATTCTGGTGGCCAAACCCTGGCTTCAGTGATTTCTCCTTAGTTTGTATTTGCAATTTTTCAGGAAGGCAGCAATGTGTGTTGGCATGTCTATGGGGTTCAATGCCCCTTTCTGGGGCTTTTCACTCAAATGCTGTAGCACTGTCCATAAGTGGACTGACCATTCCCATAGACTATTGGTGTCTGATTTCAGGCCAGATTTTAACAAACCATTGTACCTCTCTATCATACCTACCCCAGTAGGATTAAATGGTACACAAAACTCTCACTTTATCCTTAATTGTTGTACCCGTTCTTGTAGTGCATGTCCAGTAAAATGGGTACCTTGATCACTTTCAGTTACCTGTGGTCAGCCACAGGCTGCAAAGAGATGTTCCAAACCTCTTTTGGTCATCTCCTCAACATGCAGGAAAAGCAACCAAAAGTCCAATGGCTATGTCCACCCAAGTCATGGCATATTGATATCCTTCTGATGTGAGCAGAGGCCCAATATATAATCTATCTGCCACCTGACAGTGGACATCAGCCCCTTAGCTATTTTCCCATGTTGCTGTGGGACTCAGTGTAAGGCCCTTTTGGAGCATACAGTGCACTCCTGCCAGGCTCTGCTGACTTCTTCTAAGGCCCTACTGATGGGCTACAGCCCACATTGTCTTCTACCCCAAGGTAGACTTTCCTTCTACTGAAGGTACCTGGCTAATTTGTTCTGCTTCATCATTTCCTGGGGATGCTAGTGGCAAATGGCCTATGAAAGTTCATTCAAGCCACTGCCAGAGGCCCCAGACACAACCATCTTTGGTCATATGAACATCCAGCTCATAGAGTCCTGATGGGTCTGTCTCACTCAAGGCCTGCATGGCCTTGTCTGTCCATTTTGCAACAGCAAAGGCAAATGCAAGTATTTTATCCCAGCCCCACCTGATGCCCTTTCACACCAAATAGCATAAGGGCTTCAAAATTTGTGCCAAGTGTGGGATAAATACTCTCCGGTAGCCCCCAGGACTCTTGCAATAATGCCACATTTGTCTGTAAAGGAATCAGAAGTAAACATAACATCATACACAGTATTAGATGCTCTATTCCCAATGGATTTGTTCTTGCTTCACTTTGACAGCCCCAGTCCAGTATCCATCTATAACAGTGAGGGTCCCAGAAAACTGCTCAGGGTAGCCATAAATCAGGAAGTATACAGCTCCTATGTCCACCAGATCCAGGACATATTGCACATTCACTGGGGACCAATAAACTGATATTTCTACTCTGGTCCCCACCTGGTCCCCCAAGGTGGATGCCTTGACCCTTCCCTCAGCCAAACCAAAGCATATCGCCCAATCATCTTCCTGTGAGGGTCCAGGCGAGGTTGGCTCACTCTCCAACAGGAAGTCCTGCAGACACATGGGCAGGACTTGTGGCTTTGTCTCAGCTTCCATTTCTTGGTCCTTGCTTTAGCCAACTGCTGAACCTGTTGCTCAGCTTCAATTGCTACCACAGCTCCAGAAAGATTTTATTGGACCTTCCATCTTATTTCTCTCTACTCCTGCCTTTATTAAATCAACACACATTTGGGTCCTTGAGACCTTCATGGGGCCCTTTAAACTCTTCCTCTGAGTAGCAGACCACATTTCCTTTCGTGGTCTCATTGTTTCAGCCTCTCCCAAGTCCGCTACCAAATAGGCAGCCTCATTTATGGGCTGTCCTATGTGAGGAGCAAGAATGGTCATTAGGAGGCCAAAGAGGAATGGGGGAGCTGTTTGAAGCACCACATTTCTCATCCCCACAGTAAAAGGCTCCTCATCTGGGTCATAATTCTATGGACTATAAACGGCATTTTTTATGTCTAACTCCTGTAACACCTGTTGGAGCACTGCCATCTAGTGGGAGAAAGATGGTAAATCACCTTGATTGGGCCACACAGTGTGAGACGTGGTTGTAAGCCAATTGAGGAGGAAGTGATTTTCTGGGCTCTGATGTGCATTTTGCAGTCACTGCCACAAGGCAGGATGAACTGTCAGGGAGGCCAGCTTTCCCATCTCTGATCCAGACAGAATGATACCATCCACCCATACATCCCAAAGACACAAGAGCCAAGCTGATATTGACTCTGAGGGCTTCTGCCAGAAACAGGAGCCCAAATCCACCAGCTCATTCTGTGTATAATGGCAGAGCACAGAGTGCTCCATGACTGGGAAGGGGGCTGCACCCCTCCCAGAGGAACCTGTGGTTGCTGCATATTTATTTTCCCGGGGTGGTGGGCTCTCAATAGAAGAAGGGTCTGTGCCTCTGGCACCAACAGCACTTCCACCCCCACCTGCTCATATGTCGCCTGCTCCTCTTCTATTTCCCAGGCTGACAGCAGCTTCCTCCTCACTCCCCCAAGTGCCTTTTCTTCTACACCCTTCACCTTTGCTACAGTGACTTGCAGCAATGCTATCTCAGTCTTCAACAGCGCCTTCACCTTCTCTTCAGTACCTCAAAGCTGGTGTTCTTGTGCTGCCTCTTCTCATGCTTCTTGCAGGAGCATGTTCTCCTCCACAACACCTCCCAGCTTGCATTCTCATGCTGCCTTTTCTTGTGCTCCTCATGGAGTTCATCCTTCTTCCCCACAGCTTTTTTAAATACTGTGAGAAATAGCCAACCCACAGTTCCCACCACCTCGTGGCTACTTTGTTTCTCTAAGGATCTCCCAACATGTGGAGGTCCTCTATCACTACCTCAGGTGTCACTTCTACCTCTCCCCAGTCCCAGGGAGGGGCCCACTCCTTTAGGAAGAAAGCCACCTTGGTTCAAATGCCCCCTGGGGGACACCTAAATTCCTCTACATCCATAAGATGTTCCTGGAGTATCTACCCAGATATAAGGATAGCCTGCTGAAGCACTGCTTTCTAGAGAGCAGCCTGTGCTGTTTTTTGGTCCACAGTGAATCCTGATGGCTACACCAAATGTCTCCTCTGAGGCTTTCATCCCTAGGCAAGTTTACTCTGGATTCGATGAGACCAAAAAATGACAATGGAATGTTCTTGGGGTGAAACGGTTTATACCCAGCTTTATTCTCGGGTTGAGCACTAGAATCCTGTTTGCCTCAGGGCAATTCTGCATGCAACAAGCTGGTCTCTGCCTCCGGATCTCTCCACTGCCTTGCAGCCTCAGAGCACTGGGCAGAGCTCTTTATACAGAGTCAATAATAGCCCATTGCCAATCCAAGTGTAAGTATGCACCTGTGAGCATTGTACATGTGCAGTGGGCAGGCAGACTAGGGTCAGGTGAGAATTCTGACCAATGAACTTCCATTTTCTCTATAGTAACCATAACCAAGAACTTACAGGAAGCTATGGATTCCTCCCAAGAAAAAAAAATTATACAAAATATTCCCCATAATTTCAGAGGGCTCCTGAGCTCTCTGAAACCTACAGGTGGACCACAATTTCAAAACTATTGACTTTCACAGACAATTTAATACAGGATCAAAATATAAGACACCAAAATGCCAGAAGGGATTAAGAAAATAAACATTTAGTATTGTATATTCTTCTCAAGCCCTCCTTAATTTTGTATTCTATGTCCTATTTTGCTTTGCTTTTTCTTAATTTCCTCAAATTGGTGATTATGCTGCATCTGTTTAATTTACCCTTCAGAGTGTCCTTCCCCACCTCCCCATGATTCAGTGACTCCCTCCGTGGGCTGCATCAACAGGCTGCCTTACCCTCTGGCATTCCATTTGGCCAATGGAACTAACCACCAGGAGACTGGACAGACTCATTTCCCTGCTCCCTCCTGCAGGGTCACCACTGATGGGCAGTGTCCTCTGACAGAATGTCACAGCTCCTGGCATGTGGGCTCTTCACAGGACGCTGTCACTCCAGATTCCAGAGACTGCTCCCTTCCCTCCCCTTCAGGTTTGGGGTGACTGAATTATTTTAAGTTCCTGGGCCACCACACTGTCCCTTATGGTCTCACTGCTCGTGACAGTTCTGTGAATAGCCCTTTTATTAAATTCACTTTACTTTATTTGAGAGCCAGCTGTTTCCTGTTAACACTTTAATTGATGCATAATAATTCACCAAAATGCACTGATGACTTTTTATTTGTGAGGCCAGATGGAGTGTAGGGGCTGGGCTAGAGTTAAGACTAAGAACAGCTCTGACTGCCATATGATATATAGGAAAGTAGTTAAGAGAGTAAATGCGAAAACTTACATACTTTTACATATGAGTGATGCATGTCAATTATTTCTGAATAAAACTGGAGAAAAAATGATTAGAGTTGGAGAGATGGTAGCTATAAAGATGTGCCTTCTACACATCCTTTTCCAGCTGGTTTTTTAAAGTTCAGACACAAGCCAGGATGAATTTTGTCTTCTCTCATTCTCTCATCGGTTCTCTAATACATTAGCTAGAGCACTTACCATGTGGCTAGTGATTTCCTGGAACAGAAAAAACACATCAGATGTTGACAACCCAATACAAAAAAATAAAGAATCTCAAGTAAAGTATCTCAATAAATTGTATACTGATTTCAGGTTGAAACACAATTTGGATGTACTAGGTTAAACAAAACATATTATTAATTTCACTTCTTTATTGTTACCATTTTTAACAGGGACACTAGAAAATTTGAAATGACCTATGGCTCACATTGCATTTCTATCAGACAGCTTTGCTCTACTGTTATCATCTAGTTATGTTTGTCTGTCCTTAGAATTGCATAAACCTCAGTCTCTCATATTTGGTTACTCTTCATTAAGTTCCCTTCCACATACTCACCATTCCACAGCACTCCTTTCTACAAATGTCTTCAGGCTGTTAGTGTCATGTATTGTCATTTAACGTCACTGCTTTGATACAAAGTACATGTGCCACTGCAAGCACAGAAGACCAGAAGTGTGATGACAGCCACTGTGTAATCATAGCTGCTGGGAGCGCACGCTCTACTTCTAATTTACATGTTCCATATGATCCTATAGCACCGAGAAAGTGAGAAATGCTGATCTATTAAAAATGTATGTAGCCATTCAAAGTGATAAAAGAGTTCATACAGGCATTGTACTGAAGGTAAACAGTTTTAAGCAACACTGCTACACTCGGCAGTTACGTTCATGTAAAAATATCTTTTGGTGAGAAAACCAAAAACTGATTTCATATTCTTTTAAAGTGTATGAAAGTTATCTTGAAAATAAAACTGAACATCAAGTGATTTTTACACATAGTGTGGCAGTCATTGTGCTAGAAATATTAGACCTAACATGCAGCCTTGCTAAAACTATGCCATATTCCAGTACTTGAACTTCCAAGCTGACAGTCCGTCCTAGCCACAGTAGTACTGGGTGGGATAGATCTGTTACTTTTAATATGGTGGGGCAACACGCATATACACACACTAGGTTATTTTTATGAGAACTGTACTATTTTCTTTTGACTCCAATGAATTAGGTAGAATTCCCAGTGGTAAATAACAAAGACCCAAATCAAGCAGTTCTCAGCTGAAAAACAAGTTTATTACTTATGAAGAAAAGTGTTCAAAGTCACACAAAAAAAATTGTTTCTTGCTATCTCTCAATTCTTTTTTCTTTGGTGTTATTTTTCAGGAAATTTCTCTCCAGGTGTTGACAAAGACGGTGATAAACCAATCAAGGTAGAAAATCTACGGCCTCAGCAACCCTACCGAAAAGAAATTCCCTCTTTGCCCAGGGCCCATGCAGCGGTCCAGGCCACACTCTCCCTGGGCAAAGGGCCCAAGCCCCTGCTCTGACCTATCCCTGGACTCTCACTGGCCAGGCTGGGGTCATGAACCCAATTCTGGAGTAAAGGGGAAGGAAAAACTAGTCTTGAGAATGTGGAAGTGACATTTCTCAGAATAACAAGGGGGCCTCTTCTATAAGAGTAGGAATACTAGATGTGCCCAATTATCAAAGGTGTACTACAACAGGGAAATAAGTAAATGATAAGCTGAAGTGCAAAATAAAGCCTCCTTCTTCTAACCCATATTACTTATATCACAGGCTGAAATTCTCCAATCCTTCTGAGTCATTGTTATTGAGAAAGATGGAGAGAGAGGCTTCAGCAGTGAAAGTCAGTCTTTCCTCATCTATTAAACCCAGATTTAATTCCCAATAAGGAATGAAAAAAAGAGGGGAAGAAGACATACTTTTTTAAATCTAAATATATTCCAAGGAATCGTGATGCATAGGAGTAAAGATATTTAAACAGTCCAGTCCAAGTTCTTAGATTTAACCCAGGTGGGTCACTCCACCTGATTTCTACTTGATACTTTGCTAAATTTATTATTTTTCTTTGTGCAGTGGCACATAAGGAGTGCTGACTATGCTTAGATTATTGTCAGTCAACAATAGGTCTCTAATGTTTGCTGTGTGGATGGCACTATGTTAAATGCTCTGAGAGAACTAAAAATCTCTTAGACGTAATTCTTAGCTATAAAGAGCTCACTGTTAAACTGCAGAAATAAAACTTATATGCCTGAAAGAAAACTGGACAATACTGAAGGGTAGCAAAATAAAGGGTTAAATGTGCTATAAACCCAGTACTGTGGAAACTCAGGGCAGGGGAAAAGTCATTGGTAGTTATAACATGAGAGTGAAGAATCTACCACTTGCTAAGCATACAGCCTTGATCAGAAAAGAGTAAATAAAGAAGAAAGGCTAACTTACTAAATTCTGATTTCATATCATTTAGCACTTTATTTTATAAATGTTCATGAGAAATGCATAAACAAACGTTTTTTAAGCATTCTTTGTTTTTGAACTATTTCTACCAAGACACTTGAACCTTTCAAAACATTTATTAATGCAAGATAAAGTCATGTTCAAAGAAACAAAGAATCAAGGATAACAACCTCAAACAGATTGTAGAGATTATGTAAACATCAACATTTTTTTATTATCACAGTCAAATTGCAAATTTTTACTCTAAAATTAAAACAAAAAATGCAATCTTCTTCAATCACTGGCATAAGCAAAGACTGGGCAATTGCTAAAGACTTTCTGTAAGAATTCATCACACTGGGTGGAATTTGGTGGGTGTTGTGTACATATCTTCTCATCATTGGCCAAAGTATGGATTCATTAGGGCTACTCCTAGGCCAGGGTGCTTGTCTCTGGTTTCTGGAGCTGCAGAAAGCCCAAACTGTTACTGATCTGGTGCTAAGCTAGTATTCTATGCAGTGATGGGTAGTCTGGAAATCCTAGTGAGATATAAATAATGTGCAAAGCCTGTGGAGGTAATTTGCTAACCTAGCAAAACTGCAATACTGCTTTAAAGACACCAATTATTAAAAATCACTCTAAGGGCTACATTTTACTCTTAACAAGATTTCTACCTGACTGCAGAAGATGATAAGAAATCTTGGAAGTTGGTTATAAATATGTTATAGTTTTAATAAACTTACTTGTAATTTTTTTTATGAAACACTTTCAAACACATTTATTCTAGGTTTTCTTTTTCACATTTTAACCAGAAATATGGTTAGCATTCTTTTAATTTTAACCATTGTTAGAACTTTAAGAAGTCCTTTGCTAATTTATTATATCAATTATAAATAAACATTGCTCAAAGTTAAAACAAGTTATGCTGACAAAAATCAGATACGGTGCATTGTTTAACAGCTTAACATTATACAGTATAATAACTTTCATTTATTTCTTTTTAAAGCAACACTAAGTGACTAGAAATATCATATGACTTATATTTTCATATGTATAGTAGAGAACCTACAATTTTATATACTTAAGGCTTAAGTATGGGTTACAAACTACAAATGTCCTCCATTGAAAGTCATATTATATTAATAAACTAAATATTTCTGTCTTATTCTTAAAGATGCACATTAGTTTTTAATCCAGTCTCTTGCACATAGAATTGATGTAGTCTTATTTTTATTTAATAAGCAGTGTCTTTAAGAAATCATTATTTTTTGAGAGCTCTGCTATACTCTGATAAGTGATAAACTGATATTCAAGCTTTGAATATTATTCATCTTAGTCTGCTGCCTTCCCATTTCTTCTACTCATGTCTCCCCCACAAAAATACATGAAGAAATGCTTTCTTAGTTTTACAAATGCCACCCCCTCAGACACTCAGGTTAAAGAATGAAGTTGACTCATTGGAGAATACCACTGTCAATACTAATGCAGCCCCGTTAATAGCTAAGAGGCCATCTCACTTTCTGCATATGTGTCTGTGCCCAGAACTCTGAGCAGAGTCCTGAATCCTGGGTTTCATTAAGTACTAGCAATACCATAGTTCTGAATTAAAAGGAAATGTTGAAAGCCCCCACTAACATGCTGAGTTCACGACCAGCAGGTGACCATTTGTCATCTGTGAAAGCAGCACTCTTTAGAATTATTATGTATTAGTTATCTCTAAAGATCCAAAAAGGACTCATCCAAGGTTCTTCGTTGCTAAGTAGTGTACCAGTGTTTCAATCAAGGCAGTTTGACTTACTAGTCCTCAGCAGATATTGATTAAGCTCAGTAGTGTATTTGAGGAAAGACTACATTAGATCATCCATAGGATGGAGAAGGAGAGGGACTACTCCAGGCTCCTCTGATTCCCAGTCATCTTCTGTCCATAAAGCCAAGGCCTAAACAGAGGGAACAGTCTAAGACCAGGAATTAATCAAGCAACACATACAGCATATTTCTTTTATCATGTTTTTTTGTCATGTAAACTCAGAGAAGGTAAAATCTCCACAAGCCCAGAATGCAGAAGCTATAAGATCGTTTGAACCTGCCCCAGTATTTTCCAGATGCTATGCACAGCCAAAGAAAAAGGTCTCTTGACTCAAGTCTCGCTGCTTTTTCTTCTGTCAGTGGCACAGCCTTCAGGATGGCTTAGATTGTTCGGCACACAAAAAGCAGTGGCAGCTCTGAATTCCAGCGTGGAACTCTTACTGTCCCAGTCTCTATCATCATTGTTTTCCCTTCTCCATCTCATGAAACTCAAACTGTTCCAGAATCCAGTAAGCCTTGGTCTGAAAGGGCTTTTCAGAAACTCAGCTACCATCTCCTTTGTATTAAGACATTGTGGGCTTTCTATTTTATGGGTTAACATTGTACATATTCTTTAGATTTATTTCCTTTCAACTCTCTTTCTCGAATAAAATTCCTAAACTTCCACACATTTTTATTGTCATTTGGTTTCAGCTCTTCTGTGAAAGGAATGTTGCTTCTTAAATCCTTTGGTTGACGCTCCCATGGCAAAGGGGCCTTCGTCTTGCGTATTCTCTAATGAGAGCTCTCTAGAGCTGTTACATGCATGCCACTGCCTTCAAATGGAGTGCTGCAGATGGAAGGAAGGTGCACAGGGGGAGGCAAGAAATAAGAAGCTGAATCACTCTGTTCCATTAGTTTTTGTAAGAAGATTAATGTTCAGTGGGTTAAGAATATCACATACATTTATTTTCCTAAGTGGTGAATAAATTCAAAGTCTGTGCTTAAACTAACTTCAATTTTATAAATATAATTTGAAAGCCTCCAATGTTCCCATGGCTGTACATACTTGCACTGCCTAGATTACATACATAAAGCTGTAACTCATATATAGGAGGCAGCACAGGTACGTGAACGTCACACTGGCCTCGCAGGTAAGAAACCAGAAGTCTACACCATGCCTGCCACCAGCTGGCTTTGGGACCCTCAGCAAGTTACGAGACTCATGTTGGACCATGTTAAAAAAGAAAGCATTGAGCAAACATAACCACGTGGACTCTTTCCAGCATTGACATTATATAAATCTGCAAAATTATCTAAAAGTTTTTGCCCTGAAAGAAATTCTACTGGACCAAGACAAAATCAGGCAGTTCCTACTGCTAATATACCCAGAACTATAGAAACTATACCTGAGAGACAGTGAAGGTAATGAAATTTGTTTCAGACTGGTGCAAGTCAATTTGAGTCTACTGAGTAGGTTAATATAACTGAGGAATCACCTTGGGAGCATGAGGAGACAATTTGATACAAAAACGGTGTACCTGCTGAAGGGATATCACATTTGCTCAGAACATCTATTTCAGAAATCAGAAAATTATTTTAGTAACATGATCACCTGACTTTCTACTATAATCTTAAGACTCAGTACATTCTTCAGTCAGAGTCTATATTGTCTCAGTCCTCCACTTTTCATTTGTGCCTGGGTTAGTTCACTTAGCATAATGTTTTCAAGGTTCATCCATGTTGTAGCGTGTATTAGAATTTCATTCTCTTTTAAGATTGAAGAACTTTCCACTGTATGTGGTTCCACTATAGCCACACTAGGTTATCCATTCTTTAGTTAATGGACATTTGAGTTGTCAAAACCTCCTGGCTATTGTGAATAATGCTACTATGAACATTGGTGTAAATAACTATTTGAGTCTCTTCTTTCTATTCTTCAATGCTTTCCAATTCCCTGAAGTGGAATTTCTGGATCATATGGTAATTCTATGTTTAATTTCTTTTGAAGGAATACTAGGCATACTGTTTTTCACAATGACTGCACCATTTTACATTCCCATCAGCAAGGCATAAAGGTTCTGATTTCTCCACATATTCATCAAAACCTATTATTTCCTGTATTTTTAAGAACAGGTATCTTAGAAAGAAAACAAATATCAAATTTGAAGATACATACACCCCTATGCTTATTGCAGCAACACTTACAATAGCCAAGATACGGAAGAATCCTACGTGTCCATCAAAAGGTAAATGGAAAAGATGTGGTATATATATACAGTGGAATATTGCTTAGCCATAAAAAAGAATGAAATCTTTCCATTTGTGACAACTTGAATAGATTAGAGGATATTATGCTAAGGGAAATAAGTTAGACAGAGAAAGACAAATACCATATGATTTCATTTGTACATGGAATCTAAAACAAACAAACAAAACAGAAATAGATTCATAAATACAGAGAACAAACTGGTGGTTGCCATAGGGAAAGGACACACAGGGACAGACAAAATAGGTAAAGGGTGTAAGGAGATACAAATTTCCAATGATAAAATAAATAAGTCATGAAGATGAAATGCACAGCAGGGGGAATATTGTCAATAATATTGTAATACCTTTGTATGATGACAGATGGTAACCACTTATTGTGGTGAGTTTTCATAATATATACTTAGTTGTTGAATCACTATGCTGTTCACCTAAAACCAATACTGTATATCAACTATATTTTTAATTAAAAATTAAAATAACCCTCCTAATAGGTGTGAAGTGTTACCTGTCTCATTGTGAGTTTGATTTGCATTCCCCTAATGATTAGTGATGTTCCACATTTTCTGTGTGTTTATTAGCCTTCTGTATATCTTCTTTAGAGAAATATCTATTCCAGTATGTTGCCCATTTTTTAATCCAGTTGTTTGGTGCATTTTGTTGAGTTGTAGAAGTTCTTTAAATATTCTAAATATTAAACCCTTATCAGATATATGATTTGTAAATATATTTTCCCATGCATTTTCACACTGTTGATCATATCTTTTAATGCACAAAAGTTTTTAATTTTGATAAAGTTCAATTTCTCTATTTTTTTCTTATAATTCTTGTGTTTTGTTATCATCCAAGACATGCCAAATCCAAAATCACGAAACTTCCCCATTGTCTTCTAAGAGCTTTATAGTTTTAGCTCTCACAGTTAGGTCTTTGATACATTTTTAGTTAATTATTGTGTATGATATTAGGTAAGAATTCAATTTCATTCTTTTGCATGCAGATATCCAGTTTTCCTAACACCGTTTGTTGAAAGACTCTCCTTTCCTCATTGGTCTTGGCACCCTTGTCAAAAATCTACAATGTCATATATATTTAAATAACTCCTAACTTGAGGAAAATATGAAGGAAGCAACAATATTACTTTTGCTTAGTTTATGTCTAACAATAAGAAAATAAAAATATGTCTCTGGTTAGCTGCAGTCCACAGTCTCAGGAATGCAGTATACTAATTGCTAGAAAACATAAAAGAGAGGATGGAATGATGGAGAAAATGTTACTTGTCAAAAGATGTTAACATGCTCCAATAGAAAGAGGAGCACAATTCATATCAGAAGAACAGTGCTGCTTCCACACGACCCTGCCTCATCCTATTAATGAGTTTGTCCTCAGGCAATGACTATTGTCTTGGATCTCATTCTCCTGATCTGTAAAATGGGGTTAAGCTTTCCCATTGAATCAAGTGAGGGTAAGCATTACTAGATAGTTTGAAAGAAACCCCACCACCACCACCAAATTTGATATTATTGTTGATTTGTTGGTCTATATGAATTCTGCTATCTCTTTCATTATGCTTCTGTTTTCTTATTTATAAGTCAGAGACAATAATACCACCCTCTCAATATGTGCAACATAATTGTCTGTTAGACAAATACTAAAATGCCTCTTTCATATGTGACTTGAGGAGGCACGTCTACTACCATTCAATTTTAATTACACTAACATTGACTGAGAATCTACCTTATGCCAAACATGATGTTAACTGGCAGAAATTCAAAACTGAAAAAAAGACAAAATACCACCTGCAATATAATTTAACCTCTAAGAGTAAAAAATGTTACTTCCTCTCCTATGGTATATATAAATACCTTCAATACCTTCAAACTTTGTAAAGAAAACCAACCATTATGTATATTTGTAGATATATGCAAATTTGCATTTATAATTAATTATATTTGATTTCAAACTTTTAATTTTTATAGTTGTACCAATTCAACTATTTTTAAATTTTCAGCTTTAAAAAGAGATATCTGCCCGTTGAAACTAGTTGTGTATATGTTTTCTCTTCCGACAAAACACAAAGTCCTTTTGATTTCTGTATCTTTATATTTTATATATGTGGATATATTTTGTAAACTTAACATTTTTTAAGTTTAAATTAACTATAATGAAAGCTTATTTCCATTAATACGGAAATTCTTTTTCTCAAAATAGACCATGATAGCATTGCCATCAAAATAGTCCTTTCCTGGATCTTACTTTGAAATCCATCAACAGAAGTATAAATCTAATGCTCTACACAGAGGACAATATGTCTACTGCCAGCTGAAATGCATTTTTTCAAAGATTTCTTCACAAAAAAAAATATATGTTTGGTGATACTTGTCTTCTGCAACTTGAAAAATCAGCCTTGAACTTGGGGATTCTCTCTAAATACCATGACAAGCAACCATTGTTCTGGCAGCCTGGGAGAGGACATAAATATGGCATTTTTTATTACTTTTTATATCCTTCACCCATATGACTTCCTTCTTCAGTCCAGGTTCTATTTTTGAGAAGCTTTCCTTGACCCATAATCATAGCTTTTGCCTGAAGACCAAGTATTTAATCTTTCTTTCACTTCCTTGACATTTAAGCACTCTTGCACATTTCCTTTCATTTCTTTAATGTCTTTTTCCCTTGGAGACCAGAATCTTATATTTATTTTTCATAGCCTCTGGCACACAGTAGGTACTTGATCTGCCTCCTAATGGTCCTTTTATTCCAAGAGTCACCAACTCAGACAGAAGGAGGAGGGGTAAGGCAAAGAGTAGACAGCAGCCTGCAGAGGTAAGCATGGTTTCATTTATTCGTTCAAGTGATATTTATTGAACAATTTTTTTTCCATGCCAGACATGGATCAAGGCATTGAAAATATGTCAAGAAACAAAACAACAAAGCCTCTGCTCTTGTGATTTTATATTTTAGTGGGAAGAGATAGACTATAAAATATACATACATTTATGCACACACACACACACATTTCAATTGCTGATAGGTGCTAGGAAAAGATCCGTAGAGAGTTAAAATAATATCACTGGCACACGGATTTTTTTTTTTGATCAGGCCCACAGAGATTAGACAGAAGGGGGCAAGAGGAGAAGCTGGAAGACCCCTTGGAAGGCTGACATCCAATGAGATGGATCAGATTAGAGTATTGGGGCTGGTAAGAAGGGACCGCATTCTGAATGTATTTTGAGGATAAACCTAACAGGACTTGCTTATTGGCTGTGAGATGTGAGAATAAATGAGAAGTAAGTTTTGACCCTAGGATTTTTGGCCTGATCAACTAGAAGGGAGAAATTGCATTTTCTAAGATGGTGAAGTTTAGGGAAGAACCTAGTTTGGGGAGAAAATTAAGAATTCTGTGGTTAGGAAGTGTGTTCCCCAAAATTAGTATGTTGAGCCCCCAACCCCCCCATGCCAAAGAATGTGACTGTATTTGGAAATAGGGACTTTCAAGGGGCAACTAAGGCTAATCAGGTCATAAGAGTAGGGCCTTCATCCAATCTGACTGTCTGACTGTGGTCCTTTTAAGAAGAGACGCCAGGAGGAGCGCACAGAAAGAAAACGCCATGTGAGGACAGAGCAAGAAGGCAGCATCTGCAAGGCAAGGAGAGAGGCCTCAGAAAACTCAACCTTGACCTTGGACTTCCAGATTTCAGTACTGTGAGAAAATAAATTTCTATTGCTTAAGCCCAGAAGGCTGTGGAATTTGGGGCAGCCCTAGCAGACTAATACAATACAATACTGGATATATTGACTCTAATAACTACAGTCATTTAGAGGCTAAATGAATTCTGAAGTTTCCATATTTGTTCACTACTTATTGACATGTGCTTGCCTAACTGCCTGAGAGGGCCACCCCCATCTGTGATATGCAAAGGGAGAGCACAGAGACACAAAAGCTTCCTCTTGTCAAGGTGTCTTCCTCATCAGCTAAGTCAAATTTTCCCTTTTCCTTTTGAATTAGCTGGCTTTGATTTCTTGACCCCCGATATTGGTAGTCATTTGCCTTTATCTTCACAGCATATAGTTTTACAAGAACAATCACATATGTTTTCCCACTGCATTCTTTCAGATAGGTTTCAGGTAATGTCTTCACACTGAATTCTGGACACCACTACAAACATTTGGGAAACTTTTAAATCCCTGATTAAATGTCAAGACTATTGCTTGTCTATTACATTCTTCAGTTATATCCTGGTAAACACAAACATACACACACACACATACACACACACACACACACATACTTGTTTTGATTCATCTGTCTCCCTCGTGTCACAATTTGAACTTATATTGCCTCCAATATTTCTTGTCCTGCAGAGAAGTGTAAATTTTATTGGAAGTTGAAGGATCAAGACAGACATAAGAAACAGGAGAGGGAGGAGAGTATTAATTTTCTACCAAAGTAATTCAATTCTCCACCTCACTTAGCTTGTGCCGACCAAAGAGTGGACCTGGTTTTTAGCCGGCCTGTCAACGCCACTCCTAGGCACTGGAGCATTTGCTAACCAAGAAGGAATGACTCCATCCCATTACTCTTTCAGTATTACGTTTCAGGTGGTGCATAATTGCTTTGGTGAAATATTGCAAGATGATTTCATACTGTGATTAAAATATTTTCACTATCATCAAGGGAACAGTGTAAATAGATTTTTTAGCATGATCTACTAGATAACCCTGAAGCTCAATGGTGTGTCCCTGGCTTAGAGCAGGTTAGCATGAAATTTAATTTGCAGTAATCTTCCTCAGGTCAATGGAGGACAAACTAACCTCTAGCTGGAACTTACACAGCTTCCAGAACACAATAACTCAAAGGTGGCATCTCTCTAGAATGATGCCTCCCTCTGCAAGGAGGCAGGAAGGGTTATATCTGTCAATTCTTCCTTTGTTATCTCTCCCATTCACAATTTCCCTTTCTCTCATTGTGGTGTCATCACCCTACTTGAGGCTCTTGTCACTCGAGTCCTTGGTGAAGAAATAGGCTGCATATTGGTTTAGCCACCTTTCTCCATAGTTCCATCTATAGTGCTTAGCACTACCAGATGAATCTCCCTAAAGTATGCATTTTATCATGAGATTTCCTATCAAAAACATTCAGGGGCATCTTTAACCTTCAGTTGGCATTTGAAAACAACTAACTTTCTAGACTTAGCACCAGGAGTTTAGCTCTTCTCATGTATCCTAAGTGTTGTACTCACAGTCTACCCAAAGCAAGGATTTTAACTGTCTCTATGCTCTTTCTCCTGGTGTCACACCGACCTCTGCTGTCATTTTCTTGTCTTTCTTCCTAACTTCTGGACAGTTGAAATTGTTCCTTATAGCTTTTTCCTCATCCTGAAAGTCTGTTTGTCCTGGGCCTGACTTTGTAAATCCATTATGTAAGCATCCAGATCACAAAAAGGCATTTCTTCTACTATCTTCAACTTTAAAAAATGCATACACTTTAAGAGATTGGTCTTCATAACTCTGATAGAAAACTAGAAGCTTGTTACCTGGAGTGGGAGAAATAGGTAATAAAGGTCAAGAATGATGTGTTGAAGCCAGAGATTTAATGTTATTAAAATAACATTTGAAACACTCTGGTGGGAAACACTGAGGGCAGCCTTTGCCTTCCACATAGGCAATTGCAAATATGTCTTTGGGAAAACTCCAGTCCGTAAGAATAAAATCTAGAGATTTTTATTTGAAAATTTTCCAGTGAAAGGTGCTGGTTAAATGAATCTGTAGCAAAGACCACAGTCAAAACACCTCAGGAATAGATACAAAACTTTGAGCTTTTCATGACCCTCTCTTAAAATTACGATCAGACAATGACCTAGAATTTCAATAGAATTCAAATACTGAGGACAGAGCTAAGGGGAAGACTTGGAGAAAATAGAGTATGAAAACAGAACAAAGATTTACATGCAAACAATTCTTATTATTGTCCTCATAGGTAAGATGATATTGCGATCATAACAGAATACCATAAAAACAAATATTCAGATAAAAGAATGGAGATTTTAGAAATTAAAGACTAACATCTTAAAAACTCAGAAGACTACTTGGGAGAAATTTCAGAAACTGGCCAGGAATATTATGGAAATAAATAAACGGAGAAGAGGAGGGGAAAAAAATAAGGAAAAGAGATTACCAGCCCTCAAGACCTACTATCTGAATCACAGGAATTCCAGACAGAGCAAAAAATGAAAACTGAATGAATAAATGAATGAATGAATGAATCCAAAAGATAAACTAAGTTAATTTCAAGGAACTAAAGGGTTTGTGCTTAGAGAAAGGAAGAGACCACTGTACGATGCAAGGATATGATGCACACAGCACAAGACTGCAAATAGACATATACAATGGCACAACATTCTAAAATTTCAGAACCTGGAAGCAAAGAAAAGATCTTCAAAGCTTCCAGAGAGAAGCACACATATTCTATGCAAAGAACTGAACAACATTAGAAACAAGAATACAATGAAGAGCAATGTCATTGATATTCTGAGAGAAAATAATTTCTCAATTGGAATTCTACATTGAGAAAAACTATTAATTTAAAGTGAAGGTAATAAAAAAGATGTTCTGGATCTGCAAAGTCTCAATATTTACCTGCCAGGCATTATTTTGCAGGACATCATTATAAGAGAAATCCAAGAAATAGGAATGCATGGGATGCAAGCAATAGGGAATCCAATAAAGGGAGAGGAGAACTCCAGGAGGATGGTGAGGGGAAATCCTAGGACACAGCACTATAAAAGATAAAAGAGGAAATAGATCATACTGGAGTGGGGAAGAAGGTTTTCGAAGCAAATCTTAGAAAATGACAATGACAGAATATTTATTATGATTGAATACTCTGAGCTGCTTTTATACATCTGGGAGAATTTAGAAGTAAATTAGTCTATGTAAATAAAAACTAAGCAAATAAATCTAACACATGAAAACTATTTCTCTAGAGAAATCAAAGTTGACCAAGACAGGAAAAGTCATCATAGTCAACTACAGAGCTCAGACAATAATGGTATTTACATATTCATAATAACGTAAAACCTGCATATTAGTGTAATAGTAATTAAATGGGAATTCATTGAAGATAATGAAAGACAGGTCTGTGTTTGTGTGTGTATGTGTTCATATATGGTTGTATCAAAGGTACAAGAAAAATGTGCTAAATCCTCTTAAATAGTGGAAAGCTAATAGATAATGCCTACAACTGAAATATTAAGAAGTTGATTATTTAGAGACATATTATTTAGAGATATATGTATTTAAGAGTTAAGAGTTTTAAGTTTAAGAGTCAAGTTTTGTATGTGTTTAAAGGGTGGTAAATATGGTAGATATTATGTGAGACTGCCATAAACAATGATCTGTAGAATAAACCATGTTCATGTATAACTTAGACAAAAATAAAACCTCAGTTTAAAATTCAATGAACTATACACACACAATCACACACACACGTGTGTAAACACACACACAAGAATAGGGAGCCTCTGAAGGTAAACTGGATTAAATTCCCAGGATTAGAGCAGCTTGTCCCTGCCACATTAGATCAAGGCCGTATCACTTTAGAGTTGGAAAATTCCCACAGATCTGCCTGTCCTGTCTCCATGACAGCAATTGCTACTAGCTCCAGCCCCTGGGCTGCCCTCCAACATTGGCAGAGTATCTCCACCTCAGTGTCCCAACACATTGATAATAGAAAGATGAATTAATCTATGTCCCAACACACTGATAATAGAAAGATGAATTAATCTATGTCCTAGAGAATTGTTAATAACACATTAATTTGTGAATGATTTTCTTTTTTTCTAAAAGAGCAGGTGCTAGTTCATTCCTATATACATTGCATTCTTCTATTCTATTTTCTTGAGTGGCAGAAAAACATGTATACTTAGAGTGATAACAGCAGAAAATTAGCTTAAACTGAAACTTAGCTTATTAGTGTTACTACCTAAGAGTAGTGTGAAAAACCATCCATCATGTACATTTTATCACATTTTTAAAATATGAGTCCCTTTGATGTAATTAGATGCACCAGCATATAAGTAGAAACTTTATTTGTTGCAAATGAAAGGAACTCTACTGCAATTCCCTTAAAGGGGGAAAAAAATGTATTAACTCATGAAATTTAGAAGTCAAGAGTGATATCTTCTGGTATGGCTGGATGCTAGTGTGTAAATTATGTCACCATTATTATTTATCTATATCTATCAGTGCCAATTCTAAGTGTTGGTCTTTTTCCTTCCTAAAAGAGACATGCTTCTTCCCTGCAGCTAGTACTGATGGCAGTCAGATAATTCAGGTGTTCCTGACCTTAACTGAGTGACTCTAGTAGAGAAAAACAAAAAAGCGTTTTTTCTTCCTGTACTCATATGAATGTAAGGAGAGGACGCTGACTGATAGGCATGAGTTATATTCCTATCACTTGGACCAATCACTCTTTCCTGGAAGACAAGTTTCAAAGATTGACCATGCTGAGATTGTATGTCCATCCTACGGCCTACTGAGATTGACAGTCCCAGCAAAACCACATGGAACAGGAGTAGAGCATTTCTTTAGAGTGGACTTTAATATACCCCCAACCTTAGCACCCACTCCTCCACTGGCATATGCTTATCATCACATCATTAGACCTAAGTCTTTTTCTTTTTAAAGGTTTTGATCTCTTTTAAAATATAAATGTTCACCAAGACGGGAACCAGCTTAAGCTATTGGTCACACAAGTCCTCTGTTCCAATCAAAGTGCTGAGAGCAAGTTGGATGGGCTGAAGGAGAGTCAGTGGGTATTTCTTATGGTCAAATTCCAAAATAAGAGACACAATGTGAAATTACTAGGAATGAAGACTTTTTAAAATTATTTGTTATTTTGCCTTAATTTCTGTTCTGCTTAGCTACAAATGCAAAACAAATGGTTCCAAGCCTAGGGGCTTAGATATGACAATAATTTTGCTCTTATCTTGCATGGTCATGAGGGTTATGGGTAGCTGCGGAATGATTCTTACTTGGCACTTGTCATCCAGGGACATTCAAATGGTAGCTGTGACCGGAGTCACTTGAAGCTTCCTCACTCATATTTCTAGTGCCTGGCCAGGAGGGGCTGACATCAGGTCAGCACCTTTCTGTCTATGGTGCCTGTCTACCTATCAGATACAGGCTTCTTCATGGCAGGATAGTCAGGGTGCTCAAACTTTTACATGGCAGCTGGCTTCCACCAGAGAATGGGTCTATGAGAGGCAGGCAGAACAGCCACTACTTTTATAGACAAAGCCTAGAGCTGGTTTGGCATCACTTCTGCTCTATTATATTGGTTAAAGCAGTCACAGGTCAGACATATTCAAGATAACTGAGGAATAACTTCCACCCCTTGATGGGAGAATGGGAAGCACACATGGGGTGGAAGGAAATGATGGCAGCCAGTCCGTAGACAGGCTACAACTACCGAGCAAGGTGAGATTTACTGCAAGCAGCAAGAAGAAATTTACTTTGTACCCTCCTAAAAGGTGCAAAGGACCACCAAGGGGTCACTTTTTGCCCATTCTTCATGCTTCCTTTCACATTCTCTCTGCTTTGTAAAGATAGATGTAAGCTTTCAAAACCAAAAAAACTGAGTTGAATAATGCTGTTAAAAAAAGCTGCATTTATTGCAAATTTTAAAACAATGCAATTTTTACAGGATGTTTTTGTTTGTTAATTGATTTTTCACATATCAGATCTGCAAAAATTAAAAAGCATATTCAAAATTGAAAGTGTGATATGAAGGATGTATTTTCATATTTTACAGTTGGAATATAAAATAATATCAATAATACAACAGTGTAACAATGAGCACAAGACGTATAAATAGCCAGTATTCTTTGTCCCTATAACTCCCATCTGAGGCAATCTATCCTTAGCTAGTTATTTGTTATGTGTGAAAAAAGCACTTTATTAAAAAAGTATACTATTGCATAATTATTTATAATGATGACATTTTGGAATAACTCAAGTGCCCCAAAATGGAAATATGAATAATAATCTTAGTAAAACTACCTAATGGATTTCATGGAATCATATAAAAATATATTTATACATAATTTATCAAATGGAAATATTTTTGCTTCAATGACAAAGGAAGAAAAAGGACACAAAATCATATATAGGGAGTATAATAACCAGTATGCCAAGGAAAAGGACCAGAAACAAAATCACCAAAGGATCAATGGCATTTCTTAGCCAAATGATCAAATTATAAGAAAATCATTTTCTTTTTCTAACTTTCCATTATTTCTAAATTTCCATAGTGACAAATATCTTCATGTTCTTTAAAGAATGAGTGTGGCCTTTCTCACCTTACTTTGATTGTCAAATAATCAAGCAGACTCCAAGAAGACCTCAACTTGGCGAATGGAAACAGATCATTTTCTCCAATCACTTCACCAGGAAAAACACCTAAATGAAGATGCCAGGGCACGTTGCCCAGTGGAAACTAGTGTCTCTCCCTCTCTACTGGGCCTAAACTAAAAAGTGGCCTTTTAACACTGAAGTATGAAGTCATTGAACAGAAACTCCAGGCATTTGTTAAAAGTTCAAAGGCCTGAGGAGTAGGAGAAACATGGGCTTTAAATCATCAAAATATTATTTCATAACCTGACAGCAAATCATAACTGATTCTGGTGTCTGAAAATTTTGCTGCTTTATACACCTTGGCTGTAATTTGAACAGAACTAAAATGAGTTTCTCCAGAAAATTCAGACTCTAAAATGTTTATGAACATGTTCCAATTCAATTCAGCAAGCATTTATTAGATAGCATGAACCCATTTTGTAAACTTGACGTGCTAGAGAGAGGAGAAGAATATATTACAAACTCATACTCTGGTCCCAGCTTTGCCCAACCAACCAAGGCAGACAAGGGGCTGTCTGGTAGCACAGACAGGGGAGTGCCTGGCAGCACCATGTCCGCATAACCCAGGGCAACTGAAAGATGGCAGTGGGTTGTTTTCACCCCTCTGAGAAAGGGGAGTAGAAATAATGTAAGCTTAACACATGGTGCCTTTAGTTGTGAAAAGCAATGCATTTGGCCACTTCCCAAAAGAAGGTGGTATTTTCTGCTTAAAGAAGAGAAGCAGAGATGTAGTCCCATGTTTTGACAACAAAGATTAAAGATTTACTTGTTTTCTTTGGCACCTTAAAATGAAGTAAAATGGGGCTCTCTGCAATTTGCCATCTCATTCTTCTGATGAAAAATTATGGGCTAAATTACAACACACAGCCTCCTGGCAGGAGATGTTCCAGGTCTTACAGTAGACATTTAATTGCTGTACCTATCAGTGTTTGAGTGTGTCGTGGGGGATGACTGTGGCTCTGGTAGTCATTGTCCCTAGGGACAGAGTCTCATTCATTCTCATGCTATATATATTACACCCGAGACCCTATATACTTTGTGGGGCCCAGTACAAACTGAACTATGGGGATCCTTGTTTTGAAAAGTATTAAGAATCACAAGATGAAATTGAAGAGCATCAAACCAAAAAGAGCATTAAACCAAGCCTGGGACCCTTTTGAACATGCAGCCCTTCCCAGCATGGGGAGCTTTTGAGTGTGTGACTGCTGGCCTGATGGCGTCTGTCCTTCCAGGCTTGCATCCCATATTTCTTCTTTGAATCCTCTAATAATACTTGCAATCTATGACCACACCCTAGGCAGGTCCCAGGACATTTATAACTAGTAACTTCTGTTTCCAGCTCTCTTCTCTCTTCTTCTCCTTCTTAGGCTTCTTCCCATGACTCCTAAAAGCTGGTTACTTTCTGCTGCTACCTGATTGCTCAGAATCTCCCTTCATGACATCCCACACAGGCCAGACTATCCAGAGAAGACCCCTACTCAGATAGTATAAACATTTTTCTTTAAAACTTAGCTAGATTGTACTCCATTTTTTCACAACTGAAAAATAAATTTGATAATGCCAATAAAGATGTCTCTCAAAATATATGCACTTACCCAACATCACAGAATGTACAAAACTTAATGTGACAAGATTAAGATGGCAGAATTGCCCGTTCTCCCAAAGGGCAACTGGGAGGATTCTTAAGAAAAAGGATTTGATTATACCAAATAGCACCCCCTATCTATAGCCATGAATAACTGCATCTAACCAAGCCATGAGGGTCTTTTATCTTAAATAGTCCTCTGCTAGAAGTACAAACAGGGAGATCAGTAGAGAAACAATTTGTCATGAGGCAACAAAATGGTAAGTCACTTTGTTGTAAAGATGATGTATTCCCAGAGAACTGAATGGTCAACAAATACTCATGAAGCACCTACACCACTCATGACTTAAAAAATATGCGTAGGACTATATTCAGCCCAAACGTTGTGCAGACGTGGCTTGCCACACCAGCTGTCTCAGATCAGTGTTCTTGAGAGGCAAGACTCTGAGATAGAGTTTAGCAGCGGGTCATTCACTAAGGAAGATTGTGAGATCACACTTATGAAATCAAGGAGGATTGGGTAGCAGGAGGAAGAAGCTGCAGTTCAGGCCAAATGACACCTTTAGCCAATCTATGGGGTCTCTGGATCTTGAACACCTGAAGTGATCCCAGGCAGGAGTGAAAAGCTGGACATTTAAACCCCAGGATCCATCAGTTACTGAGTATGGGCAAAACATGAGAAAGGCATGTTGTTTAAATACTCTTACTTTGTCTAGTATAACCAGCCACCTCTCCAGCTGTCTGGGCCACACCAGCATCTTCCCTACTCCAAAAATGATCTAACTTTAGGCCTAGTGTCTGTTCTGATTGACAGCCAGTGCTACACCAATTATTAGATATTTTGAATATGACCTCTGGACCCCTAAGATTATCAGCTGAGATGAAAGGGTAGGCCATGATAAGCAGGGCTAAGATCAGGTGGCACAACCCTGAGAAGGCTTAAATTTGGTCTGATTGCCTATAGGGAGCTGAAAGGACTCCTACATAAAAACACTGTTAACTAGAGTTTATTAGACACTGGTATTCTGGATAAATAAGAGAAGGAATATGAGAGACAAATAAGAAATATGAAATACAGAGAGAGGTGAGTAGCTCTGAAAATAAAGAAGGCCTGAATCCAAAATATGTTAAATTCACACTGTGGGGAATCCAAGTTACCAGTTCAATTTTAGACGATGAACTCCAAATTTAATTATCCTTTTTCAGTTACAATTCATTGATTACATGAAATGCTCACCATTTCTGTCTTATTAGAAAGGTTGCTTAATTTAATTTGGGCCTACTGACCAAAAGACTCCTGATGGGTATTTAAAATCACAATGCACAGTGACAATCAGGTTATAAGACTTTTCTCTAGAGTATTACAGGATGAATTCATTAACGAGTATTCAAAACATTTCATTAAACAAGAATTTCTGAATCCAAACTAATTTTAAAATTTACATAAAATATCTCAGAAGATTTACAAAGCTCAAATTTACATCTCATAATTAACTCTAGAGCTGAAGTTAGAAACAAGAGATCACTAGGAGGTTGCCTTATTCCTGTGAAAGAAACGTTTAGGAAAAAAAGCACGCTTGAGATGAAAACAGGACAAAAAGCCTTAAATGCTTTACTGGCTCGTTAGCTGACCCCATCACCTCCAATGGCATTCTTCACTCATTCTCATATTCAACGCCCAGGCCCTGCATAAGTAATGAAGCAATTTGGAGTCTGGGACACCATAAGGCATTATTTTCAAATGGTGCTCCAGTGAGCTTTAGGGTAGTTACAGAGGGGCAAGAGGTGTAGAAAACAGAGGAATCTGGGTCCCTAGCCCCTATTTCAAGTAGACCTGCTCTCCCTGTATTTATTTTTTTATGAGACCTTTTACAAAATGTTTACCTAAAATAAAATAAAAGAGATGCTGTTTAAAAAAAAATTCTGCAGGTTACTACCATAAAGTGGATCAAATTATAGCTAGAAAAAATAACAGGTAAGTATCATTTTAAAGACACCTAAATATTATTAAGTTAGATAAATTGAGAACTCATAAATTGACAATTTATGGTAATTAAACCTAAATCATGATCACACTGACCTTTCCAGTAAGTGTGGGGAAAAGAAAAATAGGTCAGCTAGGAAAAGAACTAAATAGTCAATAGGGAATTTTTAAGAGAGTGACCCAATTTCAGGCTAACTGTGTACAACTTAATACTGATTAAAGCAAGTGGGATGAGCCCTCATGTATTGTTAGTAAGGAGTCATACTTGTATATTTATGTAAAATTAAATGATGTGTTAATATGTGTAATACAGGATATTTTTAAAAATTACAGAGAGTAACCTTCTTTCAATTGAACTTGAGTTAATTATACTTAACTATGAGCTGAATTAGATAATAGAAAAAATATATAGCTAACCATAATATAATCATACAAGAAAAAATTCAGAATTACCTGATTTTAGTGGCCAAAATGTGTTAAGAATCCTTAAGTTGAGGGATGAAGAAAAGAATATTCGATAATAATAATATTCATTTCATTGGGAAAATATATGTTGATTATGACATAGAATAATGTTAAACCCAACAGCTAAGCTAAATGTATGGATTTAAAATTTCAAACTCTTTGAGAATTGAGATGGTTACTCTTTCCTTCAAAGGTGTTTCTTTAACATTGAGTTAAGAAGGTGTTATCTACAGAGAACTTTTTACATAGGAAAAAGTACAGTTAAATTTATTCTTATAGAATGATTTCAGTTCCTTAAAAGCAAAAACCATGAAATTTGCACCTAAATCTAACCAAGGCTTCAGTTCTAATAATCAGCTTGCAGGATAAATAAGTGATAGAGAGTCATGTGCAGCGAAACCACGGAGATGCAGGCAGCAAAATGTGGGTGCCACAAATACTGCTGAACCTGGATTTTTCAGCAAAGGAACTACAAGGGAAAACAGGAAGGGAGGAACCCTGTAAATTAAAAGAAGTTTAAGAAGCATAGCAATTAATAACAATGTACATTTCTTATTCAGATCCTCATTTGACAATGGGAAAATATAAATACAGATTGAGTGAAGATCCTTAAATGGTAAAGATACATACTCAAATATTTATGAAAAATGGTAAGATTTCATAAATTTGCTTCAAAATAATATTGGCAAAAGAATGGGTATCGTTATACCTGAAATTAGATCGCCCAAAAGTTAACAATACTGAGTGTTGGGCCCATGGGAGTTTATTATGCTATCTCCTGTGTTTATTTGAAACTTTACATAACAAAAAGTTAAAAATAAAATGAAACGACAAAGCCAATACTAATTGCCTATGTAAAAATAAAAGAATTAAAATGTGTACATTAGAAGAAGATTTTACATGTCTTACAAGCCATGCACCAGTCTTACTCTGTTCTGCTTTCCACTGGTCTGCTGTGCGTCAGCTTCAAACTCTGGGGCTTCCTTGGCTGAAGGTGAAAGGGAAGTGGGACATGGGCCCCTGGGGAGTCTAGTTCGGAGAATTCTCAGGACACATCTGATATGGCCGCCCATTAAATATCTAGCGTGAAAAATGTCACCTTTATTATTCAATTCCCAGGGAAAAACTCAAAGTCTAAAATTAAACCTACAATTTTTGTAAATATAAATCAAAGATAGTAAAGTAAAAATGTCTTACTTTGCCTGTTCTCAGTCAGAAGGTCCTCATCCAGGTGCCTGGACATGACAGCTGCCCCTGTACCACTATGTTCTGTGTGCCTGTGACTCAGCTTAACACTCTTTTATTGAGGACATACTACAGCCTCACCTTTTATTTGCACTGGAAAAAAGAATAGATTTGTAATGTAAGCTTCTATTATGAGAAACTCATACTTTTTTTTTGTAAAGTAAAACATGCAAGTGTACTGATTTAAAATAAATATATTGTAGCACCCTGTTTGTCACACTGTTAGACTATCAAAGGTCAGAATTAGGCAGATCTCCTACTAGGCCAGATTCTGACTCTGTGCAGATCAGAAAATTACGCCTCTTACATGGAACATCTTAGTGCTACCTAATATATATTACACAGATTGTACAAGTGTCATGCACAAACTCTAGGATGTAACAACCAGGGCCCCAGCGGTTTGCAGTGTACCCCTGGTACAGGGATCTGCCCAACTAAACAGGGGAAACCACTGTGGGCCGAAGAAGTCAGAGACATCACATATGGGAATGGTTTTGAGTTGAGCCCTCAATATATTAGGCAAGAGAGAAGAAGAGTCAAATTTTGTGTTTTACAGATTTTACATTACATTTTCATTATTTTAAGAAAGAACATCTATCCAAGAGCAAAGTAAACCATACCTCCAATACTGATTGATCCCTGTATCCTGCTAAGTCTGTAAAGGTAAAGAACTTTTAATCTTGCTATTAGAAACCCATGGACACCTACTCTCCCATACCATAAAGGAGTCCACTCACAGAGGGGCAGTAGACCAAATTTCAGAAGAGCCTTTATGATCTTGAGAATCACACATTAGCAGAGGAATGAACACAGGTAGAGGAAGCAGAGAGCAACTGCATATCCTATATACCCCACATGCAGCTGCGAATATCTCCACTGCCACCAGAAAGTCTGCAGTCTCCTGGCTGAGACTCCCAAGCCAGGGTCTTATTTGAAAAAAAAAAGGGAAAAAGGTATAGCTTTTAACCTCATCCTAAACAAGGCTGTAACAATACAGAGAGACTTGATTTAATGACTCTTTCCAGTAAAATGCTTGCTTGAGCGCTTTGGAAAATACCCTTCCAAGTATCTCTATGGCTCCTTTTAGAATTAATAAGATCATTAATGGGAATGATCTCACCCTTGGTGGGATCAGGTGGAAATTCATTTCCAGGTAGCTGAAGTCGAGAGTACTCAGCTTCATGGGGCACCCAACCACCCAAGATGTTTTCAAAACAAAAGATTCTCAGTCCACCTCACTCCTTTCATCCCTGGATGGAACCAAGAAGCTGTCATTTTTAAAAAGTTTGCCACCTGATTCAGATATTAATCAACGTGGCACTGGAATGACATATTAACATTTCTAAAAAGTAAACCATGTAATTATCTTAGTTCATGTTTATTTTTCTATAGCAGTGTTTCCCAGTCTTTCTTGGGCCATGTCACTCACTGAAAATTATCTATTAAACACACTGGGTACATGGATGAGGTTGTTCAAACCCAGAGGCAGAATATCTGGGAGCCTTGATGCTGTATCTCTGACCAGCCCCCCAGAGGCTAAGGACACCAGGACCCTGGTTTACCTATAACCCACTCAAGAAAAAGGATTCAACGACATGACAGGTATTTGTAACTTATAGGAAGAAAGAAAGGAACCAGGACATTGTACTCTGATTCGTTTTCCTTTACTCCTCAATCCCAGAAATGTCTTGAGTCCTTAAGCAGCAAGAAAACAGTTTATATCTAATATTGCTCTGCCTACACTGTGATGTTTAGAAAATATCTAAGTTCCATTATTTCTGGCTTGGGTTGTAGTATATGAACCCCAGCTCCCAACAAAACCTGGCTAAAGAAAATCAAAAGCATTAGTATTAGACTATTATCTAGCTATGGACTTTAGAACTTAAAAACTCTCCTCTGAAACACAAAGACTAAGAGACTGCTTTGTTCTGGATGAAATCCACTTTTCACTTCCCTTGACAATATATTTAAGCTTCAAGGCAAATGCTTAACATAGAAAGACTACAGTGGGGAACTTTATTATATACTGTATTATTCACTTATTAGTAAAGAGGTGTTATTTAGATAGAATAGAAAGACACAAACACAATGAACCTTGATACAAACCAGGTGGTTACATGTACTTGAGGAGAAGAAAATGCAAAGAATTCTGGGAGGTGTTTAATTGAAGTGATTCTCCTAAAAGAACAGACAAGAAATATTTTGGGAGAGGTTAACCTGGTATTTGAAAATGTTTCTTATAAGCATATTATTATACATATTATGTGTCTGTATACACCCAAGACATAATAATGCTTTACTGATTTAACCATCGTCAGTGAACAACAGTTCTGGTATGTGAATTTTCCAGATAACTGTGTCCTACCTCCTAAAGCCCTGATCCTAATTTTCTGCTTTTTTATTTAAAAATAAAATTTTCAACAAATTTGAAAGCAAGACATGCCTACTGCAATGGGAAAAAGTCGAATCATGTAACAGTATGAAAGAATGAAAAATGCATAAAATCTCATTACCTAAATATTAATAACATGTTAGCTATACATCCAGACATGATTACACACTTGGGTATTCATGCACAGAGTGTGAAAATTTTGAAAGTATCACTTAATATTGATGATGTTTGATAACATGTTTTTTATATTAAACATTATATAACTGACATTGAACGAGTTTTTGAAAGGTTGCCCTAACAAACATATTGATGGTAAATTAGTTTTTAGTGTTTCATATTATAAACAATCTGGCTATGAATATGTGTGCAGGCAGGTTTTTGCCCAGGCCTTCACTTATTCTATGGAATTCAGATTCCTAGAGGTAGGCTCTGTGGAGCAAAATGTATGTATATTTAACAATTTGATACATATCACCTAAGCGACTTCCCAGATGGGCTCTGTCACCATAAGATGAGAATAACCATATACTAACACTGCCAACTAATGCAACCTTTTCTATTTTGCCAATTTATAAAATGTTTTTATTTTATTACTAATGAATTTGAATATGGTTTGTATGCCTATCAGAGTACCTCTACTTCTTCTTTTAAAAAAAAATTCCTGTTGATATGTGTGTCTTTTTCTTGTTAAGTAGAAAAGGCTTTTATAGTTTACTGGTAAGAACCTTTTGTCTATTACATGTGTGGCAAACTTTGATTTTCATCTTTTAATTTGCTTCTAACTTTTAAAATTATAATACAGCAGTATCTATAAATATTCTTGATCTGATGTTGTGTCAGGTTTAGAAAGTTCTCCCAGACCCTAAGGTTATAAAAAAATGTTACTAATGTATAATAAAAATAATAGACACAAGCATGTTTTTAAAATTTCAAATCATCTTGATTCATTTCTGTAAAAATGCAAGACAGAGAACAATTTTTTTCCAAATGGTTTGTTACTTGTACCAACTCTATTTAATGATAGACTCAATCTTTCTCCACTGATTTGAAAAGCCTTTTTATCATACATTAATTTTTTCATATATTCCTGTAGTCATGTTCTATATATGTACAATCATACATATACACATGTTTATATTTAGTTTATATTTATCTATTTAATTTTTATTTACATATCTGTATATATATATATATCTTTAACTTACATATATGTAGTCTTCCTGAATTAATATTGGAATTTTCATGAAGATGTAAGAATATAGATTCATTTGTAGAAAATTAATATTCACATTATTTATTTTTTCCATCTAAAACATAAGATGTATGATGCTAAGTAGTTCTCACAAATATATATTAATTATATTAATTCAAATGTTGGAATTATGTACAGCTTTTGAAGAACTCAGCTCACCATAGCTAAAGAAAAATTGATAAGCTCTAGCATATTTTCAAGGTGACTTAGCTAATTAAAAAAAAAAGAACCAAACAGAACTTTAATAAATGAAAAATGTAATAACCAAAATTAAAAGCTGTTGAACAGCAAATTGGACTTAGCCGAAAAGATAATTTAAAAAACTGAAATCAGGTCAGAAGTTATCAAATTCGGCACAAACCTCACATGTATTGTCACTTATTCTTCAATGTGACCTTTAAAAAATAGGACAAATTAGAAAGTCACCCCTCCCTCCATATTAACTTATGCCCAGTCTTAATAAAACTGGTTCACAGTTGAGTAATTTCAACCATAGATAGAAAAATTCATGAAGGAAAATTTTTATGAAGTCGGAGGCAAAATTATCATTATTTTTGAGTAGAGTGATCTTTGACCTAGAAAAAGTAGGAGAATCTACTAAAGTCCATTATAAATATTATGAGACTCTAGTAAAGTGTTTTGTTGTAAGTGGATTATCCTAAATACAAGAGCTTTCTGATACATCCAAAATAACCAGTTAGGAAACGTTATAGACAGTTTTATTATAATGTATCTTGAAGTTCATTTTGGATTGCAATGATGGGGTGATCTATTAACTCCATTTCTCCGGGAATTCCTGGCTCTCTGCTTCTCTGGGGTCAGCTACTGGAGGTTTACTGTGTCCCTTTGGTGTAGTCAGGTTTCCCTGATTCTTTGTGATCTCTGTAGCCTTGAGTAAGTGACTGCACATTTGAAGCAGCTGTCACTTCTTCCTGACTTTGTGGACTGACTTCAGTAAGGGAAGACCTTCACCTGCAGGCAGGGGCATGCTGGAGCCCGTGTGACCCAGGGCCTAGTGGCACAGGGCACCAGATGTGAGGGCAAGCCACAGCTCTGGGCCTGGGGGTTCTGATCTCATCAGCTCAGGCTGCTGGCGTCCACAGCATCAACAACTGCGTGGTCCTTGGTAGCACTGTGGTGGGTGTGCAGCGGCTGCGAAGGCTGTTAGGTTCCTGAACAGAATGCCCTGATTAGTGGGTAGGGACCACGGCAGGCAGTAGTGTGAGCTGATCAGTGGTGTGCACACACCAGCCACGGGCGCTGATTGCAGGTGCCTGTGCAGTGGCAAGAGCCAGCTGCAGACACAGAGTTGTGGGGGCCAAGCCCAGCAGGAAGGGCCAGGGCAAACTGTAGGTACACTGACAGTGGCAGAGACTCTGGCTATAGGTATGCATTCCTGTGGCTGCAGCATCTCCTCACAGGTGCGTGCGCAGCAGTGGAGGCAGGGAAGGAAGTCAGGCCAAGGGTGTGCATGCGCACAGCAGGAGGGGTGAGCTTCAGGTTAGCCTGCAGGTCAGTGATGGAAGGTGGGGCCAACCTGGGCACTCACACAGCTGTGGGGGCCGTAGCTGTCAGTGTGCCTTTCTGTGGCTTCCGCATCTCATCCCAGGTGTGCACATCCATCTGTTTCTGTAGAGGCCAGTAACAAGAGCTGGGCCAGCAGCATAGGAGAGCAGAGCTGGTAGGACCAGCCCCAAGTGCACACGCAGGGTGGGGGGTAGCTGCAGAGGTCTAAGTGGGTGTCTTGCACTCACACAGTTACAGAGGCCTGGACTGGCTGCCTGTGCAGATCCCAGGCTCCAGTAGAGGGGAGGAGAGAGAGTGGGGAAGGACTCCCCACTCTCACTTTCCACTCAGGTGGCTGGCTTCTGTGAATGCAAATACCTGTGGGGTGAAAACTTATGAAATTTTCAGGGAGTCCATGGCGGTTGTGCTGGCCGCTGATTTCTTCACTGGCGAAAGCAGCTGGGGTCCTCTGCAGACCAGGTCAGTGGGAATTGCAGCTGCTTTGCTGTGTGATTGAGATTAGAAGCCCCTGTTCTTCTCTCTTGTTCCTAGCTGTCTCTACAGGTCTCATCTTTGTTAGTTTCTGGGTGGATGAACACAAAGGGGATCCTCATTCAGACACCGAGTAGGGAAGCCGGTCACTCACCCAACTCCCTTTCCAGACAAGGGAAACTCCTTTTTGGTGCTGAGCAGAGCCAGTCTGAGGGAGGGTATGATGCACGCAAAATGAAGCTGTTCTCCCTTCTCATTTTGTGCAGTTATTCTCAGGTTGTTTGTTCTGCTGTACTGCTGAGGTTTCTTATGGGGAATCCTCAGCTCCCTTAGAGCTGTCTAATTGTTGATCTTCACTGGGGAATGGAGGCTAGAGTCTCCTACTTTGCCATCTTGGTGACATAACTCCTGTTACTGCTGTTTGTTTCCTTGTACTTCTGGTTATCTTTGCTGGCTTGCTGATTATGGCTCGTGGACAATTACTTGTGAGGATGCCCTGAGACAAGGACTTTGTCCTTCTCGACAAGATATTGAGCCTGCTTCTGCCAGGTGCCTGGGACCACTATAGGAAGGGGCCTTCTCTATCCAATTTTGTGAGTGGCACTTCCTTGACCAACTCTGGCAATGTAACGTGTAGCCACAAAATCTTAGAGGTGATTTTTCTTTTGTTTTATTTCTGATCTACTCAAATCAGAGTAGCTTTCTTTGAAGTTCAAGGTTTGGGGTCAGGTAATGGCTACATTTTCCAGATTTAGCATCCATTAAGTAAATTTGAATTTCCCATTAACAACAAATCATTTTTTAAGTACGAATATCTCCAAGTGTTACATGGAGCATATTATTATACTAAAAAACTTTTCATCATTTATGTGAAATTAAAATGTGACTGCCTGTCCTGTATTCCATCTGACAGGCCTAACAATAGGTTTAGTTCTTGTCAATACTTACCTGATGGTGCCCCCTTGGGCAGTCCTCAGTTTTGGCTTTTTCCCCTCCTGCCCCTCAAGGCTGCAAAGAAATCCTAAATATGCAGTATGGATCAATGACTCCAAGACAATAGCTTTGGTGCTTGGATATTCTGCTTACATATCTGATTTGGGGTATCTTCCCAAAGATACTCTGGGAGTGACCCACTATTTCTTCAGGGTGTCAATCTTTTTAAAGTAAAGGTTTCTGTTTTTGTTGTTTAAGCAGGAAGTTTGATCTGAATAGCCTACTCTGAATTACCCAGGAAATTGGGGAGACCATTTTCAGTCACTGAGGACTGAAGTCTGTGTCTTCTGAACAGTATGCAATCATGTTGCATGTTTGATATATAAAAAGGGAGCAGCTCTGCAACAGGCATGTCTTTATCTGGCAGACATGTTCTCATCCTAAAGCACTAGTAAATTCAACATGTAAAACTGGAGGTTTCATCCCAGCTCGAATTAATTACTCCTTCCTTGGGGCTTTCAAAATAATTTGTAATTCTAATATGGCACTGAACCTTCCCCTGAATTATAGATTTGTATATACAGATCTGCACTTCCCTTTTGATTGAAAGCTTTTTGATGGCATGGTTTTGTGTTCTCACTTGCAGAGCCCATACAGCCCCTGGTATGGTGATTGGCTAATATGCTTTCAGCACTCAAATGATGTGTGTTAAATTACATTGAAGGAAAGGGGAACTGGCAGAGATTTTATCCAAAACCAAAAGTAATATGATTTCCAGCATTAAAAAAATAAAGATGCACAGTCAAAGCCAGGCTGAAGATAGTCCCTATATGTATTATCTAAGAATACTGTTAATGTTGTTAATACCTCACTTGAGAACAATTTGTCAGTGGCCTCGCTGGGGCCAGTATGCTGAAGGAATGACACACTGGACAGATGTGCATTACTGATGATAGAGTAAGAAGTATGTCTGGAGCCTGGGGACCACATGACCTGTTGACAGGTGCCACAGGGTGAGACCCTAGAAAGCCACGGACTGCAAGAGAAGGATGATTTGGAAACAGGATGGAGCCAGATACCTGGGTGCATAGAATTGGAAACAGGACCTGGAGAGAAAAACCATTCTGCTTTCCATTACATCTAGATGTGTGACCATCCTCCAGCCCGGCGCACTGACTTCACAACTAATGCTGGCTGACTGAGGGAGGGCAGGTGAGGAAGTAGTGATAAAGACAGGCATCCCAGGAAGCTAGTTCTAAACCTCCTTCAGTTTATCTCCTCCTGATAAGGAACTGAGTACTGGGGAGCTCTTTGGTAAGTGGTCTGTAAATCCCTCAGCACTAACAGCTATCTAGCTCCCCATCCTGCATCCCTGCCTTGATCAGCGGGATTTGAATGTAAGCTCCTGCTTTAGAGCCTCAGAGACATGAAGGACAACAAATGAAGGACGATTAGGGTCATGAAGGGCATTACAGGCAGTGCCCGGAGCAAAACAACCAATCGTATAATCTGGTTTATCATCCTGCACAGGGCAGGCGAGGCAGGTGGACTCCACATGAGCCCAGATAGAAGAGAGCAGTCAGTGTTGGCTGAAAGGTTTCCTTTGAGAAAATTTATGAACACACAATTTTGTGCCTGTTGTGTGTTTGGCTGGTATGTTAGGTACAGTCAGATGACAAGTCCTCGGCCTTGGATGTGATGGTTAACTTTACCTGTCAGTGTGGCTGAGCCACAGGGTGCCCAGATGTCTGGTCAAACATTATTCTGGGTGTTTCTGTGAGGACATATTGGGATGAGATTAACATTTAAATTGGTGGACTTTGAGAAAAGCCGATTGCCCACCATAGTGTGGGTGGGCCTCATCCTATGACCTGAAGGCTTGAGTAGAACAAGAAGACCAGCCTTCCTGGAGCAAGACAGAATTCAGTAATGGCCTTCAGACTTCATCTGTTCCATCCTTTGGACTCAAACTGAACATTGGCTTTCCTGGGTCTCTAGCCTGCCAGTGCCCCCTGCAGATTCTGGCCTAGTCAGCTTCTATAATTGAGTATAGGAATGAGTGAGTTCCTTACAATAAATCTCTTTCTCTCTCTCTCTCTCTCTCTCTCTCTCTCTCTCTCTCTCTCTCTCTCTCTCTCTCTCTCTATATATATATATATACATGCATTTTATTGGTTCTGTGTTTCTGGAGAACCCCAACTAGTAGAGAAGGGGTGCCTACAGAGGGTGGGGAGAGGCCTTATGAGCAAGCAGAATAAGTCCAGCTCCACTTCACACCCAAGAGAACAGCCACATGTAAGAGTTGTAAATAATTTTCATCCCTAATTTCTCTACTTCCTTCTAGCTATAGCTCCTTAAATCCTGTCATAATGTCTATTTTTTAAAAGCTTATTAATAGGCACAATATTGGTGAGTTCATTGGACACATAATGTGTATTTCAAGGGAATCCAGTCTCTTGTCAAGACTGACTTGTCAGGACTGTCAAGGAAGTTACAGAAATTTTTTATGTAAACATTGCCATCTAGAAATATTGCTAAGTTTTACCAGTAGAGGAGGCAAACAGTTTTAAAAAGTTAACTATCCTTATACTGCCCTCTCTATGTGACCTACAGTCTTTAAAAAAAAACCCACAATTTTCAGAAATTTTGCTTATGTGGGACAGCTGATCCCCTACCCTCACCACTGGCCACATCTATAAGAAATAGCAAATAGTGGAGGGATGTGAGAATGACCAAGAGGTACTAGTTTATCCTCCAGTAAGCCTGATAAAGAGAACTTGCAGTTCATGGCCAAGCCACAATAATCACTAATTTTAAATGTTTTATATATTAGAGAGAAGAAAACAGTCTTTCTTCATGTACCTTACCTGTACTCAATTTAGAGAGGGTTTTACCTGAACCCCAAATCTATACAGAAGTGAACCACCTGAACATGGAAAAAAAGCAAAAGAAAGTCATGACCAAACACTAGTCCATACAAACACGTTGTCTGCAAGTCCACAGGAAGTGACAGAGGCAGGGGGCCACCCTAGAAGTACTACTTCATGTCTAGTTCTATGGCTCTATGAACATTACAATTCACTAATTTACTCCACTACTTAGGAAATAATGATCACCTGATTCTGGATGAATGGGAACTGCAGGACCTAAGTGTTCAACACACACAGTGTAGCACTGTGGTTAGGAGCACAGGCTCTGGTGTTGAACCTCTGGGTTTAAATCCCCAGTCTTCCATTTGCTGGCTGACTACCATTACACTTATCTATTCTCTCTAAGGCTGTTTCTTGATTTAAGAAATAGGAAAAATAAAGCACATACTCATAGGATTTTTGTAAAGATTAAACAGAACAACTCATTCAAAGTGCCTGGGACTTGGGAAATGCTTAATAAATGACATTCATTATTGGAATTATTATTATTCAAAGAAAGTTCACATAAATCCATAGTCCTTGATCAAAAGCTTTGGATAGACAATGAGCTAAAGAGGCAGGAACTGTACATGAAGTAGCTATGAAATGAAAAGACTTGCTTAGCATTTCTTGCAGGAAGACATCCCCCTTGTAAACTATTTTGTTTTTGCTACTATGGAGGACCTGGTCCATCTGTGGCAGCCGTAGGCCTTGCTTCAATGTGGAGAAACATCAGGGGTCATTCAAACCCTGAGTACTGCTGGCTTCAACTTCAAATAAGTCAGATTAATAAACTCGACCAAATAGGAGCCAGCTCCAGCTGGGAATAGTCTATAAACGGATTTATCAACGCTGATCTCAGTCATTGCTTCATAGCTTCCTTACTGAGCTTTATACAGTACAGAAAACCTTTGTTATTGAGATAATTCCTAGATATATTAATGTTTTATTTGGTACTAAATATTTTTTATTTTCCCCAAATTTAAACTGATGGCACCTCTTTGCAAATGGGTAGTTACATACCCATGTGCTAATGGAAATAACAAAAAACAAACCTGGTTTTAAACGAACTTGATTTTTATCATATCGGAAAGAATTGTGTTGTCACAGTTCTGAAAAGGGCTCCCCACGGCAAGACCAGAGCTCCTGTGGGAGGGGATGGCCTCTGTTTGCTTTGCCTCGCCTAGGTGGATGTCCAGCACGATTTTCTGTTTCCTATTTCCATTCTCCACTGAGGGAAAAAGCCAGCTCACCTGACAGTGTGTCATTCTTCTCCAGATCATGTTTTCTGCTGCCAGAAAATAAATAAACACGTTTGAATTCCTTATGTACAAGAGAGAGGATTTTGAAAAAAGATTCCATTCTAGAGTTGCTCATGGCACACTGAAAGTAAACTTCTCTCTCCCCTTTGTGGTGTACATGACTGAGTCTTTGAAAACGATTGCCGTTGGGAGTAACAAAGATTCTGGGCCTGGCAGCTCAGGTCCAGCTAGGAGAATCTGTTGTGGACAGCTCACCAGGGAGGAAGGTCATTCACTATTTCTTCCCCTTCCTGAGGAAGAGACTCATCCTGCAGCCTGAACTGGGCCTTGAGAGGGGAAAACCACAGAGGGGGAACCTCTCCTTCCTATGAAGGGGAAATACAATTTGGGGGCAGATCTGTGTTGGAAAATGTTAAGATGGCAATCTTCATGAAAAAGTAGCCCTTCAGTGAAGAAAGAATGGACCAAGGAAAGGTGTCCTAGCAATGCTCAGTCCTTCTTAGAGACTCTGGGTTAATGTTTTTCTTGGTATTTCTTGAAACTTTCTTAAGGTCTCCAGCCAAGCTCAGCTTTCAGATGCAAACATTTGATAAGGAAGAACAATTTATCTTACAGGTGTAAGGATCAATGTGTCTTGGTCCCCTCTGACCAAGTGCTGAAGTGGAGGTGGTGTTGAAAGCAGTGATGGTTATGGTGGTGATGGTTTTATTTTAAGTGAGAAAACGAATCTGATGAGATGTTTCAGGAGTCTTACCCACCAAAAGGATCTCTTCGAGGGTTCAATTGTAAGGCATTTTTTGCTTTTGTTTCACATTTTTTAAATGTACAGAACTGTTAGTCACTTAAATTGGGACCTCCTTTATACACAAAATTAATTCAAATAGATCATAGATCTATATGTTACAGTTAAGATAATAAGACTAGGAAATATTGCAGTCTTGAGGTAGGCAAGGATTTCTTGGGCACAATAAAAAGCAAAGTATTTTAGAAAAGTTATATATTGGATTTGGACAAAATTAGAAACATCTGTTTTTAGAAGACTCCATTATAAAAAGAAAAGGCAGACCATAAACTATGAGAAAATACTCATAGCACATATATGACAAAAGAACTTGTATCTAAATCTTTCATCACTATTAGCAAATGACTTATTTAGAAGCACAAAAAAATCCAACTGACACTTCACAAAGTAAGAAACATGAGTAGCCAATAAAGACATGAAAAGATGCTCACCCTCATCATTCACTGGGAAAATCCAAAATTTGACTAAAATATGCTCCCACTTTACACCTATAAGAATAGATAAAACTAGAAGGCTAACCATACCAAATTTTGTCAAGGATGTGAAGCAGCACGAACTCTTTTAAGTTTTGCAGGCAGGAATGTGAAATGGCCCAACCCTATTAAAAACAGCTTGTCAGCTTCCTTAAAAGCTGCACATACTCCTCCTATATGACCCAGCCATTCCACTTCTTGGTAGGTACCAAGAGAAATGAAACTATATGTCAACACAGAGACTTGCACACAAATAGTCATACAATATCTCCAAACTGGATACAACCCAAATGTCTATCAGAAGGTAAATGGATAAACAAATTGGAGCATAACTATAACAATGATGTATTCTCAGCACTGAAAAGTCAACACTACAAATACATGCAACGTGAATAAGTCTCAAAATCACTATGTAGAGTGAAAGAGACCAGGCTTAAAAGAGTGTATATTATTACATTTACTTGACACTCAAGAAAAGACAAATCTAATCTGTAATGACAGAAGGCAGGTCCATACTTGTTGCAAGCTGAGGTGTGAAGGGAGTTGCCTGGGAGGGAGCAAAGGAATCTTTTGTGGTGATCAAAACATTCTGTATTTTTATTGCAGTACGATTTATGTGGTTACAGACGTGTATCAAAACTCATTAAACTATACACTTAAAATGAGTGCATAGGGTGGTATGTAAATTATACCTCAGTAGTCAATAACAATAAACTCCACTGAAATGCAAATGTCAACACTTAGACTTTAACATCTGTTTCTACCTTCTTCTCCCATGGCCATGTTCTCTTCTTCCAAGCAGCCTGTCCATAGCACCTATATGTAAGAGCACATTGGCATGTTTCTGTTAGAGCCAATAAGGCATTTACACAGGAATATAAACATCTGCATAAAGAATGAAAAACAAATCAATCTATCATGAAAATAATATAAAGTTTTTGGATGGATAGAGTTCATCACCAGAAGCATTATTTAAATATTCATTCAGTTTAACTGATTTCCTTTCTTTTTATTTAGTTGTGGAAATACATTTTCAGAATTTCTCCCTATGCAAAAATATCCAAATCAACCAAAAACACAAAGGCTGAAATAAGCAGTAAACAGACGTTTATTTCTTTTTAAATCAACTGCCTGAGTGCTTTCAAAGATAGCCCTATTTCATAAATGCTGGGAATAAATACATAGAATGGCTGGCCAGCAGCTGGACTAACGAGCCTTGTCATCTGAACCTTCTTGTCTTTCTCAAGAGTGCAGGTAATGCAAAGAGGAAAACTGCAGTCTCCCTATTCCTTTGTCCTTCCCGATCCCCAGCTCACATACCAACTATGACCCTTGGCACTTCCTCATGTTTTCAACCCAGCATGATCAGTAGCTCAGAGAGACCATCTACTTTGTAGTTGAACTTCGTTGAGATTTTTCTTTTTAAGCTGAGAAAGTCTCCTGCTATTTCTTATTCCCAGCCCCTTGGGCTCAGATTTTACATCAAGATACCGATGCTGAAAGGTGAGTCGGTGGAAATGTTTGTTAGGACAGGATCTAAGGAACACTGTTGGGGTCTCTCCTCTTGCTCTTTTCAGAAGTATGTTTAATCTATAAAAGTACTGTTCAAATATTCTCTTCCAACCCGCTTTCATTCCCTAGTTCTAACTTGCTAGTTTGTAAAAAATGCTGTTACTGGAGTGGCTAAGGGTCACAAAAATAGAAAAATTGGAAACCAAGAATGATCTGCAACAGTGGCTGCAAAATAAGGAGAAAATGTATATGGTGGTAATATGACCAGGCTTCCCTAAAATGAGCCCACTAACTCCTGTTTGGCTGCCAGTGAGGAATTGCCCTGTCCTCTCTCTTTGACCAATGCTGTAGGCTTGTTCACATTACTGATCCCCCATGCCCATGCCTGTGCACACACACACACACACACACACACACACACACACACACACACACACACACCAGGTAATGTTCTTGCCTTTATTTTCTCAGTAACCTAAAGAACAAACGCAGCCATCTGCAGAAGGACCTTCAGAATTCTGCATCTGCCATCACATGGAATCCTACAGAAAATTAACACCCCAAATCAATCACCAATATAGTAATTTATTTAACAAAATTTTAAGGATCTGTTAGATTGTTTACTGACCTTGTTTCCAAATAATTTTCAGCACATCAAGAACGCTTTTAGTACTTGGTTATATTAGATCCAAGATCTAATATTAAATTAACGAACTTACAAATTTCAACATGAAGGTAAAATCTACTCTAAGGATGAAGAAACGAGAGAAGAGAGAGGAAGGGGAAAAGAAAACACATCAAGAAGCAGACATTGTCTACTGCCCAAGCAAGTTCAGTCCTTGGGCAACATTTAGGCGAGGAGCTTATTCTGAAATGTTTCCCTGGGGAACAGCAGCAGCGGCACGTTGTCTGACTTGGGCATGAAAGACTCTGTGTGTTATGGTCTTTCTCTTCCTCCTTTCCGCCTGCTTTCTTGCCTTATTTTCCTCCTTACTTCCTCTCTTCTTTTCTTTCTTTCTTCTTTAGAAAATCCAAATCATACGTGTCACTTCACTTACACCCATAAAAAACTTCTATTTTACACATATTTATGTTCCTTTGTAATGTTTCTCTGCCTTCTGGTCTCCATATAGTTTTTCTTTCTACTTGTTGTTAAGTATTTAGAGGACAGAGTTAGCAAATTATTTTGTCAATCTCTTCCCTTTTCCACCTGCTTCATAGTTCAATATATAGAATCTTAAAGATCCTGCTCAGGACTGGGTCTCAGTAAATTCTCATTTTCTAAGTGAGGGATATTAAATAAACTAAATAGAATTACATGTATCATATGAAATTATGTAGATGTATTTAAATTATTGCATTAAAAAAGAAACAAATCATTTTTCAAATGGCACTGAACTGTCTAAACATAAGTTTACATTTATCCTATTTTCTAAAGTTGACTCTACAAGGAGCATCTTTTCAAGCCTGCATAATAACTTAATATTCACAGGATTAATTTAGCAGATTCAGCGTATTGCATTAACAGTGAAATGACATCCACCTGATAACCACATCAGTCATTGATCATATTAAAATCCTGAGACTAAATTTGAATTACCTGTAATTTAGAAAACTTCAGAAATATTCACATGTTCCACACTTGCAGCTTTCAAGTCTTGAGAAGATCAAAGAGATTCGTTCAACTGTGAAAACCTTCGTAAGAGCTTTCTAAGACTCTACACATCACACACATGTCACATGTAAGACAAGATTTAGAAGAATTTAGGCCACAGTGGTATAAATGTCAGATTTGGTTGCTTATAGTATAAATAATGCAAATAGTCTTCTGTAGCAGCCAAGATCTGCTTTTTGATGGAATACAGAAGCAGATGGCACATTCAGGGTGATTAAAGCTAAGGAAAGTAGTTTAATGTGACTAATTTAGGGAAAAAAGGAAGGTGGAAAGGTGGAAAGCTGACAGGAAGGAGAAAGTGGGAAAGAGACAGACAGAGAGGTTCCATTTAAGTATCATTTATAATTAGAACAGCTGGTGATAATCTGGCCCAACCAAATTTACTTTTTCAGGTGGGGAAATTGAGGTCCAGAGTTTAAAAGTAGCTTATCACTGTCCTTATGTTTCTGTTTGCTATTGGCACCCAACTGCCTCATTCAATACATGCTGAGATATCCTAAAAGCCAACAAGCCTGTCACCTACCTACCGATGAAAGGAGAAAACTCCCCTTGTGTACTGAAATTCCAAGTCAAAGTACTTTCATTCTTTAAAACAACTGAGTACATTTAATAAATAAGGTAAATTAATGAGCCCAGAGTCAATCTCTAGATCTCTAATGAAGCTAAAAGTGGAAATTGGTATATTTACCCAAGAATATTAAACAGAAACCATGAAGGCAGAAGGAATGCTTCCTTAGGGAGGAGTTCAAGGAGTTCAGGGTAAAGTAGTGGAAAATAAACTAAAAATTTTTATTAATAATAATAATAACTGAATTTGAATTCCTCATCTGTCCCTAATGGTTATATGTTATGGAGCAAAATGCATAGGTAACTTGACCCCGGTTTTTCTCATCCTCACAATGAATATAATAATGCCCATGTTCTGCAGCTGGAGTGTAGATTATAAAACATAACACATTTAAAAACACAGGTGTACAACAGTGATTTGACAATTATATACATTACAAAATGCCCACCAAAATTAAGTGTCCTTGTCACCACAAGGATATTACAACAGTATTAACTATATTCTCCATGCTGTATTTTTCATCCTTGTCACTTATTTATTTTGTAATGGAAGTTTGTACCTTTTCATCCTCTTCACTATTTCACCCCTTCCACTCCCCTCCTGCTCTCCCGGTGGCAACCACCAGTTTATTCTCTGTATTTTTAAGTTTATTTCTGTGCTTGTTCATTTGTTTTGTTTTTTAAGTTCCACATATAAATTAAATCATATGTTTTTTGTCTTTCTCTGTCTGACTTATTTTACTTAGCATTATGCCCTCCAAGTCCATCCATGTTATTGTGAATAGCGAGATTTCATTCACGTTATGGCTGAGTAATATAAATATATTCTATTGTGTATACGTACCACATCTTCCCTATCCATTCATCTATTGATGGACACAGTTGTTTCCATTACCTGGCTATTGTACATAATGCTGCAATAAACATAGGGGTGCATATATCCTTTTAAATTAGTGTTTCTGTTTCCTCAGATAAATACCAAGACGTGGAATTACTGGGTTGTATGGTCTCCATATTTTTAATTTTTTGAGGAATTTCTCCACTGTTTTCCAGAGTGGCTACACCAGTTTATATTCCCACCGACGGTGCACAAGGCCTCCCTTTCCCCACATCCCACCAACACTTACTACTTCTTGTCTTTTTGATACGAGTATCAGAGGAACTGAACAGACATTTTCCAAAGAAGACATACAAATGTTATTGTGAATGACAGCTATACTTCAGTTAAAAAATATATTTTTTAATAAAAAATAAAATGGAAATTGGCTACATAGAGAGAGTACCACTATACTTAAGAAATCAAGTTATATATCAAGGCATGTTTGCTAGCCATTACAAAAAGAGTTGAAAATAGTAATAATAGCAAATATCAATTGGACAGTTACTATCTGTGAAGCAGTTTTCCCATATTTCACTGGACCCAATATAAACCCTGTCAGCTAGGCACCACCACGATCTCCATTTCACAAATGAGATAAATTGAGGGACAGAGACATTCAGTGCCTTACTCAGGTTTACTGATCAAGCAAACGATGGAGCCAGAAATGAATATGTCTTTCCCGTGCCATTAACCTTTATACAATTCTACCTCCCTAGGCTCTGGTACCTATTTCCAGGAAGATAAGATGCCCAATAAAATATTCTCCACATGTATTAGTTTGGATATATATTATATGAGAGAGCAGAAAGACTCAAATTCATGGTGCTCTTCAAAGTTATTTTATTTCTCAGTCATGTTAAGATTTGAGGAGGTGCTCCAGGGCTGCTAGAGCGGCACATAACCACTGGGAAAGCATGGCCTCTCTCCTACTGCTAAACTTACTCCCTTCCTGTGAATGCACTTACACCTTTCCCCTCCTGCACCTTTTGTGTAAGTGTACAAAATGGCTCCAGCCATCACACTTGCATTTCCGGTGGTGAGAAGAGAGTAAAAGGACAAAACTTAGGTGGGCACTGTACTTCTAAATGTTTGGCCCACACTTTCCCCACACTTCTGCTTCTGTTTATTGGCCAACACTTGGTCACATAGTTCAACCAGCTGCAAGAGATGCTAAAAAATATATATATTTTGTTGCTAAGAGCATGTGTTCAGTTAACATGATATTAATATAAAAGAAGGAGAAACTACCAGTCTATTCCAGACCATCCTTTTTCTATCTAACTTAATCTAGAAGTCAAAATTCGAAGTATCCTCTCTCTTAGACATTGTAATAAACACACTGACACACTCCATACCCTATACTTATTAGCTTACCACAGTTGGGTTTGCACCGGCATTAAGATTTTCCCTGGCCAGTGATCTGTTACAATATTCACGATTATAGCTCATTGTGCATTAATCATAATTGAAGGTGAGTCTTTCCTTTAGCTAATGCAGGATATTCTTTCATCTTATTATGTCAAGGGAGTTGTCCTTTGTAGGTCTAAGTGCCTCCATCTAATTTCTCTTTCTCTAGGATGATCTCCTTGTGTTCTTAACAGGATATTTGCTAGTACTGGGCAGATCAGGCTTAGATAATAATGGAACTTACCAGTATAAGAGTTTGCAAAACCAAGGAATTCAAAAATGCTTATGAAAGACCGCTTGCCTACACAGAGGTAAGTGACCCAGCTCTCTGATAGATGTCTTCAGTTCTCCACTGGCCAAAAATGACTTGACTGGGGACTTGTATTAGTAACGGTTCTCCAGAGAAACACACACACACACATATATACAGATATATATATATATATATATATATCTGTATATATATATATGCATACATAGAGAAAGATAGAGAAAGACAGATTTATTTTAAGGAATTGGCTCAGGTAACTATGGAGACTCCCAAGTTCCATGATGCGCTGTCTGAAAGCTGGAGGTCCAGGAAAGCTAGTGTGTACTTCCAGTCCCAGTGGGAGACCTGGGAACCAGGAGAGCCAATGGCAGACATTCCGGTCTGAGTGCAGGAGAAGACCAACGTCCCAGCTCAAACATAGGCAGAGAAAGTGAATTCTTCCTTACTCTGCCTTTTGCTCTATTCAGGCCTCCTAAGGATTGGCTGAGGTCCACCCACATGAGGGAGAACAATCTGCTCGACCCAGTCTACGAATTCAAATGTTTATCTCATCGAGAAACAGCCTTGCAGATACACTCAAGTTGACACATAAAATTAACCCTGATAGGACTGGACATAGCTCATGGAGGAAAGATGTAATTAGAGGTCCTGGTGAGAGAACCACTAGCTTTTGCTAAGCTGTTGGGAGAGAAGGCAGCAATATGAGACCAAACACCCATCATCTGACCTGCATGGAAGAAGCTGCTATCCAGTGGACTGAGACTTAACAACCACCTTATAACAAGGGTAAAAGGAATTATCTCCACCCTCAACCAAACCAAACCAAACCAAACCAAAATGAGTGAACAAACAATAACGCTATGAAGCACAATTCTCTTCTACCTTCATCAGTTTTATTATTATTCTCTTTGGCAATGTTTTCAGCACAAATTCATAAAATCACAGCCTAACCTTCCCTTGACTTTGGAGTTTGAAGTAATCAAACTATCTGGTGTCCTTTAAGTTCCAGAAACTCAGAGAATAGCACCTCATCAACAGGATCAAGTGGGTTCCCTGGAGGGGACCCCCAAAGGTCAAAATGTGATGGCTGCTCACACAGCAACGTTTATTTAGAGAATAACTCCATTTTATTTTTCCTGCCAGAGTTAGAAAACAATACAGAGTACCTTAAAATCAAATGGAAAAAAACAGACAAATATCAGAATAGGCTTTTTAACAAGGGGTTTCTGGGCCTCACCATACACAAGGTCTCAAATGTCTACATCATGCTATTCAGAAGCAGAAGTAACATTGCTCTGCAACGATCAATATAATTCAGTTCTGCAATGGCAGTGTGCTCAGAAGCCAAATGAGAGGGACACACACACTCAGCCTGATGAGCAGCTGTAGAAGAGACCAGTGCATGTCTCTTTGTTAGAGCCCCCTGCTGCCCTCACAAACAAGACACAAGCCTTCCAGAAGAAAGAACCAACCTTTCGTAGCTTATCATCCTGACTCTGATACGGTCAGCTAATTGCATTTGTTTTAACACATGAAATTGTCTTTGGGATGCACTGTGGATTTTCAAAGGGTCTCTGAATGCTGCTTCAAATGATATCTTTTCTTCAAATGGTAAAGATTCTTCACAGCAGATGATGGACCCAGGGGAGAATGATACGACGGACAAGTGAAAATACAAGTAGTTCTTGCTGGAAGTTGACAGCAACCTGACACTGACTTGTCAACTGAGGCTGATAGAATGTTTTATTGAGCAAGGGAGAGAGTGTTTGCTTCACAATCTTGAAAACCAAATTATCCAGGGAATAAGATGCTTTGGTTCATTGGAGTTTGGTTATCTGAAAGCTCTTGATATTTTAACCCTTATTGTTGGAAGTCTTTGAACTTGGAAGAGTCAACTTCCCATCTTAGTATATATTTTAGGAGTACACTGAACAGAACTCAGCCAGCCAATGGGGAGTTAGCACAAACACTTGAAATGTCGATAGATATAGATGAGGGATTTATGAGGGCTCAAAGCTGAGCAATACTGACCCCCAGGCATATACCAAAAGGCCATTAATTCATTAAATAATTATTGAATATCTATTCTCTGCCAAACATGGAGAAAAAATATGCCTGAGAGGAGGAGGAGGAGGAATTAACAAAATATTACACAAATAAATATGTAATTACAGACAGCTGTGTTCAATGCTATAAAAGCAGTGAACAACTGACAAATTACAATGAGCAGTCCATCTTCTGCTGACAGTTAAGCAAATCTTACTTGGGAAACCGATGTTTAACCTAAAACTAAGCAGAGTAGCACTTACAATTATTTTTAAAGCAAGTTTCTGTTATTTTTAACTTTTTAAAGTATAAGCTGCAAAAGAAATGCGCTACCAGAATATCATTTTCCATCATCAAATATTACATCCAAATAACATATTATTTTAAAATTTTGCACATATCATAGGTTGTTTTAATTTTGCACTTCTGATTAATTATTAGGCTGAGCATATTTTCTAATACTTTTTGGCCATGTGGGTTTTTCCTTCTGGATATACCTATTCATATCCTTCAACCACTACTTTGGACTTTTATCTCTTTTTATTGACTTGGAAGAATTCTCCTGTTAAGGAAATAAATACTGTGTCTATATCTTGATACTATAACCTTATAACAAGTCATGCTTTCCAAAGTTGTTTTTTTTCCCTAGAATTTTGGTTATTTTTGACACTTTATTATGCTATATGAATTTCAGGATCACCTTATTAGGACTTTGATTGGAATTGTACTGAATTTGGGGACAGAATAACCATCATGAAGATATTGAGGCTTCCATTCATGGATCTGGTATATATCTCCATTTTCTCATTTAAAATTTTTTATGATTTGATTCCACCTTATGAAGAAATATTAAATAATTAGAATTCTGGTTACCTTGACTTTCAGTTATCTGAAGCTTAAGGTTCAAAACACAAGGCCTCCCAGAGGGCTTGACATTCTTGGTATCTTGAACTTGGAAAAGAGTTAAGTTCTTTGTTCTGAAACGTCTGTAAATTCAGGAGATGAAGCCTCCAGTAAAATTATGGCTCGTAGAAAGTACAATGTTTTCTGAGCCATCCTCAGGGATCACAAACACATTTCATCTCATTTTATCCCTTTTTACTATGATCCTTGTCTTCTAACTCTTGGGAGAATTTTTTCCTATTGCCTTTCTTATTTATAAATTGGTTTTAGTTGAGGAGAATATTACACATCTTCAGGAGATAATGTTCAACTGCAGTCTAATTCAGTATTACTGCAGGTATTTGATTTCAGTCCACAACTTCTAACAGCAAATGTAGCAAAAGTTAAAAAGAAAATGAAGGTGCAGCATAACTTCATCACTTTTATTTACAGTAATTTTGGTCTTGAAATAATCTTCTCAGGCTTACTTTCCCGGCATACAAATATCTATTATGTTTTTTTTTTCCTTTCTATTTTTCTAGCTCTGTTAATTCCATTTTACAGTATTTTCTAAAAACAAACAACAAAAAAAACTCAAGGGGCGCATGTCCTCTAGAATTCCAGTAGATGGCAGCATAGAGCTATTGTTCTGGCAGAGACGCACCTTTGGGTCTGCTGAGCACAGTCAAGACTGATTACAGAATCAGGGACTCCACAGAATGAGCTGTATGTATAAGCCAAGTCCAACCCAAATGACAAATATAACATCTCCAAATGTCCTGTGCACCAGCCAATGGGCATTCAGAGTAAAAACTACAATATTGCAAATAGCAAATAAAAGGAAAATAAATATACTTCTTACACACAGACTGGTTCACTAACATCATTTGGGAAGTAGTAAAAAGAATACTTATGAATTTGAAGACGCTTTATTGGTCAGTTAGGGGAAAGAAACTAAAAGCCTGAGGGCTTCCTGCTAATTACTTTGTTACCAAGGACCAATATTAAAGATAGTTAATTGCTAATAGGACACAGGGCCCTCAGCCATTAGAAAGTTGCCTGGCCAGCCAGCACAGAATACAGAAACTCACCCCTTTACCAGGCTTGAAGGCTGAATCTCATTCCTCTTCCTCAAAATAATTAGTGTTCCAAAGTCTGGTTGCCAGGAGGCCTGGGAGTGACTTCCAGTTCTTTCCCTGGTGGCGTATCTTTTCTGACCCTCGATTTCCTCACTTGTAAAACTGTAATATTAAGTCCTTCTCTGCTCCCTTTATAGAGATATGGTGGGGACTGGAAGAAGCTAAGAGCGCAGCATCAGGTATCAAGAGACATAACAGGCAGCAGAATCCGGTGATACATGGATGGGCTCTGCAGCTACCACCAGCAAGGGCTTGATCCCGGGTCTGCCCCATCAACTGTTCGGCTACGGAAACATTACTCAAGCTCTCTAGGCCTCAGTAACATCCACCGTAACATAGGTCTAACTTAGAAGGCTAGAATATATTTAGTCTGTTTTTTCTGCTCAGTGCATTTTAGCTGTTATTATTAAGAAACATGAATTTTCCCTGGCCTTGACATCAGTCATGCACATGACTTGGGTAGATCATACAGCCTCTCAGAGTTTCAGCTTCTTCACGTCTGAAATAAAATGGTTTTATTTATTCTAACCATATGTGATTCAAATATATATTATATATTTGTAAATTAAAAAGCACCATAGAAATAAGAAACATTCTTACTAAATGGAAATCTAGAGGAGGTACATGAACTCAGCTGACATATTTCATGGAAGTAGCCAGGTTTGGGGACTGATTTAATCAGAGGGTTGTTCCCGGGCCTACAAATATAGCTCAAGGAAATCAGAACCTAACAATGCATTAAATGGATGTCAAACAGGTGACAGAGGACAGGGGCAATGCCAAAAGCAACTGGGCCGGGACCACTAGCCAAGACTGGGCCACTCAGGCCTTGAGGAGCTGCAGATGCTCCACGTGTGGAAGAAATACCAGAACCAGCCACCGTTTGACCACCTGCACCCAGGGAAGACTCGACCAGCATCTTTACCATGTTCCATGAGTGTCAAGCCCTGAGTAATCTGAGGTCCACCTCAGTAGTGTAAGGATACAGATTTTCAGCATTTACCCTTCTCACAAAAAGCAGTCCCATCAATCTGTCCAAGGTTTCCAGAACTCAAGTAGTCCTCAGGCAGAAACGGGCTTCCTTCCAGGCAGACATGGCAAATCTGGACAGACCACGTATTTCCCTGGATGTTTCTTTCTTATTACTTATCAGGATACCAGAGCCTGAGGAAACAACGTGCACACCTTCGGTGGAGTGGGGAGAAGGGCCCCTGGTGCAGAGCTCAGGCTCAGACCCGTCAGCTGGAAAGCTCTAGAGAGGAGCCAGGAGCTGGGGAGGAAGACATGGGGAGAGACCACTTAGACAGGAAGAGAAAATGGGACATTCACCAACACTCATCAGGGCTTCGAAGTTCAGTCTCTGGGCACCAATCATCGAGAACTCAGGGGTAGTCTAACCAGAAGACGCAATGTCCTGATGAAACTGAACATAGTGGTTAAGCCTCAGCCAAGAGCAAATTGTTTTTAAAATGTCCCAGGCAGACTCCATAAAGCAAGAAGGCTTCTTGGTCAGTGTAGTGAATTGGAGCTAGAAAGGCATTTGAAGATAGTCCAGGCCAAAGAGGCTAGGGACAGCACCACCTCGGTCAGGGTCTGCAGACCTCCCAGGCCCCTACTGCCCTTTCTCAGGGACATTGACCCCCACAGGGTCCTCCCATGGTCAGCAAGTGCACAGAAAGGATGGAGGAAAGAAGGCCTTCCGCTTGCTTTCCCTGCTGTCAGCAACACACTGGAGGTGCTTTATTAATGAGCAGCTTCTTGCTCCTGCCCGCCCTCTTCTCTGATGTTCTCAAATGCAGTTTCCTGCATCAGTCTCTGATAAACGGTAGCAGCAATCTGGGAGCACTTACAAAACCCTTTATATGTATTAACCTAATCCTCACAACAGCCCTAAGAAGAGTATAAACCCCATTTTGTTCACGAGGAAAATGAGATACAGACAATTTAAATAATCCAGTGCATGAAATTTAGTAAACAGTGTATGAAAGTATAAACTATATAAATATCGATATACATGATGTCCATTCAAAATGAGCAACTAGGAGTTTAATATATAAAGTGTTTTACTCATGACTGTTTGTCTAATTATATTGCAGAATGACCAAAAGTTAGGAATATAAGAGTTATTCTTTATATAATTATCTTACACTTTTAAAAAACAAAGTGTAAAGTTTTAAATTTTTCTTTTTTCTTACAGTGCATTTTCTAATGATATTTATTAAGCTATAATTTTGCCTCTTAAATCTAATAATAAAAACACATATCACACTTGTGTTGAAAATAACTAAATATTCTAAATATGGTTTTAAGGTTTATTACTTTTTCTAGTCTTTGACATTTGTTTCTGCGCTCTTCAAACTTTATTTATTTATTATAAAAATTTATATATATGTCCTATTTTTATGATTCTCTTTCACTCTGCATTTAAAATGTTGTGTAGTTTTTAATCCCACTATCAAAAGAGTAGCAGCTGTTCAAAATATCAGTTTATTAGCATGGGGCAGAGAAACACAGCCAGGATCTGGCATCACTGTATATTTAAACACTTCTAATGATCCAAAAGTGGACCTGCCAGAGTCTTCCAGCTGTTAAGAAAGGTAGATGCCATATTTATAGATTCTTCTATCCCAGATCAACTTATTCTTAAAGTAAAATAATTGTTTTCAATAAAATAAAATACCTTTCTTCAGGACACACACTGAGATGTGTCACGGGGGCTGTAGCATCTCGTATTTTAAACATATTATGTTCCTTATATATAGTTTTACATGACAACTCAACCAAGAAAGATGTAATAGAGAGTCAGAATGTTCTGAACAAAAATCACACTCTGTAACTCTCACATAAAGAGCCATTCTAGGTGCTTATGCACATGAATAAAGTTATGATTTAAAAATAAAAACTGAAAACAAATGATATTAGAACCAAGAGAATTTGGAAGCATTTGGAAGTGGTATCTAGGAGAAAACTCAGGACATCAAAGCACAGCAGAGAGATAAAAAGGAAATTGAAAAAGTGAATTAGAGGAGGTGAGGGGATAATTGAGTTATTTCCAGCTAATATCACAGAAATTGGATTGCACCTAATTGTGACCAATTCAGGCAATACCAAATGCTTATGTTAATTGGCTCCTTGTTGCAGCTGGGGAATAATGTAGCATACAAAGAAGAGTTATTGGCCATATCTGGACTAGAGGACAGAGTGCTGCTTTTAAAACACACCCAACAATTAACAAGCAAACTCCTCCCTAAATGATGTGTGGTGAAGCGCTCAAAGCCAAATTCTCTCACAGCCAAATACTGGCCATGATTTATCATATTTAGCTCCACATTTCTTAGTCTGTTCTGGAACACATTTGACCTGGCTTTGATTATGCGTTTAAAGGAGATCTGTTCTGACTAGGGTTCTCCAGATGGGCAGGAAGATTTCCTGGTATCAGGCCAGGCAAAACAGGCAGCATCTCTCCATCTCTGCTTACAGACCAGCAATTGTTTTACAATGTAAATAAGATCAGGGAAACCCTTAGGGGAAGATTTCTCTTATATGTTTAATGGCTTCTAGAGTTCGAAGAAGTTGTGGTTGATTAAAATAGTTTTCAATGGGTAGTTTCTGTTTTCCCTTGCACTTAGCTAGAAAAACAAGCCTAGTGCTCCAGGCTCCCTGAAGTTTACCCCAAATATCTACCAGTCTCATCTCTTCATAAATATTAACATAACCCTCCGCTAGTCAAATTGGTTTACTTAATATCATCTACACACACACAAAACTATTCCAACTTTTGCACTGTTGTTCATGCATGGAATGCCCTTCCACCATCCTCTCTGGCTCTTTAAATTCCACCAGTTCCTTCAAGGGTTGCTTCCTCCAGGAAACCTCCCTAGGTTTCTTTAGCTTATTTGCCCTTCCTGCATTCCCAAGGCACTGACTGAGAGAAGGTAGCTCATAACTGGTGCTTTATAAATGCTCCCTTTGTATTATTGTACAAATATACTGACTGAGCATCTACCATGAGCCAGGCCCTGTGCCACGTTGCTGGGGATGCAACCAGATCATCCAGAGCCCGGGCGAGCAAACCAGAACAGGATTCCACCCTCACAGGGGTTACAGAATAAGTCAGGAGATAACGCATCAACCCAACCAAACCCTATTCTCTCTCCTCTGAAGTCTTAGCTACACCTCTTATTTTACACTTAGTATAGATTTTATTTATTTATTTTTTGTACATATGGCTACTCTGCCCAACTAGATATAAAATCTTTGTTAAAAATAAGCGAGCAAACTCCCATTGACCATTGTGCCTTCCGGGTACTCTGATATAGCCCTGACACGTGTTATTTCTAAACCTCACAACAATCCTGTAATCCTGCTTTACACATGAGGGATCCAAGCCTGGAAAGAACCCATGTCTGACCCATAGCCTTATGTTTCCATGAAGCCAGCCCAGGAACATGCATTCCCTAAGTATTTATGGAATGAATGATTGACCAAGTGTGGTTGAAAACCAGACATAGTAATATTATGGCAACTCATAAGTATACGGTCACACCAATGGAAATTAGAAAATACATATTAGTCTAAAAATGTTTAAAAGTAACTATAAGGGCAAATAACACACTATACAAGCAAATTCTTGTTTCTTTTATCCCCTAATGTTTTTAGAGGCTGCACTTTCTTTTCTCCATTTTGCTAAGTTCTCCATTCTTTTTTTAATTGAAGTATAGTTGATACACAATATTTTGGTTTCAAGTATACAATAGAATGATTCGACAGTTCTATACACAGTTTAATATATAAAAATGCACACTTTTATTCCTTCCACTGTATTCATCCATGAATAAATCTGGGAGTTGCATGCAGTAACTCAGGAACATACTACGTGTTTTGAGAGAGCCCTGGCTCCGTGAATATGTGTTGAGTGGAAATAGCAGTGTGTCATCTGAGAGTGCAAGGTGGTGTCCAGGGATCTATTCTTTCATCTTTAAATGAGAGTTTAAATACTACTTAGGAATTAGCAGAAATCCTACCTTAAGTCCCGGTATCTGACTTTCCCTACATGCCTGTGTTTGATCTAGTATTAACCACCTACCATGCTAAAAAGGGAAAATCCTGAAGATTCTGGCATAACAAATTCAGAAGAAAAACAATAGACTCCCTTTACTATGTAGAGACATTAGATTTTATTTGTTCAGGTGTTTTCTTGTTGAGGTTTGTTTGTGGTTTTCAGACCTAAAAAGTCATCATAATGAGCTTAGTAATGTCTTAGTAATAAGTCCACCCAAGGGCATTATGGCGAGATGGAACTGCACCAGATCTCAGCCCAGGTAGGAAGAATGACTAGTTGGAGAGGCAAGAAGCAGTTTGAGGATGGGGAATATACTATTCTACTCTCTCCCTTTTCCTCCCAGTGGGAAAACAACATTTTAAGTCAGAGAGAAATGAAGGTAAAGGCAGGTCACGATAGCACAGGGAGCAGAAGGGAAGAGAAGGCATACCAAAGCGAGGAAGGGGAAGGGATCATCTTTCTCATCTGCTAAATGGGGGCAATATGACAGCACCACCCTCTGGACCACCTCACTGCAAGACTCCCGAGGACACTGCCATGCACATCACAACCGGCCATCCACTGTGGCCCCAACCTACACCCCAGTGTTCCAACAAGTGAGAAAATACGTTGAGTGTATATACAACAGAACCTGGCACATGGTTAATGTTCAACAACTGCTGTTATTTTATCTTCCCAATTGTTTCTTCTCTACTGCCTGATAACATGATGGCCAGATTCCCTTTTCATATACCAATTTCCTCATCAATTTCATTTGTTATTGAAGCCATAATTTTCCAAAAGGCCTAAATGACTGAAACCTTCTCACAGAAAAGTCTGATACCTGGCTGTGAGTTATTTTCTCCGCTGGAGCTCTGCCAATGGCTTGTCAATGGATTTAGGGTGATCATCCTCCCAGACCTGCACTGTCTGATGTGGAAGACACTATTCGACATTCTGTCTACTGAACGCTTGAAGTGGAGTAAGTCCAAATTGAGAGGTGCTGTCAGTATGAAATACACACCAGATTTCAAAGACTTAGCATGAAACAAAGTAAAATGTCTCATTATTAACTTTTCATATAAACTTTTAAAGTGATAATATTTTGATATGTTGTGTTAAATAAAACACATTATTAAAATTAACTCTGCCTGTATCTTGTATTTTTTAAGGTACCCACTAGAAAATATAAAATTGCATATGTGCTTCACATTCTGTTTCTACTGGACAGAATTGGCCTGTATCTTTTTTTAAAAAAGACATACTCAGTCAACACTTTGTCTGAGTCAGTTACTAAAGGTATTTGTATCCTTTTCTCCATTCCCACCATGAACTGAGTCTCCATGTGTATCCTACTAATCTGGACGAGTCTAGCTCAGCCTTCACCAAGCTCTCAGGGGCCCCTGGAATCCCTGCCATAGTCCCTTCTGGTCAGGCTGAGGATGCTGTACCGGGCTTCCCAGTTGTCACTCACACGTGGAGCTTTTCAGAACACCCAGGACACAGTCCAGGCACCAGAAGTTTTCAAACCCACCACTAATAATTCAGAAGTGCAGCCAGTTATAAATTACTGCTTCAGGGCCAAGTTCCCCCAATGGTGATGTCTACATGAAATATAACTGTGACACAGTTGTTCAGCAGAAAAAAAAAATCTAACAATCAGTTAGCCATCTCTGTGCTATTCCACTACAAGTAATGGAAGGGAGAGCATGTTTAGCAGTGGAGGAGCCCATGCCCCATGACAGCAAAACAGTAAAGGCCCAATTCATATTAAGCCTGCTTCTCTGTATTCTCAAGCCAAAATTTGCTGAACTCAAAAGTATTTTGTTATTTTAGTTTTTAAGGGGATGGCAATAATTTAAATATCAATATGGTATATACATTTAAGAATATTTAGCTGATGACATTGCAAGTGGTTGGTTTTCTTCCATTATAAATACTGATTTTTTAATGGTTTTCCTTTCATCTTATGCCTTACAACTTAGACTTCTACAATCAGATAAACCATCAGTGATTGTGATGGTTTAAAAAAAAATAAGACAATTCCAGGTATTCAACATCACCCATATTTTACCTCTCACACACATTTCCTAAGAAGCTATTAGAAAACAAGCTCCATTAGTAGAGAAGAGTTAACCAAGAAAAAGGAAGGCATGGCATATGGGAAACAGGAGAACCTATACAAGAAAGAGGTGACGGAGGTCCCCGTCACATAGGAAGGGAGACCCAGGATGTTCTCGGTGCCACAGGAGAGGAAGAAAAGACCAGAGCAGATGGGGGCTTGTCAGAAGGCTCCTGGACAGACACCCCCAAGAAATGGAATTGAATTACTACTAATTGTCTTTGTACAGAGAGAAGATTTAAACAATTGAGGAAAAGTTTGTGGTTGGACTGCCAATAAGTACATAGAAATTTAAACAAATAGGAATCTGAGGCAATTATTAATTCTAAGAATAAAATGTATAGAAAAGAAAAAGTAACCATGGTCTTCCACAAAGCTTATCCTTGAAAATCATTTATAATAGTCATGACAGTTTAAAAACGGGGAAAAAAATATAGTTACATCAAACCAAGGCTTTGATGTAACTAACTATATTAAAAGGAAAGTAGGATGAGAAATAACAAAAGGAAGTTATATAGCTTTATCTTCAGTAGCGGGAAGTCAATAGAAAATGCGTACCATAGAAACATTAAGGAATGGCATTTTATTTAGGAAAAATGGGATGGAGAAAAACATAGAAAAAAATAGTAAAATAGAAATTAAAAATAAATAGAAATAAGTGCCAAATGAGTCAGATAAAATATATTAAAGTGGTTGACTGGGGGGATCTGTCTATGTAACAGGGCAGCAGATAAACATAAGACTACTGTTTTTCACAATAAATCTTATATAATAAGTAAGGTTTTTAAAGTACATGTATCATTGAGAAAAAAAATGCAAAAAGAAGTAGGAGGAGGAGGAAAGGAGAGAGAAAGAAAGAACCGTGTCATTAGGAACCCCCACTGCACTCCCCTGAAAATCTCCAGGGCAAGCTGGTTGCAAGAAGCAAAAATTATTTCCCTGCTGGCCAGATAATGATCTAGATCCTAAGGCTGAGCTTTCAGAGAGGGCCACAAAGGCCTGGGGAGGGCATAGCTACAATGGTCCCCAAGAGGAACAGACCTGGGAAACAGACAGCTGCAGAAGTGCAGGCAGTAGCTCTGACTGTGAATAGCTAAGTCTTTTCCTACAACCTACAACCCCACCGAACTAGAAGAGAGGTGGCCTTCCTGCCAATCAAGCTGGACCACACTCAGATTGTCAATGGAAATACCACCAGTTACGAAGACCTGACAGTGTTTCTACATTAACTGGCTATAAGAAGTCAGGGTAGAATAAGACCAAGAGTGCTATGAAGATATAAATATATTTTGCCCAACTGAACTATATTTAGTAATTACAAATAGATGTGACAGGTAACTATGGTTTGAAGAACAGACAAAAAATCCATGCAACTTAAAATATATCTCCCACAAGTTTGCTCATGGTAAATGTTCCTCATTCTTGACCTCACACATGAAATTTCTAAGGGGACACACCGCATATATAACTAGTGAGTCACGACATAAGAGTGTAGGTCTTAGAAGTGATCAGATTGAGGTTCAAATGCCAGCTTCACTACTTCCCAATTTTATGACCCTACAAAATGTTCTTTAAGTAAGCCTTCACTTGTTCCTGTGAAAAAAGGGTCTAGTAATACCAAAAAGTTAGATTGTTTTAAAGATCATGAGAAAGTGTGTGTAAATCACTTAGCACTGGGTCTGGCATTCTGGCATACAGAAAACATTAAATCAGTAAGAGTTATTACTGTATTCTCAGGGAAGGATTATAGAAAAACAGGAAAAGAAACTAATGTGTGCTGTTCTTCTTGTGTTCTAGAAATACTGTATGTGTTTCTATTTAAATGTTACAATTCATCCAAGCTCAGAAACATGGTAACTGGAGAGTTCAGATTTGAATATTAGACTGTCTGACTTCAAAGACCACACACCTATCACTAAAATTCCTAACCTGGATTCTCTTAGTGTATCATCAAAGACGAACCCATCAGATCCAAATCCTTTCTCTACTTCTGATCTCCACACATCACTTAGAAAGAAAAAGACCTTTGAGGACATGGCACGGCTGAGAGAAAATGTTTGATCAGAAGAATGAAATAAGCCAAGCCCTAGAAAATCTGACCCTACATAGGAAATGGAGCACAAGGCAGCCCAAGGGCCACGTGAGCTCCCCCAGATGCCAGTGGGTAGGGGAGATGCTGAGAAATGAGGAGAAAATAAAAAAGACAACTTGGAACCATGGAGATGAACTACATAAGCGGCCCTGTCCAAATCCAAACACCTTCCAGGCCAAATATTTAAATTCAGAGTAGTATCAGAAGTCTTAACATTTTATGATTAGTGTATCAAACTTTGAAAGTTGGTTCATTCTAATTAATTAACTTAGGGCTATCAGTGAGGTATGCTGCATACTCTCATGCTCTGCAGAGACAGAAGGGAACATAAATGCAATCTCCACCTTCAGGGAGTTTATCAGGTGGTACTTCTGATAAGACTTTCTCAGATAAAAATGACACTACACCACAATGTTTGAGGAGTGCTTAATGAGTGTGCTCACAATAGCTATGGAAGGAACTCGGAAACCACACTGTAATTGTCATTTGGATAAGCCTGGGAAAGTCTCACTTGAGTTAAACCTTGAAAATGGATTTGAAATAAAGGGGGAAGCAGGATTTTGGAGGAGGCAAAGGTGTGAACTAATGGGCATGAGGAAAACTCTGTATGTCGGAGAGGAATGATTTGCTTTGGCTGGAGATGAGAATCTAGGCTGAAAAGTTATAAAAACATAAGGCTGGGAACAACAGGTTGAATGATATAGACCTTTGAGGGTCAGGCCATGGTGTTTGAGCTTTACTTTCTAATAAGAAAGAGCCACTAAAGTCTGAGTTTTGCTTGTATGTTGTCTAAGTCAAGAAGCGATGACCCAAACCGTTCCTCATCTCTCCGACCCAGTCTGCTCCATAGATATAAAATGCAATCCCAATATAAATCACAGAAAGCTTTTTTTTTTGGTAGGTACTGACAGGCTGATTCTCACATTTACATGGAAAGGCAAAGGACCTAGAAAAGCCAAATCTGAAATTATGAAAAAGAAAAGAACAAAGTGAGGCCTCATATTATTCCAGTGCAAGATTTACTCTAAAACTACAATAATCAATGCAGTGATGTATTGTTAAAAGGACAGACACACACATCAATCAAACAGAATAAAGAGCCCAGAAATAGATGACACAGATATCGTCTACTGATTTTTGACAAAGGTTCAAAGGCAATTCAATGGAGAAAATCTTTTCCACAAATGGTGGCAGAATAATTGGACATCCATGCAGTGGAAAAAAACACTTTGATCCATACCTCACACTATATTTTTAAAAATTATCTTAAAAATGTCATAGGTCTAAAGGATCTTCTTTATAAATTATAAACCACTCTTGTAGGAGAAATCTGCATTACACTGAGTTTGTCATAGTTTTTAGATACATCAAAAGCATAATCCATAAAAGAAAACACTGATTCATTAGACTTGCAAAATTTTAAACTTTTGCTCTGTGAAAGACACTGGTAAAAGGATGAAAAGACACAGGAGACAATATCTATAAATCACATATCTGATAAAAGGCTTATATCAAGAATACATAAACACTTCCCAAACTCAATAATTTAAAAAAAGACCAGAATATAACATAGGCAAAATATTTGAATACTTTACCAAAGGAATTTATAAAGGGCAAATAAACATGTTTGAAAGTATGTTCAATATTATCAGTTTTTATGCAAAAGCAAATTAAAAACACAATGAGATGTCACTACACACCTATGAAAATGGTGTAAAATGTTCAAATCTGACAATTTCAAATGTGAATGAGCTTGTGGAGGAGCTGTAGGTCCCATACACTGCTGTGGAAATTTAAAATGGTACAGATGCTTTGGAAAACAATTTGTTGCTTTCTTTAAAAGCTAAACATACATTTAACAAGTGACCCACCATCCCTCCACAGTAGCTTCTGTCATCCATGGCTTCACTTTCCATGGTTTCAGTTACCCGCAGCCTACCATGGCCTTCTTAGAAGCCAATGATCCTCCTTCTGACATAGTGTCAGGTCAATAGCAGGCTAACAGTACATCACAAAGCCTGTATCACTCACTTCACTTCATCTCATCATGTAGGTTATTTTATCATCTCACATCATCACAAGAAGAAGGGTGAGTACAGTACAATGAAATAGTTTGAGAGAGAGAGATCATATTCACCTAACTTTAATTACAGTATAATATTATAATTATTCTATCAGTTATTGTTGTTAATCTCTTACTGTGCCTAATTTATAATTAAACTTTATCATAGGCAAGCATGAATAGGAAAAAAACATAGTATACATACAAGGTTCAGTACTATCCAGGGTTTCAGACATCCACTGGGGGTCTTGGAATTAATCGCCCATGGATAATGGGGGACTACAGTTTTAGGTATTTACCCAAGTGGATTGAAAAATGAATGTCCACACAGCTTTAGTCAAAATTGCCAAAAACTAGAAAGAACCTAGATGCCCTTCAACAGGAGATGGATAAACAAACTCCAAAACATACATACAATGCAATACAGAAACCATCTACTGATTCATGCAGCAACATAGATGAAATATAAAGGCATTGTGCTAAATGAAAAACCAGATCCCAGAGGCTGCATGTTTTTTGATGTCCAAAAAAGGAAAAACTACTGGGATGGAAAATAAATCAGTAGTTGCCAGGGTCTGGGTCTATGGGGATGAGTTGACTACAAATGGATGGCTTAAGAAAATTGTGAGGGAATAGAAACTGTATGCATTTGCCAAAACCCAGAAAGCTATACGCAACAAAGAAGGAGCTGATTTGTGTGCACAGACTGTGAAACCCACCCACTTCTATTCCACACTGATTTTCATTTCTCAAAGCAGAAATACGGTAACTATAATTAAAGGATAAAATCAAATATTGTAAAAGCTGGTCCATCTCTGACGCGGTTGTACACGTAAGTCTAACTTATAATCTCTGCCCTTATTTTTCCATTCCCCATGATCAATGCAGAGACAAATCTCAGACACATTTTACTTTGCTCATGATTCCACTGAATCTCTTCTGTATGCAGGAGGACATAGCTACTCGGTGGCTCTCTGTGTCCCTCAAAGTATATTTTCAATCATGCTAGTTCCAGAATTGGCACTCTAACAGGTAGAAAACGCTCAGCCTCTCTGCCTCCACACTGTATTTTCCCCTTTACTGCTTTAACCTTTGGGCCAAAAGAAAAAAAAGGGGGGCTTCCACTCAGCCCTGCAACCCTGCATGTAGGCTTGTTGATCATCAATAGGAATCTTGCTTACGGCTTGAGATTTATGCAAATAGCCCCTTACCTGAAGTTTGCCTCCCCTGAGGAGATAAGGGAATACGTACCAAAAAAAAAAAGATTGTCCAGTCAAACATTTATAGGAACATCATGGACAGACTTATGTCAGTAACAGTCAACTAACCAAGGATGAAGGAGTTTCACAGCTCTCCCCGAACCCTGTCTTCCAGATGTCTGCAGCTGTCTGTCACCTCCTAATCTCAACCCCCTCTGTTCCCACCCTGCTCCCCCTTTCCCTAGCATAAAAGAAGCTTGAACTCAACCTGAATTAAGATGGTGCTTTAGGTCATTGGTCTGACATCTTCTGGGTCTGCTGCCTTTCCAAATAAAGTCTCTTTTCTCACCCCAACATCGTCTCTCAACTTACTGGCCTGTCATGCAGTGAGTAGAATGACCTTAGACTTGGTAACAGCATTCAAAAAGTTCCAAGAAAAAAAATTAAGGGTTTTAAATAATGACTGAATAAATCAATCTGCTTAAATATCCCAAACTTGGTTGAACTCAGAATTTTTTCCTGTAAATATCTATTAACTTTCCTTGGAGGTGGTTTAGTAAAATATACTTTGAGAAACACTTACAGATGTTGGAATATACTTTTGCACTTTGGATAATACTTATCAGGTTGATTTTGGATTCAGAAAAGTGTTGAGATTTTGAGAAGTTTGCATGAATTGTTTTTACTGCTGACTTAGAGGCCATGCAAAACCATGAAGCCTATTTGTACACATAAAACCCTTACAAAGCTACAGTCCACAAGGTCCAGTCCCAGAGAGGGATCACAATTAAGAACTCAATCCATGGAACTGAAACTAATTTCAAAATAATTCCAGTTCTTAGCTTAATTTTTTGGACACCATGGCTGTACTGTCTCTGCAATGTACTTTTTTTAATCCCCCTTTTTCCATTTCCACTTCACTTATATGCCAAAACTACTTCCACCTCTCTCATCTTAACTGCTCCTGAGAAACGTCTCCAAGCCAGACTACCAGTGGTTCTCCTTTGCTCTCCATTTACTCTTGAGTCTCCACTTCTGAGGTCCAAGGAGTCTGGCAAGGTAGGGCCTTCTTAGGAGAAAAAGAGGGGGAAGCAATCGCAGGCAGAATCCTCCTTAGCAGACAAAGGAAAAGCCAGGAAATGCTCAGTAGTGGTATTTATCCTACTATGTCCTAAAAGGGAACATAGTTCTCCCCGAGGAAGACATTTTAGCCACAAATGATCACCCAACACACAGACGGGTGCTAAGGGTCTCAGTGCTTATTGACCAATTCTGGCTATCATGGCCTATTTCCAGAGGGGTAAAGACAAGAGAGAATAAAACTAAAAGGGAGCATAGTCCTGCAATGTATATTTTTTAATCCCCCCTTTTTCCATAGTCCTAAAAGGGAGCATAGTCCTCCCCGAAGAAGACATTTTAGCCACAAATGATCACACAGTCCACGGACGGGTGCTAAGAGTCTCAGGGCTTATTGACCAATTCTGACTATGATGGCCTATTTCCAGAGGGGTAAAGACAAGAGAGGATAAAACCTGGGGATGATGTCAGTCAAGGTTCAGTGAGGATATTCTGGGAAACCGAGGAGGGTCATAAAGGGGAAGCTGTTGGTGTGATCAGCGCTCTCGGGATCCACGGCAAGTGTCCAGTGGTGGGTCTGGGGCAGCTGCTGGCCGGCAGGCCCAGCACCAGGCAGAAGAGCCAGATGCAGACAGAGGAGACCGAGGACAGGCTGGAGCTGCTGGGGCCCATCTGTGTCTGTCTGGTAAGAGTTGAAGACCTTCAGAGAGGAATGACTACCCCAGAGAGGAATTAATGACTACCCTGGAGTTTCAGGCTTCTTGATCTCACCCAGACCTAGATCTCTTTGGCCAGCTCAGGCACCCACCTATACAAAGAAAAGGATACTGGGAAAGTTGGTTCCCAGCTGGATGGAGTTCCACTGAGCAACCCATCACAGGGGCTATTAGTGAAATAAAAAATATGTAATAAAATACATCTGTCTGGTTGAGAAAGCATCCACATGATTCAGATTTAACAAGCTTTGGGAGAATTCCTACGCAGTATTAGGCATTATGCCAGAAATTTGCACACACACACACACACACACACAAATCTCTTTAGCAGGACCACACTATATGCTACTTTTTTTCATTTCTGTTGGTCACAGTGAGAGAAAAATGAACAGGAATTTGGGAAGATCTGGAATTTTATGTATAAGATATAAACAGCAATACAGTTGGAGACCTTGTGGTCCAATGGTTAGAAGAGAAAGCTCCAGGGTTTCTCTTGTCCCATGAAAGTTAACATGGGAAAAATATTTAATTCCTCTATTCCACAGCTTTGTCACTGCAGATTTCAGATGGGACCCACCTTACAGAGCTGTTGTAATGATTATATTTGATAATATATGTGTAGCACCTGGGGTTAAAAAAATAGCTCAATTTAGGAATGACTGAAAATAAGTATTAGTGAGACTCCTACTTGTGCCTATGAATATCATTTTTTAAATATTCTATTGCTGAATTAGAATGGTTTTAAATTATAGTTATGCATTTTTAACTTACATTCTATTTTTCATTAACAGTCAGAATGTTTATATCTATCATTATTTAATAATACAAAGATAACTGAATATGTTACATATATCGTACAGCCCCAGAATGCAGGATAGTCAACTTAAAAATTATAATATGAATTAGAATACATAGGTATGAACTGATATATAAATAACTCCAAATTACTGAATAAATCATGTACAATAATTGAGTTAAAAACAGCATAAGTTGCATTTTAATAACAAAAATTAAGAAAGATCATTCTATGTCCCTGTATGTTATTGAATTAATATCTGCATGAAGTTCCTGTTAACTATAGCTTCATAATGGATCTTTGCCTAGGTTAATGTCAACACATGAAGGCTTCTCTTCATTATTTCTTGTTAATCAATAGTGATCTCCTATGCTTGGGTCTTCCTTTATAGCTATTTGTCCTAAATAGGACAATCATTCACTTTGTGACAATACCTAAGATCCCATGGCTCTTTGACCTCATCTTCCAAATCAGTTGGCATTGATTCTCAGCTGTTCAGTTTTATACTCCCTCCTGATATGTTCTTTTCTTCCATGCTTATTAAAGCATAATGTTCTTGTCTGGATAATTTCCAAGATGTTTAAACAGGAAAGACAATGGGCAGGATATACAGTTTGGTAACCATAAATTGAATTGCATTTTAACTCGTACTAAATATCGATGATCCGTCATCTTTCAAGTATTGTGATCAACACTACTAGTTCAGGCATGTGCTTTTTACCTAGCTAGTAATGAGTGCAACATAGCCAGAAAGGACTTTTTTTTTGAACTGCTGTTTTTCCTTTTTATACACATGAAGACATAGGATTATTGATAGATCCTTATAGCTCATTTTAAATTAATGGCTAATTTTTATCCATTCACATTACTCAGCAAAGTGAGAATCAAATTTGAGCTATTCACAGTCATCCATTTCAAGGAAGGACAAGCAGGCACCAGCCCACCCATTACATTTCACTCACATTACAACTTGTGTGACTCCTGATCAAGGGGTCTTCTGATGTAAAAGGCAATGAGTGATCCTTAGCAGTAATATCATATCACTCAGTATGCTTCAGTTTGTGCTAAAACAAATGGCACATACTCAGCCCCAAGACAAAGTTATCCTAAAAGGGCTGTGAAAATTTGCCAGAAGCTCAGCATTAAGAGGCAATGTCACATTTGGCCAGTAGATAGCACTCACGACATTCCAATAAATGAAAGGAAGAAATCTTGGTGTGATTATTACTCTGCCAGGGAAGCATTAGCCAAGTTCATTTTAGATCAGTAGAGGAGCAAAACAGATGCCCCCAAATACTTAGAAATGGGGTTTTTGCACACAAGTGCAGTGGCCTCTTAATGTAAATTTGTACTTTATCAGGGTAGGAAAGTTAGCCCACTTGTTTCCTAACAAAATTTCCGTGTGAAGGAGAACCACTCATCTGACAAAGCCTGAAGTAAAATATGAAGAGCAGCATTTGAATGGCAATGCTGAGGCCCACAGAGACCACAAAGTGGACCATGATGGCTGCATTTCACAAAAAGACTCAAAATTTAACACCTCATGGTATCTATCCATCCTGCTGAAGAGCAGGGTTCAAAAGCACATGCATTTCAGAATGCAATGTTTAAATAACAAAGAAACTGGCCATTAACAAAAAAGAAATCATAATTGCTTGAGCTGGTAGACAGTGTCTTGGCATAATTACACCTATAGTGTATGTAGCTGCTGTTTTGATAAGTGATGGCTTCCATGGTGCCTAAGGAACAACTCTTTCCTGGAGAGGTAGGAAGTGGTATAGAGAGCTGCTACCGTGGTTTTGAACCATCTTCTACATGTTGAAACCTCAGTTCATCTGCTGTAGCAGTATGGGTCTCTGTTAAGCACCATGCTGGGTGTTAGGAACTGTCCAGGTAAATACAGAAAACTGGAGTAAAAGAAGTTAGATGAGAATCATTTAAATATGTCAAAGAAAAATTGGAAGCATCTGAGCAAAGGAAGACCATGTCAAGGGAAGAAGACATCTGAAAAAAAAAATCTACAAAAAAACTAAAGTAACAACTTCAAATTCTGCAGACAATTGGTGGTGTTTAGGAGGTGGTCAGGCTCATAGAAGGTCAGCTCCCAAGAGGACAAGTTTTCATTCCCTGCTCTCCAGGGTCCAACTTCACACTTTCTGCAACTACTGTACCCAGCCCACGTTAATGGATTTACAAACTCAGGATGGCTGACCCGATATCCTGTTAAAAAAATCTCTTAATTTAGTTTTAAATTGCCTGAAGCAACCTTCAGCCTTTGAACTTCCTATTCATGTGAGCCATTAACTGATTTTCTGTGGTCATTGTTGGACTAGGGTGAGCTGTGTTCGGGCACTTGCAACCAGAAGTGGCCATTAATATGCAGGGAAGGTAGGAGTTCACACCAATCTTTCTCCATCCCAGATTTCTGTCTTTCCTATTCTAGGAATTCTAAGCATTCAATTCAGATTAGAAAATGTCCATTTGATTAGCTAAGATAGTGTTCTATAAATGTCCCTTTCTTAATCTTTGCGGATCTGGCAGTAGGCACCCCACGGCTCCACCTTACCCCGGAGTAAGCCTAGCACAGTCAAAAGCCACTGATGCAGAAGTCTAGTCTTCTGCTGTGGCCTGGCTGTGCAACTTTGAAAACATCACTTTCCCTCTCTGGGCCTCACTCTCTCCATCTAGAAACTGAGGGGCTAAGCAAGATGTTCTCATTCTAACCTTCCATGGCCCTGTTCTCCTTCTCTCTATACACAAAGCATCATCTGAAGCAGGTTAAATTTATTTCCTGGTAATGACACCCATCATATTTGAAGGTGATTGTTCGGTCAAACAATCAAGCATAGACAAAACATGGGAACACACATGGAAAGATAATGACAGTTTTGTGTAAACCAGTCTGATCTGGGAGAGATGTAATATTAGCACTCAGGGAGCAGCTCTCTCCTGTCTTGTCAGTCTTGAATGATGTTCTCCACATAGTTGCCCTCCCACCACAGGACCAGCTGGGAAGCCAGGCTGCCCCTTTTCCCCTCCCTCTAGCCTCTTCTCTTGGCTGCCGACACTGACGTCACCCACCAGCAAACTCCTGGTGGCCCTTCTAGCACACAAGTGATGAGATGGTGAAGAGATAGGGTTTCAGCCATCAAAGGTGGAAGAAAAATAATTTCGCTACACAGGAATCCTTTGATTTGTGTTTGAACCTGGAACATCTGATAAATTTATAAGATAAAACTTTAAAAATCCCCGAATCATGCCAAAATATCTACAAAGAAAATGTTCAGTTCTCTCCTGAAAAGCCCGTAGAACTAAGAATGTAAATAGGTTTAAATGATATTCCATTAAAGTGTCAGTGCATTCTAAATGTGGGGCAACAACTCTGTAGTGGTGGGAAGGAAAGGAGGGAGGGAGGGAAGAAAGGAAGGAAAAATTGCTTCTATGTATCTTTCTGATAGAGCAGTAGTTCTCAACCATGGCTGCACAGTGAAATCTTCGGGGTGAAAAATATCAATGCTCGAGCCCACTTGAAGAGAGATGTTAGTCTCCAGTGATTTCGTGTGCACCCAGCGTAGAAAGTCAGTGTGATACAGCATCCTACTTTATTAAATAGTGACTTAAGAATATTACTTAACAAGAGTGGCAACTCAAAAGGATTTTAGTTGTTAAAAATCGCTGCCAAAAAGCCCATCAGCTTCTCATTACAGAGGTCTAAGAGGTCCAGAGGCTCCCTGAGAATTCCCTCAACCCCTGGGGCAAGTACTGCCATGAAATGAGTCCTGGATCCCACTTCTCTGAGGGCCACATGGGAGCCCCATGCCATGCAGTTCTCCTTCTTGCTCACACTTTTAAAACTATGACTGGGTCAACGCTTCAGGCTCAGTATAGTCAAACCAATTTTCCTGATCATAAGATGGACTCTGAGGCTGTTAGCCTCCATAGATCATTCCTACAATGCTTATTAGCTAATGGTTCATTCATTCACTACATCGAAACTTGTATAACTGCTAGCCAGTTGAAAAATACCTGAGGCAGAGTTTTGATGGCAAGAGTACTGCACTGAGAAACCGAAGGCCTTGAATCAAGTTTCAGACTTGCCTGCGCCCCTCCAGTGGACCAGAAGCAAGTCATATAAACTTCTAGGCTTCCCTTTCCTGAGATATAAAGTGAGAAAGTTGGCTAATGTCTACTATGTGCTGCAACTGTGAAATGCTACATTGCATAGTATGTTCTTACCACTTTCTGGTAATGATGCTAATGAAAGTAAAGGATGAAAAATTAGAGGAAAGTGAAGCACAAGAAAAAACTAATGGTATGAGCCACAAGTTGATAAATTCAGTCTCAAAGCATTGACAATATCCTTCCTTATATATTGCCTTGTTCGAAGACTACAATGGAATCCTATGACAGTAAAACTTCATAGGCTCCCCTTTCTGCTATTTGTCTGTATGAAAAGATCATTTTCACGCCCCTTACACGGCAGAAACTACCCTTCAAGATGAAAAGGCAATGCTCTGATTCTCTAGTTGTTTAATTGCCTCTAAGAAAGTGGTGATGTTTAAAAAAAAATTCCTCTAATATGCCAGGAAGCTTTAAAATATTCCAAACTCAAGTTCAATTCGCTGTTCCTTTATCATAGCTCTTGCACACATCTCTCCATTTTTTTCATTCCAACTACCATGGCTATCTCCTTACCTGACCTTCTCCTCAACACCATCCTGCATGTTACCCTACATATATCTTCATGCTACTTGATGTATTACTTTTCCATTCCAAAATGTGTTAAGACTCCTTATTTCCTGCAGATCAAGCCAAGCAGTTTAACTTGGCGTTCCCAGATCTCTACTGTCTGGCCTATAACCTACCGTTCCTCTCACTTTTCCTCAGCACATTTCCTCCATCCAGGCTTGTGCACACATTGTCTGTCCCTCAGTCATGCCACAGGAAATCCCTCCACTCTGCCCGCTCTCATGCTGCTCCGCCTCCATGGAACATTCCGCCTTTTCTCCTACAGACGAGTCCCGGTCATTCTCGGAGGCTGGGCCAGCTCACGTTTTGTCTCTGCCTGGAAACATTCGTGCTGGCCTACAATGATCTTTCCTTCCTCCAAACACGATGGCAGCAATCCAAACTTATTCTTCCCTTCATTGTCTACTGTGTGCTGTTTGCTGTGTTGTTTCCTGGTTAGACTGTGTACTGAAGGATTAATTGCTTCTATGTATCTTTCTGCCTATCCTCTCCCCTTTCTTCTTCCCTGCCTCTTTCCTTCCACTTTTCCATAGTAGGGACAACAAAATTTGAGGAATGCAGTAAATTATCAGTAGTCACCTTATAAACACACACAGCAATACCAGACTTTAGTCACTGGGATCCTTGATTCTTCTCTCTTAAAAAATCTTATCAATAGGACACAAAAGTTCTCTTGTGTCCCTTGGCTTTTAGCTTAGAATTCAACACCCTTCACAAAATTCCACTGTGAGAATTTTTAGTACTAGTAGGACACATGTCCTAGTTTAGGTTTACTCTTAAATTTTCTGTATAAATTTTCCCAAAGTGCAGAAATGGTCTAAGAAATATGAACAAATTTAGAGAAGAGTGAAGTATTCCAGTAATGAAGTCACCTAATTATTTATTTCAATAGTATGTTAAGTCACGCACTCCTCATTTAGAGAGTTAGTGGTAATAGAATTGGAAACTCCTAAATCAAGAAGAGACTCACCTTCTGGCTTTATAGTTGAATCAGTTCAGCTGAGGCTCAGGCAGAGTCACTGACGCTGAATGAGATACTGTGTCTTGCAAAGCTGTTTTCTCTCCTTCCTTTTCTGGCAGCCCCTCTGCAAAAAGAAAGGGGTTCCTTTGTGTCCGCCAAACCTCTCCCCATTAGGTCCTTCTCATTTCCCAAAGAGTGTAAATAAAATTCAGCCCTACTCAGGAACCTAAAGTTGGACAATAAGATCAACCTACAAAGATCTCTTCTAATTCTTGAAATCATCGTATTTATGTTTCTAGGATAGAATAACTTTCAGGAAGTGCATTCTATGCCTTGGTAAATAGAATTTGTGGAGTGAGGGGTAGCTATAGAAGGTGAGTTATAGATTTAGATATGCGAATAGTGATTTTTTGTTTAAGAATCTGTTGCAAGGAATAGGAAAAGTCTGAGGATGAGCCGAAGTGGGACAGAGCTGGTGCATCCTTTGATATACCCTAGAACCCCCCAGTAGGGTTTGACAAGGGTTTAGGAAGGCATGGCCCCCACTTGCCATTCCATACTGGGAATGGAATTGTGTTAGAGAGATACCCCACCTGTGGTTTCAGGAAGAACTTGTTCTCAGTCACACTGGGATTCCAGAGCACTCTGGAATAACCTCCCTCCCCATCTGCACAATCCTGGCATACTCAGTGAAAGGAAGGGTGGGCCTCACCCTACCCAACTCAATCCTCTTGCCCTTGGGAGGTAGGAACAGAGGCTGCTCTGCTTCAACCTAGGTCCTGGACCATTCAAAGTCTTAGGAACTCCCTCTTCATTTCTATTTTGGGGTGGAGGTCAGTAGACGAGGAGGAGAAGGAAATCTTTCTTTTTCCTAAAATTCCAACCCAAACTTCACTTTCTATTGTGTTTTATTTTCTAAAGACTGGAAATCACGTGCAGTTCTACTCCCTTGCCTCGACATGTTTTCTTTCTGTAGGTCAGAGTTTGGAGTTTTCTGAGGAAGGAACTAGCCTTGTCTTGGGTGTTCTGCCGGAGAGCTGTCTCGAGGCTCATCCCTGGAGAAGTGATTTTACCTCCCTGGAACTTAGATATCCCATCTGTTGAGTAAAGGGGTTGATAGATAATGTCAAGAGTCTCATCCACCGTTAATGTTGGGGAAGTCTGTGAGCCCCATCGCCACTCTCTGCCTTTTCCACTTGAGAGTCCAGCACAGAGAGAGTTAAAGGTTAAGGATCTCTCCACTGGAGAGTTGTTAACACGGGAGTGAGGCTCCCTGGCTGCAGGTCTGCAACCTGATCTGCCTCGAAGATACTCCTAAGATTTTCCGAGTGAGAGGCTGCGGCGGAGCCTCCTCTCTTCCTTTCCCGCGTCCGGGCAGGTTTGCGCAGCTCAGCGCTGTCTGCCTCCTGGACATCCAGCTGTCTATACTATCATCCTTAAACCGGGGTAAACCCGAACCGTTACACCTAACTCGGTTTCTCACAACCGTGCTACCTCCCTCCCTTGGGGTCCCTGTCGGTTCCCACTACTTGCCACTTCTAGAAATGCTTCCAGCCGCGCCAGCCACACTTTGCACCCCTTGCTCTAGTTTCTGCGAGCTAGGCTCTGCCGAGAAGTAGGGCGCGCGCTCTCCCGGGGCACCCAGGGCTCCTGCCCCACCTCGGGCACAGCCTTTCCAGTTCGCAGCTCCCCACGCCCCGCCCCAGGACCCCGCAGTCGCCTTACGCCCCAAACTCCCGGGGTGCTCTGCCGGCGCACTCCTTCCTGCAGCCGCGCAGGGAGACGCCTCCCCCCGCCCCCTGCCTCCCCAGCAAAGCGCGAGCCGGTCAGCGAGGCCGGCGCCCGGTCCAGCCGAGCCACCAGGACGGGTCTTCTGCCGGGCGGGGGCGGAGGAGGCACCAGGCCTCACCGGGCTCCCGGGGGCGCTTAGCTCGGAGAGGCAGCCGCTCGCAGGAGCCCGTTTGCTAGCGCGGGAATCCGGCACCCAAGCGCCTGAGCCGCCGCCTCTGGCACGCGGGAGCTCCCCGCAGGCACCGCGACCGCGGGACGCCGGAGTCCCTGGAGCAGCGGAAGCCGCGCACAGCTTGTCGGCGCTCCAGCGGCCCCGCGCGCTCCTTCTCGGGCCGCCCCCAAAGCAAGGCGCGCGGGGACCCAGAAGCACCTCCTCGCGCCTGCCCTCCCCCTTCCCCGCCCGCCCACCTGGCCCGCGCGGCGCGGTGTCCCTGGCGTCCTCAGTCCTGCCCCACGAAGTGGAGATGCGCGAGAGGCAGGCGAGGGCGCGCAGCTCGTGAGACGCCGCGCCAGCCGGCACCATGCGCCTGCGGCCGCTGCCCCTCGTCGTGGTCCCCGGCTTGCTGCAGCTGGTGAGTGCTGGCCCGCCGCGCGCCCCACGCGCTGGGGACGCTTTTCGGCGGGAAAGCCGCGCGGGGGGCTGCTTGCGACGTGGGGCTGGGGACGCGCGGAGTGGAGGGGATTTGGGGCTGCCTTAGGGCTTGGAAGGGAAGACTGGGAATGGAACAGAGGGGACCTGGAGGCGGGTGAAGGGCTTAGCAATGGTTGGGACTTGAGAGCTGGGGTCAAGTACGCAGAAGTGGCCGGGAAGGAGCGACAGAAGGGAGAGATTTATTGAGAATCGTTCGAGAGAGGAGGGTAAAGGGAATATGATGAGGATGGGCTGAAAGACCTGCTTCCAACCCAGAGTTTGAGGGGCTTGGTGGTTTTTATTTTTCACGTGGTGTTTTGCCCGGATGCCCGCAGACACTTCTTCCAGACCAAGGCACTGTGCATCCTCATTCGCAGGGCTAGTTAGGGGCGCATTGCTGGCTTAAAACTCCCGCGAAGGACCGATTTGGGGGCACATAGGATTTTGTCTTCGTTTTCCGTCTGGCGCTGGGGACTGGGATGGGATTTTCTGCCCGCGAGGACGCAGGATGTAACTTCAACGCCCAGACTCCACGCAGGGTCCCTCACAGGGGCATCTAGGCAGGGTGACTTCCCGCTGGCTCTGGGCGGCTCGGGGGCGCTGAGGAATACGAAGGGGATTAGAAGGTGGTTCAGGGCTCGCCAGCGAGGCTCTGGGCGACGGTTTGCCTTGTAACTCCCATCTCTCCTCGCTCTACCCTCATGGCACCACGCTCTCCTCCTTCCGAAACGTACGGATATACTGTATGCATTACTTCTTAATTATATTTAAGGGATATCCCAAGTAACACCTTCAAGAAGACAACTTTTAAAGTAAGATTGTAGAAGGGGACTGCTTTGCCTCAGTATGCCTCTCTGATGGATTTCGCGTGCTCTCTTGTTAGTTACCTTGATAGGGGGCTATTCAGAGAAGACGACTTTCTTCAGATGCCGCCCGTGCTTTAGTCCTCATACATAAGACTGCACCCTGTTAGCTCTGGACTGTTAGAACAAGGCTGAGGAATCCAAGCAGTTAGAGCATAAGGCTCTCTCCCCTTCGTTTTCCCTAATTCCCTCTTTCCTTACTTCCTCCCTCCCCCCCCCCCACCTTTCTTCCTATTATATTCTTTTAGAGGGAAAGATCAAGTAACTTACAAAAGTTTCTCTATGATGTAGATGATATTGTGGAGGCAGAGACAGCTTGCAAGTTTTGAGGATGAGAGGGACTCTAAAAGGACTCTGGGAAGGGGAAAGGGCCTGTCCGTTGTTAACAACAGAGGTTAGCTTCACCTGCACAACAGCATTAACTAAGAAATTCTTCAGTGGCACCAAGAAGAAAATTCAGTGATGTTCCCAGATGCCCTTGAATGAGCCAGCATATCCTGACTAGACATAATTCTGCATGTTAAAATATAGTTTTTACATTCTAAGGTATTCTGCATATGGCATATATGCCACATTACCCTTGACTGTCACTTGCTTCTTAAAATGTTGAATCTGGATTCCAATGAAAGGTGATCTAAGAAAGACAGTAAAATTCTAAAAGCCTGGGGAAATCAGGTACTTAGGTAGGGTGTTCACAATATCTTCATGAATCTCTTCATTAATTTGACTTTGCCTTCAGTGATCATAAATGAGGTATCTGTGTTAGACTCTTAAAGATAAGGATATATATTTGGGCATGTCTTGAGAAGAAGTTCTCCTAGCAGCTACTATATTGGAAATTTTTTTTTTCACACCAAGAGTCAATAGGGAATGGAAAATACATCTTGAAGGGATTGTATACCCTCCTTAAGACACAGATTCTAATATTACAGCACGGATTGATTGATTCGTTTTTAAGGAAGCTTATGTCAAATTCTAATCTGTTTTTGGTTTGTGCTTGGGTTGTAATGTTTTTTTTTCCCCCGGAGCGCTTTATCATGGTAAGTGAGGTGGGGAGCTGCAGCTGTGTGATAAGCACACATTCCTTACACTGCCATCCTTTTGGACAATAAAGGGCTGTTTACATTCTCCCCATTCTTAGAGCTGTTTTCAGCCTTATAACACAAGGGGGTTAGATGTGAAAGGAAAACAGAGTGGCTGAGCAGGATAGATCTAAATTAAAATAGCCGCCAATCGTACTGTGCCTCCCACCCCAGAATGTATCAAAAAGGACAGATCATAATTTGGCCCTTTGGATGGGTCATAGTTTTATTCTATCTTTTTCAGTTTATATTGAACTTCTTTGCTAAATCTCAACAGCAAATGGATAAAATGTTTTCTAGCTTTGGAAACTAGTCTTTTAATGTGCTAGGAACTAGAAACATATATACTTAGTAGCTCTGCCATTAAGGGGAGAGGGTGGAGGGAGGCTGGTTTATTGTTGGAATCAGATCCTACTGTTCCATTTGCATTGCCAGCTTGAAGAATACACTTTTCAAAAATGCTAAATATTTTAAATGAGTAATGAATTTCTTTAGGAGTATTGAAAATTTGATGTCAAGAAAATTGCCTTTTTCATCTGAAAGTAGTCACCGAGCGTTCAGCCCAAGTAAGTCACTAAACACATAATATGGGTACAATAACTAGGATGACTTTACTTATTTTGGTGACATTTAAAATTTCTAAGAGAGCATTAGGCTAAGTTGATAAATATTGCAGGTAGCCTATGAAGTATGCGTGTATGTTACCTGTCCTTGCCCAAGTTTCCTGGCCTATGTCCAATGTTTTGACAAGTTGCTATACCTAATTAATAGGATTTTTAAGCACTTGCAAAATTTAAATACCAATCTTGAATGTATTATTTTCTTTGAAATCCTTATTATTCAGCAACATATTTTTATAAAAATATTAGCAGTAGATTATTTCTTTTCTGCTAATGAGAAAATTAGCATTTGAAATTAATATTATAATAGAGTATTATTTTGTGACATGATACAAAGTAAAGACTTTGCCAGATGACAGCCTCTTACAGATTTGCATGATCGTTTGTAACTCCTAATAAGTGTGATTTTTGCCTTTTAAGTAAAATGCAGATTATAATAAGCTTAAATTTGAATTTAAATGGATGATTAACTTGCATAAGGTAAAATTTAGTGATGATTTTTAAAATAAGTTTGTTATACATTTCAACCTGTTTTTCTGATATAATCATGAGTTTATAAAGTAAAAATAAATTAAAAGTGATGTAAATTAGCAAATTTTTAGAATCATATAAAAGAATACTTGTGATGCAAAATGTTAAAATTTGAAGTTCATCTTCATTATGTAATATCATCCCACATGAATTTAAGGCATTTTTGTTTATCTTGACAACTAATCATTTTATTATTTCTTTAGTGTGATATTCATGACATATATTTATTCCCATTCTGTATTTATAAGAAATAACTCATGACTGTCTTCCATTCAAAAATCACAGTTTCCCTCATATAGTTTTAATCAATAAACATCAAAACAGTATTTCTTAGTGTAAGATCAATAATCATCTGTTGGTTGGATGACAATGTGTAAGAGCAAAAACACCACCATATCATGGTTAGGACTTAGAGTTGTCTGGGCTTTAAAATTAACTCCTTATTAAAAGCATCATTATCTTAGAAATTTTGAAAATTGAGAATTAGGATTAGATAATTAAATCCTCTGCTCCAGCCTCTCACCTCCCAGTATAAATTGTGTTCCCTTGGCCTATTCTGAGATTATGTTATCTGATTCTGTATTTAAATGCCTTCCCCATAGGAAACTGACTCCTCTTGGGAACTTATTTTATAGTTTAATAGATTTCTAAATGGAAAAGAAGGTTTCTTAACCTCTCTCATTTTTTTTTCTCAATTTTCTTTTTTATTGTTTCTGATTAATGGTCAAAATGCTTAATAAGGCAGAAGGCTTTTTTGAGAAACCTTTTAGAGGTTTTACATTGTCGGCTGAAAACACATAGCTCTTGCAAAACAAGTGAATTAAGACATGTTGATTTTTGTAATATGTTGCTCACCTTTTATCTATTAAAGAGCTCATCGATACATTTTGAATGACTTAGTCATCTAGCAATCAAAGATGGATATAAATGTGTCACAGGTTTTGTGATTCTGTAAAAGTAGGACTGTCTCTTACTGTTTAACATATTCTGTGGACTCCTTTGCTTGAAGCCTTGCTGGGTATGATTTGAAAAAAGAATTATAGCCCCACACTCAAGTGCCTACAGTGAGGGCTGTGTCAGCATTTCTGTAAAGAATCTCATTTCTATCTTAGCCGCAAGCATTATTGCCGGTTAGAAGGTGGCATTTAATATCTTGATTTGGGAGTCAGTTATTTTAAAGCTGCTTTAAAAAAATTGGTCAACATGAGTTTGAGCACTCATCCATGTGAGGTTACTCTGTAGGTTTTCTTACAGTATGCAGGATGAGACTTAATGATTTCTAACTAATTTCTGTAATTAATTCCTATAATGAATTTCTATATTATTTGTGCATAGTGGTGATAATTTAAATTATAATATGTTTATTTTAAATATTCTTTTTCCTATTAACCTATTTATTGTACCACTGTAAGATCTTACAACTCTATTTCATTATGACTATTTTTAATTGTGCCAAGTTCAGATGCCCTAGTCAGTGTTTTTATGACTTTTTATTTACCAATAATCAATTTGAATTTTTATTACTTGTGATATGACCAATGGTGTTGATGACAGCTCTATTCTTTATTTCAAAATTGTGCTCAATAAAAAAGGATTTAAACCAATTTGTGCTATAGATTTTCATTTTATAGAAGAAATTCTAAGATATGATTGATTGAAACTTCCATTTTATGTTTTTTTTATGAAAATCTAGATAAAAACCTTCAAATAACTATTTGGTTCATTATGCTGTAAGAACAGTATATAATAAGAAATACTGTTTCTTCATGGAACTACCACTGAAAATGAAAGTTTCATTATTTAAATCCAAAAGCTATAGGAAATATTTTCCTTTTTCCTAGCTTAATCATTCAATAAATTAAAATAGTCCTTAAAAATCACCATTTTTATAAATGTTGCCCATGTTAGATTTATGGACCTATGATAAGAGAAGTTTCATAAACTTAAACTGCAGTGATGATAACGTTGTTTTAGATTTTCACATACTTACCTGTTTTCAAATTCCTTTCACACAGTTTATCATGTTCTGTTCTCCCAATGGAACTCTGAGAGAGAGAAGGATATTTCAAGTGTTTCCATTTGTATATTGGAAAGAGCAATGTATTTGGTGTCAAAGACTTGGGCTCTATTTCTAAATAAATTGCACATTAAACAAATATTTACTTACAACTCTTTGACCCAGAGTTTACACTGAGATTATAGCAAACATTGAGAACATAGCAGTAAGCAAAATAGAACTAGTCCAAGAAGTATGTGGGAGTGTGTGTGGGCACACATGTGGGTGTGTCTGACTGTTGGGCAGGTCATATATAGCCTCAGAGCCCTCATCTGTAAATGAACTCATTAATGATGAAGTGAATAAAAAATGATTTATAATGTCTCCTTCCTTTCTTTAATATACGGTAACAGTGTTTCTGGATTTTTTTCATAAATGACGTCCTTAGTTACTGCAAAATTTGAGATAGGTCTTGCATACGAACATAATTTTTTTAAATAATAAATTTTATGTGGACTTTATGCTGTTAACCACGTCACAAATGCTGCATATACTCAGAAATAGTTTTAAAATACTGTAAGACTGATTAATATCATCCCTGCTTATGGAAAAGGAAAATTTAATGAAACTAAGCAAAGGAAATTGATGAGCACTTAAATTTAACACTTACAATCAGCAAAATGAATAAAATGTAAATTAAAATGGGGTATTCAGGGCTTTTCCCCTCTGGACCATTTTTAAATTGTAAACTACTAACATCTAGTCATTGCTTAATTTAAATAAAAAGTAAATTGACTCTCAGTTAAATTCTAATTGTTAAAGTAAGCAACATTACAGGTTAATATGGTACTTCAACCAGAAAACCAGTATGTGACTTTTGTACACCTCAACTGAGTGCAGCCAATTTAAATCAGGTATATGTTTAACTAACTCCAAAAGTTTCAGGAGTTCAGATGTGAATGGTATGAAATTTCTAAAAGAAAACTGACAAAGAACTGGCATGTGAGACCTATCAAAGATGGAGAAAATTGCTAATGGTCTTAACATGAGAAGACAAGCCAACCAAAACCCACTGACTAGTCCTGGGGTTCAGTCCCACTATACTTTAAACAATGTAAATGTCCTTAAAAATAAACCTTGGCTGTGATATTGCTGTTTTTGGCCAAATACAGTGATTCTCGGGTCATAAAAATATTTATGGAATTATCTTCGTGCAAGACTATCCAAGACAGTGGCTTTCAAGCATTGTCATAGATACTGACAATTTTAGTGTATCTTAAATTACATCTGTTGTACCTTAGATTACACAGCATGTAGATACATTCACCCAAAACAGTAAGCAAGTTAAGAAATGATCTATATTATTTGAAGAGAGAAACCACATGTGTAGTTCATGTGGCTGTTGAATGTCCATGTGATTTCCGATACAGAATTCTCTCCCTATTTGTGTGTGCAGACTTAACCGGTGGAAGTGGTTGATTGAAAATGACAATCTGCATGGTATTTTGAATGGATAATGTATACAATAAGAGCATAAGAAATCTAAGACCCATTTAACATTTTGCAGTAATGATAACAATGACTTTTATTAATAAAATTTTGCACTGGGTTATCCAGACGGAAGACAATTGGGATCAGCATAAGAAATATGGCTATGGAAATGAAAAGGGAGGTGAGGTTTTCAAAGGTGTGTTTTCCATAGTCGTGAATACACTTGCTGCTCCCATATTGATGACTCCCAAATCTGTATCTCAGCTCCCACCCTGTTGCTCAGACTCCAAGCTATATCTCCATAGCTTCATTTTGACTTGGATATTTAACCAGCAACTCATATTCAACATACCCAACACCACACACATCTTCTCTGAGCAAGTACCTCTCACCATTCATGGATTCAGATCTTGAAGTTACCATCTTTTCCTTTTTAATATGTTCAGACAAGTGATGTGGTATAAAGTGCTACATGTTTTACTAGATTCTTCCAGCTACGCGATCTCATGATTCATCCTCATGTCAGCTCTGAAAGATAAACAGGGCAATAGTTATTGCATCCATTTTACAGATGGAGAAACAAAAGCCTTGAAGGTTTCAGGGATGAATGGTAGACCACACAAATGGTAAAACTGGAGTTGTCCACCAGGTCCAGCTCTTAGGTCATGGCAGATCCATTTGGAGCAGAAAGTTGTGAGATCTGTCATTGACACCAAGAACACTGGGTTTGAGGGACATTCCTAGGAATCTTCTCACTCTTCTCAAAGTCCATGCTGAGCTAGGAACCTCAGTTCATCCATTTTAGGAATGTTTTAAACAACTTTGCCATAAAGCCAAACATAGAACAAATGGAGTCTTGCATCACGTCCCTCAGTCCGGGGTTCTATTTAGAATTAACCTTACAGAATTTAGTTTCCAAGCGCACTCAGCTTTTAAACAGCTTTAGGTCAAGTAAAATAATGTGGTTCTATTAGGATCAGCAGAGGATTTGAGACTTGATTTCTCAAGATCTCAACCCATACCACTTCAGATTGAAAAGATAAACAGGAAGAGACAGAAAGGCCTTAGTTTCTACTAAGAGCCACTTCATCCTGGTTTTCTAATGGACATGTGCATATATGAGAAGGAGCCAGTGTGTGAGGGTAGCTATAGGGTAGGTGCCACACTTGTGCAGAACTCGCAAGCATTCATGTATAATTTTGCTTCACCAGTAGCATCCTTGCAGTCACTCTCTCTCCCTTCTTAACTTTTGATGAAAATATGTATTTTGTTAGAAAGGTAGTACATTATAGTGGATGCGGTTGGCTCTCCAACCAGGAAGGCTTAGGATCTCTCTTTAGCATTTCTAGTGTCCCTCTCCTTTATGGATTCTATTCTAGCGCCAGGCACCTGTAACTCCTTCAGAGGATTCTCCCTGGGGCATTGGACACACCTTAGCAGAAAGTACTCAGAGCCCAACTACTATGTCCCCTCACCCCTGCAGCTCTTGACAAACGACAGACAGGTGCCTGGGTGTGAAAAGCCCTGCTCCCTTGCTCTGAAATTTAAGGCATATCCAGTGGGGAGACAGACTGCAGCTGCCCTCAAAGGGACTTCGCCTGAGATCACACACTCCCGTTCTCTGACCTGCTGCTCCCCATCTCTCACCAGACTCCCTGGAAGCACTTTATTATAAATCACTTGCACTCAAACGCTTGTCTCAGTGTCTGCTATTGGGGAACCCAACGTAAGGTTTCTGTTTAAATTTTTTTTAATACTCAGAAATTTTTGAAGTAACTCTTGTCACCTCTGCCTGCTTTCTGCTATCTCGCACTGAGAGATAGTCACTATTAGTAATTTAATGTGTATCTTTCCAGAAATTATAGATATATATGCTTTTATCATAATTATATCAATGTAATACAATGTTATATAACATGTATTTTTAATATAATAATATATTGTTTCCAGTTTTATACAAAACAACTTAGATTTTTGAGGATTCATTGTATTTCGTAGCATTGATGTATCTTATTGTATTTAATCAGTGTCTTATTAATACCTTAATTTAATTAACATTAATTAACATTTTGATTGTTTTGAATTCATTTGTAACCATATCTATAAAATGAATTCCTAGAATTAAAATACGGGTTTAATGCTGGGAATGTACAACATGAATTTTGACAAATACAAATTTTCCCCTAAATGACTGTACCAAAATACAGTACCACTTACAGTGTGTATGTATACATATATCCCTATATATAGATAGTGGCATTTTTTTTTAATTTTGTCAATATACTCAAGGAAAACACCTCATTGTTTCTAAATTGTATTATATATTACTCATTAGGAAGGTGAAGTGTGTTTTCATATTTAATAGCCACTTGTATTTCTTATTTTGTGATTTTCCTTTTTAAGTAATACTCCATTTTTAAATTCTTTTCTTTCTACAGCCTTTAAATTTTTATAATTTCTTTTTTACACTGTTCTTGCACAATTTTATTTATTTTATTATTCCTGAATATTTGATATATTATCAGGATGTTGTGGATACTATTTATATGCCTAACATTTTTAAAAAGCGTTTTTTTGCTTGAATATAAGGAAAGCTATTTATTTTAGTATATTTACATTTGTGTCAGTTCTATTTCTGAACTGTTTATTAGTTTTCATAATTTTTAATTTGATTTTCCTGTATTTTATGTATAGAGAATTATATTATCTGTAAATAATCTTATATTTGACTCTCTGTTGAACATTTATGCCTTTTAAATTAAAATGTATTCTTTTAGTGTACTGAGTAGAGCCTGTAGAATCCCAAACAGCACCGTGAAAGTGGGTATTTTTCTTCATATTTCCAACTTTAATGTAAACTTTGCTAAATATGTTTGCTTTTAGTTTCTGACAGACTATCTAGTTAACAATGTGGTTTTATATTTCATATTGAAATAAATTTGTGTGATATCATAGAGGCTGATTTCAGATAGATTTTTGGTATTCTTCAAAATAATCATGTATTTTTGAAGTGTTATATTTATGTTTCTTATTTATGACTAGGTTTCCTAATATTAAGCTGTTTAACCAAAGTTAAATTATCAAATTTTAATTCACTGATATGTATATGTGTTTTTATATTGTTAGTATTTTATTTAGAAACACTGACTCTATTCATAAGTAAGATAAAAACATGTCAGATTTTACATCAGGATTATTAAAGGATCATAATGAGAAACACTTCCGTTTTTTTCCTCTCAGTTCTAGGAGAAATTAAAGTAGTTGAGAATTACTTTTCTCTTGGAAGTTTATTGGGAATCATTTTAGTCCACTTGACCCTTTTTGTTTTAGGAGAGAAGATCTTTTATAAACATTTCTTTATGACTATCCATTCAGATTTTTCTCAATCTTTATTGAATTCCTTTTATTAATTTTAAAATAAAAGTGTGCACTTCCAAATTTATTTAGAATGAAATTATATATACTACTATCTTAATTTTAAAAAATTTACTCCATATCTGTGAATTTATGCCATATTTCCTCCCAAGTTTATGTTAATTGTTTCGGAACAATAGTAGCTAGGTGGCTGCTTGCATTCTCTCTCTAGGTCTACCATTGTAAATTGAAGCTGGGGCAGATTCTATAGTTAATTTACTAAGTTGTCCAAGCTAAATGATGCCTCATGTATAGGAGTGAGCATCCAGAAGCTGAGCCCAGTTTTTGCTCAGTGGAGGATGTTGCAGCCTCCCGGCAGCTGCCCTAGAGGCTGCTTGCACTGCCTGCTTCTCCTGCACTAAGCTCAGCGGTAGGAAGAGGGAACCCTGGGGGTAAACCCTAGCTGACTGGTCAGGTGCCCTTCTCCTTGCCTTTGGTTATAGGCTGCTCAGCGCACTTGGCTTTTGCATCATTCTGATTCACTATTATTTATATCTTCTAGAGGTATAAAGTTGATGGACTCTTGGCATCCTTTCCTCTTTCTAGCACCACTGTGCATTTATTCTTGTTTTTGCATTCCTAGTGTATTTCTTGGAAGTTTGGGAGGAAGGCAAGGTAAATACATTCACTCAGTTTTCCTCAGTGCAGCCAGAAGTCTTTTACTCATTTTGGTCTCATATTTCTTCATCCCCTTCAATATCCATTCAGTCACAAAATCCTGTGAAATTTCCTTCCAAATCCCTCTATAAACTGCCTCTTCCTCCTTACTTGCTGCCGTTTCATGATAGCAGTCTCCGAGCTGGTCTGCTTTATTCCAACAAGAACCTCCTAAATGTATTCCATATGCCATAGAATCATCTTTCTTCAATTCTCCTTTCATTTATTATGCCACTCCACTATTAAGAATGAGATTGTGATTCCCATTTTCATAACACATTGAGTCTAAATTTCTCTCCCTAGTTTTCCAGCCTTAAGTGTCTGTCTCATCCAGTATTCATCACATACGCCTACCTGTAGCCAGGTCTGTATCCTTAGTACTCCATGAGCACTTCAGAGTAAAGGGAAAGTGTGGGTTTTGATGTCAGACTGACTTGGATTCCATTGCTCACTCTGGCATCTCAGACAAGCCAATAAATCTTCTCAATGTCAGTTTCTTTCCTCATAAAATTATGGCAGTATAGCTATCTCATCAGGTTGTGATGATTATAAACAAAAGTGTAAAATGCCTAGTACCTACCATTAACTAAACAAATGTCAATTTTCCTTTCCACTGGCAGCAGTTTAGGTTCTTTGTGTGCAAGTAACAGAAACTGACAAATTTAAGCAGAGAAGAAATTCATGAAAACAGGGCAGCTACAGGGAAGGTTGGAGAACCAGGCATGTCTAGAGCAAAATCATGGGTCTATGTATCAAGAAAGTATCAATTAGCCAAGATAATGAATAAGTGCCTCTTTTTTTTTCTCTTCAGTCTTTGTTCATGCTTTTAAGATGTCATGTTCTAGTTGAAACAGCCTGGTTGGCTTGGGACACATGCCTCGGCTTGAGAAGGGTGGGACACTTTGGTGAATAGTTCTGATCCTGGGGAATCAATGCTCTGTGTTCCCATGAAAGAACTTGTGATGAGAACTCCCACTAAAGGAAGAGCTCTGTTAGGGAAAGAGACACAAATCCTACAGAGGAGATCCATTCCAGCTCTTCCTACTCATCAGCATGATCTTTCATTTATAAATAGACATGGACCACCAAAGATGTTTAAAAGAAATCATTAGGAAAAAGGAGGAAAAGGAGAAACTAACAGAACCTACCCTGGAGGAAACAAATAATGCATGGGACAAATTTCAGTTGGAAAGATGGCTACTTATTATTTTCAGAGAGTCAAGAGGATATTGAATCCTGAAAATAAGGGCAGAGAGCTTTCATGGAAAATCAACTAGGTAATGAGAAAGAATTCTCGGAAATGAAATATGTAACTGACAAAATTAAAAAATTGGGGAGAAGATTGAAAAGAATAAGGTTAAAGATTATGCTGGTGAACTGCAAGGTGAAGTCAAGGAAATCTTCCCTGGCAGCCAAAAGGCTAAAATGGGAACTAGGAGAACAGTGAGACACATGGACGCGAAATCCAGAAAATCCAGTGAAGAACCCCAGAAACAAGGCTATGAGGGTAAGGAACATAGTCAAAGAAACAGCAAAGAATGGGCTTATTTAAAAAAGAAAAAACCTTGGTGAGATTACTGAACTCGAAGGAAAAATTAGGAAATCCTAAGAGCTTTCAGAGAAACAAGATGGATTACTGACAAAATGAACACATGTCTCATTGACCACTGGATGTTAGAAGCAATGGAATAATGCCCTCAAAGTTCTCAGGGAAGAGATATTCAACCGACAGCCACCTTATCAATCAAATATGAAGGAACAAGGAGGAGGAAGAAGAGGAAAAGAAAATCAGATAAAATAAAAAAATGACATTAAGGGCATGAAAGGGTCTCGGGGAGTTACCATCACCCCATTGGAAAAATCCTCATAGAGGTACTTCAGCAAAGCAAGAAAGAACACAGAACCAGGGGATGATGTGGAGCCCAGTGGGGTCTGAGATTGCTCAGAAGATGTGAAGGGTGCTAGACAAGCATCTGTCAGCCTTTGACTCTGGGAATGTATGGGGTTATTTGTGTGGTCTGCTTGTACTGTGGCTCTACCGGGAATTCCATTTAAATGATTTCAGTTTCATAAATATTGTTTATTAGTGTTTGAAATGAATTTAAACACAAAGCATGGATAATTTAAATATAAGTTAAGAATGGAATGTGATTATAACAAATATCAATGAACTAAAATAATATAATAAAAATGTGGAGGGAGAGGGAATGCAGCCGGTGGAGATAGGAGAGCATGCCAATTTCCTTATCTTTCATAATGGGAAGTTAAGAGAAGTTGTCTAATGTGAATAAATTAAGAAATAGATATCACGTATTAAAAACTACCAACAAACATAATACAACCAACAAAAATTCAGAATCTAAATTTAACATTTTACTGTGTGCTTTCATTTCTTCTATCATTTCAACAGATTAGAAAAATAAGCTTAATAATAACATCTGGAAAAGGCATTTTGACCTTACAATGTGATTTCGCCTGTGTGCACATCTTTTGTAGGGCTTTTGACAAATATTATCATTCTGTGCACTTCAAACTACAGGAGGTCTTCTTAGTGGAGGGAGCTGGCCTGCTGTTGTGAAGACAGGCTCACAAGGCCATGAACGCACCTTCACTAGGAGATGATGGATATGATTTTGTGTAGATTGTGGTGATGGTTTCATGGTTGTAGATTTATCTCCAAATGCATACATTCCATATGTATAGCTTTTTTTTATGTCAACCATGCCTCAATAAAGTTTTTTCTACAAAAGAAGTAACCTTTTTTTAAGGCTTACTGTTGGGTCATGCCATAGGATAGGGTTTCTCAACCTCAGCACTGTTGACATTTTGAGCTGAATAATTATTTGTGTGTGTGGATAGGGGTGGCAGAAGAGAGGCTTACTGTACATTCTAGGATGTTTAAGAGCATCCTGGCCTCTACACCCTAGATGCCAGTAGACTCCTCCCTCAGTTGTTAAACCCAAATGTCGCCAGACATTGACAAATGCCCCCTAGAGAATAAACACCCTGCTTGAGAACTGCTGCCACAGGGAATTCCTAGCTCTGAGAACCTGAATCAAATGACCTCTTTGGCCTCTCCCACTTAAATGCTTTGTCTCTGAACTGTTGAGAAGAGATCAGCATTTTGCTTACATGGACCTAGTTTATTCCATCTCAGGCAGTTTTCTTTATGTTCAGTTCAATTCAACCAATATTTTTGGTTGCCAACTCTTGTCAGGCACTGGGCCTAGTGCATACATCTCTACTTGACAAATTTTCCTTTTTCAGGGAAATGAATCATGATGGATCCCCTTGATATTCCTTTCCCAGATAAGATTTCCCTCTCTAGCAGAAATTCACATATTTCCTTTAACCTCAGGTACAGATCTTGCCAGTTGTTAGGGATGACACAGAGAGTTTTAGTAAAGCCTTTAAATTTCCATATTTTAAAATGCAGTAATGAGAAAACATTACTTTGTACAATACAGCAAGTAAAACTGAAAATGGCAATCATAAATAATACCTGGTTAATAAAAAATGTGAACTAAGTCACACTTGGTGTGCATATTTGTTACAATTCAAATATGATAGGATTACATTCTTGAAAGAGTCTGCAGACCAGATTATATCCTGGATATCAAAACTAGAGAGCAGCACGTTTGAGTGGAAAGTTTGATCCAGCATTTTTGAGATTTTAAGAAGTATCTTAAAACTATTAAGTTCAACTCTTAGGAGCTAGAATGCATTTATTTTTATCAAAAAACTGGGTATTTTCAATGTACTGAAATGCAAATGGTGAGTTACTCTATTCTTATAAATGGTATGAATCACTTTCTTCCACATTGAAATGTATTTTTAATTAAGTTTTTTCTTTAAGGCAATTCTTATTTTTTAAAAAGTATATCTATGAAGGTATACTGTTTAGAGTTGCATCTTCTCCCCAGAGATAATCATGGTAATAAAAAAGTAAACAGAATCCCTGCTGGTGTTAAAATTTGAAATGCAGTATATTTTCATGAAAGTATAGCTATGCATAAGTAATGATGTTACTTATTGGGATAAAGTCTGAGAACCACAGTGGACTGTGACTGGGCTGCGGCTCTGACCCTTTATAGCTATGGTGGATGAGCCTCCACATTGGCTCCTGTAGCTTCAGATTGAATGTATTACAGGCCACTGTGGCCAGGCCAGTGCACTACTGCTCCTGACCTTGTACGTAGACACATACATGCATGCTGATGACCCTCTCCTACAGAACTCTTCCTGTAATGTCAAAAGTAGTATCTTTCACTGGCAGGAGAATGTCTTGTCTCCACCTTGAAAGTTATAGACCTATAGCATAACTTTAAAGTTATGCTACTGTCACTCTTTGTACAAATTCCTAAACAAGCCATTATTTACTGATATACTCTTAGCTTCCATCAATAATTAATGTAGGAAATGAACATAGGAAAACATTTTTTGGTAAAACTTATATTCATATTTTCACTCCTTCAGCAGTTGAGATGTCCACTGTAGGCACAGTGCTATGCTAAGCTTTTCCCTAGAATATATCCCTGGGGACACAATCTTTCTCCCTGATAAATCAAGTAACCTTATTTACAGAATAAGTTTCAATTTGGTGTTTCCTTTTTTCTTTTCCTACCAGGAAAAGCAGAGCTATTTATAGCTCCTTGCAGCAAGTACCTTTACTAAACTCAGTTTTCTTGAAGTTTTCTCATCTGTTATATAATTCTTGACCTTGTATTCTTTTACAACTGGTCTTATTATATGTGGCTTATATTATGTGCCTTACAAGTACTTTCTCAAAGTATTTGGTCTAAAAATTCCTTTGTTAGGTGTTTCATCATTATTGTCCTAACGGGCCTGACATTTGATGGAGTCATTTCAGTTCCATCGGCATGAATTTCTTCTAACAATTTCTTTATGAAATTAAGGCAGTTGGATTCAGTGTTTCCCTAGTGTTGGTCCACGGGCTGGCTGCAGCGGCTGTAGTGAACACGTTTTCAGAGCCTTCAGGGGTGTTATATCCTTGCCTCTGGGCTGGGGCCAAGGCACCAGATGTTGCAGGGACCCACCCAGGTTTGGGAACCTCTAAACCAGATGTCCTTTGGCTTTATGGATTTTTGATGCTGTTGGGGCCTTGGCCCCTGGGGGTGGTGTATAAACCAGCAGCTGAGGAAAGAGCGGCAGCCACGGGGATTACACTGCCACTGACAGGAGATGGGGAATGCCTCAGGTCACAGGGGTTTTCCAAGTTTTTGCAGACCTCCCCTCAAACGTGTGCTATGTTCTTCTCTCTGGGCTCCTGCACGCTCTGTGCACACCTCTACTGAACATTTATCTCATGGTACTTTTATCTGTGAGTGCACACCGTTGTATATTCCACTTACCTCAAGTGAAATCTGTGAACACAGAAAATGTGGATGTCAATCTCTGGAACACCAGAGCCACCCATATAGTAGGCATCCAATAAATGCTTGAATGAATGAATGAACGATTGAAAGAAATCACTCAGCAACCCCCATGACAGGCTATGTTTCAAAAATAATGGAAAACTACCTGTGACAGATTAGAAGGACATTTGGGTGGCAAATGAAAGCTAAACCCTTAGTCTGTTGGTTTGGTATTGCTGACCTCTTTCAAAGTGTGCCTGAAGCCACTTTTGTTTTAGAGCTCTGGCTCGATATGGGAAAGGCCCCTAACTTTTCTTATTCTTAGTGGTATCATCATAAGATCCTTTGGGACAAAACTAATACACCTAGGTTAAAGTACCATACTAAAATAGACTGTTATTTGCTGTGATTCCCTCAAGACTGAGTCTATATTCTTCTATTAAGACAAAGAAAGGATATTCTCAGTAGTGAATTGGTTGGTTCCATTGTTTACTCTTTCAGAAGTAAATAAAGATAGTCACAAATAAACTCTGATGTTCATTCACAAACATCCACTTTATAATGCCTTATAATCATTTCCTGTCATTACTGACTCATGTATTCCTAGCACAATATGCCATGCTGTCCTTTTTAATATATTGATATTTATACAATTAGAAAAATAAATAATTAATATAGGAAAAAGTTTTATTTCTTAAGAGTCAATCGTTTGATAGAAAAATATCATGAAAATAAGGAGCTAGACATTCAACAATTTTAAATTTGTCATCAAGATTTCTGATCTGGTTTTTAATTCATATATTTTAGTGCTTTCCTACATGAATCTCATTTCATTTATTTTTTTGTGTGTGTAGTAATAGGTTTAATTTGCTGATGTTTAAATACTAAGGGCGCTTTCTTAGTATAGGTTAATTTACTGTCCTTTCAAAGTGTAGCCACCATGTATCAGATTTTTATTTAGTGTTAATTAAGGTGATTATTTCATGATTGAGATTTTTTAGAATTTCAAAGACCAGTTATGATTTTAATAATCATCACTTTACCTACCAATAAGCACCAAAACTTTCTTGTAGCAATGAGATAACCCCAAGTTTTCCCACTTGATGTATAAGTAGATGTAATGCAACATAATGGTGTATGTAAGTAGGCGTGGAGGAGCCAGTCTTGGCTATGGGGGGAAGGGTGCCTCCTCTCATTATAATAAACAAGCATATTTCCAGCAGATAAAAGAGCAGATCTACTTTGAGTGGTAGAGTATTACCTACAGATACCTACAGTTTAAGTGGGACATAGCCCACAAGCTCTCATGTGATAAAAACATCCTGTTTACTCCACAGCATCCCTCTATAGGCTGTCAGGGAAGGTACTGGCATTTTCATCCAGTAATAGCTTTTCTTCTGGGTTCTGAACATTAAAAATATTAGAGTATAATAAGCTTTTCTTATATGTTGTACAACATATAAATTAGTAGGCCCAAACTGACAGGGTGAAATCATATGAACAAATAATGAAGCAAAGTCTTTCAATAATATTTGGTTTCGATTTGTTTGTCCTTGGATTTATATTGGAGAAATGTGGAACCAAAGCAACTATATACGAGTTGTTTTTAAATGAAATGCCTGCCATGGAAGAACAGTATTTTATGAGTACATGCAGTAAGCAAAAGCTGTCATCTTTGAATATTATTAATTGTAGACTTGAAATTTTAGTTAAGAATTCTGGGGTGCTAGAAGGCTTCCGGGTAAAAGTAAAAGTGTGGATCATAGGGAGAGATATGCCAGTATAGGTGTGAAATCTGGCTCCTTTGGTGATGCTTGTAGACTCCTACTATCTCAAGCTGACCTTGTTAATGATAATATAGTTCAAGGTTCTCATCTCCAGATATGCTGGGGATAGGCTAGAGGTATGCTGTGAAAAAAGCAGAAGTTATGATTTCTGTCCTCACATCTGCTCTGTTCTTCTACCTCACATACACTCAGTTTTGAATCTGCTTAATATACTTTCCAACAGAAAATCCTGCTAAATTCTTTCTCTGGGACCCATGTTGTCTGGGTTTCTTCCCAGTTCTGTATATATCATATACTTCTCTAATCTGGGGAGAAACCGTCTTAAGTTTCAGTTGTGATCCTAAGGCTACCCAGGACTTCAACAAACCCAATCTAATATTTCCACCTTGGTAACTAGAATGTGACAATATTTTGTGTTTGGCACAACTGTCATGACACCCTCTTAACCACCTAAAAGCACTCTACATGGTTAGTTTCACATGTTTGGCTTTTAATTTTCTAAATCTTAGAGTACTAGGTTTCTTTTAGCTGAATCTGCCAACCTTCTTTTTTATCTTCAGATAATTCATATGTTTGCACCCGATGAACTGCATTTTGCTTTAGGTATGTATTCAATCAGGTATATTCAGTAGGTGCATTCAATCAGAATCTTTGAAAGTTAAATATTCTTAAATCTGGAAGTGGCCAGAAAAACACTTCCCCAAATCTATTTTACTGAACTTTGGGGGTGGAGGGAGATACACTTGGCTACTAAAGCCCAAGCCAGTGTCCTCCTCTCTCAGCTTCAAATGGCACAGGAAACCCCCTTCAGATTTCCAACACACTCTCTCAGAATAGAACTCATTTTTCTGCCACAGAACATGCTTCAGCTCCTTGCTGAAGACCAACAGGAGGCACAGCAGATGTATTAGTAAATCACAGAAACTTCCCAACTATGAAGAAATACAGCCTTACAACACTGATGCAGAAGTGTGGCTGTGGGTGTGCTGTGGCACTGGACTGTTGGAGACCTGGCCAAGAAACTGGGTGACAGATTGCCCCATTACTAGAACAATTGACAGTCATAGATGGTTGCTGAGATCGGCTAATACAGACTAGAGGAAATGTTTGGCATAGGCTTTAGCAACGGGCAGCCAGGGAATGTTTAGACGCTACCCTTGTGAGACAGTCAGTTGAGGTTACAGCACAGGCAGGAAGGACTGGAATGGCCTAGAGAGGCTCAAATAGAGGGGAGGGTTGGGGCAGACGGAAGCAGTAGATCAGACATGAGGGCAAAACTTTGATGTTATGTGGATCTCTGAGCTTCAGGTAGAGCGAGCTCCAGTGCCCTGCAAGTCCCCTGAGGAGAGATGTTTCTCTGGTAGCAGTCTCAGCTGGTTGGAGGCTCATGTGGGCAGAGCCTTCTTCTGTCAGCAGGCTTCTCCGGCCCTGGATATTTGCTTGCCAAAGGATGCTCAGGCCTTTGTCCTGAGCTTGCTTCCTGGAAAGATCTGAAATTATTGTTTTCCCACCAGCATGTAACTTCAGAAAGAAGATCCATGTCTACTTTGAGAACACTGCCATCCTGTCCATGCAGTCCATGAGTCTGGTATATTAATCTAAGAAAATAGTTTTCAACTTTTACTATGCAACAACCTGGGACAACTGCTAAAAATGCAGGTTTTTAGGCTGCTACTCAGGAGGGAGATACCAGGTGTTAAAGGTGGGGCCTGAATTTCAAGCAATACCTGAATGGCTCCTCGTGCATGCTTTAGAAACAATTTGAGAAACACTAGTATAAAAGGAACTAATTTTACTTCATTTTAGAAAACATTCCTCCAGTGACATTTTGGCTGTTAATAACAGACCATTACCTAAGGCCTGCAAAATGTCTCAGGACCTGAGATGGTGAGTTATGTATATCATAGGGTAGACAGAGAAAACAATTTCATGATACAAATGTGATATAAGAATTGACCAGCTCCCATCACCTCAGAATGAGAGACTGAGAGTGGGCTGTTTTTGAACCACTTTTCAGTGAAAACTCAGCCCAGTACTGAGGAAGAAGAAAGTTGGAGGACTCACTTAAGACTTTATTATGAAGCTATAATAATTAAGACAGTAGGAACTGGCAAAAGAATAGACACATAGTTCATGGAACAGAATATACAGCCCAGAAACAGACGTACATAAATATAGTCGGCTGATCTTTGACAAAGCAACAGAGGCAGTTCAACAAAAGACAGTCTTTTCAACAAATGGTGCTGGAACAATTGGATATTTATATATAAAATATGTATCTAGGCACAAACTTTACATCTTTCACAAAAACGAACTCAAAATGGACCATAAGGCTAATTGTAAAATGTAAAACTATAAGACTCCTGAAAGAAGACATAGGAAGAAGTCTATGTGACCTTGGGTTTGTTGGTGAGTTTTGAAATACCAAACTAAAAGCAAAATCCATGAAAGAAAAAATGGACAGTTTGGTCTTTATTACAATTAAAACTTCTTGGGGAAAGTACTCATAAGAGAATGAAAACACAAGCCACAAACTGAAAAAAAATTTGCTAAATACATATCTGATAAGGGACTTATGTCCAAAATATATAAAGAATTTTTAAAACTCAGCAGTAGAACATAATTTAAAAATGGGCAGAAAATTTGAACTTCACAAAAGATATACAAATAGAAAAAAGTATATGAAAAGGAGTTCAACATTATTTGTCATTATGTAATTGCAAAATAAAATAATTATGAGACACCACTCCATATCTATTAGAATCCAAGCAACTTTCAGTATGAATTGCTGGTGAGGATGAAGGCAACAAAAACTCTCATTCATTTCTGATGGGATTTCAGAATGGTTCAGACACTTCAGAAAGCAGTTTGACTGTTTCTTACAGAGCTAAACATAGTTTTCCTCATAGAATTCAGCAATTGAGCTCCTAGGTATTTACCCAACAGATTTGAAAGCTTATCTACACAAAAACCTACATGCAAAATGTTTATAGCACCTTTATTCATAATCACCAAAAATGGAAAGCACACAAGATGTCCTGTAATAGGTAAGTGGATAAACAAGTTATGGTATATCCATATACTAGAGTATTACTCAGTGGTAAACAATTTGAGCTATTAAGCTATGAAAATATATGGATGCATCTTAAACACACATTGCTAAGTGAAAGAAGCCAAGCCAAATGACTACATACTTTATGACAGTGTCAAAAAGGCAAAACTATAGAGATAGTAAAAAGATATGTGATTTCCAAGGGTTTAGGGGGAACAGGAGATGTTTTAGGGCAGTGAAATTATTCTGTATGATACTATAAGGGTGGATACATGCCAGTATGCATTTATTAAAGCCAATACAATTTTTCAGCACAGAGTGAGTCTTCATATATTTAAATTAAACAAAAATATTTAAAAGGTCAAGGGATTCCAGGATTGAATACAGAACAGAAAACAGTTGAATTGTATTACAAATGTATGATGGAACCTCACTGAAGAGGATGGGGTGAGTGGGGTTGCTGACCTTAGTAACTTTACAAATGAGTGGGGTCTGTAAAACTAAAGGCAGAAAACTGTACATAAGCACTGTATTCTAGTTGATCAAGTTGCATCCCATGGGGCACAGGTTAATAACAATTCTTATACCACTATACATGTATACTGGAATAGACCAATCAGTAAATGTATGGAGCATGGTGGGGCTAGATTTCTTACTTTGATCTTGGTCAGACAAGCAAGGGGAGGAAGCTAGAATGATCCATGGTAATGAGTTGGGTTAGAGACATCAGTATAAACTCATGTTTACTTTAATATAGATGGTTACATTCAGGAATCTTTATAATATGTGTCTGCACACAAACTAGTACACACATATATATATTTCCTTGTTCTGCCAGCTGAAAAGGTCAAGAAGCCACAGTATCTGAGTGTTAATGAACACACATAGTAACTGGATCTTAGTTTCTAAGACCATTTTTCAATAAAAGAGCCTGGGCTCCTTGGAGACTGATTCTAGAACTGAAGCAAGAAATATACAGCATGAGCCTGGAGCATCTTTTAGTGCCAGAGAGTAAGGAAGTGTCCAAGAAAAAATCTTTAGCAATGAAATATGTTGAAAAGATGCAGGAACCGACTGAAGGAGCTTCTATTGGTCAAAGCTGGACAATGTGAGCAGGAAAGTAAATTTGTATTGGTTTATAACCCCAGGTTTAAAATAAATGTCTGTGAGTCCTTCTTGATATAAGTAACTGAATAAACAAATCTCACGTGCAGAATTCCAAATGATTTATAACTGCTCCATGTTCAAGGAGGGGCATTAGTAATTCCACTCCTTAAGCTCTGAATGCACACAGTGACTTCCTTCCAAATGGTACTCCATGGAAAGGGGAAAAACGAATTTGTTGTGCAGGAACCTGACAAATACTACCTCAGCCAGATAAGCAAAGTTAAAATCAACATTGATGTCGTGTTAATAGTATATTTCCTTGGGATGAAAATGTCACTTTAGCTCTATAGTCTTCCTCCTAAAAACATAGTCTAATCATGAGAAAAACATCAGACAAATCCCAGTGGAGGGACATTCCGCAACAAAGCCAATCTCGCCTCCTCAAAATTGCTATGGTTATCAAAAACATAGAACCTAAAAATCTATTACAGCCAAGAGGAGCCTGGGACATGATAACTAGATGTCCTATGTATCCTCGATAGGGTCCTGAAACAGAAAAGGGACATTAGGGAAAAACTAAGGAAATCTGAGCCGAGTATGGGCTTTAGTTAATAATGATGTATCAATATGGATTTTTTAATTGCAACAAATACACCATAGTTGTGTAAGACATTTATAATAGAGGAAATCAGGTATGGGATAAGTGGGGACTCTAATATTATCTTCACAATTTTCTGTAAATTTAAAACTGTTCTAAAATAAAACATTTATTTAAAAAAAGTTTAAGGCGTGTGCGATGTATATGCACATGTCTCTTTTGCACTGGCCAGGCTAGGCATAATCTCATCAGGCAAGAAAGAGGCTATCTTCTGAAACCTCTGCCAGCACTTCAGAACCAGGAATTCCACTAGATGCCTTCCTTTTGTTATCTCATTTGGTCTCCACCGCAACCCCACAGGGATAGTATTTTTCTTCAAATCCATGAATGAAGAGTCTGATGCTGAAAGAAAATGGGAAGCTTGTCAGAATTCTGTATCTAGTACATAAGATTTGAGTGGAAAAGAAATCGTATGTGATTTCTATGATACAAGCTATGATATACTACTCTTGATGGTCTAACAATTTTTCCTCCATACATTTCCTTTCCACATGGTTAGATACAGGAAGAATTTAAACCATGTTGTTAGCTAGAATTAAATCATTCTTTATTGCTCTGTTCTTGTTCAAAATTTATTTTTAATCCCTTCAGGCCACCATTTCATTAATGCATCTTTGAGACCAAACTCAAAGTAATTTAGGCATCTCAAATATTCCTAAAGTTGTCTTCCCACGGTCTCAGTGACATCCATTACTCAGTTTAGTAATGAGTATTTAAGGTTGAGTATTAAATTTAATATTCATCATTCCAATTTAAATTCAGTATTCTTCACAACCTTTTAAATATGATCTGAAGATACCTTGGAAAGAAAAACAAAATAAAATCAATTTGAACCAGACAGAATTATGAGGGGATAAACAAGTACTTTAACCATACAGGTTAACAGAAGTATTAAAATTCAGCATGAAAGCTGCCACTTATTTGTCTGGTTGCCAAGAAAAACAAGGAAATGTGATTAAATTATATGTCTCCTTTGAGGAGAGAACATACAAATTTCTTAGAGAGGCAAAACTCTTCCTTGTCCCATATTCTGAAAAAATTTATTATTTAGGTATTTCACGGGGGTCAAACAAAAGAATTGTTCGCAGGAGTTTCATAGCCATATGGAAATAAAATTTATATGGTTGTTTCTCCTAAAACCTGATTTAAAGATTGAAACCATAATCATAAAAGGTAATTCAGTGCACATAGTTACATGAAATGGTATTGTAATGTAGACCATGTATATGGTAGGATATTCCAAATTCTAATTCACTTTGAGAATATGTTAGATAACCAGGAGTAGTGTATCATAGCTTGTCCCTACAAGTGTCCTCTCTAAATATTATCTCTCTCATCTATGTTTCTGTGAGTAGCTGGGTCTCAGAGAGAGCATGGCATATTCTTTAATATGTGATCTGTACTAGTCATTGATTCCTTGACCAAATATTTCTTTCAAGGTAACTTCTATGTCCCAAGTAACCTATTCATTCAGTGAACACATATCTTCTCTCATGAATGCAGGTCCTAGGGAAAGACAGAAAATAACAAGGAAATAAATCATCAGGAAGCTGTCAGAAAGTAAAAGGTGCCATGCAGGAAAAAACTCAGGGTAATGAGAGAGAGATGGGATGGGGAGGAGCATGTGGGATCAAGCAGTGGGGCAAAGTGTCTAGAGGGCAATGAGAAAAGGCCTATCTGAACATCAGAGGAGCCAGGGAGAAATGAGGAAGCCAGACAGGAGAATATCCGAAGGAAGGTAATCTGTTCCCAGAAGGAGGGAACAGAACATGCCCATTTATTTCCTGTTTTAGGAATAATAGGCTGAAGAACAACAACATTGAAATCGTAAGATATATATTTTCAATAAAGGATGCTAAGGCTCATCCTGGCATTATACCTTTAACATCCTTTCAGCAAGAAGCCTTTTTGCATCCCCTGACAGCTTTTAAAAGAGTAGTTTAATAAGACAGGGGATTGTGTCCTTGAAAGATGTAAATAGACTTAAACTTTTCTTGGAATATTTTTCCATAAGATGAGAAAGATATAATGGGAACAAACTTTCTTATTCTAAAGAAAAATAAAATGAATGAGAGACATAAATTGGCTGCTTATTAAAAAAAATTTTTTTTCAAAGCTAGGAATAATACTGAAATGCAGTATTGAATGAGCCTAGTAAATTAATGGACCTACCATTGTAAAACCTAAAATGTATGTCATTCTAATTATACTTTTAATTTATCTACAAGAAATCATCTATGAACCAAAGGGTAAAATGAGGAAAATAATCCCAATGGCCGATGGCAAGGATTAGATGCTAGCAAAAAGAAGTATTTAAGGAGGGCCTTTTTCTTACCTAGCAAGAAGCTCAGGACCATGAATTCTGAAGCATATTTCCTAGAACTAGAAAGCTTCCTGTTATTACTCAAAGGCTATGCCCCACACCATTCATCAAGTAGGTATATCCCAAACAGTTCTAGAGCTAAGCCTAGTGCCTCCCATGAAGGTGTATTTTAAACTTTGTAAAGTCACAAAGCATTTGTTAGAAAATATCTAATAAAATTAACTCTTCGTTTAATGTAACTTAGGACTGTAAACTAATTAGATAGTTTCTTCTGTACACTTCTTCACCTAAAAATGTTTTTTCTTTCCAATTATTTTTCTCATGTTCAGGGAGTGCATTTTGCCACAAAATGTTTTCACCCAATCAGGTTTGCCAGGTCCTTTAGCCAAAAGATCTGCCTTATGCCACACCATGTGAGAAGCCACAAAATAATGTATATGGCAATAGAAACCAGCACTATACTTTGTTATTTGCAATGAGAGCCTCAACACCTCTGTTCTACCACTTACAGTATTTAAATTGTTTTTTGTTGTCTTCTTAAAGTTGCTGAGCTTTCCATACATTTTCTTTCCCTTTTAATTTTAGAAGTCATATTATTTTCCAATAGTTTGGTCATCATTCACTTGTCTGTAAGGCCTTCACAGGGAAGATCTGTTTCTACCATTGTGTCCCTAATACCTCAGCATAGTTCCTGGCCTTCTAGCAGTGCTCAGTAAATGATTGCTGAGTGAGACAATGAATGAATGAAGAACGAATGACTAGACAGATGGATGAGGCTCCACTCTGCTGTTACACATTTATAGCTCCATTCGATGGACTAGATACATGCTGTTTGTGATATCTAAAATATATTCTAGACAGATTTTTTTTATTTCATGAGCTTTTATTTTAATATCCAAAAACAATGAATTAGTTAATTCTACATTTGCTTATGTCATTGGCTGAATTTGGACTATATATTAATGTTTAGAATTAAATCATTTGCATATATTCCAAGTTTTTTTTTTTTTACTCCCCAAGAGAGACTAAAAGCATAATACATGGATGGCTTTCACATTCACAAAATGCTTCTTTTCATAGTAAATGGTGAACTCTAAAAAGAAACATAATTTCCATCTTCACCATTCAAAAGAAGAAAACAAAAAGACTTGCATTTTGGATGCAGCAAAAGATTGCATTATTATTTTCATGTAGGAGCCTTGTGTCACCCTAATATCATTGTATGTGTATCACTTATGTGTTTTCTGTGTAAGAACAAGAGGAAAAATATTTAAACTGAAATGCCTCCTAATAAATGAAATGCCTACCATTCCCCTGTCTTCCCTAAGATTCATCGGTAATAGATACCTGTGTCTTGTGTTCCCGATTTCAACTTGACTTCTAAGCATCTTTTGAAATGAAAACCAAAACAAGTCCCTTATATAAGTAACACACTCCGTGTTACTGGTTTGATTTAGATGCCAGGAAATGCTCGCACTGGTCTTAAATTAAGTTGGTAGGTGAATGTGTGCCCATTTAAATTTATCCCTTATGAGGAACAACACTTAGACTGTGGTATTTTCATAAGAAAAATATTTCATGTCAGTGGAATTTATTATTTTACTATTTGTGATTTAAAATTGTCACTCCTTTTTTGCCTCTGCAGTTTAAGTAACTTTCCTCAAAATCTTAAATGTTTTTGCTGTTTTATTTTTTAAACTGAGAATTCTGCCTGGAATAAAGAGGCAGGTGAAAGATAAGGTATAGAAAAAACTCTAATTCTTGAACTTGTATTACATTTTCTGATTTTATAATAAAAAGTTTTTCTTTGAATAATATGTTTGAGATCCATCATTAGAAAATTCAAAAACATATTGATAATATAAGACAAGGTATAGGAAAGTCATCTGATAACAATAAAGGAATATAAGGCATTATCATTAATGATACCATTACTAATCAAATCTAAAGTTTAGGACTAGATGACCTAAGTCATAAGAAATTATAGCCTTTGGTTAGAAATGTAGAAACAAGAATGCAAAACTATTTTCTTTTATTCCATTTTATTATATATCTCAGAGCAGCCCTTAACCTTGACCACAACGCATGATTTTGTTTTTAAGAAAATGCCATCCTCAATATAACTCCAAGGCTCTGTATTGTATATTGACTCCTCTTCTTAGGTTCGCAGTAATGTGCCATCTCTGATTTCAAAAGCAAATCCAATAGTAAGGAAGTAGAAGTTCCATTTCCACTGTTTAGATATGGCAAGTTCTTCTTCCTGTAATAATAAATGCATCTTCCATCGTGTATACATGCATATATATGGTGTGTGTGTATGTGTGTGTGTGTGCGTGTAAATCTCAAATTCAGGATTTTCCATTTCTAGCCCATTTCTATTCATTAAAGTAATAAATCTTTGTAGCAGGTACCATAATGTGTGCACACCTTTTCTTTGTACTGTCATTCTTGTCCATGATTGGACCACAATGGGGAGGCGCCCAGAAAGTGGCCCTGTTGTGTGTCCTGCCTCATGTGATGAGGGGGGGCCTGTGCAGGATGTAAATGATGATACCGGGCTAACTTTTGAGGAGTGCTCGCTTTCAAACACTATGCTAAGAGCTTTACAGCAGTCCTCCAGCAGTCCTGTGAGATTGTTATAACCATTTCATTCCTGTAGTACAGATGAGGAAGCAGGCTGTGAGGTTAAACAAACATTGATTGTTGTCATTCCTCTTCTTTTCTGACACACTGCACTGTCAATAGTACCTAGCGTGGTAGCAGGGCACCAGCATCAGTAAAACACTGGATGGATGAAAACGTGCAGTAACTTGTCCTGGCAAATGGCAAAGCCTTGAAGGCATCCATGGCATCTGATTCCAAACCCATTCACCTGACCTTAAAAATCATGTCAGAGGGAAGCTGTTCAAGTCATCCAAGAGAAACTAGTCAGAAACCCAATGGAAGCAAAGAGGGCCTAAGGGCGAAAGGAGTAAAAGCCGGGGAAGGAGTGGAAGTACACACAAGTCTAAGGCAGGAAAGGCGAAGGCAATAAGCTGAAGCTGGGGAGAAGAGAGGCATCACAGCTGCTGCAGCTGTTCCTTAACTTTGCCAACCACAGTTAAAAGGTGACAGCTGGGCATGCATTTTTCCATTCACACCCTAAAGGCTAAGAGCCCTGGACTTTCCAGGGACATGTGGCCACTGAATCATCCACTGCATATGGGCAGGGAGATGGGAAGAAGCCTCTGGAAACAGTGGTCTGCACTCAGAGGCACCCCACCCAACCTGGGAAGAAGGGAGCCTGGCACCGAGGTCCTTACATGGTGGGACCAGAGCCAGGAAGAGCTGTGCCAGAAGCCAGGCTTGGAGGAGCAGAGTTGTGGTCAGGAGGGAGTAACCATGAAGCATGTCCCAGTTGCTTGGTAAAGCAAGAGAGGTGCAAGAAGAGGAGGGACAGGGAGACCTAGGGTAGATGACAGCCAGGAGGGCAGATTAAGGGCGTCAGTAACTGTAGGGAGGATCCCACAGACACCTCCCCAGTGCCAGATCAGTGAGCCAGCCAGAGAAAAGATTAGTCTACCAGGTGGTTTTGAACACTAGCAGAACAGCCAGTTTATACAAGTCTCTAAAGACTAACCTGAAACAGTAGGACCCACAACAAAGGCAACAATAAATTACTGATCTCCCTTCCTCCCTCTGAGAAAGCCTTATTTCTTTTGTCCTTTTCTCTTGTCACTTTTCTTTCTTTTGACAAAAAAAGATCCATTATTGAGCCAATCTTCAATTTAAAGTTTATTTATCTATACTAGAAGACAAACCCTGTTGCCTTTTTATATATGAAGACAAAATTCTTCCAAAAAAAGCCCTACTTTCTAATTGTCACAACAAATCCATAACATTATGCTTACTGAAAACATGCATCTTTTATTATGGCCAAGTCACTCCTCTACTAGTACTCTTCTTAAAGGAGGATATTCAAATGGCAAAAAAATAAAATAACAGGGTAGCTTCAGTCATTTTTATGTTTCATAGGAATATAATTCACAGACCACAAAATTGACCCTTTCAAAGTATACTATTGTTCAGTGGGTTTTAGTATACTCAGAGTTGTGCAGCCATCACTACTATCTAATTTTAGAATGTTTTTATCACCCTATAAAGAATCCCATATGTATTAGTGGTCATTGGTTATCCCCTCCCCAACTCCTCCAATCCTAGACAAATTGTAATTTGCTTCTCTGTGAATTTGCCTATTCTGGACATTTCATACAAATGGAGTCATATAAATTATGGCCATTGTGACTGGCTTCTTTCACTTAGAATATTTTTTCAAGGTTCATCCCTGTTATAGCAAATATCAATGCTTCATCCCTTTTTATGACTGAATGATATTCCATTGTATCAATGTATCATTTTGTTTCTACATTCACCAGTCGATGGACATTAATTTCAGTCTTTTTTGACTGGAAATGAATCCTGCCCAAATGACCATCCGTGCCTTCAGACACAGCTCGTGGCGTATGTAAATCCATTTTTCCTTCCTTAAGGAAATCTTATTCAATCAATGAAGACTAATTGCCTTAGTCACAAGCAAGCAAAATAACTACTTTGGCACTACCATAACTCTCTCAAAATACATTTGAGGATGCTTTCTTTTAGTCACTTTTTTGAAATGTGAGTTACAAATACTTACCAGAGGGAATAGTCCAGCAAATAAGAAATAATCTCACTAAATTATACCAATACAAATGGATTAAGAAGGGAAAACATGATAAAATTATTGTTGTTGTTTGGTTTGCTGTATCAGAGAGACCAAGCAATATTTGTCACTTTCGATCACTACCATATCTCTATTGTGATATAATCCATCCTGTTCAAGTTCGTCTCTATGCCTCCTGGATACCTTTGGAACCTGAGCATCAGAAACACTTTGCTGACTTTGCAAAACTGAGTCAGGATTTAAACTAGGTCACCATTTCTTTGTACTTGGGCTCATCACGTAAAGCTGACTTGCTCCAGGCCCAACAGCAAAGGGGTGCCTGCTTGCTAGGAGAGCATACAGCTTCACCTAGTGGAGATCTGTACTGCTCATCCATGTGTCCACTGGTTTCTCACACACTCTCCCGTCACAGTCATAGCATGCTGGGAACCATGGGAAGAAACCTTGAATCTCATCTCCTCTGACTCTACAATGGTGTCAGTTTTTTGAAATGAATATTCAGCAAAAATATTAGTGAAAAAATTCCTGCCAAAAATGTACTGATACGTTCCTATGAGACCCAAATTCATCTTTCCATTATCAAAAGCAGCCACTGTTTCTTTCAGTACGCTCTATTAAAAAGCCCTCACTTCATTCCATGACTCCTCAGTATTTTAACTTAGGTAGCGTCCAGAAAAAATCCACTCCTCCTCTAAGACTCCAGCCCCTAATCACAAAGGAGCACCTGAAGATAGAGTCAAGTGTTAGCTGAGGGGCATCTCACATCTGTGGGCTGTCAGACACCCAGCTCTGAAGTCGTTGAGGATGAATAAAACAATTTGAATTCTGAGCCCAAGATGCATTATTCCTGGGATTAATACCTCAGTAATGAATGGGTTCAATTTGAGCCAAATTTTGTGCTGATCTCTTTCATTTGGAATGCTGACAGTTGGCTAGAATTATGGGCTAATGATGGCATGGGACTACCTTTGCAGGCACACTAAATAGAGAGCAATATGCTAACTCCTGTAGAAGATGTAACCATGAATTAGCAATGGTGCATTTTGCCATGGTAACGTTCTCCCTGCTAATGCCCAAATAGAGGGCAATACAAGGCTTTCTTTCTGCTTTGGGGATGCTCTCCTTCTGTCTGTTGTACATCTAGTTAATTACATAAAGCCAAGAAGGAAATAGAAATAAATGGAGTTGATACCCAGTCATTTCTTGCAGCAGTCCAGAATAGAATTGGATGGTAATTACCACAGAAAGTACCTAGACCACTAAGTACCTTGCCTTCATGTCGATTTTTTGCTACTTGTGTGGCTGTCATCTAGATAATTTTTTTTAAGTTAGGACATTTGCACTAGGTTATTTCACTTTAGGACTCCAGGGAACTTATGAGTGGTACTATCTCTGCCGATAGCGAAGCTAGATGACAAGAGGTTTCAGTCCCCATTGAGAAAAAGTCTTACTTGTTGATCTCTTCCATAAATCAATAAAATTTAGATCATACAATTTCAGAATTTCATTAGTGAGAAAGATGAAAAAAATGGAGGGACGATTCCCTACTTTTCTAGCATTCTTGAAAATCAAATCAAAGAGAAGGTAGGCAAAGGTGGCTCTCAGGGACTCTGACCTAGTTTTTCTCCCAGTGTTTCTGAGCTCCCCAGTCCTCATGCCCGTCTGAGTGTCTGAATGAATGAGGGTGTGCGTGGGCCTCCATCTCCTGGGCCATCCATCTCCTGGGCCATCCATGTCCTCAGCTCTGCCAACACCATCGGGCTTGGAGATGGAAGCTGCCTCTGAACATCATGCCACCACGGACTCATTCCCTCTGCCGGTGTCACTCATTCCCATCCAAAACAAAGCTGAACCGTCAATGGTGTTCACTGAGAATCAGGCCAAGTTGTCAAACAAAGGCATTTCCATTCCCTTTCTCAGATCTGTTAAGCAGATTTCTGTTCTATTCTATTTTAATGAAGTCATTTTCACCAGGAGTTGACATAACACCTATCACTTGCCAGGAGAATGTGGAGGGGGGAGGTGGGAAGCAAGGGAGTGTCCCAATGTGGTTCTTCACTCTAAGGATCTATTTCAAGGGGGATTTCCCCCAAACCCCACTCACTACTCTCTCGACTTATACTGTCTGTTCAAAAGTACGGGAGGAATCAGCACTTGTTTCCAGCACTGCCGTAGCTGAATTTGCAGCATGGCTTCGTGCTCATTATTTCATATCTATTACATTTCCTCGCTTTCCCCCTCAAGCCCCGTTGTGAACTAATTCTTACTGTGATCCATAAAGCAAGCAAGAGACTTTAAACATTATAATGCAATAAGAATTAAAATTTTGGATGACAAAAGTTATTACACATGAGTGAGTTTGTCTCTCCAAATCAGGGAAATAAATTAGGTTCCCTGCTTTGTAGCATATGGTATCCTCAGAATTGCCTTCACATAATTATAACTCTGTTTATTAAAAAGAATTATGTAACAATATGGTTGATTTATTCTGATGTGATTGGCTTAGTAACTTAATTGGACTAAGCAATATACCCGAGATAAAATTAATTTAATTAGCTGATTCATTTCAGGATGACTAGAACCCCTCATCACACTTTGATAAGCTTCTGAAAAGGTGTGCAGGCAAACAAGCCAAGAACAATTGGACACTTTAGTGGCATAGATTAAGAGAGGAAACAAAAAAGGCAGAGCACCTCAAGCCAAAAAGTTGAAAAGCAATACTTTACCTTACGCTCTTGTGGGTAAAGTGGGGTTTCTATGACCAGGATCCTCACTGAACTTAAATGTAGCTGGCCTGTTGCTATGCTACCACTTCCACAGCTTTAGGCAATAAGCCATTATTGTGTTAATGTAAGAGTTCCCCCTAGTGCACGGCCGGGGACTGGGTGGCGGGGCTGCAAGGCTGTAGGAGAGCGGGGCGGAGGCTGGAGTGGTGGCAGTGCTGAGGACAGAGGCCCAGAGGACGGCTGCGCGGGACGGCTGTACAGAGAGGCCCAGAGGACGGCTGTGCAGAGAGGCCCAGAGGACGGCTGTGCAGAGAGGCCCAGAGGATGGCTGTGTGGGACAGCTGTGCAGAGAGGCCCAGAGGCAGAGACCGGCTTGCTGCATCCGAAGCAGCAGTGATAACACAAACTCGCTCTGAGTGAACGGGACTTTAAGTGACTGACCTGCCACCTGGAAATAAAGTTGAGTATGACCTTTTCACCCCAAGAACCCTTTGAGGTAAATTTCTTTGGTCACAGTGTATCTATAGTGAACTTGCCTGGGGCTGAAACTCATTTGCAAGTCAGCTCTTAACTCTCTTTATCAAAGGACAGACTTTGTAAGACTTCTGTAGTTCTAGGACCCTCTTCTCCTCAGTCACTCAGGACCCAGTTACTCAAATCCACTCCTGACTTGCCTGTTCCTTTCCTACTGCAGTGTTGCCATCCTCATCTTATCTGACCAAGTCATTCATGGCATCATAGCCCCTCATGGGAAACCTGAGTGTGAGCCCAGTATGGGCTGGTTTACATGATTTGTTTCTGTGGAGAGAGAATGCTGTTGTGCAAACTTGTGCCATTTCTCCCAAGAGGATTTTAGTGAGCAGATATAGTAGATCAAGGCAAAATTACTACAGCTATTACAAAAACAACTCAAAGCTATATATCCAAATAATTCTAGGAACAAGAACTACGTTACATCTTCTCACCTGCTTCCTGTCTGTTCTCCTTGCTTATAGGCTTTTTTTCTTTTCATTCTAATCCATTCTGCAGAGTGCCACTCTATTATATTTATCTTATATAAGTACCATTATATATATATATATATATATATATCTTTATAAATACATATAGATCCTTCCTCGCTGCAAGAAGGGACCTGAGGCAGCTTCACTACTGAAGGTTAACCTTGCACTGCATCTTTGATCGTGTGTCATTTCCCGCTTGAGAGCAGATGGCTTTTCATCAACTGAACTGCAGAGGAAAATCGCAATTCGTCACAATTCGTCAGCCTGCTATTCAGGTCCCTCTGTAACCTGCTTCCTCTGATCCTACTCTGATCCCGCCATGGGCACCCTCTGTGGCACACACATAGGACTTCTTGCCATTTCCTCCCTCAGCCATTCCTTTCCTCCCGCCTGTGCCCTCCATACCTTAGCTCATGCCATATTCAGTTTTGAAAAGTTGTTCCTCACCACATTTCATTTCTGTTTCCATATGTGTGTGTGTGCATGTATAAAATTTTGGTATCAAATATTGTGGGTGTTTGTATGTCTCCTAATGTCATTATCACAGGGGCTACGACCCTGCTCTCCCTAGTGCCTCCTAGTACAGCAATCAAAGGTGGAATCTAAGATGGAATGCAATGATTACTTTTTGCACAAGTTAAAGCACATTATTATTATCTTGATGGTGGTTGTGGTTATTATTATTTAATTTGTATCATTGATACAGTGTTTTATAGTTTCTGTCCACCCAGTTAATAAAACATTGCCCATGTAAGAAATAATTGAAATAATCATATTCACCGTCCTACATCCAATGTGGACTTTAACCCATGTTTTAAGAAACTTCTCCTCTTAAAAAATTAGACCCTGTTTCCCAGGAATTAACTAATTATTGGAGCCTAGATGTCTTTCAGGGTTTGCTGACTTCCACTGCGCTATCTACTGAGTCTGTGAGTTGGAGACAGACAAGGTCTCTGAGGATGGTGTTATAGGTGCATCCCACCCCGAAGAAGCTGAGGAGAGACAAAACCCCCAATGCACCTGATTCTGCCCCTCTAGTGGCAAGAACAATAGTGTAATTCCAGCAGGCAGAACTGACACAGCCGAGCAAGGGGAGCAAATTCAGACAGTCACCTCAGGTCTGACTCCTTGTTTCAATCTAGTTAGATCAGAGTTGGCTGGCATTGCATTGAACTTGTTTGCTTTGATTTCCTTTGTTGTAGGAACAAAACTATAAAAGAGAGAATAGAACAGAGGTGCTTCTATAATGAGGGTTGGAGTGGTCGAGGAAATCTATATTGGACAAAAGACCCATTTATCAGTGCCATGAAAATCCTTTGAATAACCACAATGGTTTTTCTCTTTAAAGTTTTTTATCCTTGTGTACTGAGGTAATAGGTATATCTCTAAAGATTAGATAGATTTTTACACACAGTGAGGGGAGACAAAATATGTTTTCCAAGATAAAATTTGAAATAGTTATTACCATTTGGGGGTGAGTCATTATTTCAGGTGTCTTTTCATCATCATTCTATTTAATTATAAGAACAGCCCAAGGAGCTATATATCATTTGTTTTACAGATAAAGAAAGTAAGCTTTAGAAGGTAATAAAGTCAGATTTGGAACCCAAAACCTAATCCGAACTCTGTTTTCTTTCTACTGTACTGGACTGTGTCTACATATGAGAATGAAGATGTTCTGTTTAACGAGAAAATAGAACAATTCCTTTGTGTTGGTCACTGGGTTGTCAACCACAAATTAGACTGGCAATGCCTTTGAAAGGATGACACACTACATAATGATTCAAAAAGGAAGTGTTCTACTTATAAGTTGTCTGAAGATCATGTATTTTGCAGATACTGATTAAGATAGCAGCAATTTCAAAGACTAGAGGGAGCATCGTTTTGACTAGTCCAAACATAGTGCTCTTGGCTTGAAGGAGAATGTTCCAGGGAGGCCTAGACATTCCAGAGACTGACTCTAAAATACATATTAAAGTGTTGGGGGGGACTGGAGGCTTGGGGAAGTGAGAAACAAGGATACATAACAGAATCCCAACTCTAAAACCTACAAAAACTGGTCTCAATTTTAAGCTTTTCCATACTAAGAGAATTATAGGAGACAAATGACTTTTAATTCATAAAAACCAACATCTCCAAGTTCAGGAATCTATTTAATCAAGAGTTTTCCAGAATAGTATGATATTTATGATTAAGCATATTGCCTGCCACAACCCTATTCCTGCCTGACTTCAAACTACTGACATCCGTAAGATTTAATCTCCGCCTTCCTCTCACTTGGTGAAGCCTTCTCTACCACACCTCAGATAATGCCACCCATATCAAGACTTTAATTATCACTTACAAACTGATGACTCCTAAATCTTTAACTCTGACCTTGACCATTTTTCTGATTTCCATCTCTTTATTTTACTTCTTTAGCAAGATAACTGAGTTACCACAGATCAATTACCCAACACTGAATTCATGGGCTCTCTTCTTATCCCTGGACACCCCTGCTCACCATATCACCACTCTTTGTTTATGGTACCACCAGCCTAACAGGCACCCAAATACAAATCCCTGGAAACATCCTGGGCACATTTCTCCTTCACCCCACTTGCCCACCCCTACTATCATCTCCCTCTGGCTTATTGCTGCCCCCTTCCTAACTGGTGTTCTATCTCTCTATTCCATATTCCATCTTACTAAAAGTGCATACTCACTTTTTAAGATTCAGCTGAAGCACACCTCCTTCTGTAAAGCTTCTACCTGGCTTGGACATGTTTCCCCTCTGTCAGCTGTCACACTCAACAGTTACTCTGTTGATCTCATTGCCACCTGTGATATTATGACTTATAAGAAATATACATTTGGTCATTCAGATGACCAAAATATCAGCCTTCCTCTCACTTGGTGAAGCCTTCTCTACCACACCCCAGATAATGCCACCCATATCAAGACTTTAATTATCACTTACAAACTGATGACTGTGTGATGACTTTAATTATCACTTACAAACTTATATGTATGTGGTCTTTGCTTTTTTAGTTCCTGATTCACAGCTCCCCAAATCCTTGGAATTTCCTGAACAATAAGAACAATGGGAACATCTTTTGTTATATTTGGTCTCTTGTCCTCAGTTCCTGAAATCACTTCAGAGCCATAAATGTGAAATGGGGTTCTTGTTATTTGTAACAAGCCCATTCCACCACAACTAGGCTTATGGTAATGAGGTGACTTTTGGATAGCACTAAGGATGAGAGCTGATTGCCAGGGGAACGAACCAATAGATACAGGGTTGGAACTTCCAGTCCCACCCCTTGCTTTCCAGCGAGGGAAAGGGGCCGGAGGTTGAATGGCCAGTGATTTAATTAATCTGCCTATGTAATGAAGTCTCCACAAAAACCTAAAAGGAGGGAGCCCAGAGAGCTTCATGGTCAGTGAACAAGTGAGATTTGGGAAGAGCAGCATTCTTATAGAGAGCTTAGAAGCTCTGCTTTCCATCCCCATACCTTGCCCTAGGCATCTCTTCCATCTGGCTGTTCCTGAGTTATATGTTTATGTGATAAACCAGTAATCTACTAAGTAAAATGTTTCTCTGAATTCTGTGAGCCACTTTAGCAAATCAATTGAAACCAGGGAAGGTCACTGAAACTTGTAGCCTATAACAGGTAGTCAGAAGCATAGATGGCAGCCTGGACCTGTGATTGGCACCTGAAGTGGGGGGGGAGGAGAGTCCTGTGGGACTTAGCTCTTCACCTGTGGGATCTGATGCTATATCTGGGCCGATAGTGTCAGAATTGAGTTAAATTGTAGGACACTCAGCTGGTGCCAGAGCATTGCCTATAGGTGGGAGGACAGTACCCCCATACACAGAAACTGGGGCTCAGAACAATTACTCCCCTTCTAAAATACAAGCTTGAGAGCACAGATTGAGGTCTATTTGTCTTTGCATTCCCAATGCTCAGAACATGAGAAGTAGTTAAGCTTTTATTGAATTGAATATCCCCAAGCTGAGTTCTGCTTAATAACTTTCATGCATTCTAGACCTACCTTTTACAACTACCCAAAATTTCTCTTTCTTTCACCGGACATTTCTTGTAATACTTAAAAACAGCATTCTTATTGTCCCAGAAATCTTTTCTCTTCCTGATGTATAACTGCAAATACCTCCACTGTTTCTGACTTTATATTCAGTACACTTCCAGATCCTGGTCACCATCTTCTGGAGACAACTCCTCCATCAGCGCCCCTTTTAGAACCAAGTGTGAATATCAGGACATGGTCTGTGCTGCGTGGGGACAGTAACCTCCTTGGATGTCCCTGTATGATCTGCTCTTATAATGTATCCAAAAGCTTTAAGTTTTCTTAGATGTCATATCCCCTTGTTGGCCCAGAACAGTATTCTGAAAACAGTTTTGATTGCTTGAGATGATTTTTTTCCCTATCACAGAGTCCTCCTTCTGACACAACATGTATGAGATCAGCAAACTTGGAAAGCAATGTAGTCCATAGCTTCTTACTTCTGATTTGACATAACACTGGATGGAAACCAAGATATCTGAGAGAAATCAGCCTGTTACTTAACCTTTTTTGCCACATTAGTCACATTTTTCTTATTTCTGTTTCCTCTTAATCTGCATATCCATACACATCTTCCCACTCCTAGCAGCCCACACAGACATCGTTTTCAGATTTTGGCAGAGGTGTATGCGCGCAGATCACAGGTTGAGGCAATGTATAACTTGTGAGAACTGAGAGGCATAACTGAAAACAACTCTAAAACTTTTATATGAACAAAGAAAGAGATGCTATTTCAAAAGGTGACTGAGGAATTGTGAAGGTGGGCTTGTCAAGGCCATGCCACCACCTCCTCCTTGAGGTGGTTCGACGACCCTGATCAGTATACACCAGTTCTTGGGTCCTGAGTCTATAGTCCTGTCTTTGGACCCTAATGCTGCCACAGTCTGACCTCTCTGGTTTCTGAGAGATCTATCTACAAGTTTGATTAAATCTATAATCTTTAGTGGCCATAGACTTCTAAAGGCTTAGCCTGGGCAGGATCTGGAAACCGCCTCGCCACCCAAGTGCAGACAGCACTGAGCATTTTCAGCCCAGTAGTTTCACCACTTTTCCTCCTACCTTAAGTTGCCAAAGCTCTGAGGAGGCTGTGCCAAAAGGAAGGCTATTTGGGTCCAGAAGGAAGACTCCTCTGAGGGTTTACTCAACATTCGGGTTCCCTGGGCTGCCGCTGCCTCGTCAGCAGCTAGGTCCGAGCTAGCCAAAGCGCGTACTCAGTAAAGGTGCACGGCTGAAATGTAACTGAGCCTCTTCTTGAAACTGATCAGTGTGCTTTCAGTGATTTTTCTCAGCAAGAACAGTGCAACATTAAGCACATAGTCATTTATCTGTCGAACAAATACTCCACACCTCCTGTTATGAGCATATCCTCTGCAGGGTGAAAAAATGAAAAGTGGTCCTTGCTGTTAAAAAGTAGCATCATGGCAAAGGCCCAGAATGAATAATGAAAATAAATAATTAAATACTGTAAAATGTTTATGGAGGCTCTGAAAGAGAAGACAGAGAACTCTGTGACAAATGAAAGGGGACACTGTCCATTGGAAGTCAGAGGAGACTCTCTCGAAGGTCATGTTAACAGTGAGACATCAAGGATACTGAAAAAGAGCAGAGGGAAGAGCATTCCAGGGGAAGAAAGCCTGTGTGAAGCCCTGGGACAGATTATCTCCTGCTGTATAGCAAACCACCCCATACCCAGTGGCCTAAAACAACCAGTAATGCTCGTGTGTCCTGCAACCGGGATAGTTTACCTCTGCTCCACAAAGAATGGGGCATTATCTGGGAAGACTCAAAATATCAGGGTAACCTGGTGTGGATAGGGGCTGAAATCAGCTGGAGTTATTAGGACTTCACTCCCATGTCTGACTCTTGTGCTACTATGACTTGAAGCCTCGGCTCAGCTGAGACTATGAAGCTGTTGGCTTGGACGAAGGAAGCGGTAGTGAAGACAGAAAGTGACCACTGGGTATAAAACAGGGTTTGAAGGTAAAACTGACAAGACTTGATGAAGAACTGAACGTGAGTATGCAGGGAACTGAAGGTGCAAGGGATCACCGCCAAGCTTCTAGATTGAGAAACTATTGGTGCTATTTATGGGGGTGGGGAAAACAAGGATACACACAGATCGGGACAAGAAGAATGGAAACCAAAAACTTTATTTTGGATAAGTGAAGTATCTTCTGAACTTTCCTCAAATGCAGTTTAGCAAATCTCCCCTAAGAAATAATCCAGAATAAAAAAAGCTGCCCTAGTTGTTATTCACATTTCTCAGATTTAATACAATCAGAGTAAAAAGAAATTATCTGAAACTACCGAAGACAAATGCCAAGGTCACCTAGAACTTCCAAGCCCTCCATGTACCCTTCTTTCCCAACCCCAGTTGAAGGTGGGACTCTGTGTATGCAAGGATATAGTAAAAATTGTGCTTTCAATTAAAAAATAACAATAAGAGACTAACTTGCTTATTAATCTCACTTTATAAAAGAAGAAATACCATTTATTTTAAAGAACAAGTAAATCCAGTTTGCCCAGGAAAATAATTGGAATAATATTAGAATTCTGCAAATATGTGAGAAACAATAAAACTCTCAAGTAGAATTCAATTTCAATTCAAGCATAGTTTCTTTATAACAACAATAGTTGTTCTCTAATGAAATATTTAACAAAACATGAGGAAAGTTATGAACATTGGGGGAAGATTGGCCCCATACATAGTAATCTGTAGTTTTCTCTGAAAAGTAGATAATCTTATATAATAATTGGGTCCATACATATAAGAAGAAATATATATAAAGCTCTGATTTAACCTAGAAAATTAATTAGATTGATAAGGTATATAATAACTACCAGAAAATGGCTCAAACCCTTCATGTAAAACTACATGATTCTCAACATTTAGACTGAAAAATGAAAGCAGAAGGCATTAAAATATTTTATGAAGCCACATCTGGATTTTATACTGATTTTTCCCATTTTAGTGTGTAATTTTGGCCTTGTTCATTATGCATAGCTTGATGTCTAGATAATGACAAACATTTTTATCAGAGTAAGTGTGTCTACATTGTTATTATGGCAGTATTTCACAAAGGAAATTTTAATGTATACTCTATGTTTATAAACACTATTTATGCCCTAAGAAAGAATATGTTTTAGGTAAAAGTCTTCTGTTTGACTTCTGGTAGGTAAGAATCTTTTTATTAAACATAATAATAGCTAATTATTCTTGAGATCTTTCTATGTGTCAGGTATTATGCTAAGTAATTGAAATGACTTTCTTTTTAATCTAAATATGTCTTATTAGATATGTGCTGTTTTTACACACAGATGATTAAAAACTCAGTTTTAGAGATTGTATTAGTCAGCTACAGCTGCTATAAGAAAATACCTGTCTGGGTGCCTTAAACAACAGAGATTTATTTTCTCACATTTCTGGAGGCCAGAAGTCCAAGATGAAGATGCCAGGAGGGTTGGTCTCTGGTGAGACCTTTCTTCCTGACTTGCAGATGGCCACCTGCTCCCTGTATCTTCACATGGTCTTTTCTTGGCTCACGCAGAGTGGAAGCTCTGGTATCTCTTCCTCTTCTTATAGGGACACCAGTCCTATCAGATTAGGGCCCCACATCTATGATTTCACTAAATTTTAATTACCTCTTTAAAGGCCCTGTCTCCAAGTACAGTCACATTGGGGGTTAGAGCTTGAACATATTTGGGGGGAACATGTGCAGTCCAATGCCACAGACATATTAAGAAACTTACCCAAAATCACACACCTAGGAAATATAGGATCCAGGTTTGGAACCGCAGGCAGCCTGACTCTGGGACCCTGAGCCTTCTAACTACTATTTTATATTTTCATTCACTTAGCCTTATATGTAACATCTCTCTCTGTCTTTCAGAAACCTTGGCAGAGTACACAAAAGTTAGGAGTAAATACAGTTGACAGAAATTTATTTAGGTTAAATAATGTAAACTCATGTCTCACATACTCATCCAATAAAATTTGGTCTTTGGTGCTATTGGAGATAACGTGTGTGTGTGTACCTTTTTTTTTCAATTGATACAAATTAAGCAACTTACTTCAGTATGTATGGCATATTTTTAATCTCCAAGAATCCTGAGGAAAGTATCATAGTAATCCTAACAGTCCATTTCAGTGGCACAATTTCTATATCTTGGTTAATAATCTAAGAGAAAATGAAATATCAACATCATGTTAAGTAAACTCTAAGTCGGCCATACCTTGAGAGTTGTTATGAATGGTGCCCAGGAGGAAAAGTCAATATGCAAATAGTTATAATATCAATATCTAGTTGGGAAATTATAGCACAGATGAGACAAACTCATACATCCATGAAAGAATATAAATGGAGATCATGTAAATGACAGTAAATACAAGCAGCAGGCATACTGGAACAATGATAATACTTCTTGCCTGTGCATTTGAGAATTCTTTACACACAGTAACTAGATTTTTTAATGCAATAAAATAAAAAGCACAGGGAAACTGTCAGAGGAAGCCACTGATCATTGAAGCTGGAAAATACCATTCATTGTGAGAAGACTATTTTGAAATACAAAAAAAACAACTATAGACATAGTTTGGTGGAACAAATGTGGTATAATCTCCAGAGTAGGAAGCAGTATATCTTACAATGCCGTATATTATGTGATGTAAGCAACTAACTTCTTCTTGCCCTAATCTTGAATTAAAACTATCTTGTGAGAAAAAGTTTGCATTCATGAACTTTACCTAAAACAAACAGTCACAATAAGGCAGCTGTTAATGAATTATTTGCCTTGAAGTTAACAACTGTTTATTGAATGTGACACTCAGGATGACACTTATATAAGAAATCATAGCTTTGTGGACTCATCTCAATTCTCCATCCCCCAAGGATGTCCTATTCATTCCCAATTGGGACGCTAGTAAAATATGGTAAAATCTGTGTTCAGATGATGGGTTAATATGTGACTTAGCCTTCTCTATTTGGGGAAGCAGAGTCCATTCAACACAAAGCATCAGATGAAAACTTTTTGAATCAGCCACTCAGTAAATATTTGTATTGCATTACCTCAAATACCTGCACATTTAAAAACTTACAGAGGTTTATAATAGTAGGATAAAATATTCCAGTAATGAGCTGGCCTCTCAACTCTTTTGTTGTGAAATAGACCTAATCTATGTTTATAGTTCAGATTACATTTTCAAAACAAATATAAAGCATATTTTAATCATGCTATGTTAACACAGTAAACAGGGAGTCGTGCATAATGTGGAACACCAGATGAAGGGAGTCCTCTGTGCTTGTCACAGTGCAGTCACAGCAACTGTTGTCATGGTGTAGCCTCTTCCACTCATACACTGATTTTCAACTATGTACAGTCCTGTTGTGCCATGAACGCCTAGATCCAAAGACAGCATTAGGTTAATGCTTGCTATATAATAAACACTCTGTTGCTGTTTCTATAATCAATCATTAACATTCCTCTTCTTGAGCCACTAATTCAGACAAGAATTACACACATGCAAACAGCTAGCAGTAGTAAAGTTTTGTCATTTCGCCAAATAGCTTAGCACTGGAGCCGTCATATATTATGAGCTACTCAGTGTCCTCCACTCCCCCACCAACCGCCAAGTGGCTCTGCTTTTCTTAAAGAAAAAAAGAAAACCATTGTTTGTGGGGGAAAATGGTCAGGGTAAAAGGAACAGGTATCCCAAGTGAACAGTGATCTGTGGAGCTTTGCCCCACAGCCATCCACAGTGCCCTGTACAATGTTTGTGAGTGCACACAGGCACACACACAGCAGTCAGCCAGATGGATGCAGTGGTTTGGGAAATTAGGTCTGACAAAAGCTCGTTGTTTGCCATAGCCTCATCATGTACGGCAAACTCTGAGGATGTGGAGGAACACAGTTTTGCTAAGTGTGATGCAGTACTCCCTAATGCTGACAAAATAGTCTATCTGACTGAAGTTGTTCCCACCAAAAGTAGTCATAAACCATTCAGTGAATGGCTTGGGAGTGATGGCAGGAGAATCCAGGCACTTGGGGGGCGTACGTATTAGCCGTGGTAGAGAAGGATCTGAGGCCAAAGAGGAGAGACCTTGCAAGTCTCGGCCTTCACACTGCCAATGTTTTCTATGAAGATACAGCTAAGAAAAAGCAGGACACTAAGAAAAGCCAAAGCTGCACCCCTAACACTTGGCCTAAAAGGAAAAACGCACTTGAAGAAGAGAAGCCTTATGGCTTAATCACTGAAAACTAGATTTTAGGGCCAGGTTTGAGCTCCTTGGTTTGTTTTCTCTGCATATGCTAGGTATTCTGCTAAGTACACTTAACTTTAGTGTTTCCATCCATTTTTCAGTGTTTATAATGTTCAATAAATTTCTTTTTTTCCTTGCTCCCTCTGGACCTAAGTCCTCTGCCACTGTTAATTGTTGCTTATTGAGGCTTCATTAAAGCCACTTGGATTAGGACTTTGAGCCTTGAGAAACACTGTTTTTATTTGTTTTTGTTGCTTGGTTATGCTTTAATGTGAAAGCCTGTAAGTGAATTTCCTCAGTGTTGTTCTGAGAAAGAAAACACCTGTCTCAAGCAGTTCTTGTCTCTGCTTGCCCTGGTGATAGCTGTAGAATAATGCGGGCGTGACCTTTTCATTTTTGTTCACCTAGAAAGCAAATAGTCCAGGTCGCAGGAAGCAGTAGATAAGAGCTGAAGAAACAACCTATGCCACTCTTTCTACTCCCCTTTATTTTATTTTATTTTATGTTTCCATCCTGAGTCATTTATGACTGGAGATCTACCGATAAGGAGAGAACTTCTGGTGAAAAACCTCAACTCAGATCTGCCTGATACAGGGTTCATACTATTCCTTCCTTCCCCTCCCATCTTGTGCCACTCTTGACTATGCTCTGCAAATGCCAAGCAGTCGGGGAACCTAAAGAACCTCAAAGGGTGGTGGGAGGGAACTCATGTTTTTGAGCAGCTATCAAATTCTAAGCATTTTTATATGCTGTGCTTTACTCCTACAAAACCAGCTAAAATTTCTGGAGCCAGAGATCACACTTTGACCATCCATTAGCATATTCTGTCATCACCACCTTCTAGAAAAATACAGAATAGAATCCCTCCACACCACCTTCATCTCCTATTCTAGTCTAAGCCTTCTTCACTGCCCATTGCAGTCTCACGATGCCCCCTACAGTCTGCGCTCAGCACTGCAGCCCTAGCGATGCTCCAGCAAGTCAGAAGGTGCCTGTGCTCTGCTCAGGACGGCTGCTCATGTCTCTTCTCACTCAGAGGAATGCTGGCTTGGACGCATACCTGTTTTTACTGTGGGAGGCACCATGCTGCCTACAAACCCCCCCATGGTCTGACCTGAGCCCCCTCCTTGCCCCCATGACACCAATTTTCTATGCCAAAATCCCCACCATGGTCTGACCTGAGCCCCCTCCTTGCCCCCATGGCACCAATTTTCTACGCCAACCACACACACCTCCTGCCCCCACTTCCAGCTTACTTCAACACCAGGGCCTTTATACTTGCTGTTTTCTAGAACTAGAATTCTCTTTTGCCCAGATATCTTCAAAACTTACTTCCTCAATTCCTCAAAGTATATGTTCAAATAGGACCCTGGCAAAGGATGCCTTCGTCAGCCACCTTATATAAAAAGCAGTTCTCAGTTACTCTATACCTCGTGTTGTGTTTTTCTTCTTTACCACACATACCTTCTTTGGTATGTATTTGTTTATTGATGTTTGTCTGCTCCCACTAGCATATAAATGTCATGAGAGAGGCTCTAACAGACAAGATTAAGTTTCTGAGAGAAATTAACTCACTTACCCCTAGTGTAAGAGGAGCAGCCAGACCCAGCCTCCCATCTGGCACTCTGCTCTCTCTCTCTGCTAAATCAAGCAACTGCCTTTGAGACACAAATAGCCAGGCTCCATCCATTGCTACTGTGGGTCTGCACATTCAATAAAGAGAATTCTGCTCAAAGTGCACTGGACTTTCATATCTACCTGCTACATCTAAGTCCTGCAAACTTACAGGCATTATCCACTCACTGACAAGGTTCCTCAGCCTAGGGGAAGTTTAAGCCTTTGTCAGTCTCAGGTTTGCAGGAGAGAAAAAAAAGATAAAGAGAACAAAACTGAACCTAACAAGGGATTCCTTAACTGGGAGTTTGTGTCACCTCTCTAGCCCTTGAACATACTCATTTTTATTAGCTGTTTCTTACGAATTTCATCTCTCTCCCTTTGCAACTTAAAAAAAAATGTCTAGTGCTTCTTTTGAAATAAAATCCTCCTGCCTGCAGTATTACCACAAAGCCCTACCTCTAGATTCCTCCAGTGCACCCTCTGTCCTGTTGCCTGAAGGGTTTTTATAAAACATGGATCTTATTATTTCACTCCATTTTTAATAAGAAAAACTGCCATAACATGCAGTCATGACTCCTTGACCTAGCACACTGGCAGTATATGAGGCCCTTTCTAATTGAATTCCTGGGCATCCCTAAGCCTTCTGCTCAGCACGCCCTCTGGCACCTTTTCACAATACCAAGGTATTTGTAGCGCCCTGTGTACATCATTCGGCTTCACACTGAAACACCTCTTCTCCTCCAGACAACCTGAAACACTCCTTCTCTGCCCAAGTCCTGCCTGCTTATCCAATTGTCATTAATATCAGCATCTTAAGACCCCATAAGTGTCAAGCATTGTTCCCAGTGCTTTAGATATATTGTTTAATGCCCACAACAGCCCTGCTCACAGGCATTTCCATCTATATTTTGCAGATAAAGGAACTGGAGCTCAGAGTGTCCAAGATCCCATGACTAGAAGGTGGCCGGCCAGGGTCCTGAGACACACTTTCTTGCCACATCATCTGTGTATCTGATCTTCCCCTGTGCCGGCTGCCACCCATCTGGGATTCCATCTCCTCTGAAGAGCTGCAAGCTCTTCACTGCAGAGCTTTTTCTGACCCATTGTAGCTACAGTGCCTCATTGACCTGGGTCATCAATTTTGCAGTTACATGAATAGGATTAATTACCTGTGAAAAAGACCATGACTGGAATTAAGTCTTCACTCCAACAATCTTGGGTAGTCAGCCCTCCCTCTTGACTGTGTGGCCCTGTTCCTCACATTCATTCAGAGCTGGATGTGCCCACCAGTCACTGAAGTTCATTCATTTGGTTTATGATGACCATGGGCCTGTGAACACAGCCGTCTGGAAACACTCACATTTTGTTATGGTTTGCCTCTGAAGAGGTTTACAGGCACCCTTGTTTTCTGTTACTGAGGATTTTGGGTTTTTCTATGACGAGAAGGGTCTCTAACACTCTGTGCTTGTGCTCTTTGTACAGTGAATAGGAGACCTGTTTTACATTATTCTTCCTCTGTTGATTAAACCATACTGCTTTCTTTTTTTATTACAGTATTAATGCATGTTTCATGTAATCCCCAGAATATTACAGACTTATTTTTTTGTCCTGGACTGGATGATTTGAAAGTTCATATGGAAAAATAAATGCAAGAATTCTTAATAATATAAGAGGGAGAAAGAATAATGAGGTCGTTCAGGTAGTTCTAGATACTGGAATTTACTTTAAAGCTAATGTAATAAAAAAAAAACTACTCTGCACCAAAGAAAGCAAACAGAACAGTGGCCTAGAATCAAATCAAAAAACGTATATAAATAAATGTGGGAAGTAACTATATGATAGTGAGAGTATTTCAATTCCATGGAAAATAGAGTTTATTTAATAAATATTATTGGCATTATTTGGCTATCAGAACAAAAAAACAGTTTGTATTTTAATGTATTTAAACATTCAAAGTTTTAAATGAAGAAAGGAAGTAATAACACTTTACATTTATAAATTTACATTTTTCAAGTTGTTACAGCACATATTACCTTTGAAATTAAAAAGTATAGGATTTATTTTAAAAGTAATATTTATGTATTACATATTCCTGACATTAAGAATTCGGAAGTTTTCAAAGCAAATGAAGTCTCCTTCCTCTCCCTAGTGTCCCCCAGTGTGTAGTTTCTCATCCCTTATGTTTTTATGTACATTTACATGTACAAGCACACAGACATATTTTCTTTTAACCCTAATGGGGATGACATGATATTTTTCAGTTTTTTTTCCTTTCACATTAAACATATGATTGTGGACAACCTTCCACCAAATTATGTATATACAAATCTCATTCTTTCCACAGGCTACCAGTATTTTGTTACATGATTCTACTTCAAATTATTTATGTAATCCTTTATTGATAAGGGATGTCTTTCATATTTTTTTTTAAGTCAAATCCAACAGAAGGGTCAAAGATGAAAAGTCAGGCTATCTCCTACTATATTTCCAATATTTTTCCCCAGGAATAACACATAAAAGTTTCCGTGTTGTAACTTCTGGGTTTACCATTACAGCTTAAATTGTTTTTTTCCCTTTTTTTTCTATTTTTTCACATTTTTGTTTTAACTGGAGAATAGCTATTGGCTTCCTGATATGAAAACTATGCAGTCTAATAAGTTTATACTATGCCTTCCATCTCTTCCACTCCCTTTCATCTGCTGTTCTGTAACTATGATTATGTAGGCAATTTTTTAGCCTAAATTTAAGAGGCATTAATGTATTATGACCTCATAATTGTTTATTATGGAATCAAGTTATGCTATTGGATTTAGAAAGAAAGAAATATAATAAGACATTAATCCCCAACCACTCAACAGACAATGCCCCAAGCATGAAGGCCCAGTGTTTTGTCTTTATTTCTTGTGAGTTTTCTTCTCTTCTAGTCATTTCACCTACTACTCTTGGGGCTCATTGTGTGTTCTTTCTTCAGTTATTTCTTGTTTGTTTGATCTGTTGGAGAGCCTTACTAAATAATGCTTTCAGGGGGCTTGTGAGGGTGACAAACTTTCTGAGAATTTGTATGACTTGAAAATATTATATAAAATAATTTTTAAGTAGGCAATTCTAAATTCATTCATAGTCATTGTCCCAGTGAGTTTTTTGGGCAGTCTTTGTTCCTTTGAGCTTCAGTGTCCAGTGTCACTGATGGAAAACTTGCTGTTAATCTGATTTTCCTTCCTTGATAGATGACCTCACTATTTTTCTCTCTCTGGAAATTTTTTTTAATTATCTTTCCAGAAATTTCAACAAAGCATGTTTGAGTATGGGTTTTCTTTTTTCATCTACTTTATCTAGCCTCAATAAGCCTTCCCAATTTGTGCAATATTATATAGCCCATAAAAATCCCCCAAGTAATTCTAAGATACAGCCAGGATTGAGAAACCCCGCTTAAAACAACTGCACTGAATATTTGTATGTGTCTAGTATAAAATAATCTCTGCTGTTTTAAAATTGGGTTTAGAGTGAAAAATCAAATTCTAAATCTATTTAATAGGTAACAACTCTTGTGCCAAGACAGCCCTTAGCTTATAGTCAATTATAATAAATAAACAGAGACTAGTAAAAAAACAAATTAACTGCAGTGGACCTAAAATGAAATAAATTCTTTTCAGTATGTCTGGATGAATATACAAATGTTGACAGAACATCAGTGTGTCCATCACTGATTGAATATTCCATATTTTGCTTCAAATTTTACTTCCAGCTTTTATATTTCCTCTTTGTCATTAGTGTTCAGGAATTTCACTATGATGTAACTACCCATGGAATTGTTTTACTTATCCTCTTTGGATTATCTGTAGATGAATGTCTTTCATCAGTTCTGGAAAATTCTGACGTTACCTCTTCAAATGTTTCTGTTCCTCCATGCTATTGGACATATGCTACAGTTTTTCATTCACTTCATATTTTAACTTTTCTTTCATATTTCCATCTTTTTGTCTTTGGTGCTGATATTTTATTCAGATCTCTCTGTCCACTAATTCTCTCAATAACTCTATCCAAATGGTACTTTTGGCTTTTTCTTCCCCCAAATATTTTCTACTCTTAGAGTTTCTACTTGGTTCTTTCACAAGTCTACATGGTCATCCCTGATAGATTCTTTTTCTTGTTTGTTTTTTATTTTAATATATTATTTCTTTAAATTATTCATACTTACCTAGTCTACATTCTATGTCTGACAGTTCCAGTCTCTGAAGTCCTTAAGGGTCTGTACCTGTTCCTTGAAATTTCCTCTGACTCTTATTACTCATGCAGCTTGCCTTCTCTTATACTTGGTGATCTTTGATTGCAAGTTTTGTGTTTGTTCTTCATCTCTGGGAATCCTAAAGGGATGCTTTCCTAAGGGTGCTTTCCTCCTCTCTATTCCTAGTTTCTTAGCAGCTCATGGTTTGGGTTTTATGATCACTGGAAAACATGCCCTACCTAAAGTCTTTTCTACAGCAGGAGGATATGGCACTGGCCCACCATATCACTGGAAGCAGTTATCTTTATGAAATATTGTTAGCAATGTTTGGTGGAGCCATGAGTGATTATATCAAAAGTAAATGAGCATAGGATGAAATAATTTGGTGAATTAGCATAAATTTTAATCCATTGGTTATCATATAATAGAATGAAAATAACTTTCTGACTTCTTTTGTCTTAGTTGAACATTTCTTTTAACATCTCTAATTCCTAAATTAACTTACTTAGCCATAATATTTTATGGGTTTTCATTAAAAAGTGTGAGGAAAATGCACTAATAAGCCTTTTAAAATAACTAACTTTGCAAGTAATTTTACTGGCTCAGTTACTCATAATGTAATGCTTTCTCGAATTTTCTGTGTTTCTCTGGATAAAGGAACCACAGAGCTAATGTTAATGGACATCAACAGTTTGGAACAAAAGGAATTAGCATGATCTATCTATATTGTATATGTGTATGCCTCTAGATATTAAAATATTTGTCATGGAGTCACATTACTTTAGCACATCGTCTGATTTCTTTCAGGTGCTAGTCTTTTGTTTTTGTGCTATTTTACATAAATCTATTGAATCAAATTAGATAATTTGGTGGGAAGACATAGTGGAAGTAAAGTAATTCAAATGACTTAACACCATTATCCCAGAGTTGGACCTAGTTCTTCAGTACCTCACCTCTTATTTCTTATCAGGCCATTAGCAGCAAAGTATGTCACTTCCAATGTGTGGGGAAGTGAACACATCCTGCTTCCTGCCTCTGTTTAGAAAAGCCCAGCACTCTCCTTGCCCATTGTTTTCAAAAAGAGAAGACAATTCTTCTTAAGATACTAGGAAATGGGAAGTCGTATTTATGCAAGAAGGGTTACCCCATTTCTAGACATTCAAAGAAATTCAGTATACAAAGATCAGCTAAATGAGTCTATCCAATATCCAGTAGACACTTAATAAATATCTTTTGAATGAATGAATATTTTAAAATAGGGAACCAGTAATACAAAATTGTCATCCTAGTAGTGATCTGATGGTGTAATTTTATTTCTTTTCTATTTGGCATACCCCCAACCCCATCACATATATATACACAGAGTAAAAGAAAAAAGCAGGGATAGAAAAATTTTTATTTATTCCAGTGTGATTTTCGAGGCCAGAAATAACCAGTAATTGTAATCCAGATGAGTGTCTGGTTGCATCAGGACACATATTTCAGCTCCTGCACTTCAATAACAATGAGAAAAAAGAAAGAAGCTCTTCTCATGGATTTTTCTGGTCTGTTTTGTTCCACTAACTGTAGTGTGGATTTATTTTTGTTTTGTTTTTTTAGCATAATTTGAGAGTGGTGCACTGAATAGGAATGTGCCAATAGAAACTAAAGTTTGTCTTGTGAGGAGATAAAAATCAGTATCTGGAGGATTGGTTGGTAATTCACACTGAAAACAGAAAGATTTGATAAGAAACACATTGGATTCCCCTGATGGGTACATTGTGAGCGTGTGAAACAAAAGGCTGGGGGAGGCTCCCCAGTGCCCGTTGTCCTGTCCCAGTCCTATTGTCTGGCCCATGGCCTCATCACAGAGCACTCATCCTGATAGCACATCTCTTGGGATCCTGGGAAAATGGAGATTTGGCCTGCACCAATTTTTCAATTTTTCAATTTTTTAAAAAAGGTTTCAAGTACAGTTAAATCCAGTCTTTAGAAAGTATTTTGTATTTCTCACGTTCTCCTTTCCCAGTCATTTCATGGCCCTCACTGAGATCAGGAGATGAATACTGAGTGCACCGAATAACCCAGAAGCAGGTGGCAAAGCTGTGAGCGGACTTCCCTCGGTTTATTCTGTCTGTCTTTCTTTGGAGGCTCCTGAAGACAGAAAGGGAAACAATCTGTCTCCCAGTGTGTAAGGACTCCCCTTCAGATCATTTGGGTCAGCAACACAGCCAAGAAAACTGAAGCCTACCGCTCAAGCATGGGAGGTCGACCCCAGTCAGAAGGCCAGCAACGAGGTGCAGGCCCTGCGCCATGAGAGAGCTACCTGGCAGGGTGGAAGTAGTTCCCGAATGGCCTCCCAATCCAGTTTTCTCCCAGCAGGAAGTCCCTTTTGACTTAGTGGGAACTGTTTCTCCACAGGCACCACCTATTTAGGGATGTGGAAGCACTGGATGTGTTCTTTATTTTTTTCTTTTCATTCAGAGCGTTTTTGTCGACAACCAACATTTAAAATTGTCTCAGGATAATCACTGATGGTAGACAGCTGAGAGAACGAAGAATTGGAGGGGATTTACCAGAGGATATGTACTAAGACGGTCTCTGGTTGCTCCTTTTCTCAACAGTGTGGGCTGAATACCTGCTATATGGGAGGCCGTGTAGGGTATGAACATGTGTGAGACATTGGCCTGGTCCTCAAGTTTCGCATTCACATGTGGAAATAAGGCCTCAGCCCAAGTACTTAGAGTGCAGTGGAGTTCATGCTCTGTGGCACAGAATAGTCAGTGCATGGCAGAACAGTAAAGTACCTCCTAAGAACATAGAGAAAGGGGGAAATAAGTTTCGCCTCTGGGAGTTAAAGTAGGAAAGTACACTCAGACACATTGGTTGAACTTGGTCTGAGGATAAACCAAAGAGTGTACTGCTGCAGATTTGGGGAAAAGTAAAACTACATTCAAAGATGCCTGAATATCCCAAGGAATGTGCGGGGATGATGGGGGCTGGGAAGGGGGTGGGGTGATAATTGTGATGAATTTTATTTAGGCTGTTTGGAATCAAATGAATCAACAAAAGGTAGTCAGCCCAGAGAGGAGGGAACCAAAAGCCAGTATTCATTGGTCTAAGGAGACTTCAGACTCTGTGACAGAGGAATCTCCATTTGGCTCACCAAGCCAGCAACTTGTTTTTATTCTGCACTGACATAATATTCTCATTATAAACAGGATGCTAGTTTAAGTCCATCCATCAGGGAGACTCTTGTACACCTGTGACATGTAATGGCATTCAGCAATACACACACACACACACACACACACACACACACACATACACACACACATGAGTTCCATGAACTCAGGTAATGTGTATCCATTCTTAAAGAAACAATTCTGCCCAGCGTAGCTGTTCAAAATCAGGTACCCCACCTACAACTGAGGATTAGACCCTGATGTTGGTGAATGCCCCAAAGTGCTCTGATCAAGACCATTTGGCAGCCAGCAATCTGTCCTCCTCTAGTGACACCCCAAGCTTATTGCATGCTTTTCAGATCAAGCTAAAATATAAAACAAATGCTACAAATGGTGGCAGGTCAGCAGAGAAGACACACTTCACCTTTAGCTGGAGCCATCATGGAAACTCTATCTTGAACAAATACAGGTGGGACCTTGGTGAATGGAAACCCGGAGGACAAGTCACGAGCCAGATGCAGAAGGATGTGCACAGCCCGGGCAGGCAGGACCTGCTGGGAAGTAGTGGGAGACAGCATGGGGAAGGTAGTTTGGGCCATCGTGAAAGGCTTGAACTGCTAGAACTGGGAGGAGAAGCACATTGAATAAGAACTAAGGAGCAACTGAAGGGTCTAAGTCAAAGAATTTTTGCTGTTAAGAGATACGGTACAACTGCCGTCAACAAGATGGATTCAACTGAGGTGCAATTTAGAGGCAGGGAGACAAGTTTGGACAAGTTTGAAAGAGATAACTGTGGCCTCAGATAGGCTGGAGGCAGATGGATAGCTGCAAGGAAAAATTAAGTCCTAGTAAAAGGGTGCAGGAAACTTCTGCAGAAATGCCATGGGTTAGTTAGCCAGCCTCCTTTCTCTGGCTAAGATTTTCAAATTGAATTATGCCAGTCATAGGACAGCTTTATGCAATATCAGAGTCAAAAAGAACAGCCTGCCTCATTTTATCAAGAGAAGCACTGGCCCTAGAAAGACAGCAGCCTGATAACCTTGATATGAGCAGGTACTGCTGAGAGGCCCCAGTGCAGTGGGGCAGAGACACAGCGGGGTGGGGGAGAAAGGATGTCGGCCTGGGAACGTGGTGGCCTTTGGGTGGTTGGGATGCATTAACAGCCAGAGGGGACCAGACTCCTGCAGCAGAGGGGGACGGAGGACGAGTGACTGAAGGCTGTGCTATAGGAGAGTAATCACGTAGGTCTGGGGCTGGTGAACCGTAATGACTTACTCTAAAACTTTTCTTATGGAGACTGAGGTGGAACAGGGGTGCCAGGTAACTTCAAGGTAACCCTCAATGGAGCTAAGTCCTTTTCTCGTTTCTCAAGATGTGCTGCAGACTGAACCTCTTGTACTGTGGGGATGCCAAATGGTGTATTTGCTGTGGAAAGCAGTTTGGCGGCTCCTCCGAAATCTAAACATAGAATTAACTAAATGAGCCAGCAATTCCACTTCTAGGTATTGAAAAGCAAGAAAATTGAAAAGATCGAGAAGAGGGACTCACACAACAGATACTTGTATGCCAGTGTTCACTGCAGAATTTATTCACAGCCGCCAAAGGTGGAAACGACCTGAGTGCCCATCAACAGATGAATGAATAAACAAAACGTGATACATACATACAGTCACATGTTATTCAGCCATAAAAAGGAATGAAGTTCTTTTATGGGCTACAACATGAATGAATCTTGAAAGTATTACACTAAGTAAAATGAGCCCTGCACAAAAGGACAAATACTGTGTGAGTCCACTTACATAAGACATCTAGAAGAGACAGATGCAGAGCCAGAAGGTAGGTTGCCAGGGCCTTGAAGCGAATGGGGAGTTATCACTTAATGGTTACAGAGTTTCTGTTGAGGATGATGAAAATGTTTTGGAAGTAGATAACAGCGATGCTTACACAACAAAGTGAACGTACTTAATGCTGCTGTATTATGCATTTAAAAATTGTTAAAGTGGTGCATTTTATGTGATGTATATTTGACCACATTTAAAAATATTTCTTGAAAAGGGAAGCTGCAAAGATTGCTTGTAGGGTTAAGAAAGACGGAGAAAATGCAGCTTGAGCTTACCAGTTCCTGAGGGGCCTTCCCTCTCTCGTCCTCAGAAACGCTGGGCCCCACAGCTGGCCTTTCTGCCCAGGGAGAGTGGGAGGGGCCGCTTTAACCATACAACCAGAACTGTGAGCCGCATCCCAGCTTCCCGCAGTGATTCCCACAGTCAGTCCTGTGGGGTCTAACTGGCTTCCTCCTTGATGGGAATGGGCTCCACTGCCGTCCCGCTGCTGGAACACACATGGGGACCAGGGGAATGTGGGAAGTGCTGGTTTCTGCAGCTTTGTGTTTGAGAGAATGCCAGAGAACACAGCTTTTGCTGTCATAATTGATCTAAATTTAAACGCTCACTTGCTTTTGTTTCAAATTGGCTGGTGTGTGTGTGGACACAGCCTAGGTTTGTGGGCACAGAGTATATTTTGTCAACATAGAGAGAGTGAATCAGGGTTTTTTGTTCTCTAAAGCAGCCCTTGTTTTCAGTCTTGATTTCCCTACCATTTGATAAATGTCCTCTAGGCTTTGAGTCAGGGAGAGGTTGGAACCCAACCACATAATTGGAGGTTTTCCAGTTCACAGTAGTTAATTTTTCTACAACTTGTCTCCTTAATTTAGAACAACATTCAAAGAATAATAAGCACCATACCTCATATTAGTTTGGGCCTATTTCTAGACTGCTGTATACACTATTCAGAACTAAAAGATATCAAGAGTTTTCAGTAAGACTGTGAAGAAAAAATAAAATTGTCTTGAATTTTATTAGTGATTTTCAGAAAATGCTAAATGGGGGTGACAATATTTTTCAGTGAATGTAGCACTAATTTGCATATTATATCACATTACATCTGCCTCCATTAATGAAATTATTTTTAGATTTAGGCAATCAATACAGCCTTTTGCAATACTCAAATCCTGTTGTAAGAAATAGCGCTGTTCAGTTGTGCGTTCAAATACTTTCTCAGATATCTCAATTTGTCTATGCTCATTCTTCTCCCAGGTTTAAGTTCAAGGTTTTCGTGATATTTTCAAAGTGGTTTGAATGTAGAATGGCTGAGGAAAGTAGCAGCTGTTTTTGTTTTTTGTTTTTCCAAATCTGACTTCCTTGTCCTCTTTTGCCAGAAAAGGGATGAAATACTCTGATTTAACCACATTTGTTAAATGCCCTGTGTATTAGACTAAATGCAACTGTGGACGGGATAGGCCAGCACCTTTGGCTCTCCAGGAAGACAGCCTGGCATCTTGGGACAGCCAGAGTTGTGACTGCAATTACAAATTATTCCAGCGAGGAAGAGATGGAGGAAGTACCTATAGTCATCAGCTCGAGTGCCCAGGGAAACTTCTGACAAGATCAGATTTTGAAAGGGCAGACACTCGTCTTATTAAATTAGCCGGTGACAGGAGGCTCAGAGAGAGAGGGGGGATATGTTGGCTGACATGATTCAAAAGGATCTCAGCAGGCTAGAATAATCAGCCAAATCCACAAGAACAAAGTTAAAAGGCATCATTTTAAAGTCTGGCACCTGGATACAGAAACACCACCACCAGAGGATAAAGGATACATGGTTAGCAGATATGGAAAGTTTTAGGTGAAATAAAGTTGTGAGTCATCAATATGGTGAAAGTTTTCCAAATGTGCACGATAAGCTCTCCAGAATGCTTATGCAGCCCTAGGCTGTATTAATAGACTGTGGTATTTTGTAAGAGAAAAGCGATAGCATAAAACATTTGCAGGCAATATACACAGACATCAAGAAAAGGCTCTTTGGGGTCAGACAACCATTTATCAGATCCCATCTCCAGCTCATCACGAAGTACAATCATGAGGATTAGGAGTGATTCATAAAAATATCAAATGTACATTAAACTTTTTAACCTAAACTATGCATGTTCATTCTTTCACAAATTCTTTGGTGTCAGATCATATGATGACCATATCTGTGGTATGTGACTGGCCTTTATTCTCATTTGTTCAGTGTGTGTTCTGATTGATTTTAACAATATTTGGAGTATGAATATGAATATGGGTCCCCTGGCTAAAGTTTTTCATTTTTTCATTTAAGCAAACCCCATCTTTAATGAATTATCTGAGCTTTCTAGATGTTTCATTTTTTTTTAATGGAGCAAATACCCAAAGATATATTCTGATCAATGCAAATCTCTCTAGGATTTTAAGATTTTCTCCCTTTTTCCTTTGACAGGTTTTTTGATCTCACTTCAAATAACACTATTTTAAAATACTCATCTGCAACAAGTTTCTCCACTCAACTTAATTTTCGTAGAAGTAGCTTTCTTTCCTCATATTTCATCAGCTTACATAATATTTTATTAAATTAAAGAATTAAAATGGCCAGTATATAACTGGCATAGACAGGATGAGGACAAACAGCTGTCTCATATGCAACTCAGGAGAATTAGACGGGTATTAGAGAAGAGCCCACTAGCGGTGCTCAGTCACTGTGCTAGGGAACAGAATAGTCGTTGGAGTGAAGTCACCAGGATGGTTATGGGAATTGGTGGCTTACGATTGAATCAAGTGCAAGCATTTAGTCTAAAGAGGGGCTGATTCAGTGATACGAATGTCCTCAGCTGTTGGAAGGTTTTATATATATAGAAGATTCAGTGAGTTGCTTCTCTAGGACTCCAAAGAGATTAAGAGTGAGAGAGAGAGAGAGCACGGACCACTGAATAATGTTATGGACAGACAAATTTCAGTTCATACCAGTATGAATTTTAATAGAGAATTTAAAGATGACATAGGCTCTCTTGGGAGATACTTGTCACTGGACATGTTCAAACACAGGCAGGATGAGCAACTTGACAAGGATAGTGTAGAACAAATTTAGGGTGTTGTAGGAATTCAGTTAGATAATGATAACTTCTCAAATCATAATAGCAATGCAGAGAAATCAGTAATTGAGGGAAATCTATTAAGAAGGATTAGGTAGAAGACATTCCTTGGGCTTTTAGATTGCCAAAGTAAGGTAGTCTGAAAGTCCTAAGTGTCATTACTTCATCTTAACTTTAATAAACACATTTTTCTTTAAAACAATAATTATTGTTTCAAGATGTCTGAAGTCTAAGAATATATATATATGTGTGTGTGTGTGTGTGTGTGTACATGTACATATATATATTTATACAGTTGACCCTTGAACAACACAGGGGTTAGGGGTGCCAGTCCCCTGTACAATTAAAAATGCTTTATAATTTGAATCCCCTAAAACTTAACTACTAATAGCCTCCCATTGACCAGAAGCCTTACTGATAGCATAAACAATTAACATATATTTTGTACATTTTTAAAATACTGTTTTCTTACAATAAAGCAAGCTAGAGAAAAGCAAATGTTATTAATAAAGTCATAGAGAATAGAAAATGCATTCACAGTACTGTACTGTATTTATGGATACCAAAAGTTTATCTCATCTGTTTACAAGATGAATCATCTATCCTTCAATATACACATCAGCATTTTCTTATATGATACAAAAAATTGTAAATTTTATACATATCACAAACACTAGTCATTGAAAATGAAAAGATAGTGTGAAGAAGAAATTCATAATTACTTGTAGGTATAGGAATTCACACATTGATAATGAAGCAGCAGCAATATGATTGCTTTATGGTAGCTTAGCATAATTGGTACAGTTACTTCATGGTAGCCTAACCTGTACACTAATGAATGAATCATTATAAAATTTTTACAGCATAGTCATAATACAGTATTAGAAAACTTGTTACAGTTTCTTATAAACCACCTACCTGTGATGATAGGCTGATATACAGTTTCTCCAACTGTGGGAGAGAGAGACATACTGTATAGTAATGTAATTCTTTGAAAGCAAAGTTACAAAATGGTATAATAAAAATAACAAATTATTGATTTCATATTAAATATCACTTACCTTATGCTTATGTAAAGATCGGCTTTCCACTTCCATATAAATTTTGCACACAATGTTTTACACCATGAATATTTTGGCAATGATGACACAAAAATGTCTCATATAGTTCCTGCTGTACAGTTACTAGGTTTTCATAAAAAGACACACCCATGTAGTACATACAAGTTTATCAGGTGCATGACGTGATGATTACTCACTATTCATTAAGTGGAAGTAGATGATGATAAAGGCCTTCATCCTCGTTGTCTCCATGTTGAGCAGGCTGGGCAGGAGGAGGAGGAGGTGGGTTGGTCTGGCTGGGTCGGGGATGGTGGAGGTAGAAGACAGAGGAGGTAGAAGGGGAGACAGGAGAGACATGCATGCTCGGGGGACTACAGAAATACATCATAATTTCTGTTTTTGCTTTTTTATTTCTATAAAAATGTTTCTATATGGTACCAATCCTTCTTCCACAATTTGCTTTAGTTTCAGCACCTGTATCATGGAAGGGCCCACACTGTAATATAAATCAAAACCAGTCTGAATAGCTGGACTCTCTGCCAGACTGTCTAATGTCAATTTGTTTTCTGGCACTGCTTCTTCTGCGTCTCCTTCCTCATCATCTAGCGCTCGTTGGAAGTGCTCATCTTTCATGATTTCCTTGATTGGCTGTGTTATAAATCCTGTGATGTCATGCACAACATCTGGACAGTTTTCTCCTGCAGGAATTTATGATTTGGGGCTTGATGGCTTTCACAGCTTTTTCTGTAGCAATGATGGCATCTTCAATGGAGTAATCCTTCCAGACTTTCATTATGTTCCCTTCCATAGCAGTGACATCCTTTCCATAAGGTACCAGGCATAATGAACCTCATTTTATTCAGTATAAGAATTCCATATCTCAAATCAAGGAGGAAGAAATAAAGAAACAGATCTTATTAATATTATTAATAATACTCTTTTCTGGAATAAGATTATTTTGTGTCTCTACTACATAAGGGTTTGTTAAATAAATTTGTTATATGAATTTAAAATGATTCACAAATCTGAAAGAAAATATATTAAGGCTGATAATGCTTATAAGTGCCTACCTTGGAAAGTGTGGCAATGGGTCCTGCCCTGTTGAATAAAATCTACTTGATATAGTTGTAGCCTTCAGAGTTTAGAAATCTAATAGCATAGGCATCCCTTTATTTCCTTATTAGGAGACAAGACACAATAGCTGCATTAGAGTAGTCTAGATAGTTGTCACATTTGGGGGGATATAATTTGAACCCCAATATATCTTTGCTCCATCCATAAATAATGGAGTTTTACTATACTTCATGGCCAGTGTGTAACCATAAATTTCTAATTTAGAATCCCATTAAAGCATATCTATATGAACAGGAAAAATATATCCATTCACATGTAGCTGCATCTATCCAAATTAACTCAGAGTTCATGAAGTGATTCATTCCACTGGGACCCTCAAAGATGAAAGGCCAATCTTCACCTTTCTCTAGTTCCGTACTACCGACTGTTTATGGTCTGTGTGTGTTCTGATTGGTGGGTGCTGACCAGCTTCCATTCTGATTGGTTATTACCTGTACTGAACCAGTTGTTAGATCAAATATCAGTACAGAAGACTCTCCACATGCCCCTCATTCTGATTTCTAGGTCATGGTTTCTTAAACCACCTATGTCAATAACCAGTTATTGTTGTTGCTTGTTTTACGTTCCAGACTGACACTTTTGTAAAATTAAATACCACATGATTGGATATTTTTGCCAAGTCAATGCTATACAAGTTTTTCAAATACAGAAGTATTTATCTTGAATTGGCGACAGTTTGTGGATCACACGTAACGAAGCACTAATTCTACACTAAATCAGAGTAATGAACAACAGGTTTAGAAAGCCTGGGTTATCTGTTAGTCATTGCCTTCCATGCAACTTATTACATGTTTAATGTATTTTACATTTTAATAACAATACAGTTTTAGTCAGGATCATTTATACAGTTGACTCTTGAACAACATGGGTTTGATTTGTGTGGGTCCACTTATACACAGATTTTTTTTTGAAGATTTGTGACAATTTCAAAAAATGTTTCCTCTAGCTTACTTTATTGGAAGAATACAATATATAATACATATAATTTACAAAAATATATGTTAATTGACTTATTTATGTTGTGGGTAAAGCTTCCAGTCAACAGTAGGCTATAGAAGTTAAGTTTTTGAGGACTCAAAAATTATACATGGATTTTTTACTATGTAGGGGTTGTCAGCTCCTCCAACTCCCAAGTGGTCACAGGTCCACTGATAAGGAATTGGCCTACATGATTATGGATGCTGCAAGTCCCAAGTGTGCAGGACGAGTCGGCAAGGTAGAGACCCAGGAGAGTCAATGGTGTAGTTCCAGTCCAAAGACAGGCAGGCTCAAGACCCAGGAAAAGCCAGTATTTCAGTTCAGGTGTAAGACAAGAAAAATGCTGAGGCTGCTGTTTAAAGATTGTCAGGCAGAAAGAATTTTCTCTTCTCAGGGAGGTCAACCTTTTTGTTCTATTTGGGCCTTCAACTGATTGAATGAGGCCCATGTACATTAGGGAGAGCTATCTACTTTACTTAATCTACCGGTTTAATGCTAATCTCATCCAAAAACACTCTCACAGAAACACCCAGAATAATTGACCAAATAGTGAAGTCCCCTGTAGCCCAGTCAAGTAGACCATAAAACTAACCATCACACCATGACACGTGAGAAGATGCTAGACCATTACCAAATATGCTGTATCACAGGCATTGTCTAAAGCTCTGAAGGACACAAGGTGACTCAGATCCAGGTTTTGTCTTCAGTGGGCTCCTGTTGGGTATGGGCAAGCTAGCATGCATCCCAGTCATTGCAGTGTGATTCAGGAGGGGCTGTAATAAAGTCACATCCAGGTGGGGGTGTAGGAGAAGCCTCTAGTGCCCAAATTCTGTAAGTTTGGAATGAAGCATTATATTTTTTAAAAAGTCCCCATAACCCACCTTGTTAAATGATAAATAGGAATAGACACATAACAGATTCCCAATAAATACCTATTCTTAATTAAGAGGTTGTTTTCCATACTTGTTTTGTAATAGCTGTGTCACCATGAGAAGCCTCCGCTATAGTGCACAGAAGGAATCATCACTGAGGTTTCCTTATTTTGGCCTGAACCTCATTTAGTCACATCACGTCCCAAACATTGTAACTGAAGTAGAATCCCTGAGACTTTCTTAAAACAGAGGTAACAGTGAAGCTTCTGTTACTTAGAACTTGGTGTGGTTAAAACCTGTGCTAGGTTTTAGTAATGAACCACTCAGACGACTACTGGGTGGCTAGACAGTGACCCCAGGACCATCTCTCAGTTGTATTCAAATGGCTGGAAATAGCTTGTTATGGCACCTCTGCCTTTAAAAGGCACTGGGGACCTATTATTTTAATCCTTGTACAGCCTGATTTATCCCTTCAAACATCTGTCAGCTGTGCTTTGTCTTGAAATTGGTACCGATGCTTCTGCTGATTTTTCAACAGCAGCTGGGAGATGTTCATTAGTTAAACTCTCAGAGGGTGTGTATGGCTGTAATATTTTCTTTTACTAATGATCTCTGAAGCATTTAATATTATGCATCCCATATCTACAGGAAATCTTGAATTTTTATTTCCCAGCTTCTAGATTTGAAGCATTAGGTTTTACTCAATTAACTCAGTTATTAACAATCCAGTCCCTGGATCCTGGAGATATAAAAGAAAAATGGACTTTAAGTTCCTGAGTTAAATACTTGTTGTTTAACACAGGGGCAAGAACATGGCCCATTGTCTCCAACATAAATAAGAGCTGAAGCACAATTTCTCTTAGATGATTTCCAAATTAATTTGTCAATAGGACATCCTCTGATTTAGTGCTCGTTAAGCTTGATTTAGCTCTCATTTGCTTTACCTCCTACTATACCCAGAACAGAGGAGAATTTCTCTTGCCCTCCTAAGCTACTCTATCTTCCCTTTGGTTGGCCATTCTTAAAGCTCTCATTGTCTGCTCAAAGATTTAAAGATCATTCACTTTTTTTGTTCTTGGCACCTGGAGACTTACTTCTCTTGGGTAGATAAAGGCAAAAGCATTTTACACTGTATTTGAGCACTGAATATCCTCTGTCCAAGTACTCTACCCCTCTGGCCTCACGTGACTGTGCGTCCATCATTTTTGTTTGTTTGTTTCCTCAGTTTAATTCATTCAGATTATTTGAGGGTGAAGGGGGTGGAATAGGAAAGTACCTTGAAAAATTTTGAATCGGTAAATCTGGGAAGAAGCCAGGAGGCGATATGGCACTATGGATCAAATTTATCATTGTACTTGTCAGGACCTGAGTCTGCAATGTATTAAAAGATAAGGAAATAGCCTCTGGGGGGAAAAAAAAAGTAAGCTCTATATTGCAGAGAACTCTCCAACATTCCTTCACATTTTTCCTGCCCTAAACCAGAGTACCAGACCATACCCTCGCGCCTCCGTGCTCCTTCACGGGCAGCCAGCAGACCTGCTCCCCACGAAGCCAGCTCTGTGCGTGCCTGTGTGTGGCACTCGCAGAAGTGTAATGTTACCTAGTGAATTTCCCCAAAGGCAGTTTCTGTAAGCAGGCCGGAACCCTCACTGAACAGCATTTGGATGACACTGCTATAAGATTTGTACTATCAGCTATGAGCTCTTTGAAGGAAAGATTCATGTCTTAATCATCTCTGTTTCTCTCTGAAATATTGAAAAGCAGTGTCACATAATGGAAAAAAACATAGAGTATGGAGTTGGATAAGCAGGGTCTCAGACTCAGATTCTGATCTCTCTAGACCTCAGTTTCTCATCTGAACAATGCAGATAATACCCATCCTACCCAAAGACTCTAAACAATTAGCTCATAGCAAGCATCCAGTGAATGGACCTTCTTAGGGACCTCCCTCCTGCAGTGACTTGTGTGTAGTTGATGCTCTGCTCAAAAATGACTGTGGCCGCTCCCCAGGCCATGTTATTTCTACCCCTTGCTCTCTTGCTCTATCCTATCCATCTTTTTATTCCTATTCCCTGTTTCTAAACCCTGTTTTCCTTAGTTTGCCTTCTTTTTCCCCTTTCTCACATATTTAAACCTCAAGTCTGAGAATTGCACTCAATTCTGCCAACTAACAGGCATTCCCTAGGCTGGTTGATACCATTCCAGGCAAAAGATATCATCAACCTTTTTCCTAAACAGAAAATAACCCACCCCATCTCTTGTCCTACCCACCTGGGCAGACAGCCTGCAGATCCTTCAGAAATCAGATGAGCGGTTGTATGGTTAGTCCCCCAAGCTGACAACAGGATTATTACCTGCTAGGCTTCCTCTTTGATTGTTTTTGTTTCCCCCCCAGAAGGTATGACCATGAATAGTTTTACAACTGAGTCTCTTTGCCACATTTACAATTCTTCCTTCCTGCCCTTGTGACTTTTCTTAAAACACAGTTCTCCACATCTCTTTCAAACTTCCTCATTTTTTGAGTGCCAAGGTAACTCCTGCTTGAGGCTCCCAGGGATGAGAACAGATGTGAAATCCTCCTGCAGTTAGAAGATACCAGTGCCACTGTGGCTCAGTTGCCGATATGAACCAACAGATAATTACAGTTTAAAATTAGTATTTTAATGAACCAGTCTTAGCAAATGTAAAGTGAAATCTCCCAGGCATTCAAGAAATGAGCAGGAGGGAAGACATTAACTAAGAAGTTCAACAGAAGGATGGTCAGCAGGTGCTGTTCTGATAGAGAGTTGATCATTCTAGATTTTATGGGCTGCACCAGGCAGGGAAAACCCCGTATTTAAAGGTGAACAGAAATGCCTGAAGAGCAATGCTAAATTCTTACCCGTCATAGATCTCAGCCTTCAATCCAAGAACCTCAAATTAAATATCAGTGCAAAATATAGGGAAATAAATTCCTCATCCATTTAAACCTAATATCAAAATTCTCTTTTTCCCTTTCAGAAATTAATGGTATCATTAAATATTTATGTGCCCAGAAACCCAGCAGTAATTGTTAGCAATATCATAAACTGTTTCAGCAAAATAGGAATGTTAGAAACTAGATGTTAGTAGCTAAAAAGATCATTGAATTGTTAAGATTTATTTTTTAAATGTTTATCATACTAAATATGTATTTTTCTGAGGGCTTGCCTGCTATACAAACTATTCAGTTAAAAGAATAGCTGTAGATTATGTTAAAAATGAATGCTGGATTAAATGGACTATTCAGTGCATCCCTGTAGAAGTAATAAAAGTAACTGGGCTCTGTTTATTTTCCAGGGCTCACTTGGTTGGGGAACTTGGATTAGTTGCTTAAACTCTCTGTGCCCTGATCTCTCATCTGCAAAATGAGGTTATTACCATTTGCCTTAAATGGCTTACTGGGAAATGGGGAAAATGGAATTCAGTGATGTCCTCAAACTGCACAGGCCAGCACAAGGACATATCCAGAACATGAATAGAACAGTGCTGCATTGTTACAGGGAGTGTGCACAGAGCCAACCTACCACATATTAGCACACAAGGCCTCAGTTTATATCTTAATATATATTTGGCCTTCAACAGGATTTTGATTTAAAAGTTGCTATTAACAGAAAGGTAAACATGAACATGTTTCCACAGCTGGTGCTCTGTACCTCAGCAGGAGTTTGGCTGGGATCCTATAGGGTACTTGTTCCCCCAAGGCTCTCACGCAGGCTAATCCCTGCAAAAAAATGTCCCTGGTGCTAGCATCTATCTCTGTCAGCAACTGGGCACAGCAAGACCTGTTCTCTGTCTTAGCCACCTGAGGCTAGCTCCCTTAACTCGCTTAGATCTTGGATGCTGTTCATCTGTTCTAGCTGCTGTTTTTATAGGCCAGCCCCCATCCCAGACACTGCTTGCTGCTCTAACAGGAAGTAGCTCCTAGATGAGAAGCAGGGCTGTAGGGCAGCGCTTGAATTTCAGTAGACCCTTTCATTCCATCTGCCCACAAAAGATTAAATTTATACTTTATTGACAACAGCAAAATGGGTTTTTTGTTCATTCCATTTTTCTCTATTTATATACTTGAAACTTTGTTACATACTGTTGATTAATTTGGGATATTGCTTTATATCTTGTGTGTATATAAGTATATATGCTTACATACATACACATTCGTATACATTTTCAATACTTTTTCATTTCCATTCATTGTAATGCACATTTATTAACCATCATGTCCCTGGTATTATGCTAGGCATTATATACAAATCTAAATTTGTTAAATATCTTATTGTTTACTGTTCAGGCATTCAAGTAGTGTGGTTTCCAAAGTCCTTTACCCTTTTCAGTACACCAGACACTAGAAGGCTAAATGATCCTACCTTAGAGAGCAAAGTGCCAAAATGCATTAACCTTGGCCTGAGCCTATTTTAGTTTCAGAATCTTGGGAGACGGAGTTATTAAATTTATACTTGCTTAATCTTGACTACTTTCAAAATATAGAAATGCATTAAAAATGAGGGAAATTATCAGTCACTTTTCTGCCAGCTGCAACCTGTAAGTATTCTAGGATATTTATTCTAACTTTTTTAATACACCTCACATACAATTTTGTAGCTATTTTAACTTAACATTATAGAAGCAAGCACTCCCCATGTTATTAAAATCCATTTCATTTTTAAATGCAGGTTAATAAGCTTTTAAGTAACCAAAACCACATAACAATTTTCTTAAATTTTTAGAGATTTTGGTTGTCTGCAATTTGTCATAGTATAAGTAACACTGCAGTGAACATCATTGTGCACACATCACAATTGCCTTTTTGAAAATTTTCCTAAGGCTAATAATACTCCATAAATGCAACTATTACATCAAAAGGAATGAGGAATTTTTAGGCTTTTTGTGCATCTTACAAATTGCTTCCCAGAAATGCTCTATGAATTTATAATGCCATAATGAAGTGGGAGAATACCCTTTCCAGCAGAAGATATTCTCATTCTGAGAAAATATTTTCAGTTTTCACACATTTTACAGTAACTAATTTGTTAGTCACAAAACCATCTGGGTTAGTAATAAGATCGAACTTTTTATTGAATGTTAATATTATCCATTTACATTGACTCTAAAGAGAATTACTTCAATTATTTAACAGTTTAATTTTTTATTTTGTTTTTCTTTAATACTTGCATTTTTTATTGGTTCAAGTTATAAAAGTGACATAGGTTTAATATAAAAAATTAAACATAAAGATAAGTACAAAGAAGAAACTAAGAAATACCAAGAATTCATCCTACAGAGAAAACCTGTTGCTCTGGTGTATATCCTGCCCATAATTTTTAATGTGCATATAAACGTTTTTTTGTATAAAAGTATACCACTCTTCCCCACTTAGCAATATCTCATTTTTCATGTTATTAAATGTTCCTTATTTACTGTAATGATCCTCATCTAAATTATATTTTAATGCTTCCATTAAAAGTTTATGCTATATATTTTTGTCATTATGAATAATGCTGTGATTAACATGCTTGTACGTAAATTATGTGCATCATTTCTTTTAAATTTTAAATCAACTTCTAGAAAGTATGATTTACCTATATAGAATTCAACTATTTCCAGAATACATTTCCAAGAGTTTTGACATACGTTATACACATGTAAGCACCAGCACCATCAAAGTATAGAATTTTTCCAACACAGAAAACTTTCCTCAAGTCTCTGTGATCAACACCACCAAGCCCTCGGTCAAAGGCAGCCACTAACCTGCCTATAGATTAGTTTTGCCTGTTCTGGAATTTCTTATCAACGGAATCAATCATACAGTATACCTAGACTTTTATTTTGAGAGTCAGTAGTCTGTTCAGTTTTATTCTGAGTAGTTATCTGATTGAGTGACATTATCCATTTATATTCCTCTTTGAATAGTTTTTTATCTAATAGTTTTACTGTTATTATTTTCAACTTGATTATCCATTATTTAATTATCTATATTTGATTGTCATTACTTGGACAGTTGGATTGTTCTCAGTTTGAGCTATTATGAATAAATCTGCTATAAATATTTGTGTAAAGGTATGTTTAGACATATTTTCTCATTTCTCTTAGATAAGTACCAAGTGGTAAAAATTGTGGGGTGTTAGTGTTGCTATGCTCTAACCTCATACGAACTGCCACATTGCTTTCCAAAGTTGCCTTTTACATTTTACTTTCCCACCAGCATTGTACAAGAATTTTAGTTATCCACATCTTCACCACCAGTTGATACTGTCAGTCTTTTTAATTTTAGCCGTTCTATTGGGTATGTAGTGCTATCTCAAGTAGATTTCATTTTAATTTCCTTGATGACCAATGAGCTAGACATTTTATAATGGGCACATTGGCCACTTGTATGTCTTTAATGAGCTATACTATCTTTTGCTCAACTATTTTCCTTTTTTAAGTATTGGATTGCTTGCCTTTTTATTACTGAGTTGAATGAGTTCTTTACTGTATTCTGGATACAAACCCTTTGTAAGATAAATGTATTGTGAATATGTTTTCCTAGTCTGCATCTTGTCTTTCATTTTTAACAACATCTTTTAAAGGGCAGACGTAGTTAATTTTGGTGACATACAATTATGTCAGTTTGTTATGGTTTCTGTTTTTTATATCCTATCTAAGAAACCAAGGTGTTGAAGTTTCTTTTCTTTTTTTTTTCTAGAAGTCTTATAGTTTAACTTTTACATTATGTCTAAGTTCCAGTGGAAGTAAGAGGTTGTAAGGTGATAGTGTAAGAGGTTCATTTACCCATGTGATTATCTAAATATTTCAACACTATTTGTTGAAAAGACTACTCTTTCCTCATTTAATTACTTTGGCACTTACATTGAAAATCAATTAACCATATATATGTGGCTGTATTTCTGGCCTTATTTCATGTGCCTAAATTTTGCATCTGTGTATTTTTCCAGGCAGTTTCCCAACCTTCAACAGTGGTTGCTTCACTTAAAAAAAATCTATGCCAATTTAACTTTTGGAAAATACTATGTTATCATTTTTAAATGGATATCTATCATAATATTTGTTGGCTACACATGTGTCTTTTCTTGTGAATTATATGTTTTATCCTTTATGTGTATTTCCATATGACTCTTACCTCTTTTCTTAATATGTAAAATCTCTTTATATGATAAGGATGTAAGGCTTTTTTCTACTATATTTATTCCAAATAGTTTATCAGTTTGTTTGCATTTTAATTTCATTAGTGAGGCTTCTGATATTAAGAGGTGTTCAATATTTATTTCTGAATGGACTTTAAAATCACTTTTTCATGTTCTCCAAAAAATCCTGATAGGGTTTTAAAATCAAATTACATGAAATGTATAAATGAGTTTGGGCAAAAGCGAAATCTTCACACAGTCCATTCTTCCCAGTCAAGCACACGATACATCTCCATTTAGTGAAGACTTCCTTTGCTTCTCTTGGTAGAGTTTTGGAAATTTACTCATAAAAATCCTAAGCATTTCTTGTTAAGGCCATTTCTACATGTAATAAACTTTATGTTGCTACCATGAACAGCATCTTTTTCATATTACATTCTAACACATTAATAATCAAACACAGAAATCATATACATATTTTTTTCTTATTGATCTTTTATCTAGCCACTTTGCAGAACTAGTATCAGTTTGGAATCCTTTCCATTTGATTTCTTTGGTTCTCCTATTTTTGCAACTTATTTTTCTCAACAGGTAATGATAATTTAGTCTTTTCATTGCCAGGAGATTTTCCAATTATTTTTCTTTATTCCTTATTAAATTGGCCAGAATTTCTGCAACAATTTTAAATAGTAATGGTGAGAATACGGACATGACTTAAAGCCTCTAACACCATTTGCAGATCTCACAAAAGTATATTAAAAATTAAGGTAATTTGAGACTGGTAATTTTGACTCAGAAGGTTGAGTTAGTGCTTAGTTGATTTATGAATTTCCCTTACAACCTCAGATGTTCTGCTTTAACATCTGTAGTGATGAGGACAGAGAAATTCACTATGTTTTCTAGGACTGACTTAATAAAGTATTGCAAACAGGGTGGCTTAAAACAAAGAAATTTATTCTGTAACAGTCTGAAAGCTCCAAGCCCAGAAATCAAGGTGCTGGCCAGAGCCTCAGAAGCATCTAAGGAAAGGCGCGTGCTGCCTTCCCAGCTTCCAGCAGCCCCAGGCGGTCCTTGGCTGGTGGTAACACGGCTCCAGTTCTGCCTCCATCTTCAAAGATGGTGTCTGTGTGTCTCTGTGTTTACACGGCATTTTTATCTGTGTGTTTTTCTTCTATGATTATTAAGATCCCAGTCATATTGTGTTAGGGTACATTCTGAATACCTCAGATTAACTTGATGCTTCTGCAAAGACCCTCTTTCCAAAAAAAGTCAAATTTATGGGTACTGGGGTTTAGAACTTCCACATGCCTTTTTGGGGGGGATACAATTAAACCCATACCACTAACCTAGGAGCAGACTGGACTATTGATGTCAGTCTTTGAAGTTAGAAATTCCTTCATTTTATCAACCACAGTTTGTCTACCTCCTGTGTCCATACTTAGTCCTAGGACAAACCACTACATAGCTCACCTGGCTTCTGTCAGACAGCCCTGCAGGTATACCAAACAGTTCTCATAGCTCACTGTTTAGAGATAATGACATCTTGATGAAAAAAAATCAATGGCCACAATTAAGAACCTGTAAATTAGATGACAACCACATGCCACCAATTCATAGAAGATACTTCAGAGGGATGCATAAAAAAAATCTTGGCCACAGGGCTTGGGAGTGTTAAATATCCTGTCCCTGTCTCAGAAGGTAATCCTTAATTGTCAGAGGGTCATCCCTGATACTGATTTACATAGTATCAGAGCATCTGAATTATTCTTTATCACACCCAGCTCAACATACTCATAGACATGAGCCTGACCTTACATTTTTAGCTGACAAAAGGCTAGTAATAGAGAAACTCCTTCTCTCCTGCACGTGCATAGTCGGTGAGGCAGTGGGTTATCAACATTTCTACTTTTTAGCCTTCTTTTAATTGACGACAATGGCCGGAACAGATGGCCGCTCCTAAGTGTCTCAGCTGTGCTGGGAAGCAAAATATAAGAGCATGTACATTCCTGGGGCAATGCAGGAAAGAAAATCGAGCAAGAGCTCTAAGGAGGAGATCATGTGGGAAAGAGGCCAGCAGGGTGTTAGATGTTATTAATCATTAATTCCTGGTTTGGAAGTTCTTTTAAGCAGAGAATATGTATGAGATAGAAATATATCTTACATGCACTGTATAAGAAGGGGGAAGAGGAAGCCTGATTTATTTGAAAAAGGCTTTCTTGACGTTCTGACCACTGACTTCAGAAACCAGGCTTCTTCTGTTTTCTCCTCTGATATGGATGTGATCTCTCTGTAAATATTACAAATCTTCAGGTCATACCAAATGAGGAGTGAGATGTAGCTAAAGATCAAATAAAATATTTATAAAAATGATATCTGTTGTGAGTATATTAAATAAATAAAAAACAACAATCATTAATTTCATTTACTTTCTGTTCACCTGGCTTAACAGTGTGTGCTTGCTCATTTTCTTCTCTTCAGGAGTCCACTTAGAATTGACCATTAAGAATTCTCTTCAGGGCATAAAGGTGCCCAAGTTGAGACCTACGACCTAGGAATTCTTAGGCAAAGCACAACAGAGGGATGGTTACTTAGCATGGAAGAGAGCCATTATCTCCTATACACATCTTGAATAAAGATATCATTGAAATACATAAATTGAGCAAAACTGCAGTGGCTCATGAGGAACTAGAATTGCTTCCTGGTTGGTATAAACATGACCTTAAAATCTTGTGGAAGTCGCGCCAGCAGTCTGGACTTGAATGATTGTGTTCAGGGGAGCCCAGGGATTGGTTCTGGACTTTTCAAGGACCTACCTCAACAAGGACCATGAAATCCTGGAAGCAAAGTTTAGGCGCACCCCAGGGCTTTGTGTGGGATCCCTAAATCAGAACGACTCAGGGCTGAACCATCAGGCTAATTCTGCAGGTCACTCCATACACAGACACCCCCACTACAGGCCAAAGTTCTGAGTCTCTAACACTGGCACATTGAGGCTAGTACTCTGTCACCTCACAGAGTCATGCAAGCCCTCCATGTTTTAGTTATTTCTTGACTGCAGAGAAAACTGCCCTCAAAATTTGCTATCTTACGTCACTAGCCATTTTATTGTATCTCATATTGTTATGGATCTAAAATGTGAACCAGACGAAGTTGATCGATCTCCAGCTCTGAGTGGCTTTCACTGGGATCATTTAGAAGTACTCAGTTGAATTGGCAGTTGAGTTGGTCTGAAGGGTTCAAGATGACTTCACTCACATGCCCGGGATGTTGGAAAGGAGGGCTGGAAGTTTGGACTCAGCTGAGCTCCTCTCCCTCTCCACATCATTTCAGAGCCTTTACACATGGTCTCTCCAGCAGAGTAATTCAGCTTCTTTCCCAGTTGCTCAGGTTCCAAGAGTGCGTATAGTGGAGTAGTGGAGTTACAGCTTGTCCCTGATGTAGAAAACATAGTGGGTAATTAGACAAAAGGAGCTTGGGGGAGAGGGAGCATTCAGGCAGAGTAGTATTTGCTTTAGAATGAAGATAGACTCAGGAAAATTATCGGTGGCTGTCACATGTTCTGATAAAAGGTCAATCACATTCAATCTGTTCCTGATAGAAGCTCGCACTGTCATCTTCAGATGGTGGGCAGTCACAAATCAATTCTGCCTCTGTGTCTTCATTTGTATTTAACAGTCTAGAGAGTTACTACAAAGGGCACCCAACTGGGAATGTGGAGACCTCAGCTCTCGATGTTTTTCTTAGTTTTAAGGGCCTCAGTTTTTTGACCTGCATAATTTTGCAGCTGGAATATACTCACCTCATGAAAACTCAACAGATATTTATTAAACATTTTATACAGGTGGGACATTCCACTCCTGCCTACTTCTCCAGTAATACCTTGGGCCCCACCCCTTACTAACTGCCTTCATGTAATTTTTGGAATTCACCGAGTTCTATCTAGCCATGGGGCCTTTCTCACACTGTCCCTCTGCCTACAACACTTTTCTGCACTATCCCTACAGCAAGCTCCAGCTAATTCTTTCCATGCAAGCTTAAAATACCACCTTCTCATGCCATTCACTGTAATATGACCCACCCTGTTCTCTGGTGAATCTCCTATTGGGCTTTCCTCTCTGCACTCCGTACAGTTTGTATTTGTTTTGTAAATGCATTTGTTTATAAATTTTCTGTGGGTTTTCTCAACTAGGCTCTGCACTCCATAGAGTGGGTGCCATGACTGACTAAGTCACTGTTGCCTCCCACTGCCCAACCCAGTGCCTAGAACACAGGGGTGCCCCCAAAGTATGTGTGGAATGGGTGTCAGAGGAGACTCAGAGTAACTTGAAATCTAGCAAGAGGAAGTAAAATGAGGCAGAATATTAGTGTGCCTTAAGAGAACCATAAGCAAAGTTCTCTGATGATTTTCAAGAGGAATTGGGAGGTCACAGACAGCTATTGCTGTGTGGAGTAAGTGGAGGGCACACCGGCAAGGCAGAAGGAGCCATTGCCAGAAGGACCTTGTTTACCAGCTGAGGAGACTGAATTTTATTCCTAATGCAATGGAATATACTGATGAGTTTGAGTCATGGAGGGACACGGTCTGCTTGTATAAAGGTCATTCCAGGTGCTGTGCAGAGAGTGAAACTGCAAGATTAGACACAGGAGTTCTGAAGGTAGCTGGGAGGAAGATCACATTGTTGATGGAGGAGTCAGTGGAGGTGAAGAGAAGTAGATTTAAAATAAATTTGGGAATAAAATACAGGGATTAGTGAAGAGTTAGATGGGGGTGGGCTCAAGAATAAATCAGGGTTCTGCGTTCAGGTACTGCTGGATGGAAATGCGCTGGGTGGGAAAGAGTAGGTGGCGAAGGAAGGAGAATGTGTTTGCAGGGGAGAAATGAGCACAATGACCCTATTATTGCATGAGGGGTGGACATTCTTGAGGATAAGTTTACATTTCAAGTTTCTCTGTCTCTGGATAACTGCTTTCTGACACTTCCTCTCTGCCACCACAGCAAGCTACTCTGTCTGTTCTAGTGCAAGTGCTTAATGAGGGAATGTTACCCATGTGGTCTCTATGTAATGGTTGCTCAATAAGCACCAAAGTGAGCCAGGTTTAATTAACAGGTTGATTAGTTTTTAACACTCATTTGTACATAAAGACATAGTGAGTCACTGCTTCTCTTTCCCCAGTAACACAGTGGAAAGGATCCCACTGGGTATTAAATGTTCTGGCTTATTTAATAGATTATTAAATATGTCTACAAAAGCCAAGTGCAGTATAGTGAGAAATGGAGCATTTACATCTGTGACTTAGGTGCAGAACGCTGTTGTCTAAAATAATCCGCTCTCCCCACAACACTGTAACTTACCTGAATGATTTCTTCCTTAGTCCTTTGCTTTGACATGGATGCTCCTGGAAAACCATACTCTTTCACTGGCAATTCACTGAATGCTATGCTAATTCTCCCCTGGACCCTGAAGGACACTATCCAGAGCATCCCTTTCCCAGGTCCCTTCCTGAATCTGACCACGCTCTTCAACCAAGTCAATGACCCTCCTTTTCTGGATCCCAGAGGCTGGAATTATGCTTACGTCTCCAAGAGCCAAAGTGCCAGAACCCCGTGAGGAATTGTTTGTAGCATACTACTTTGCTCCTTCTTTAAGCATGGCTTTTCTCTCGAGATTCCCTATGAAGACCACAGTCAATTAGACTTCATGAATTTGATCCCCAATAATTTTAAAATATATGATCATTTGGATACAGGCCAGGAATGATTTTGCAATACATAAAATCTGAGGGGAGAATGTAAACAAGTAATTCAATTAATACTGAAAGGATAGTACCAATTTTGGGGGAGGATCACACGTTTTCAGCAATAATGTTTAGTAAACGTGCATTCCTTATTTAAACATTGTGCTGGGCCTTGGGAATACAACAAAGAATAAGAAAATGTCTCTATCTTTAAGGAATTCAGCATAGTGAATGTCTCTATCTTTAAGGAATTCAGCAACCAGTTCAGGTGCTGATTATTGGAGTATAGTGGTGGGGGCCCAAAAGCTGGGGAGAGACCAAGTCCTTCAGATCATCAAAGACACTTTTTGGACGCTGCCATGAGCTATTTTGAGCCTCATGTGACTGCAAAAATCATCTCTTACCTCTAACTTCAAGTTTTATATTTGCTTTTAAAATTGTTATTGCTCTCATTCACTAAGCTAATAATAATAATTGTTACATATTTAGACTTATTTACAATTGTGCATAAATAAATGGCATTGGTGTCCCTTACATATTGAGATTCTACTAAAGCTCGCTTTAGGGCGAAAAAAGGTTCAATTGCTCTGAAATAGTGAAAATGCCACTAGGTAATAGGGAAGTATTTAAAGACTCACAGTCACATTTCTTTATCCATTCATTTATTGATGATTACACTTTGGTTGCCACCATAACCATAACTTGATTATTGTAAATAATATGGCAATAAACAGGGGTGCATATATCTTTTTGAATCAGTTATTTCATTTTCTTTGGGTATTGTAACAACATGGATGGACCTAGATGGTATTCTGCTTAGTGAAATAAGCCAGGTGGAGAAAGACAAATATCATATGATTTCACTAATTTGTGGAATCTAAGAACAAAACAAAACAAAATGAGCAAAATAGCAGTAGGCTCATAGACACTGAGAAGTGACTGATGGTTTCCATGAGGGAGGTGTTGGGGTGGGTGGGTGGGTGGGCATAATGGGGCACAAAAATCTCAGTCATAATGTAAGTTGGTCACAGGGATAGTACTACAACATGGAGCATATGGCCAATGATTCTGTAACATCGTCCTTTTATGACAGTATCTGTACTAGTTGAGAGGATTTAATAGTATGGGTAACTGCTGAATCACTGTGTTGTATATTTAAAACCAATATATTGTACATCAACTATACTTCAATTTAAAAATGCACTTTTAATAAAAAAAGCTCACAATCAGATTAGTCAGATTTTAGAAAATTCACTGGGTCAGCTGCTGCCTAATGAGTGTGGCTTGACAGGAAATGTTTGCAAGACGGAGCCTGGGCCACTACCTTGATCCTGAACCATTTCCTAATCCCAGGACATGCAACCTTTCCCAGGGCTTCTGAACCAGGTGTGGGGAGAGGTACTGGGAGGAGGAGCAGAGGGAAGGCTACTAAGAGATTGACAGAGACACAGTAGAGACTGTGATTTTGATCTGTTTGCAAATGATGGCAAACACCAGGAAGAAGTCCCAGTCAATTTCAGCCAAGTATCAGATGATTGAAAGAGAGTTCTCAATTAGGTTTACTTAGCTGTGCAATTGTCAGCAAAGGCACAAACGTTCGCGGGGTTGTGGGAGCAGAGTGTCAACCCAGTAAAGATTGTATGAGGAAGTGCTGCAGTCATTTGAGTTATAACAAAGAGCTCCTGGCATTCCCTCCATACCACACCCCCGTTTTAAAAAATGTCTATCCTCTTTTTTTGACGGCTGCTCACAGCTATCATGGAGGAATCATATGTTTTACAAAGCACGAGATGTGTTGTTGTCTTTTTCATGATTCAATTAAAGTGAAACTGTTTATTTGAAAGCTAGAGATATAGACCTTGAACTCCAGATAAAGTCTGGCTAAAGGTGGAGATCTGTGAGTTAAACCAGCATATAGGTGGTGGATGAAGTCAAGGGGATGATTACTGCTAGAGTATAATAAAATTCAGTCTTTCCTATAATCCCCTGCAAAATAATTCTTTTAATAATTACTACCAACTTCTTCAAATATTATTAATAAGTGTTTTCATTTAGGTTCTGTTAGAAATGGCATAAAACTAAATGTGATTTATTCCCAGAGGAATTAATGTTTAAACAAAAGGGTACTAACAAGAAGCCTGCATGTCAGAACATGTACCAGGGCGTCACTCTGGCTGGGAGAGGGACGGAGATTAAGATGCGGGCTGCTCAGTCACTTCAAAAAAAATTCAGAGAAAGTTTTAAACTGGCCAGAAAAATTAAGACAAATGGTAAAAAAAAAAAAGCCTAACGTAGATATAACTGGCGAAGGCAACGACGTGCGGGAAAGAAAGTGAACCCTTTGGTACTCAGCCAATGAGGAACCAGGGGAGGGACTCGCAAGCTAAGGAATAAGTAGCTTGTTGTAACCCCGTGAGTGACCTGCTCACCAAACTCCCGATCTTGCAAGAACACCATTAAAGCCTCACTCTGCTGTTCTAAGTTTAGACCAGTGAGCACATTTCTTATAGATTTCATAATTCTTCTATCAAATGATCATTATTGTTCAGTTCCATTCTCCCAACTTGTAACTCTTCTTTCCCCATCTCTACTATTTTTTCCCACTTGGCTAATTTATTGCCTACATTTTATTTAAGATTTAAAATATCTCATAAAGTGGCCTAAGAATAAAGCCTAAGGAAATAAAAAGTGAGAGGTCCAAGATGTCATACAAACCATTGGATTCCGTTTATGTGGTATGTGTTCAGTTTTTATTGGGCACTTGCTGTCGGCCAGGCTCTGTGTAAGTGCTGGAGACAGGGTGAGCAGATACAGTGACTGCTTTCTGTGGATTTATAAGGGGAAGAGTCAAGTAAAAAATTAATAATAAACAGTGACAATTGGGTGATATAAACTTTCAGTTTAGATGGAAACACTTGACCCTGAATTGGAACCTGTGATTAAGTCACCATCATTCCTCTATTAGGTTCTGTGGAGAATATAAGAAAGCAAGAGGCATAATTCAGTCCTTCAGTCATGAAATTAAGATATTCGCATGTGAGCATCATTGTTAAAATCAAAAGGCAGTGTATCAGAGTTCTCCAGAGATACAGAAACTGTAGGATAATAGATGAGAGAGAAATACATAGATAGATAAACAGACAGAGAGATATAGATAGGTAGATAGGCAGATACCTAAAGAGCTGTATTTCAAGGGATTGGTTCTTTACAATTGTGAGGGCTGGCAGGTTCAACATCCATAGGATGGGCCCCAGAAACTCTTGGACAGGAGTTAAGGCTGCAATCTTGGGGCAAAATTTCTTCCTCAGGGAAACCTTGGTTTTGTTTTTGAGACATTTCCACTGATTGGATGAGGCCCACCGATAACATCAAGAATAATCTCCTTCCTTAGAGTCAAACTGATTACTCTGGAGCAAACACCAAAGGTTTGGCTGGACAACTTTTGCTAAAGACATGAATCCAATCAACCATCTCAGCAGAAACCAGGAATAGAGATGCGGTTTTCCGGAAAAGATGTGGGGAGCACTCTTGTTGATAGCTTGGGTCCCAGGAACTTACACAGGAGACGGAAGGGTTTAAGAATTTTTTACCACCAGGAATATTGCCAGCCTGGGATGAAAGGTGCAGAGAAGGAACAAAATAAAGAAAGAAGTCTCTGCAGTCAGAGCTGTGGATGTAGAGATCAGGGCAGACAAGGCCTCCATAGCCGATGCTGGTGGGGACAATGAGCTTACTACTGCCTTCAATGACCCAGGATCCTTCTGATTTAGAATCTAATGACAGATGATGGGTGTTTATATTGGATCTGATGAAAAGTCCTTCTGATTCATAATCTGATGACAAATGATTTGGGATCTGATGACAAATAAAGGAAATTGACCTTGATTTTAATTTAGATGTTGTTCTTAGTACTAGCAAGATGTTTTTCTTGTAAAGCATTTGAGCCATTGTGCAACAATACATTTCTCTTAAAAATAACTAAAGATGATATAGAAAATGTATTATTTTTATTATATATGAGCTATGAATAAATATTAAAATATTAATAGTTATCAGACTTTGACTTTCCTCAGTTTTCTTTTTTATACATAATATTTTTTTATATGCCATCATGAAATTTCTCAAACTTTGATTAACTACAGACCATGTAGAGGGTGCTTTGTGCATAAGTGGATCATAATTTGAGGTAATTTTTTTTATTGAAGTATCACTGATATATACAATCTTATATTGGTTTCAGATATTCAATACAGTGGTCCAACAGTTACCCATACTATTAAATCCTCACCCCAACTAGTGCAGATACTATCTGTCATAACAGGAAGATGTTACAAAATCATTGGCTATATGCTCCATGTTGTATTACTATCCCTGTCACCAACTTACATTATGATTGAGAATTTTTGTGCCCCATTATCCCCCTAACCCTCTCCACCCACCCACCCCAACACCTCCCTCATGGAAACCATCAGTCACTTCTCAGTGTCTATGAGTCTACTGTTACTTTGTTCATCTCGTTTTGCTTTTTTTTTTAATATTCCACAAATAAGGGAAATCATATGGTATTTGACTTTCTCTGCCTGGCTTATTTCACTGAGCATACTACCCTCTAGGTTCATCCATGTTTTTGTAAAGGGCAGGATTTCTTTTTTTAATGGCTGAATAATATTCTATTGTGTATATGTACCACATCTTCTTTATCCATTCATCTACTGATGGACATTTTTATTGCTTCCATATCTTGGCTATTGTAAATAATGCAGTGATAACATAGGGGTGCATGTATCTTTTTGAATCAGGGATTTTGTTTTCTTCCAGTAAATTCCTAGGAGTGGAATTAATGGGTCAAATTGTATTTCTAGTTTTAGATTTTGAGGAACCTCCATACTGCTTTTCACAGCAGCTGCACCAATTTACACTTCTACCTACAGTGTAGGAGGGTTCCCATTTCTCCACATCCTCACCAAGGTTATTTTTGTCTTTTAGATAGTGGCCATTTTGACTGGTATGAGGTGATATCTTATTGTGGTTTTGATTTGCATTTCCCTGATGATTAGAGATGCAGAGCATCTTTTCTTGTGCCTGTTGGTCATTTGTATTTCTTCTCTGAGAAACATCTGTTCAGGATCCTTGCCCATTTTTAAATTGGGTTATTTATTTTGGGGGTATTGAGGTGTATGAGTTCTTTTTATATTTTGCATGTTAACCCCTTATCAGATAAATTTACAAATATATTCTTCCTTACTGTAGGCTGCCTTTTTGTTCTTTGTTGTACAGAAGCTTTTTAGTTTTATGTAGTCCCACTTATTCATTTTTTATTTTGTTTCCCTTGCCCAAGAAGATGTGTCCAGGAAAAATTGCCCATTCTTATGTTTGAGAGATATTTGCCTGTGTTTTCTTCTGAGAGTTTAATGGTTTCATGACTTACATTCAGGTCTTTGATACATTTCAAATTTACTTTTGTGTATAGAGTTAGAGAGTAATCCAGTTTCATTCTTTTACATGTAGTTGTCCAGTTTTCCCAGTGCCAGTTATTGTAGAGTCTGTCTTTTCTCCATTGTATATTCATGCTCCTTTATCTTACATTAATTGACCATATAAGTGTGGGTTTATATCAGGGCTTTCTATTCTGTTCCATTGATCTATGGGTCTGTCCTTGTGCCAGTACCAAATTGTTTTGATTACTACAGCTTTGTAGTAGAGCTTGAAGTCAGGGAGCATAATCCCCACAGTTTTGTTTTTCCTTCTCAGGATTGCTTTGGCTATTCACGGTTTTTGTGGCTCCATATGAATTCTAGGATTATTAGTTCTAGCTTACTCTAAAATGCTGTTGGTATTTTGATAGGGATTGCATTGAGTCATCTGTAAACTGCTTTAAGCAGGATACCGCTTTGACAATATTAATTCTTCCTATACAATGAGCATGGGATGGATTTCCATTTATTGGTATCTTCTTTAATTTCTCTCATGAGTGTCTTATACTTTTCAAAGTACAGGTCTTTCACCTCCTTGGTTAGGTTTATTCCTAGGTATTTATTTTTATGCCATTATAAATGGAGTTGTTTTCCTGATTTATCTTTCTGCTAGTTCATTGTTAGTATATAGGAATGCAATCAATTTCTGTGCATTAATTTTGTATCCTGCAACTTTGCTAAATCAAGTTATTAGTCTGATTGGGGAGTTGTCTATATTTTGTTTATTTTCTCAAAGAATCACCTCTTGGTTTCATTGATTTTTTTCTGTTGTTTTATTCTTCCCTTATCTTTTTTATTCTGTGCTGATCTTTAGTATGTCCCTCCTTCTACTAATTTTGGGTTTTATTTGTTCTTCTTCTAGTTTCTTTAATTGTGAATTTAGATTGATTATTTGTGATTGAACTCTTTCCTTGGGGTAGGCCTGTATTGCTATGCACTTCCCTCTTAGAACTGCTTTTGCCATATCCCACAGATTTTGGAACATTGTGTTTTTGTTTCTGTTTGTCTCCATGTATTGCCTGATTTATGTTTTAATTTGTTCATTGATCCATTATTTAGAAGCATGCTGTTTAGCCTTCATGTGTTTGTAGGTTTTTTGTTTTCTTTTTTCTTTGTGTAATTTATTTCTAGTTTCATACCACTGTGGTCTGAGAAGTTGCTTGATGCAATTTCAATCTTCTGAATTTATTGAGGCTCCTTTTGTGGCCTAGTATGTGATCTATTCTGGAGAATGTTCCATGTACACTTGAGAAAAATGTGTATCCTGCTGCTTTTGGGTGAAATGTTCTGTAGATGTCTGTTAGGTCCATCTGATCTAATGTGTTGTTCAGTGCCTCTGCTTCCTTATTTGTTTTCTGTCTGGTTGATCTGTCTATTGATGTGAGTGGTGTGTTAAAGTCTCCTAAAATGAATGTGTTTCAGTATATTTCCCCTTTAATTCTGTTAGTATTTGTTTTACATATTTAGGTACTTCTGTGTTGGGTGCATAGAAATATGTAATGTTTATATCCTCTTGTTGAACTGACCTTTTTTATCATTATGTAATGTCCTTCTTTGTCTCTTGTTACTGTCTTTGTTTTGAAGTCTATTTTGTCTGATATAAGTACTGCTAATCCAGCTTTTTTCTCCCTATTATTTGCATGAAATATCTTTTTCCATCCCTTCACTTTCAGTCTGTAATTGTCTTTGGGTCTGAAATGAGTGTCTTGTAGACAGCATGTAGATGTGTCTTTATCCATTCTGCCACCCTATGTCTTTTGATTGGTGCATTCAGTCCATTTACATTTAAGGTGATTATTCATATGTATGTATTTATTGCCATTTTATTAGTAGTTTTCTGGTTGTTTTTATAGTTCCTTTCTTTTCCTTTCTTCCTCTCTTCTACTCTTCTCTTGCTATTTGAAATTTTTCTTTAGTGTTGTGATTGGATTTCTCTTTTTAAATTTTTTGCATGTCTATTATAAGCTTTAGGTTTGTGGTCACCATAGGTTCAAGGATAGCATCCTGACTTTACAACAGTCTGTATTAAGTTGATGACTGCTCTATTTCTAAATACAATCTAAAAGTACTTCTTTTTTCTTCTTCTTCCTCCTCCACACTTTATGTATTAGATGTTTAATCTGCATTTTTTATGTGTCCCTTGACTGATTTTGTGCACAGTGGGTTTTACTATTTTTGTTTTGTTTTGTTTCATTTTAATTTCATACTACATCATAAGTAATTGGTCTATTTGGTTTATTTTGGTCTAATTTGGGTTTATTTTTACTTCTGAAAACTATTTAGTCTTAAGAATATTTCCATCTACATAACATATCCTGTAATGCTGGTTTAGTTGTTATAAATTCTTTCAGCCTTCATTTATCTGGGAAGTATTTAATCTGTCCTTCAGATTTGAATGACAATCTTGCTGGGTAAAAGGTTCTTATTTGAAAGTCATTCTGTTTCAACACATTAAATATTTCATGCCACTCCCTTCTGACCTATGAAGTTTCTGCTGAGAAGGCTGCGGATAGCCTGATGGGGTTTCCCTTGTAAGTAATCTATTTTCTCTTTCTGGCTGCTCTCAGTACTCTCTCCTTATTCTTAATCTTTGTCATTTTAATTATTATATGTTTTGGTGTTGTCTTTCTGGAGTTCCTGTTGTTAGGTGCTTTCTGTGCTTCTATGACCTGAGTGTCTATTTCCTTCCCCAGATTGGGGAGTTTTCAACAATTATTTCTCAAAGAGACTTTCTATCCCATTGTCTCTCTTTGCTCCTTCTAGTACCCCTATTATGCAAATATTGTTTAGTATGGTGTTCTCACACAGCTCTCAGCATTCTTTCATTCCTAGAGATTATTTTTTCTCTCTGTTTTTCAGCTTTGTCATTTCCTGTTCTCTGATTTCTATCTCACTGATTGTCTCCTCTACTTGCAGCAATCTATTATTCATTCTTTCCATTGTATATTTAATTTCAGTTACTGCATTCTCCAGCTCTGAGTGGCTCTTTTTCAGCTCTGTATCTCCTTGTTGAAATCCTCACTGAGATCTTCAATAGTTTTCCACAGATCCATGAGCATATTTATGACTTACTTTGAAATCTTTATCAAAAAGATTGGTGGTCTCTGTTTCATTTAGCCATCTATCTGGTGTCTTATCCTGTAGTTCTGTTTGGAACATATTCCTCTGCCTCCTCATTTTGTGTTTCTTCCTTTGTATTAGATGGATCTTCTGTGCTTTCTGGTCTAGAGAGTAATGGCTTTATGAAGAAGGCATCTGTGGTGCCCAGAACTCAAGACTCTTTACTCTCCAGGGCCTGGTTCTCCTATGTGGTGGAGCCCTAGTTGCTGTTGGTGGGCAATAGGCAGGCTGTCTTTCTGTCTGCCTGCTGTGGTCTATCTCAGTCTGCTGCAGCTGGCAGCAGGCTTGGCTTCACATGAGGAGGAAGAAGAGCTTAGAGCTGGCTCCTGCTGGTGCCTCTCTAGTTGAGCTAAGACAGAGTTGAGAGTGCTGGGAAAGCCTCTCCCTGTCCGCCAGGCTGGGTCAGGTGGTGCACTGGCAGTGAGCCGGGAAGCACCTCGGGGCTGAGCCACCAGCAAAGGGGATGGAGGGTCTGGGGCTCCTGAGAGTGCCCAACCTGTTGGGCTGAGAGTGGGTGGGGCAAGTGTCAACCACCTGCTCTTTTTCCTGTGGAGAGAGGTCCATCCAACCTTTACCCCTCTGGTACCCCTCCTGTTACTAGAAAATCTTTTAAACTGCTTCCTCTGTTTTGGGTCTCAGTGTTGCTGCCAGAGCATGCCTGTCCTTTACCAGTGGCTGGAGTCTCAGCTTCCCACAGTGTTCCAACTACCCTTGGTACCTAGCCCTGCTAATCACCAGACGCAATACAGTGTGGACTCAAGCTCCCAAGGCAGATCTCCAAGGCTGTATGTGCAGAGTTCCTGAGCATCTATCCCCTCCCAACTCTATTCCTCTTCCTCCAGCCTGTGGGCTGGATGGGGGAAGGGCTTGGGTCCTGCTCAGTTATGGCTCTGACACTCTGTTTTTCTCTGCTGATCTTCTCTTCATCACCAGGAGTAGGTGGTATGTTCTGCAGCCTTTAGGTCATTTCCAGGTTCATTTATATTTGCTATTATTGCTTCCTTGGTGTGTGTGTGAGAGGTTTCCTCCTTGCCTCCCTGTTCTACTATATTTCCCTCCCATTTCTGCAGTTTTCTTAGTTTCATTTTGTAGAATAAACTTCTATTCCTTTTGTGTGAGAAAAAATTTTCTATAAGGCAAATATATTATGCTGTATTATATTACTTATATTATACTGATGAAGTTTTTTGTTGTTGTTGTTTTTTGTAAGGTCCATTACAGTATTAGTGTGGAAAGAGCAGTGACCTGACACAAAAGACCTGATTTCTAAATTTATTGCTCCTTCTCAATACTTGGGCCTTGGACAAACCTCTTAAGCTCTCTAACACTAGCTGTTTCCTGCCCTACACACCTCACAAAATAGGTGCAAGAATCAAATAAGATTATTTACAGAGATTCTATAATTCTCAGTGTAAATGTCAATAATGATTATTATAAAAGTAATTTTAACACAATTATCAATTTCATGTACACAGGTAATAGGCATTTGTGTTTCTTTATAAAATAGGTACCATTTATAATATGAGCACTGTCACTAATCTTACAA